>CM052015.1:32389478-33060151 GCA_028476595.1 Obolodiplosis robiniae | reverse complement strand
CTTTCATTTGTTTTTCACCAAAAACATGTGCAAAGTCAAATTGCATTTTCCTTTTTTTTTTTTTTTTTTTTTTTTTTTTCTTCAAGCAATTTTTTTCTCGTATTCATGTGCATTGCTTATGTTTGTGAATTGTACAATTTAAAAAGAATGAACGCTTGAGCTTCTCTGAAATTGGTGCAAGCACTCTTGTTGACCTCAGCACATTGCATATGGTTCGAATGCGATCTATTTTAACTTATTATTTCGATCTTTGGTTCCGCTTAACTGGTCCATTGTGCGCATCAAATAACAATTTTGGACGATATTATGATCCTTTTTTAAATTTTTTTGCAGCTAGCAGTGAACAAGAACGTTGAAAAAACTGATTTTTTGTTTGACTGGGGGAGGTACATCTCTCAAATAAAAACGAAAGTGTTCCAAGTTCAGCTCAGTGCGGAGGGAAACCACACATAGAGCAAAAGGATCGATGTACTGAATACCGAGATCAATTTTTTGTGAAAAAAACGCACACAGTGATTCATATATTTGCTTTCAGAGGAACTCTTCCAGTTTTTTTACAAGTTTGAACGACATTTTTCCACAAACAATGAAACAATAAATCGTCTACGATTAAATATAAAAAAGCATGTTAACAAAGATTGCAAACTCAGGAAATTTAAAGTAGACTTGGCTTACTATATCTACCATCATATTGAGTGTACCTTTTATCGCGTAACACGTTCAGTGGCTTTTGTGGAATTCTTTTGATATCTCACGCAATGTAAAGCCGTAAGTTTATGTCAGTAGATATTTTTGACACTTTTCTTGGCGTTCGCATTTCCGGTATGCATATCTGAAATCCATTTAAAATCCATCAATGTAACACACGCACGTCGAATTCGGAATATAGTGCCGCTGTCGATTTGAATAGAAATGAATCGTTTTGAGGTATCAAAAATGAATGACTTCGAAAAAAATCGACAGCGGCACTATATTCCGAATTCGACGTGCGTGTGTTACATTGATGGATTTTAAATGGATTTCAGATATGCATACCGGAAATGCGAACGCCAAGAAAAGTGTCAAAAATATCTACTGACATAAACTTACGGCTTTACATTGCGTGAGATATCAAAAGAATTCCACAAAAGCCACTGAACGTGTTACGCGATAAAAGGTACACTCAATATGATGGTAGATATAGTAAGCCAAGTCTACTTTAAATTTCCTGAGTTTGCAATCTTTGTTAACATGCTTTTTTATATTTAATCGTAGACGATTTATTGTTTCATTGTTTGTGGAAAAATGTCGTTCAAACTTGTAAAAAAACTGGAAGAGTTCCTCTGAAAGCAAATATATGAATCACTGTGTGCGTTTTTTTCACAAAAAATTGATCTCGGTATTCAGTACATCGATCCTTTTGCTCTATGTGTGGTTTCCCTCCGCACTGAGCTGACCTTGGAACACTTTCGTTTTTATTTGAGAGATGTACCTCCCCCAGTCAAACAAAAAATCAGTTTTTT
Source organism: Obolodiplosis robiniae (assembly GCA_028476595.1). Lineage (NCBI taxonomy): Eukaryota > Metazoa > Arthropoda > Insecta > Diptera > Cecidomyiidae > Obolodiplosis > Obolodiplosis robiniae. The sequence continues at coordinate 33,058,649 of CM052015.1, read as the reverse complement.
CAACGTTCTTGTTCACTGCTAGCTGCAAAAAAATTTAAAAAAGGATCATAATATCGTCCAAAATTGTTATTTGATGCGCACAATGGACCAGTTAAGCGGAACCAAAGATCGAAATAATAAGTTAAAATAGATCGCATTCGAACCATATGCAATGTGCTGAGGTCAACAAGAGTGCTTGCACCAATTTCAGAGAAGCTCAAGCGTTCATTCTTTTTAAATTGTACAATTCACAAACATAAGCAATGCACATGAATACGAGAAAAAAATTGCTTGAAGAAAAAAAAAAAAAAAAAAAAAAAAAAAAAGGAAAATGCAATTTGACTTTGCACATGTTTTTGGTGAAAAACAAATGAAAGAGAGATCAAGCGCATGTAAAATGAATGGCACAATTCTGATCTTCGATGCCACTTCAAATGGCCCTTGTTCACATTGAATAACAACTCCGGTCGAATCTATTATATTCATGTGACTCAAAGGGTTATTACATACACGTCACTCGACATTGTCAAGTGTAACAAAATTATCGAACAATTGAGTTTTGTTGCATCACACTGTATGAATGCAAATAATAGAAGCGGGGATTCTAGCTGTTTTCCAGATAATTTTCTCCCACTTTGTAGGGTTTTCTCATTTAATGCCCCTAAAAATGCTGCATGCAAATTGGAAGATTTCTGGCTATAAATGGTCCTGTGAGTCAGAAAAAAACTATTATAAGGTAAATGTTCATTTAACGACTAACATATATCGAGAAGTAGAGCAGAAATGTCATCAAACAACCCAAATTTTTTTGAAATTCAAAGTAAGTATATACTATACATATTTGCAAACAACAACTTTTTGTTCCTTTCATTTTCCGAATTTTGTATTGATAAATAATTTTGTTCTATAAACACAAATTACAGTGCGAATGCAGATGGACAGGTTCCGTATGTTTATAGAGCGCGAGAACCGGCTAATGGCCTACATGTTTGGGGACATTGGGGACGCCACGCGACGTTCATCGGTGTCATCATATGCATCACTGAATGAGCCGCGCCCATCAACATCACGGATGCCAACAACGCAGCGACGACAACAACAACGATCGCCATCAATTTTCGGGAACCGGCATACATCGCGAGGATTGGGGAATGCATATGCTAATCGTGACACACCAGTGCGACGACTTGAAGATTCATCGCAATCATCATCGACTACACAACGAAATCACGAATTGATCGAGGATTCGCTGAGGTCGCCATCGCCTGTACCACCGAACCGCGAGGGATTTGATGATAATTTGCCACAATCAGCGTCACCTGTGCCACCAAACGGTGAGGAATTCGACGACGATGATGCAACAACAGATGAATTCTTGTTTGCCCCGGCTTCATCGGGTGTAATAATAATCAGCGATAACAGCGATGATGGAGGGGGTGAGATCGGTGAGCGTGTGGTCGAAGAGCATGCAATCGGCGGACAGTTGATCACAGAGCAGGCAATTGGCGAGCAGGCTGTTGGGGTGTCTATGGATATAGCGCCGATGGTCGATGTGCCTGCGGTTGATGACGTCGTATGCGCATTTTGTCACGAATCCCCTGGTGACTATGATATTCAATTACCTTGTGGTCATCATTTTTGCATTGGCTGCATATATAAAAACCGCAAAATATATCTTAACTACACTTGTCCGTTGTGCCGTATATTTCATCCAGCTATAATCATTTAATGTGGTTTATATATATGTATATATATATATATTTTTTTCAATAAATACTTAATGTTTCAATTGCACAATGATCAAATTTGCTCATGTATCATCAATATTACCAATATGTAACAGTTCAATTATATATTTTATAAAGAAAAGTCTATTTCTTTTCAACTCCGCATAAATGACATTCTTTTTTATTATTAAAAAAAAATAGAAATTAAAACAATAGATGTTATTCGCCCATTTCCATTCTTGATTTCCTGCCGTATTTCTTATTCATTGCTGTCGATGTCACAACGCCAACTATAAAAAATAACAAAATCTAACCCAAAAATTAATCAGTCACTTTCTACTTTGCTTATCATAGCATCCTAGTGAAATTCGTGCTAAGGAGATATTCACAATTAATCTTGTGTTGAAATAAGAAGGCCTAGTTTCTCAGAGTTCATGAATTCTACTCGAATTGTTTAAGATCGGCATATCTGACAAAAACTTGAAATACGAATTACAATATTTTGTGCAATTTCATCATCGCATGCTCGGTGTTTATGTATATCAAAGCAGGCTGCGCGCACACAGTTTGCGCATCATCGAAGCAGCATGAGTTCGATGTTTGTGAGTATTCGATTGTGCAAAGCACAACTTTTGATAGCAGTCTTCTAAGCAGTGTAAAATTGTTTGTATCGCATTTTCAGTACACGTTTGTCTGTACCAATTTTTGATTATATAACTACGTTCGCTCGCATTTTTTGGGATTTGGTTGTAATTTTGTCACAGTGAGAGAAGCAAATCATGGCACCACAATCGAAATAAGCATTGAATGGTTGACTGACAGTGGATACACAGACAATGATGAATTCAATCAAGCGTACGTTGAAGATTTGGAAGCGAAAATTGAATGGTTGTGTAATCTACTATTTAAGTCATTTGAGGATGAAAATTTGAAAATAGTCGTAGCGACATTCGAAGCAGATGAAGAGGCTGTTGAATTGAACAATCAAATAATCTCGGAAGTAGAGGATAAATATATGGCCAAAAAAGCAAGATTGGTACGAAATTTAAACAATTTGTAAAACTCTCCGACCGTAGTTGCTACGCTTACTTCACTTGTGTCTCCAAATGCGCCTTCGGCAAATGATGCGTGTGCTGCAAATATCAATCAAGTTTTCAAAACGGCCACTGCTAATGCGAACCAAGTAGCCGATGCAGGTACTGCCGCTGCAAATCAAGCCACTGGTGCGAACATTTTCTATCAAAAAATACACAAAATGATAATGATCAGCGGCCAATTTCTGATAATCGATCCCAAAGTATGCCACCAACGTTTCAGACTGCGGTTTCAGTTCTACTGTTTCAGTGGTCGTACTGTTCAAAATGCCGGTAATAATGATGGCTCGTTGGTTACTCTAAACAATCGTGCTGCAATTCGATGGTCCGTCATCGATCTACATCCATTCACGTACATCAACTGGCCTATGATTGACTCCACAAACATGACCAAATTTCAACGGCAATATGGCATGGCGGCCCAATTTTCGTTACACATGTATTCGGTTGGTGCACAATGATCCGAATCTGTCCCCATTTTCGCCCCCAAGTTCAGCGGTCAGCGCCCTATCGAGTCATCTAGTTTGGGATATTCCACTACTGCTGGGTTGTCAGTCAGTGATGATTATTACGAAATAGCTTGGCAACTGATAGTTGATGAATACAACAAACCAAGACTCATTACAAATTCAATACTCAAAAATTTGGATGATTTGCGCGAGCTATGTATACATACATATAATATATATTTGAAAATTCTCGCGTCATTGTTATCGTTGATACATAGTTTCGAAATTAAAAATCACTATTCGGAAGTTGCAACAATTGGGTCACAATATCAAAGCATGCCAGGATTTTCTCTCATACAAATTTATAAATGATTGACTGAGAATGAAAACGATACTTCATTTCTACCCTCTTGCTCTTGCTTATGAAATTTTTTTGTAAGCGAGAGCAAGAGGTGAGATGTGATGTCTCACTTCATTCTTACGAATTCAAATGCAATTGATCCTGTGTTACGACGAGCTTGGGCATTAAGTTTCAATTTGAATGATTGCATAACACTTCAAGAACTATTGAATTTCATGGATTATAAACCGTTTGTCAATTGCCGCGAAAATGTCAGCCAACTACTACCATTCGTCAAATCAAATCGGCAATCGTTAAAAGCGTAAATAAAGTTTTCAAAACTAAACTTGATCAAAGCAACACTTGTCTATGTTGCATAAACGCTCAAAGCCTTGAGAAATGCAACGTTCAAATGGCGAATATCTAATAGCACGTGCATTGTTAGAAAGTGGAAGCCCAGCGAATTGAATCACTGAAGAATACGTTCGTCGTTTGGGACTCCATCGTTCTTCGGGTACTACAGCCATTTTTCCAGCCGGCGAATCAAGTCGTTTGAGTACATGCGGCTTCGTGCAATTCATTATGATACCTGGAAATGGAGATGACCGTGTTCAACTCACATCAAATGCATTGATTGTTGGTAGAGTAGAATCTATTCAGAGTGAAGTAACAGATATTGGTGAATGGTCTCAACACGAGGTGGTCGAATCGAAATTTGTTTGGGAGCTCATGTGTGGATTCGCATCATAATGGCAAGTTTGCACTGTAGCTCATCGAATAATTTGGTAACTCAATCTTGGGTGGGTTGTTTACCATATGGCGGCTTGGAAAAATCTCACCACCATTTCGTTGGCTTTGTTGAAATTTGTCAATCTCCCAGACGCTAAGCTTACTAAATCAATTCAAAAAATTTTACCGAGCGCCAGCATCGTTTTAAAGAAGAAAAAATGTGTGAAAATATTGTCATTGATTATTTTTGTCGCACAAGTGACGATCGATTTGTCGTGTCAGTGTCAATCGAACATGTTTTGTCAACCAAACATTATATTCCCATTGTTAATGTATTGTAGAAAATGCCAGACTGGCTTTGCCAGAAAATTTCTATTGACATCGAAAGTTGCACCCATGAATTTCTATCAAAATCGTTGATGACTTCAAGACGATGAAAGTCACGGGCAGCTCTTAAAAATGCTGCATTCCGTTAATCGTGTCAATCCTGGTCACCGGCTTGGATATTGACCGCGATCACCATTGGTCGTACATCGCCGTCGCCTATACTACCCAACCGCGAGGAATTCGGTAACCATTCGCCAATCATCGTCGCCTGTGCCACGGAACGAGAAAGAATTTATTGATGACAATGCAACGACGTAGGAATTTTTGTTTCAACCCGCTTTACTGCCCGTGCCGGCTACACGTGTACCGGCCGCGCCGATTGTTATTGAGATTAGTGACAACAGCGATGATGGACGTGGGGGGTTCATAGTGCGCATGCAAATGGAGAGACTCCAAGAGTTTATGGAGCGTGAGAGTAGGCTAATAGATTATATGATCAGGGGCATCGGTGAAACTGAACGACGTGATCGTAGAGCAGCCATGCGGCGATCATCGGCAACACCATACGCATCGCCGAATCATCCACGCCCAGCAACATCTCGCGCACTGACGTCGCAGCGATAGTAACAACAGCAACAACAAAAACAACGATCGCCATCAATTTTGAGAGATTCACGGTGACCGATTGCAATCGGCTTCACAACAAGACCACGAGGTAATCGAGGATTCACCGAGGGCGCCGTCACCTGTTCTCCAAAACTGCGAAGAATTTTCCATCGAATTACCACAATCACCGTCACTTGAACCACAGCACGAGGAAGAATTGATTGATGACGATGCAACGACGGAGGAATTTTGGTTCCAACCCGTTGCAACCGACCGCTCCAGCTGCGCGTGCACGGGCTGCACCGATTGCACCCGATGTGGTCGAGATAAGTGACAACAGCGATGATGGCCGTGGCAGCGCAATCATCGAGCCGGCAATTGGAGCGAACAAACATCAAGGCATGTGGTTTTGCTTCATGGAGAAGGACGGGAGCAACCGTAACAAACTCATTGTTGATTTCAAGACGATTGACACCACCGATGCTGACTTTGATACAATGGAAATCTTTGCATCCAATCTTGCGAATTGACGTTTAAGCAATATACACAATTAATTATTTACAAAATAAAAATGTATCCGATTGCATCATTCTTTCTTTTTTCAATAAAGATTTCAATTCCATTACACTACCCATAACACATATTGTTTTCATTCAAATGCATCCCACAAGAATTTTTCAGGTATGAGCCAACAAAAGGTAACGTATCGTATTAATTAATTTGTTCAATGACCATCTGCACCGAAAAGTAAACAATGCAGATGTTACCGCATCCTTCGGAATCAATGATAAAATGCCGCTTTTCCTTTTTTTCTTTCCTTTTTCTTTCACTGCCATCCCTCTAGATTTTCGTTTTTTCAGGTATAATACACGATTTTGGTCATTGTCCAAATTCACTAGATTTATTTTCAGGTATAATACATGATTTTTGTCATTTGCACGTCTGCATAGGAATGTAAAATCAATGACAAAATGCAGCGTGGGAAAAAAAATTGATTCTCATCCCCAACAACAACAATCGATTATGCAATATCATGTGCAACAAAGGATCACTCGTAAACAAGTATTCGCATGTAAACAAAGGAACACAGGTAAACAAAGGTTCATAGGTAAACCAAGGTTTCACAGGTACCAAAAGGCACATGACAACGACCTTGATCTCAAAAGGTCAAATGAGGTCAAAGTGGCTCAGAACTCTCTTTTTCTATCTACTTTGGTGTAAAATGTGTTCTTATTATAGTGTTGTATATATTTCATTCCAGCGATTTTTTTTTTTTGTTTCGAAATAAATTATACTGTTATTTTTGTACAAAAACATAAGAAAAATTAAAAAAAGGCAAAAAGCCAAAGTGCAAAATATGCATACAGGTTTTCAAAAGAAAATATAACTTGAAGGTGCATATATTGTACGATGAAATGACAGCTTTGAAATGTGTCAGATATTTAGTTAGGTGGAGATGACTCTTGGTGGCACCACTAATAAGTTTATATTAAGTGGTTGTAAAAATACATTGTGAAGATAGTATGAATACAGTTGCTGATCAATTCTAAAATCAATTTTTCGAGTTATCGTGTTAACAAATTTTTGCGTACAACGTACAACGGACAACGTACCACACACGGACAAAAAATTGCTCCGGGAATGGTTGCAATCATTTTTTCTAGGTTCAAAACGCATAGAAAACTTATTCCGAGCGTTTTGAATCTTTTGGACCGATCACAATACCTTTACCACACACAGTGGAAAGTGTGTGCGGAAAAGTAAAAAGAAGTAAGATGAGAGTGTCAACTTATATATTACAGTCTCTTCGGTTGTTATTGTTGAGAATAAGGTGTCAAAATGTGGATAAATTGATGATTCAAAATGAAATAATATTCTACTATGCAACCTTAAAACCGTTTCTCTTGCTGAATGGTATAAACTTTATGGCAGGACTGATGGCATAAGAGAGGAACTGCATCAGGTGCGCCACTGAAAATGCATTCACTCAATGTGTATTAGCTATTTTAGTGCGATAGATGGTTAATTAACACTCGCGTCTGGTTGATTCTATACATTGAGTAGCGCTAGAATGTGCTGAATTCAGGCAATAAGTAAAGTAAGATTCGCAAAGCATTCCATATGTTGACGGTGTATGCGTAGCACAGGGTTATGGTACATATATGTATCTTTTTGAATAACTCTTTTACTTTTAGAATATATGTTTTATCACTTTTGAATGTTTTTGAATAAGTCCTTTGAATTGTACAAATAAACCAGTATATCTAAATGTACAAGAGTAAGTATGAATACGGTAAATGAATAATAGTGAAAAACAAAAAATGTCTTAGTTTGTTTTGCTTTGCATTCATTTTTCATTATTCATTATTCAGTATTTATAGACCGAATTGTGTACCGTTAGGTGTGTTCAGTCTTTTTTCGTATTCCATGAATACCACCAGCATGAGAACTATTATTCGAATACATTGGTGAGAGGCTTGCAGGGCACGACTGCACCGCATTCGAATGGTCGAGCCCATGAATGGCTACTGCCTTTTTTGCGGTGGTGTATTGAATATTGAAATACCCAATAACACAACCTTAGCGTTAAGGTAGTCAATTTACGTGTGTCTGTGCCGACTCAAAATCCTCTTTGTGCACACACACGGGACCGACGGCTTAAAGTGTCCTCCGAAACACTCCGTGAGTCGAACATCACTGCTTTATGTGTTAGTTTGTCTCCCATCAATATATCACTGTTGTTAGCAATGATGAAATTGATAGAAAATTAAACGGCCGCTAGTGAGACTCGAACCCACGTCCCCATGCTTGCAAAGCCGGCACGCTTACCACTACTCCACAGCTGGATTTAGTTTTGCTTTGCAGTTTGCAACAATAATTTCATACTTATTTAACTACTCCCCCGGTGCTTAAAACTTGTAAAAACGCGTAAGTCAATTTATTTTTTGCTAACGTAAAAACATAATTTTTTATTAACAATTTCACTATCTGGAAATGTAAACCTGTAGGTCAAATTGAGTATTTTGTGCTGGAGGTAGTCCTGTTTTCATCCGAATGACTTGAACTTTTGTAAAACCTTTTTTTTTATATATCTGTATACAGAAACAGTTTCATAATAATGATAATGATGTGGAATATATGTTGAGCCACATTGACCGTTCAATAAATGGTCGATTTTCCAGCCTTGAAAATTTCATCCAAATCCCAGAAAACTAAAAACCAACTAACACACATACAAATGATCATAAAATGAGGGCTTACTTGGGAAAAGTTGAAATTCTTGTTAGTTCGATTTCGATGATCAAGATAGCTTTGGTAGCGTCTTGACACAGAGACATAGAACTTATAATAGTTTTGCTCTGAGAGTCCCATTTATAGTTTGTGCGTGCGAATTGACGTTATTTCCTCACCTTGTTTCCATCATACACCAAAGGTGACACCATTGTTAGGGAAGTCCAAAAATATCTTTGTATTTGATATATGCATGCAAATTGGATATTATTTTCAAAAGATTGTACAGTAAAACTAAAAACTTTTTCCGTAATTGACAACTTTTACTGTATTAGATAAAAATGTATGTGAAATCACATACGATTGATTGCGTCAAATGTTCGCTCTTCATTACAATAATAATGATGCGTTGCTACTAAGCGATAAAATCAATTGTATATTCGAGTATTTGAGAATAAAATTAGTAATACAAAAAAAATGATTTTTATAACTGCATGAATCTAGCTAGATTGAGTTGAGCTATATCATACAAAAGAAATATGTACATGAGAACGTTTACATAGTACACTTACAGCTAGTACGAAAATTAATGCTGCAGGTCAAGGGAGACACAACTCCTTTCATGTTATGCTCAATTGATTTTGTATTACCTCTATTATTCTAACGCACTCATCTTAACTAAGACAAATGTTTTCCAAGCTTAATAGTAGATTAGCTGACATCAGTCTAACCAGCACTCCGCAGGCTGGTCTGCAGTGAATGGTGTAATGCCATTGAGCGCCATATGCTCCAAAATTTCGCTTACAAAACTTGCCACATCGGTGTAACTTTCTTCACCGCGCTGAATAAATGGATGTTGCAACAGCTTACTATATTTTGGACGATTACATTCTTCCTTTATTAAGCTAGAAATCAAATCAATGCATTAAATTTGATTAATTTTTTTATCATTTACAAGGCACCAATTTACCATGTGTTGACGAAATCGACGAATTCATTCGAAAATTCCATGTTATTGTAAGATGTGGTCAGACGTGGAGCTTCGCCCTGCACAACTTTATACAACTGTTCAAAGACGCTACCCCACTTGGGGTATGGGAAGCGTCCAGTTGCGATTTCCATTAGTGTAATTCCTAAGGACCAAACGTCACTGCGCACATCATATCCCTTATTTCCTGCACGTTGAGGATCAATTCGTTCGGGCTGTAATTACAAAAATATGGATGCATGATGATAACAGTAATACGGCCAATTGATATAATCAAACAGTGGATATTCAACATGAATATATATGTATTCGAGATCGTGAAATACTCGTAATACTGATGATTTTTCAGTTTCAAAATGATAGTAAATTTCTATATGTAGAAATTGAATGGAGAGAATGAGAATGATTATAAAACCTTTCCTCACAACACATATACGTGAAACATAATTACATTTTCACTTTTCCGCACACACCACTGTGTGTGGTAAAAGTATTGCGATCGGTCCAAAAAATTCAAAACGCTCGGAATAAGTTTTCTATGCGTTTTGAATGTAGAAAAAACGATGGCAACCATTCCCGGAGAAATTTCTCGTCCGAGTGTGGTACCTCGTACAAAAAAATTGATTTTAGAATTAATCAAAAATTTACACACACATTGGTCTTCATTAGGAATAGAAACCTTTTAATTTTCAGCCTAATCGGATAATTTCTTCGGGTAGCTCTAGTGGAGTCGAATCAATAAATGGGCTATTTTTCAATGTAATTAAGAAAAATGTGTATGGGAACTATGTCTAGTTCGCATTATATCATAATGAAACTTTCAGTATATTTTTTTTTTATGAAAAAAATAAGTCTTACAAAATTTCAAGTCTTTCCTATAAGATTTAGGCTTGTCTGCAAAATTTTCGGTGTCTTTTCGAGGTCAAAACTGAAAATTTGTATGGCGACTATCTTAAGTTCACATTGTTTCCTATTGGAAATTTCATAATATTATTTTTTATGAAAAAAATAAGTAACGCAAAATTTCAAGTCATTCTGATGAGGTTTAAGATACCCTCCCATACAAAATTTTCAATTTTCGGAGTCAAAATTCAAATTTTGTCATTAAATTGGATGAAGTATTTGTGTTTTTCTAATCTGTGTATTTTTCATCAATTTGAATGTTCATTAACCTTTTAACGAAAGTTATACATAGAATAAATGTGGAACCATATCTATCGTTGGCATGAATTAAAAGTTCAGATCAGAGTGAACTAATTCGTAATTGTTATTACCAATTCAAAAGCAGCGAACGTTTGTTGAAGTAAAAATTAGAAACTGAGATGTTTATTCGTTTTTTTTATCAAAATTTTAATTTAAATTAAATGATGTGTAATGACTTGAAATTTTCTGTGATTTATTCTCAAAGTTGCATGATGATTCGATAGGAAATAAACATACCGGGTGTATATATATCAAAACGCCTTTTTTCTCATGAAAATACACGTTTATTGTGGAAAATATGGCTACAGATTTATTCTTCAAAGTAATCGCCATTGCTAGCTACACATTTTTCCCATCTCCCATGAAATTTGTGGATGCCTCGCCAAAAAAATTGTTCGTCTTTTTCTTCGATCCATTCATCGAGCCATTTGTTCACTTCTTCATAAGAATTGAAGCGCTGCTCGGAAAGTGCGTGGCACATCGATGAAAACAAATGATAATCGAAATGAACGATTCTATCAAATTTTTATTGTCCCTTGTTCGATGTGGCGGTGCGTTGTCATCTAACAAAATTATTTTGTCATAGCGAAGCTGATATTCCGGGCATTTTTGACGAATAGCTCGGTTCATATCGGGCAATTGTTGTTGGTAGCGTTGACAATTAACTGTTTTACCAGGTTTGAGCAGGTCATACCATATGATACCACGTTGATCACAGAAAACACAGAGCAATGTCTTCTTTCCGAAGCGATCTGGCCTTGCAGTCGATATGGCTGGTTGACCGCGGCGAACTGTAACTAACGCACATTTAGGTTAAGATATTGAAACCAGCCTTTAGCGAAATGACAGTGTGACGTTTCGGACTTGAAAGACGACGGCCATATTGGCATTATTCATTCAGTGTGAAAATTTCGAATGAGAAACACGTGCTCTTCATAACCAACATAATAAAGTAAATTTCATCATACGATAAACTTGTGCATTTTATATATTGGGAGTACAAATTGAAAACCGCGCATTCGTTACTAACTTCATATCTATCATAGATGTCATTATTTTGACTTTGACAGCTATTGTATCTTGAAGAGGATAAAAAAATACATTGAAAACGATCTGTCAAACTTATCATTCAGTTGAATACACAAGTTTATTATTGCGTTGAAAATGTCGAGCTACGTGCCTACAAAACAGCATTTGCGGGAAGTTTTACTTTATTGGTTTAATCTGAAGAAAAATGCTTCCGAGAGTCATCGTTTGTTATGCGAAGCATATCCAGAATATGCTCCGTCGATTAGAACGTGCCAGGAGTGGTTTGCGCGGTTCAAAAGTGGTGATTTTGATGTGGAAGACAAAGAGCGTCCAGGCCAAGTGAAAAAGTTTGAAGACGAGGAGTTGGAAGCATTACTCGATGAAGACTCGTGTCAAACGCAAGAAAAACTTGCAAAATCATTGGGAGTGACACAACAATCCATCTCCTATCGTTTAAAAGCCATGGGAATGGTTCAAAAGCAAGGAAATTGGGTGCCATACGAATTGAAGCCGAGAGACATCGAACGCCGTTTTTTCACTTGTGAACAGCTGCTTCAAAGGCAAAAACGGAAGGGTTTTTTGCATCGTATTGTGACTGGTGATGAAAAGTGGATTCATTACGATAATCCGAAGCGAAAAAAATCGTATGGTTACCCCGGCCACGCATCAACATCGACGCCAAAGCCGAACATTCATGGCTCGAAGCTAATGCTGTGTATTTGGTGGGATCAGCTCGGCGTGATCTATTATGAGTTGTTGAAACCAAACGAAACCATCACAGGAGCATTGTACCGAACTCAATTGATGCGTTTGAGCCGAGCACTGAAGGAAAAACGGTCGGAAACGGTCGCAAGACACGATAAAGTTATTTTGCAACATGACAACGCTCGGCCACATGTTGCTCAGGTCGTTAAAACCTACTTGGAAACGTTTCGATGGGAAGTCCTACCCCACCCGCCGTATAGCCCAGACATTGCCCCTTCCGATTACCACCTCTTCCGATCAATGACACATGGCCTGGCTGAACAGCATTTCCATTCTTACGAGGAATGCAAAAAATGGGTCGATTCATGGATAGCCGAAAAAGCACAGATTTCTTTCGACGCGGAATCCGTAATTTGCCAGAAAGATGGGAAAAAGTTGTGGCTAGCGATGGACAATACTTTGAATAATCAATTTGTAACCATTTTTCCATAATAAAGATCGAAATTTTGAAAAAAATGTGCGGTTTTCAATATGTACTCCCAATATTATTACAATTCAGAAGTGGGATTAATACTTAAACCAAACTCCACGCTAACTACAGCAAATAAAATTACAGTGATAATCGTGAAACCGAAGCATAATATTTTACATCGAGCAAATGGTATATATAAACAGATCGGCTCTCATTGAAGCTTTGACTGCAGCGAATATAGACTTTGACCCCGAAGCTACTGTAACTGAATTACGCCGAATTTACGAAAACATGATGCACAATAATGATGATAATCCGCCGCCGCTGCCAAACAATGATGATTTGCCGCCTGATGTCCCGCCGCAGCCAATTGGTGTTGAAAATCCGCCGCCTGATGCACCGCAGCAAATTTTGCAACCGCCGCCACCGAATCAAGTTGATATTGAACTCCAGCAAGTGAACCGAGAGCTCGAATTGTTGCGCAAAAAACGTGAACTACAGCAACTTAAAGAAGAACTACGGGAAATCGAAGGTAAGAAGTTCGATTTTGAAGCATTTCATGCCATGGTGCAGAAATTTAGCGGCGATGATGCATACGACGTCCAAAAATGGTTCGCTGATCTCGAAAGTGCGTTCGCAGCAGCGCTTCAATTCTTATGAAGAAGTGAACAAATGGCTCGATGAATGGATCGAAGAAAAAGACGAACAATTTTTTTGGCGAGGCATCCACAAATTTCATGGGAGATGGGAAAAATGTGTAGCTAGCAATGGCGATTACTTTGAAGAATAAATCTGTAGCCATATTTTCCACAATAAACGTGTATTTTCATGAGAAAAAAGGCGTTTTGATATATATACACCCGGTATGTTTATTTCCTATCGAATCATCATGCAACTTTGAGAATAAATCACAGAAAATTTCAAGTCATTACACATCATTTAATTTAAATTAAAATTTTGATAAAAAAAACGAATAAACATCTCAGTTTCTAATTTTTACTTCAACAAACGTTCGCTGCTTTTGAATTGGTAATAACAATTACGAATTAGTTCACTCTGATCTGAACTTTTAATTCATGCCAACGATAGATATGGTTCCACATTTATTCTATGTATAACTTTCGTTAAAAGGTTAATGAATATTCAAATTGATGAAAAATACACAGATTAGAAAAACACAAATACTTCATCCAATTTAATGACAAAATTTGAATTTTGACTCCGAAAATTGAAAATTTTGTATGGGAGGGTATCTTAAACCTCATCAGAATGACTTGAAATTTTGCGTTACTTATTTTTTTCATAAAAAATAATATTCTGAAATTTCCAATAGGAAACAATGTGAACTTAATCTTAATCGTTTGCTCTCTGCGCCGATATTGGAGATATATGACCCGAAGAGGGAAACTGAACTACACTGTGATGCCAGTACGCACGGTTTTGGTGCCTGCATCATGCAGAAACAAGATGATGGAAAGTTCCATCCAGTGGCATTTTTCTCAAAGAAAGCCTCGCCTGCAGAAAATAAAATGATCAGCTTTGAACTTGAGGCTCTTGTGATCAGCTTTGAACTTGAGACTCTTGCAATGGTCGGTGCCGTTGAAACGGATGAAATGGACCTTGAGTTGAACGTCCAAATCGCTCAAGCTCGCGATGAGCATATAAAGGAGTATCAATACGGAACAAGTTAGAAAACGAAGTGCTACCGAACTATGTGATGGAAAATGGATTGGTGTTCAGAATTGGGCCGCAGGGCCAACATCAGTTGATGGTGCCCGAAGAGATGGAGGAAAATGTGATGAGAATCGTACACGAGAAGCACGGCCACTTGGGAATAGAAAAGTGCACAAGCCAAATTCAAAAGCATTACTGGTTTGCCAACATGCGCGAGAAGCTGAATCGGTTTATCAGGAATTGTTTAAAATGTATATTCTACTCGGGCCATAATAACAAGAGTGAACGAAACGTGTGCAGCATTCCGAAGCGTTCGGAGCCCTCTGATTCAGTGCATATCGATCATTTCGGCCCATTGGTTTCCCACACTTCCCGTCATAAATACGTCTTTGCTATTGTCGACGCCTTCACGAAACATGTCAAGTTATACGCCGTTAATACGCCTGGAACTAGAGAAGCATGTAACGCACTCGAGAAGTATTTTGAATATTATAGTAGGCCCAGGAGAATAATAAGTAACCGCGGCACTAGTTTCACGTCGAACGATTTCGTAAAATTTGTCAATGACCGAAATATTGAGCACATTAAGGTGGCAACCGCTTCTCCTCAATCGAATGGCCAAGTAGAGCGCATGAATCGTGATTTGAAAGCGATACTATCAAAATTGGCGGAATCGACAACTCATTCTGATTGGAGGCATATGCTGACGCAGGTAGAATATGCTTTTAATAATACAAACCATACAACAACTGGAGTTTCGCCGAGTAAATTACTATTCGGAGTGGAGCAGAGAGGTGAAGTAATAGACGAATTTACCGAGTATTTGGATGAACGCTATGGCGGGGGGGAAAGGGTTAATCTCGAAAAGTTACGCACAGAAGCCTCCGATGCGATTCAGAAGTCTCAGTCTTATAATTCGAATTATTTTAATAAGCATCATAAACCTGCAAAGGAATTTGGGGTTGGAGACTTCGTTGTAATAAAGAATGTAGATACTACAGTTGGTGAAAATAAGAAGTTGATACCTAAATTCCGTGGTCCTTATGAAATTAAGAAGAAATTAGGTCATGACCGCTATGTTGTAGAAGATACTGATAATTACCAGATAACACAAATACCGTATCAGGCATATTAGATTCAAGTCGCATTAAGAAATGGTTGGAGCCTATTAGTAATAAGTTTGTATCGGACTCATCGAGGATGATTGTAATCAGGACGGTCGAATGTAATGCAGCCTTAACGTACATTTAGGTTAAGACATTGAAACCAGCCTTAAGCGAAATGACAGTGTGACGTTTCGGACTTGAAAGACGACGGCCATATTGGCATTATTCATTCTGTGTGAAAATTTCGAATGAGAAACACGTGCTCTTCATAACCAACATAATAAAGTGAATTTCATCATACGATAAACTTGTGCATTTTATATATTAGTACAGAACATACGATTTTTTTCGCTTAGGATTCTTGAAATAAATCCACTTTTCATTGCCAGTCACGATTCGATACAAGAATGACTTTGTTTTTTACCTGGCGAGCAGCATTTCACAAGTGGTTTTTCGGTTTTCTTGCTGTCTTTTAGTATATGGCACCCATTTTCCGACCTTCTGGATACAATGATCGAAAAACGAATTTTTTTCCTACGCTAAAAATGTCGCAAATCGTGTTTTCAAACGATGAAATGCGGGAATCGCTGAAGTTTTGCCTTCTTTTGAAGAAAACAGTTGCAGAATCGCATCGAATGCATGTAGAGGCTCACGGTGAGCATGCTTTTTGTGCAACACAGTGCAAAGTGTGGTCTCGAAAGTTTAAAAGTGGTGATTTCGATTTGAGAAACGAAGAGCGTGGATTCATAAATTGTCCGAAAGATGGCAAAAATGTGCGGATTCGAATGGACAATACTTTGAATAAAATATGTTTTGCCATCATACTAAAATAAACGTGCTTTTTAGCAAAAAACTTAGAAATAGAAACCTATTGATTTCCAGCTCATTCGGATATTGCCTTCGGGTAGTTGAATTGGTTTCTATTCATAAAATAGGCGGTTTCTCGATAAAGTTGCGGAGAATTTGTATTGGAACTATGATATATCACATTTTATCTTCATAGTTCAGATTCTTCTCTGCAAACGTTTTCCCCGACGAACTTTTCGATTTTCGGGTCAAATTGAATAATTTGTAATGAAGAAGGCAGTCCTAAACTTTAGTATTATTAGTCCGAATGACTTGAACTTTTGTCAAACCCTATTTTTTGATAAAAATAAACAAGATCCTGGGAGTTTCGTAATAATAAGATATGCAATTACTCAAATATTCCATCATTTTTCAAAAGCAACGGATTAAATTTAAACTCCAAATGCAGATGAAATGGAAAGAGATAAAATGATTTTTAAAAGTGATGTGCATGTCGTGGATTACAGTGTGAAAAGTTCATCTTACGGTTGTAAGACTTTTTATTTTTGGATGAAATCACTGCATCGCAACGTCAGCAAAAATTTAAAATGCACCATAAGGAGTAGTACATCTTTTTTCAACGTATTTTTTTCAAAATTCAGTTTCAAAAAAAAGTTGAAGAAAGAAAAGGAATAACAACGAAAACAGATTGCCTCTTCGTTTGCTTCGTTTCTTTTGTGTATATATGAGTGTATGCTGAGTTGTAATCAGATGTTCGAGCGTATTTATGCGTTCGTGTGTACGTATGCGTGTCCCGAGCTGTTCGCGTTCATCGCCGCAGCTCACAGCGGCGCGCGCATACGTACGCATGAACCGCATTTATATCCAGATAATATTCCATAGTTTAGATGTATCTGTATCGATATGCAAACGTATGCCATTTATTAGTTTAAATATTTTTTTCTCTCATTTTTGTTGCGAGGGACGGTCTCAAAATCAATCACACTCATTCATTTATATGCTTTCAAGCATTTACTGTATCTTCTCCAACTTTTTGACTGGGGTCACTTGCGTCATTCGCATCGACTATCCAATGTGGTACTTACCGCCATATATGGTCTACAACCTGCATCTTTAGTTCGGGCAATAGAGTCAATGAGTTGTCCGCTGATTCCGAAATCGCATAATTTTATATCGCCACGGCTGTGCAATAATATGTTCGATGGTTTCACATCGCGGTGTATAATGTTCAACTTCTGTTTCAGATAATTCAGTGCTTTCACAGTTGCTACAGTAATTTTGGAAATTACAGTTTCTGGAATGCGTTGATGTTGCGTTTCGCAAATGAATTTATAGAACTTATCTAACGATGTATCCATAAGTTCCATGCAAATCCAACAATCACCCTACAAAACCAAAAAATAAATTAACGACCATCACTAATGCAATCAAAGTTAAAACGTAACCTCCTTATAATACAAGAAAGGTAGTCTCGTTATTGATTTCACAAATTGTTTCGTTTTGTCTTTCAAAACGTTTAAGTAAAAAAAAAAATCTTCATTCCAAAAAAAACAATTTTCGGTTTACTTACACGTTTTGAAAGAAAAATCGAAACAAATTGTTAAATCAATAAGGAGATAACCTTTCTTATGTTATATTCAATAGCATTCACGTTGTTCACAAAAAATAATTTTAATACCTCCTTAAATAAAGCTCCATAGAATTGAACGATGTAATTACAATCGTTTGACTTCATTACTACTTCTAAGTCCATCAAAAGTTGTTTTTGTTCTTTTTGGTCAATTGTTGATCGGATCCGTTTTACAGCCATTGTCGTGTGGGTTTTTTTGAAAATCATCTTATTTACTGAACCTGTTCGTTGAACGTGTCAAAAAAGATGTTGAATTTTGCGTAAATTACAAAGGATCGACCTTATATAATAATATTGTTAAATATATTTCGATCTCCTAGTCATTTATAAGTTTAATTTGATTTAAATCTCCATCATATCTATCACTCAGATGTAATGTTAAGTATTTTCATTTAAAACATCATAGACAAGCTCCGTGCAAATGTTGAAAATTGGAGTTTTTGGGTAAAATACAACAAATTGGAACATGATAAAATTGTAAGATTCTGTGGCTGAAAGATGATACACAATCAGTTTTACTTTCACTTCTATTCGTTGATTTCAATCATTTTTTTCTAAAATTGATTTGATTCGTAAGGAAATTGCCTCGAAAATTAGTGCATTTGGTGTAGATCCAAGCTTTAGACAAAATTAAAATAAAAAACTATACGCAAGTGTTTGCACAAAGTAGGTGTCAAATCTTTCTCTTTTCGATGACTTGAAAGAATATGCAAACGTTTTAGAAAAAGAAGTTCTAATAATTTTTTAGTCGGTGTTTGATTTTTTTTTTAATATTGCAACACAATTGGAATTCATTAGAGGCTTTATATGGTTTGTATCTTGGTAAAGTTACGATAGTGTATCTGTTACCAAGACAAGTTAATAATCTACCGAATGATGATTATATATGAACACCCGATAGTTCAAAAACAACAACAAAACTTTTGAGAGCGAAAACACGATAACGAAAAGTTCGGCTCGAAATTTTACAAAAATAACAGCATTAAGAAGAATTAAATGCTCAACTTAGTTAATCAGCTTGGTGAGTTGCACAACTTTCACATAGTGAATATTGTTCTAGCCTTAGTCATTTTCACAGAATTTTTTATCATGAATGTCATGTAATCGTGTTTTTGCGGTCAGAAAAATGGTGTTGTTCTTTAGCTATAGGTGTTCATTAATTAAGCAAACCGTAAGCGCCGCGTCCAATTTCTCCTAGGTCTTGAAGATCTTCCGATGTGAAATCGAACATAATGCCCGGCTCAGTTTGTATCTTCCCGCTGGCTTTTCTGTATTTTCCCGCATGTTCTTCCCTAAACAGCAATACAGATAATACATATATGTACCATTGAATACAATCTAAATTGTTTACCTTGTTTCTACGGGAGATTTAATAATCGTCGTTGGCTTTACACCGTTTGGTGGAAAACTTAATTTTAATTGTCGTCTTCTTTCATCACCCATATTTGTTCATTTTTCTAAAACCATTTCTAAAAATACAAAATACTTTGACAATTTCTGAATAATTTGCGAGCACTTGTTGAAAAATTATTTCAATTATCTCAATGAAACAATGCAACAATTGAAAACGAATAAAGAAAAATAGCAAGTAAATATTTCGATAAATATTTAAACTCACATTATGACAGAAAAATGTTTTTGTTCTTCAACATAATTTTGTCTCATTGAATGTTGATGAATTTTTGAACCTCATTTCAAAGTGGTGCCACCATTTGTGGCGATTTCAACTATATTGAAAGATATCAATGTCAAAGAACACACACTTTTGAATTATACGGTAAAATTTCAAAAACTTTGAATTCGTATCAATTCATGTGTTTTGATATATTTTTTTTTCTTTTGTTATTTATTAAAATTCTTCATTTTTCAGTATAGATAAGCAGTGTCCACCTGTACAATAAATATAAAAATATATGAGCTCCTGGGAATAGAAATAGCCTTACACATATCATCTCCTGCTCTGCCAACGGATATATTCATCAGTAAGAGCAGTCACAAATATATGAAAACGAGAATTTCACGAAAGAAGCATTTAATGTAAGTTTAATGCAGACAGAGAAAGAGAGAGTCATATTTGTATTTAGGGAGAAAAATTTATTGAACAATGATACATTTTAATATATTTGTATCTTACTATAGAAAGGTTTCTACCTTAAGTGTAGAGATAATTTTATGCTTTTTAGACGTTGATTAGCTGAGTTACACAGCATTTGATAGATCTATTTGAATATTAGGTATTGTAATTTGGTTTGATTAACTGTTACATAATTATACAAATAAATGAATTTTACAACAGACTTTCCGATTGAAAATTTCGAATGTTTTGCTCAGGTTCAGAACCATTGTGAAAAAAAATAAGTAGCGATCATTTGACTGTAATCGAAATCGATTTTAGCTGACAATTTTTATATGTTCCATGAAAAATAATAACTTTCAGCCACTTTTTTGCCAGTCGAATTATTTGAGACAACATTGAATATAGCTGTAACAAGAGCTGCTTTAGTTGTATATTTGGTTCGAAATCATCATAGGAAGCCAGGAATAGTCGGTCAAAAATGTCCCAAATTTGTCGATTGATAATTCAGTCGAAAAAATGTCACAAACAAAATCTTAAGCATAACATTATCATGTTAAATCTTCAGAATACTAGGTGTTTGCTTCAATTTGATAGTGCGATCGGGATGTTAAATTCTATCAACAGCACAGCAATTAATTGTCAGAACATAAGCGTCAGTATGTTAACAATTTACTCATAGCCAATAAATAATAAAATGCTTATTTGTTTCTGCTTCAAAAGGTAGAGTCCTGAGTCACCACTATTTTCGATAAAGAAATGAATAATAATATCAAATAAAGTTGATGTTTCCAATATAGGTTCAACTTCATTAGATGGAGTTTTTCCAAAATCTACTTAAATTTAGTAACGTCCGAAATTTTTACTTTTTGGAGAAGAAATAATTTGGCATATCTGCTTGAGTTTGTGTGTGCGTAATTGATCAGAAAAATTCTGTAAATCTTCAACAAGACAATATAAAGTATTCGTGATTGCATTGAATGGAAGACATTGAAGTAAAAACTAAAATCTGCCATTTTTTCAATCCATTTCAGTGATACCATTGTATTTTGACAATGAGAGTCATGTTTTATTGCATGCGAACTTTCTGTGTGCTTTTAGGTGATGCATTTGTTTTGATACATCTGAGCGAAACATAGTCTATTTTTTCAATATCTTTTTTGCGCAATACGTCGAAGATTGGAAACGAATCATGTCATTAACGTTCTATATTTCAAGAGATGTTTGTTGAAATCATGGCAATCACTACGAATTATCATGCTGGTTTACCCATTATTTAGATGACTAAAATGTTCAAAACGACCAGCCTTGGCTGAATCTTTTTAATGGTCACTTTTGAACCTATCAGAGAATTATTTGAACATTTTTGTTTCAAACAGAAACAAGAACAATGGAATTTTCGATAACAATTTTTTATGAAATTTTTTGACACAACAGCAACTGGTTTCAACTTAAGACAAATCCTGTTTAAAGTACTTAATAGCGTCTGTATTGTTCGTCGACTTATCTGCCAAATTAAATATATGTTTCATGATGCGAGATTTAGGCATTGAGACATTAGACAGATCGTTTTATATGAATGAGTCAGGCAACTTATTCCGCTAGAAATAGTAGCGATTAATAGAGAAGCGCACTAAATATCAACGCTATACATTATGTATAGCCACTTCCACGTGTGACTTGATTTGTGTTGTATATAATAATATGTATAGCGTTGCTATTTAGTGCGCTTCTCTATTTATCGATACTATTTCTAGCGGAATAAGTTGCCTGGAATGAGTATATTATTACCAGCAAGGATCCTCGAATGCTAACTTTTTTGGGTTTCAAAAAGGCGCTGACTACTCACATTTTCAAAATCCATACAATATCCCACATGAGGGTTTTTTGATGATGAAACGTTTTCACTCGTTATGATCTTTAATGTGTATATCATAATATTGCTAGAGAAAATATGGAGATATTCTGTTGCCTGAAAAATCCACTAATTTCATTCATTAGTGGGAAAAATTCAAACCAATATTTTCCCATTTTTTATAAAGCCGACAATACAGTGTGCTAACTGTTTTAAAAACTGTCCCAACGATAAATAAACTTCGTAATGAGTGTTCGATGTTGATCTCGCGACTTGCCGAACACTCTTGCGTATACTCGCAATGCGATAAACTTTGATTGGATCGGATTAACGCCAAATTCTTCAAATTGGATATACGCGTTCATATGCCTTTTGAACTTACAGCCAACTTCATTCATATTCAGTTAAAATTGAGAAAAAACTTGCGGATAGTTGGCGATTGGATTTCACACAAATTTCTTGTCGATTGTGTGTCACTACGCACTTTTTAACTTTCATTCATAAATTTGATATAATAAGTTGAAGTATTCAAATCTAATTAAGAATTACTACGAAAAACTTGTTAGAAATCAAACATATTTAGTCAATATTTTGGATGAGATGATGTTGAATCATTATTGCTCAATGTAAGCGATGTGAGCAAAGTTCGCCGACCAGGGTGTACGCCCAAATTCTCCCAATTTATCCATGAGAGCCGTGCCGTTAAATCTGAAAAAGGATTAGATTTTTATCAAAAATGGCAAACGAATTGTATATATTGTTTGATAGTACCACTTGTGTTCCAATGTGCACCGTCTGCTTTGATTTCGCCACGCAAGCATTTTTCAACATATGTAAGCGGATCGTAGTCTGCTTCAAGAACTTCACGTAATAACGCGATGTATGCAATAGCCAACCTCAATGTGTCAATTTTACTCAATCTTTTTTCATACGGAAAAGTGGGAACATGAACTCGCAATTCATCGAATGCCGAATTAATGCTCCTGATGAAGTAGAAGAGAAAGACATCAGTAAAAAGAGTTACAAAAACCAGCTGATAATATAATTTTTTCGGAATATCTTCAGATTATTGAATATCAAAATGCTCAAAACGTTCCATGAATTACATATTTTGACAGAAATGCAAACTATAGATAAATTACCCATTCGGTGCTGTGCGTACAACTCGTTTCCTCTCTCTGCTAGAAGCCGATTGTTGCCTTTGGTTTCGATGCTGCGGATTACATCCGACGAATGGTGTTAAATTTGTTGCAATGCTCCCATTTTCTATGTTGGTGTTATTTATAATTTGGATCAGATTTGAATCGTTGGCACTTGAGCTTAAATTCACGGGAGATGACGCCAAAGGTGAATCTGAGTAATCTGAAATATATAAATTGGGTGGAATTGGTTTTAAATTATTTTTGACCGTGTATGTATGAAGAAAGGTGAAAATTTAAAAAATTTAGAAATGACAACTGTATCAAATGTTAGAGTCAAAAGTTCCATTTCGATTTTATTTTGCTATTATTAAAAATGTAAACAACTGCTCCCAAATGACCGGGACCGAAATTCCAAATTTTCCCCAGATCAACTTAACCAAATTTAAGTCATATCACTACTTTTTCTGAAGAATTTAGTAGTGCATTTTATATGACTAACGAATTTATTATGATAAATGGTATTATATAAAAAAAGCGCCATTCAAACACTTGTTTGTGTCTTGTGTGAATATTTTGTTTGTCGAATTCAAATGTCAACTGATTGATATATATATATATGTCAAACAAAAAATATTTTTCTCGTAAATGGTTTTTGATAGTTTGGGGTTTTCTACTGGGAGTATGCGAAAGTTCTCGCTGTTTTATTATTGAAAATATTGCTTCATTTCAATTTCAATATGAATGAATACACTTTTCAAAGTATTGGCCGTCACTAGCCACAACTTTTCCCCATCTTTCGGGCAAGAGAGGGATTGCGCGGCGAAAGAACGACTCTTTTTTTGAGGCTTTTTTTTTTTTTATTTTTGGTTCTTCATAAGAAGTGAAACGCTGCTCACACAGGCCATGCGACAGCGATTGGAACAGGCGGTAATCAGAATGAGGAATGTCTGAGGAATACTTCTCAAAATCCTTTATAAAAGCGAAATTAATTACAAAATAAGTATATGCTACAGCCGTGCCCGAGGTATTTGTGATTTAAATGCTAAAATGCAAGAAACATATTAGTTTTTAAAAAGAAACAATATTAAAAGCGATGTTCAATGCGAAACATGCAAAACTGAGATCAGTATTTGTCACAGCAGAAAGGGTAATATTTAATCGCATATAGAATCGAAACATCATGGAGATTGCGTGTAGGCCGCTTCAAAAAGCAAGGATATGAGATCGAATTTCAAGAGCTCAAATTTGATTTCATTCGATTTACAAACTGCAGCTTGTGTGTTTAGTTCTATCATATGATCAAAAATAATAATATTTTTCGTCCGGCCGACTTTGTGAGCAAAATTATATGTGGTTGTTTCGATGATTTACGCCAGGGGAGGAAATGACTGTTTGACGTCTACAGAGGCGCCACAAAACAGACGCCATGCAAAACAAGTTTGCTGCAGGAGTCTGCTGGGCCATTCCATTACCAAACGAAATTCTCTATTTGTTTTTTATTCGTTAAATATTGACTTGCTGTTGCTGCTAATGCATAGGGTAAGATGGGGCTATTCCCCGCGTGGGGCTATTCCCCGCACCACTGTTTTCTCAGAAACGGTAACACTACATCTCGAATGTGCATTCTTATTGTATGTGTCATACTATGAGTCATGTTTGGTTGGTGAAAGTTTTTTTTTTTCATTCAGTGACAGATCGTCGAGCAAGCCAAACGTGTTTTTTGTACTCCTCGCTGCAATTTTTTCGGTCCACAGAATTTGAACTTTTTCTATTTAATGTTTTATATTTTCATTTAAAGGTGAGTGTTTTTTAAACTGGAAGGCGAGTACTTTCGAGTGAATATAGAGCGTTTTTAGTTTCGTTTTGTGAAATTAGTTTGGCATCATCGAATAGCCAGAAGCATACCATGGAAGTGCGGGGAATAGCCCCACCATCGGGGAATAGCCCCACGATTTTAGATTTTGGGACAGTGGCTGTAGCTCGTTACGGGTAAATCACACACTATAAGTAATATGTAACAAAAGTTGCGCGTTGGGTCCAGCTTTCCAACGATACCACTCTTGTCTCGAAACTCAATCCGAGTCGCGAGATATTCGGATTTATGCTTACATGCGGGGAATAGCCCCATCTTACCCTAATGCATATAATATTTACAATGTATATTATATATATAAGAAGGGTGAAGTCTTAAATCCAATGAAAAATGTGCCCATTCAAATGGACAAACGCGCAAATGTTTTATGTTGTTCTATTATGCTGCTTATTATTATGGTTTTTTCGATTTTATTTATCTTAATTTGAAACACCAAAAATTACAGCTGCGAAAAATACATGTTACTATTTGTATTCAAGCCAGAACATGTTTTGCTTTCTTTCACGTATGAGCAATCATAGCTAGAAAAAACATAACCTAGAAATGCGTTGCTTCTGAAGTTGATGAAAATAGTCCTCAAACTATGAAAGCCTATGCGCGGGGAACTAACCATAATCTGGTTTGTCGTTGAACATCACCACTAAAGTGGTGCATTCACCAAACAATGTGGCGTGATTTGATATTGTGAATATTTATTTCGCAATCAACAACACATCAGTGGTGATGTTCAATGACAGCTCAGTATGTGGTTAGTCCCACGTGGAAAGGTTTTTCAGAGAATATTATTAAAAGTCAGACATGCTGTTTAATAGCACTAGTTTCTTTTAATTTGTTTTCAAAACACGACAACATCGAGATTATTTTAATTGTTATGGCCGATTTCCATATCTGAGGAAGATACTTATTTCGTTAGCGTACTGAGCAATGCTTCTAATCATGGAAAAGTTAAGATTTTTCCGGGTCTTGTGCGCTGAAATCACCAAACTGAAAGCGTAAAAATTCGAAACTCTTGAGTTTTCGTCTGAAAAAGGCTCCACGTCCGAAATCATATCCGATTTACTTAAGGAATCATTTCAAGGCTATATTCTTGAGGGAGAATTGGTTGGATTTTTTAGCGACAATGAGTCTTATTTCATAATGCATAAAAATTTATCAGAATTCCACAATTTTTAGTTATAAATTCCGATTAAAAAAATTGAAATCTCCAACTGGTTTTGAGTTTGAATCACTGTGAGTGACTAATATGCAACAGTATTGAATTCAGCCGACTCTACCTAATTGTGAGATAAACTTTTTGCTAAAGTCAAATTAGCAAACATAACGTCATACGAAGGGAAATACGAGCACGCAAATAATCACATAATTTACCCATTTTAATCACCGAATGTGGGTTCGAGTCTCACTAGCGGCGTTTGATTTTCTATCAATTTCATCATTGCTAATAACAGTGATATATTGATGGGAGACAAACTAACACGTAAAACAGTGATGTTCGACTCACGGAGTGTTTCGGAGGACACTTTAAGCCGTCGGTCCCGTGTGTGTGCACAAAGAGGATTTTGAGTTAGCACAGACACACGTAAATTGACTACCTTAACGCTAAGGTTGTGTTATTGAGTATTTCAATATTCAATACACCACCGCAAAAGAGGTAGTAGCCATTCATGGGCTCGAGCATTCGAATGGGGTGCAGTTGTGCCCTGCAAGCCTCTCACCAATGTATTCGAATAATAGTTCTCATGCTGATGGTATTCATGGAATAAGAAAAAAGACTGAACACACCTAACGGTACAAAATTCGGTCTATAAATACTGAATAATGAATGAATGAATGAATCACCGAATGAAAAAATAATTGAAATAGCTGATCGTATTCAAGACGGTGGCAGTTCACACCTCACATTGCACGGCTCAGAAATTTAACAGCAGCAAAAATACTAACAGCTCAATCACTAACCACTCGCTAGGTCAACAAATCAAACAATGAGAAAGCACCCAACCGTCGGGAAGTAGCCAGCGCGAATCAAGCGGCAACCAACAACAGCGAACGGATCCGAATATCACAGTAAAGCAAGTCCAGAAACTCGATCAACCAACAATAATACTGCGATTTTACTAGCACTTTTCGCATTAGTCGTTTATGTTACTCACTTCACTAGCAAATGAATAGTAAATGGAGAATTATAATGATTTGGCCCTACCGCATTGGAAAACAGTTGTTAAAGCATGAAAATCGCATCGTTTCGTATTAAAAGAATAATAAAGGAAGCCTACAACACAGAAACTAAAATCACAGTTTGAATTTTGATCATATATAGCTTTTCTTATTCACTGCATCTGCAGAAGTTTCAGATACAGTTGATTATGAGTCAAAGTCGATGACATCAAAGAAGAAGATTATGTGCCAGAAAGTTTAATGCGACATAAGATGCGTGATCGCTTATTTTAAGGATTTTTTAGAGCGGACCATCAAGAAATAAAATCAAAATTTCTTTATTAAATTCATATTTCTTTGATTATTTATTGAAAAACAAACTAAAAATGAGTTAAATGAATGATTTGTTCTTAATATATCGAATAACATGTCTCAGAATTTAGTATTCTTTTCAGCAATTTCTTTGTATTTTCCTCTTCGTCGCTATCGATTGTCAATGTCGATGCCAACTGGAAAATACCTTTAAAGTATGCTTGCTTTTTTGCGGTGTCTTTTTGTATAAGATCAATATGTGCACGTCGTTGTTTATCATTTAGCCAAATCGTGATAGCTGGTTTTGGATCCCAAGACTCAAGTGCTGGCATATTAAAATACACAAACATGTATTTATTTTCTGTTTGTAAATTTAAGCCGTTTCGAAATGCTGTTTTCAGTAAGTTGTTCGCTTTGATAGAACGTTCCATATCAGCTGTTTGTGGCGTGCAAATATTTATATGGCTTAGTGCAGCTATTACACATTCATAATTCGTCGAGTCAGCACAGTTCACCAAATTTGTTATTTGTTGTGATAAAGTCGGAGCGTCGCGTTTTTTTGATTGAATAAGTTGTGTATATTCCAAAGTCAGCGACGATAATGGCAAATCAGCAACAAAAAGTGTATGAATTCGTCGAATATCTGCACCTTTTTCGAATTCAATAAATGGTTTTACAACTTTAATTAATTCCTCATCGACTTGAAACCGAGTTTGAAGACAATCGATGAGTGTTTGCAAAATTTCGTGGCGAATTTCATTGAAACATCGTTTTCCTATTGGACGAATTCCAGTAGTTGTCAACATTCAAAGCCTTTTAAAAATATTTTCTCGTCTTGCTCAATTAACGTAAATTGAAATGTTTCCGACCATCCACCAATCAAATCATTATTTACCAAATCACTTAATGTTGTCTTTAGTTGCGCAACATACTTCATCAATGATACGATCGTAAGATTGTCACTTTGAACTTGTTTGTGGTAGCGTTTGTAAATATGAAGTATATCAGCTAGTAAAACGATCAGCTTCATGTTATCCAGCTTGGACAAGTATGTAAAATATCCCATGACTTTCGCATCACCTCGATTTCGGTCGAAATAAATCATTAAAACGTTCCAAGATTTGAGTAAATTTACAACTGTCATGTATGTCCATTCCGTCCAACGGATTTGGAATATTTTCGGAATTGAAAGTAGCTTCAAACCTTTTTCAGTTGCAATTTGTTTTAGCTCATCAGTGCGTAAGCCAGAATCATGAAAGTATGATGAAATTGATGATAAAACATCGACAGTTCTTCGAACATCCTTCACTTTGTTGGTCAAATCTCCCCATACCAGCTCCAAGCGATGAGCAGAACGCCAAACAAGAATTTGTTTAATGGCAAATCAGAACGATATTTCAAGCACTCTTCTTCAAAGTATTTCCAAAGACTATGTCTTTCGCCTGTGTTTACATTGGTGCCGTCTGTGCAAATTGACGAAATACGAGCCATGATCAAACCGTATATTCCTTCTCCAACATTAGCGATGATTCCATTTTTCACAGCTTCCATAAGTCCTCTAGCACCTCGTTTTGTTTGTTGCCCAATACCAATGAAGAGCGTTTCGATGTCATCACTACTGTTGACAATTTTCAAAAGTATATAAATTTTGTCTATTTGTGTTCGGTCAACAGATCCGTCAATATGTATTGAGCATGAAAGTGAATTTTCAATTTTTTCATTGAACGGTTTCTCATATGATCGTGCGATAATTTGGAGCAGGTCCAAATGGGTCACAGGGTTCACATATTGTCTGTTAATCGTGTTGGAATTGTTGATGTCGTTGTATTGAAATCGAAGCTTTGTCCTGCCTTTGACGCTACGTATCGTGATGGCCAACTGTAGGCCGAGAGTGTAAGTTTTTTTGCATCGCAGAATACTTGTAAAAAAAGTTCACCAATATGGTTTGCTCTATCTCGGTTGGCTTCGCTGATGTGGACGTCAAGTAGTGATTTATCTACTTTTACCGAAGCTTCAGTTGATACCCGTTCGGCTTCTTTACATTTTTGGTGATACATTGTCGAGAAATGATACTCAACATTCTCTTTTTTGAATCGTATACCAACACTCGAAGTAATGTTTGGTGGTTTGTTATTTTCGCTGTGTCTTCGCACAATATCAGAATATTTTTTACATAATTTGCAGTACACAAAACGACGTGAAACATTTTGTTGCTGAACATTGAAAAAATGAATATATTCCGCGTATTCTCGGTCATATTTGATTGCTTGTGATTTCTTTTCGACATTGGTGTTTTGAGAAGTAGATTCATCACCCGTTTCACTTCCAATCTCATTTTCTTCAAGAGTTTCACTTAAATCATTATCAGATTTCGTCTTCTGTTTTTTGTTGAAAAATGACTCCAACGTTGTCTAAATGAAAATATTATGAAGATTTTTAACAAAAATTATAATTGCATTCAATGAAATTACAATTTGGATAACTTGCAAATAAGTAACATATTCGAATTATCTGTTTTTTCCTAGAATGAAGATTACCTTTTGATTTCTTTTATCATTTTTATCTTTTATATCAGAAGATTTTTTTGTTAAGAACATTCTAACGAATAAATTTTTGAAAAGAAGAACCAAATTAAATTCGATTTAATACAAGTGCTGATTGAATACTGCCCATTTTTGCATTTATTGTCATTGATCATTTGCTTCGGTATTGAAATGTTATTATTTACCTGATTCATTTTAAATAATCAAATTTGATTGAGAAGCATATTTCGGTTGTTTTCGATTGCAATATTGCTCATATATATTGACAAGATCTATCGAATATGTAATTTCAGCAGAAAATCGATTCAATATGACTTTTCGGTGATTCAATGCACACAAAAAGAGAGCGGTTTGATCAGTCAACATAGAAACTTCAGAAAATTAAGTCGATAATTGAAAACTCAAGAAAATTCTTTTTGATAAAATGGGAGTTTGGGCATTTATAAAAGCTGTTGCGAAATTCGCCGTCGTTGCATTTACGGGATACGAAGTGGCACATGTCTTTAAAAAGAACACAGCAGAAGCCGAATTGAAGAAAGAATTTGAATCTTTAAAAAAGGAACTCATGTCATACAAATTCGACGGATTTGATGATGTGAAAGTGTTGTTGATCATCGCGTTGGCAATTCTAATCTTCATGTTAGCCATTTGGCTTATCTCAACAACAAAACAATGCGTGGGAAAATTCCTCAAGAAATCAAAAGTAAGTGGCAATTATCAAAAAAAAAAATATTGTGAAAGTTATAGAAATCATAAAAGCTACAAAAATCATACATGATACATCGTATTGTTGTTATACTAATGTGCACTGTGTAGTGTGTACTGCGTATTCTCATTTTAGATAATCATCGAGATCTTCACAACGATGACAGCAATATAAATGTTTGATGACGAAAGATAAAATCGCATGACACATGGAAAAAATTGCAATTTGTATAAATTTTTCCGAAACACAATAATAAAGACGCAAAATATAACCCCTCTTTTGTTTTACTAAGTTATTCGGATGAACTGATTTTCAGATTGAACAATAAATTTTCATAATCATATTTCTGCTGAATTCTCAAATGATCTGCTGATTTTTTTCAAAATTTTTAAGAGAATTGTATTTTACTTTTTACATTTTTGGTGAGTTCAGAGCGGACCATTTGAGAAATCAGAGCGGACCATTTGAAATTCAGAGCGGACCAAAATGGCAAGAGCGGACCATTAAAATAAGCCATGGCGTGATCACTTGTTTGAAAAAGCATTGGATGGGAAATACCGTCGATGCAAACATTTTCATTTAAACACCAACCAAACTTGTAAGCGTTTTAATGATTATTTGTAATTTCATCTTTATACAACATTTATTTATGTGAATTTTCTTTCTTTGCTTCATCAAACTATTTATATGTATATTTTACTGAGAGTTTTATAGATTTATTAAATTAATATTTCCTAAGACCGTTGAATCAAATTATATATTTGATATATTTATGTGCGTTGGCTTTAAATAAGAAAATATAAAGAGACATTTTTGAAAAATAAAATATCTCTCATATTTTTTATTCAATGTTTTGTTGTAAACAGTTTTTCATTCATAAAAAGGGATGATACACAGAAAATAAAGTAACTGTAAAAAGTACAGACATCGGTTGTAATATCGCATTTTCTTACCATTTTTGTATGGAGGTTGTGAACTCAACATGTTATGTAAATTCAATTTTGAACATTGAAAAGATCTGGAAGAGTAGTTTAATTCAAATAAAAGACATTTAATTGTCATTCAGATTCGTACACTGACCAGTGACAACCATATAAAAGACATTCAGCAAAAAATCATGACGTCATTAAATCCACTCAAATCAATAATCCCGTCCGAAATTAAATTACAATTATTTAAAACATTAATTATCCCAATCTTCGACTACATGGATATTATTTACCACAATTTTGAAACTCATGGTACAATCGTACTTGACGAAAAACTCGAAAAATTCCAAAACATGTTTATTAGATTTATTTTAAATGTAAACCGTCGTGAACATATCACACCCCATAGAGAATCATTAAATCTAATGAAATTATCAGAACACCGAACACTACATGTAGCAAATATGATC
This sequence comes from Obolodiplosis robiniae, assembly GCA_028476595.1. Taxonomy (NCBI): domain Eukaryota; kingdom Metazoa; phylum Arthropoda; class Insecta; order Diptera; family Cecidomyiidae; genus Obolodiplosis; species Obolodiplosis robiniae. The sequence goes on along the minus strand of CM052015.1, from coordinate 33,026,495 downwards.
AGCAAAATAATAAACAATAATGCCCCACCATATTTAAATAATTTTATAAAAATTAACAATAACAACACACGGTCCAAGAACAAATTAACCATAAAGAAACCAAAGAATAATTCTCAAAAATCTTCTTTAACTCTCCAAGTGGACCAAAAATATGGAATCAAATCCCCGAAGAAATTCATAATATCGAGTCAATCAAAAACTTCACAAACAATTTATATAAATATATAAGAAAAGACGTTTAGTTATTTACGAATGCAAATAAACTTAAGTCAAAATGTAATGAAAATTGGCCTTTGAGGCAGCATGTATGTAAATATATGTCTTTCATATACCGAATATTCAAATAAATAAATAAAATAAATAAATAAAAATATGAAGCTGAGTTGCAAGGGAAAGTTTGGTGGTCGAACTGACCGATCAACGGCAATTGATTGGTTATTAATAGGTCTACCGGTTGAAAATGGTTTCGTTTTTTTCATAAAAATCAATGCTTTATTGAAGATAAATGGATACAAATTTAATATTCAAAGTATTGCCCATCGCTAGCCACACATTTTTCCCATTTTTCTGGTAATTCACGAATACCCTTTCTGAAAAATTCGACCGGTTTGGCCGCAATCCACGAATCGATCCATTTTTTGACTTCATCGTAATTACGGGAGTGCTGGTCAGCCAGGCCATGTTGCATCGATCGGAAGAGATAGTAATCGGATGGCGCAAGGTCTGGACTATACGGCGGGTGGGGTAGGACATCCCATTTGAACGTTTCAAGGTAGGTTTTGACGACCTGTGCAACATGTGGCCGAGCATTGTCATGTTGCAAAATAACTTTATCGTGTCTTGTGACCGTTTCCGGCCGTTTTTCCTTCAGTGCTCGGCTCAAACGCATCAATTGTCGTCGGTAGACCTCGCCTGTGATTGTTTCATTCGGTTGCAACAGCTCATAGTACACCACACCCTGCTGGTCCCACCAAATACACAGCATAACCTTCAGGCCATGAATATTCTGCGCAGCCGTCGTTATACGTTGCCCGACGTTTTGGATTATCGTAATGGACCCACTTTTCATCGCCAGTAATAATTCGATGCAAAAAACTTGTTCTTTTGTGCCGTTGAAGCAGTTGTTCGCACGTGAAAACTCGTCGTTCGACGTCTCTTGGCTTCAATTCATACGGCACCCAATGGCCTACCTTTCGGATCATTCCCATTGCTTTCAAACGACCAGAAATGGTTTGCTGAGCGACGCAAAGTGATTTTGCAAGTTCTTCTTGCGTTTGTGACGGATCTTGATCGATCAATGCCTCCAATTCATGGTCTTCAAACTTTTCCACCTGGCCGGGGCGTTCCTTGTCTTCGGTGTCGAAATCACCATCTTTGAACCGCTTAAACCACCGCTGACACATTCTAACGTCTATACTATAGCCCGGGTAAGCTTCGGTGAGCAATTGATGCGCTTCAGTTGCTTTTTTCTTTAAATGGAAGAAGCATATTAAAACTTCCCGCAAATGTTGTTTTGATGGCACGAATGTAGACATTTTACGGCTTCACAAAAAAAAATTATTTTCACTAATGACCAATAACCTAGACTGAAATAATTAGACAATGACATGAAGTTTCTGATGTGACAGCTGTCATAGCCAAAATTCGCCTCAGAGTAATGTGAAGTTGTCTGCAATAACGACATTTTCAACCGGTAGACCGATTAGAATTTTCAAAGTCAAACTATTCTAATGAGCTTTTACCCAGCCTCTCAATGGAACGCAACGAGGAGACTACGCACCCTAACTACGCTATGCAAAATACATGGCGTAGTCTACTAAACGCCCTACTGCGTTTGCAATGTCGTCGTGCCCCTCTGCAGCCTCTACATATTTGCCACAGATAGCAAAAATGAAATTAGAGCTAGTCAACCCAATGTACTTTTGTTTCGAGACACTCATTTCTCATCAGTGACGCGAATATCAAACGTGAAAGGAAAATTTGAGGACACTATTCCTGAAAACATTCTCAGGGACACTTTGAATGTTAAAATTTTCGTTATAACAATACTTGAACCCCCATGAACGAACTAAACTTGACAACAACATTATTGCAAAAAACCAATATGATACATAAACAAGAACCACCATTTGGCTGTCATTTTTATCTCAATCGCGGTAAATATGTTTTTCATTTCGATTGTTATTACCTGTACCTGCGTGATGATGATGATGAAAATGGTGGTGATGGTGATGTGCGCTTTGTCCAAATTGTTCTTGGCTTTGTGACATATTCGATTGTACTGAACAGAATGCATTTGCTACCCGTGGAACGACGGTTAAACTGGATCGTGAGTTCGTGATCGTACCGAAGCCAGCATTTTCACTAGGAGTCATGTGTTGAGGACCATATGAACACGACGGAAACTCTGGCATTATTACGTTATCATCAAAGTTGTGGATGTTTAATACACTGAAAATCAATTCAAAATTATTTGTTCCGTTTTAAATACAAGAGAATTGAAACTTTCAGTGAGATAAAGTGACAAGCATGTACAAGTACATTCAAAATAACACATACATAATAATCTTTATTATCTCTATTTTCACAAACAAGTTTGAAGTTGCATTTTTACTTGAATTCATGCGAAGTAGCTAATTGTTATTGGGTAAACATGAACACACATCATCTTATTGATGAACTTTCTAATGTTCTGAGCAAAATATGTCCAGAAAATCATTTGATTCCGCAACATTAGGATTTTAAAATAGTTCGAATGTTTCGTGATTTTACTTCCAAAAACTCAAACCATTTCACATCTCGCGGGATGCTTTGTTGTAATATATGAACATCATATTTACTCATTCAAATAAAAAATCATTTTAGGCGTTTCTATAAAATTTACGATTGAATGTGAAGAAGTAGACAAATTAAGTTTTTATAACATTTGAAGATTTCTATAGTTAAATAAAGAGAATACAATATTTTAGTCCCCCGGTGGCACCCCGGGAAAAAAATTGAAAGGTATTTTAGTTCAAATTGAATAGTTTAAAAAACGAAAAAATTGAGAAGGAATAATACAAAATCAAATGGGATTTGCAATACTCTTTTCACAAAAATACTGTGCCCGTATAATATTTATATATATATATGACACATCAATTCAAAAATAGCATGCAAGAAGGGGTCATTTTACGTTGATAATAGTCGAAATGTATGCACCTGAATCATTAAATGTACTTGATTCCTTTTATTTGAATTCATTCTCTTATAAACAAACGGTTCAGAACCATTTATGTTGATTGTTTTGGATTCGATAAAAACAAACATATATGCATAAGTTGTATTGCCTCGACTTTTCATCACATTGTCTTTCAGTATCAATTTTATGCGAAATCGGATTGAATTCCGTAGAATTGAATATTTTATTTTCCGCACACATAGTGTGAAGGCAAAAGTAATGGAATCGTTCAAAAAATTAAGTCTCCTAAAAATACGATTTTTTCCATTTTGGCGGAATCAGAGCTGCACGTCCGTTCGACCATTCCAAAAAAATGAATTATTTAAAGTAATGAATGTGCGAAGTTTGCGTCCGAAGTGACCGAAAATGTTGGAATGAAACGAAAAAAATTATTTTCGCACGAACAGTTTATCACGTATTATTATTTTTCTCCAACGAACGGGCGAACAGTTCGAAAAAGTTTTGTCCGTTGACAGCTACACGGTCTTAACCACAAAGAAAATTTACAAATTCATTATTTACACGATAACTCAAAATGTTTAACTCTAAAATCATCATGATGATATGATGTAAAATAAATCTATTTCGCATACAAATTTGTCGTTTCTCGCGGGAAAAAACGAACGATTTATGGGGACTATATTTAGTTCACATTGTGTCATTATGAAACTTTCAGATATTGAGTTTTTAATGAAAAACTTCAATCGCCTTTCAAAAACGAAGGTTAAAATTTGAGCTCCAAATTCAGGTGAAATGGAAGAAGGTAAAATGATTTTCAAATATAATGTGAAAGGAATGCATGTCGTGGATTACATTGCGGAACATTTCTGAGATTTTGAGTAAATAAGTTCCGTCCAAGTTTGGTCTCATTACTTGTTTATTATTTAAATAATATAAATAATAAAGTTGCATCAACAGAAATCATACAAAACCTTGAAGAGGTTTTTCATTTAAATTTTTTAATTTTAATGTCTTTCTCGGGCCTCAAAATGGATAGAATAAATTGAATTATTTTCATTTATTGACACTACTACTGCAATACTTCACTTATACATAGTTTTTATGCCGAAAAGTTACATTATTTTTGCACGAAGCAGATTATTTGTGTCATCATCACAATTTTTACATGTCTTCATATACGCGCTATGCACATACCAGTCGATTATTGTTGTTAATATTATGCTCACACGAAAAATTTGGTTGCTTTCATTTTTCATCAATTATTATTCAACATTAGCTACTCTTAACTAATTCAATTTTCCAACATATTTATCTTTTTTTTTCATTTGACAATGCCCAGCACCAAATAGTGGTAAATTCATGTGCGATAAATGTTCGATCGCTATCGCTAGTTAATTTAAGACAAATTCATGGGGAAATTTATGTCCATAGATTGATAATATATTATAACTTAAAAATCACTTTCGAATGTAAACATTTAGGCATTTCTAAATGAATCTGTATATTCAAATTATTCATCGGTGAATTTTAAGTCAACACTTTGAATAATGAACTTTTTGCAATATATTTTTAAAATAGGTTTCAATGAAATTCCAGCATACATTGACAGTACTTTACGTGTAATCCATTGAATTGTACCATCACAGTACAATGTAGGAATTAAATTGACCCTTATAAAATTTCCATTCTATTCATAGATTACAGCAAGACGTTTATGGGATATTGTACTAGTATTACAATAATTACTATATTGTCCTGACATCATAAAAATAAAGCATGATTGTGGCCAAACCGTGGTGGAAATATAATCAATCAATTCAGATTGTTTCACCCTTTCTAATGAGCCATTTTTTGATCCGTCAATGTTGTGCACAACCAAGTTTACATATATGATTTTAGAATAATCTTGACATATCAATTCAACAAACATAATTAGATCGATTTTTGTTCTCTTCTTAAAATTTAAATAAATATTTTCTGTTTTTTTGTTTTCAAGTAAACAATGCGTGAGTCATAAGTTTTGAGACAGAATTTGAGCGCTTGCTACACAAACAAATTAAGGGGTATATGTAAAACGGATTACAAAATGAAGTGAATACATCCAATTTAAATAATTTTGAAAACGGGTTGATGCATAATATGTGTTCAATGTTTTGGAAAAACCCGAAATGCAAGAAGCTGTGCTGAAGTGTTTTGGACGGCGGATTACAACTGAAATAAAGTGGCCCCTCAATCTGGCATATAGTGATTAAATATTATATTATGTCTATTTTGATGGGAATATGAATGAAATTTTCGAAGCATTTGAATGAATGAAATTTGACGACATTATGGGAATATTTAGATTTTTTAATTATAGAATGCCCATTGAAAAAATATCAAAACTTATGAATCACGTCTTATATCCATCAGAGAACCAAAATCTATGTTTCTTTTAAATCTATGTTTGATTTCTAAAACATTCCTAATGTTTAGATCATTTTATGCTGTTGAAGTACCTCATGGGTGGAGATGGTGATGAATCAGGCAAATGATTACGGCCGATTTTATCCATTATTTCTCGAGATATAGAGCAAAATACCACAAGAATATTCCCAATCGAATTTTGATATTTTACTTTTTATCTTTAACGTTCACCAATTTATTTCACAAATGCACTAAAAACGCTTGATTACATGTCAGACAGATGAATGACTAGAATATTTGTAGCATCAAAATGTAAAAAATTAACAAAAGCATCAGTTGAACGTTGGATCTGTACTGCTGACGATTTTCACCATCCGTGAAATGGTTGAAGAGAAAATCTGAACTTTGGTTCACACAGAAACAGTTGCCAAGCAACACTGTGCAGAACGACAGCCCCCGAACAATGAGGCGTGGTTATGTTTCAATGCACATTGAAAAATTATATGGTAGAGCGGTTGATGATGGAGGGTGATATGATACAAATCAAATTGTCGTCAATTTACTATAAATTAACATTATTCCGCTCAATGCATCCGGCAAATGCATGCGCGACCCATGAAATTGCTGGTGGTTAATTTTATACAATTAATAATAATAAAACATATTATTTACACAGTTTAATATGGGAAAAAAATATTCCCGGACTATTTGCATTCTTGCCAATCCTCTAGACTTTACCTCAAGGAATTATTATTTACTAGTAATCAAAGTATATCCGATAAATTAATTTTAAATGTTCGGAGTGTTTTTTAAGCAAACAGATTTTTTTGTAAAATATCTGTTTTATTTGAAATATTGTCAATATCATTTGGTTGACTAGATAGAATTTTATACTTTCCATCTTTCTTTTGGGAAAAATACTGCACACTTCTATCAGTTGGCATGTTTATATAAGAGCATAACGATGTGATAATGTAAGGATGCAGTTTCAATTCGGCCCATTCTAGGATATAGGGAGCTCCGATGAAAAAAAAAAACATATGTCTATCTTAACAATAAATTGATAAATTAACATTCAAATTGGCACAAAAGCCACTTGAAATGTCGTCTTCTTGTGCAAACACATATTTCCCTCGAGCTGTGAATGCACGCGACCATTCATTGCAGAACAAATCAATTGCCGCCACGGAAATAAACCAAAACATCCCTTGTTTGTGGCGTTGAAAACATGAGGCAAAAAGTATGCACACGTGACTTCCACAACGTCAACGACAGCCGAACCAAATCTGATTTTGTTGGCATCATAAACACACAAACTTCAAATGTCTCTTCCACTTTCACCGAATCCAATTTCCTCTATTAGCCAATACTTAGGAATTCAATGTTATATGCTTGTAGCTTCGCGAATTGTCAGCAGGGTAATTTGTTTCCGAGGGTCAATCGAGTTTGAAGATTTCAAATACATTTACGGGTCACGTGTGCTATGGCACGCACCAACAATAATTCCTTGCTTTTGAAAACGCGCTAAACGCTCAACCACAATATTTAAAACATCTCATCTGAATGAACAGAGGAATGATATACAGTTTGCATATATGCTGTTATTCTGGACAAAGTTTCATATCTTTTGCTGTATCTTGAACAAAGTGTAGGGATAGAATTGGAGGAGTTTCTAGAAAAATAGAGGCGTTCCCATAGATTTTACGATTGAATGTGAACGATGTGCATTCAAACACTACAGTGAAACCTATTGACAACGAAACACAAATATAGCGGAAAAAGTGTGAATTTTTTTCGTGATATCGAAAACCCTCAATTTTATTTGGATCCGTTCTTGAAAGGTTTTACTGTAATATAATTTGAGTGCACTCAATCGAACCAATCCAAACGAAAGGGAGCAGCACACATTTTAGGGACTTATTGAATAATATTGAAGTGTCAAGACAAGTTTGCAAACAACCAACTCGATGCAACCCCTACTTATAAAATATTTTAGTATTCCACATATGTTTTCATATAAATATCAAGAAGTTTAATTCAATTTTAGACGATACTTTTCTACTCACTCGTAGCGAACGAGGAAAGTATGGTAAATACATAAAATTGAATGTTATGCGCGTTAATTATACATTTTACATTCTTTCTATTTATCTTGGAACGCCACTTTTTTTGTACATTTTTGCTTTTGATGTGACGTTTTCATGAAAAGTGAATGCATTTCCCTATTTCACAAACTTTTTTTCAGAAACGCACATACAAAATTATCCGTCAAAGGTGTGTCAAAATCAAGCACCGAAAAACGCGCTATGTAACAATGCCAATACGAACATATATTTACATGCATAGAATACATAAAAGGGTTCGTTATAGGAATAATCTTACAAGAACTTTGTACACACAGAACACAGCAAAATATTGTGTGTGTGTAATCAAAAGCAGAAATTGAATATGCATAAATGAAAAGTTCGTTTGACGTGTTTTGGGACAATTATATTTAACATGAAAAGCAGTGCTATTGTACGAGCTTTTGAATGTTTAAGACAGTTCAAAGAACGCTTTCGCTTTTGAACATACAATTTCTCAATGCTTTTCTATATATGAATCGGTGGGAAGAACACTTACTTCAGATTAGAAAAGTAAAAGATTGAAACTGGAACTATTTGGGAGGAATAATTCATCAATTATTTGTAATAATCGTGAAACAAGAATTTATTCGAAATACAAGTGAAACATGATTTGCATGTACATTTAGCTTGTGTTTCACAATTATTTTAAACTTTTTTTTTCGTATTATTTTGCTGAAATAGTTCCAATATTCAGTATTTTTCCTATTTAATCTAAAGGTTATTTTTCTTCTCACTGATACATTTATTTATTTATTTATTTATTTATTACGAAACCTACATTTATGCCAATACGTGTTCAAAGCAAGCTCAGAACATGCTGGTCAGAGACCCAATACGGCATAAATTCCGCCCATGGTGCGTCTTTTGCAAAGAGAGTACAGTCATGGGAGTGATAGTATTAAAGTGAAGCTTTAATACCAGAATTGGATCCGGAAAACCATGGCAAAACCGGCCTGGTTCTGGAGAGCCAATAATAATTTTTGCAATTAAATTACGTTAATATTAATGAATAAGCAAATGAAAATGAAAAATGAAAAATAGGTAAAAAAAATGGTAAAATATGAAATTCACGAAATACCTGTGAAGTTCCACACTATATAGACGAGCTGAGATCGTTTATATGTTTTCATGGTATTCCGGCAAAATGAAAAAATTTTACGGGTATTTCGTGAATTTCATATTTTACCAGTAATACCAACATAGAAACTTCAAAAATTTTTGACAGTGTAGTACTAAATTATAACTAAATAATTATTCGCGATATGAGTAAATTTGAGATGATAAATACGATTTATTGACCGGCACGCAACAGATGCTTTAAGCTATTTTTAAAAGATAGCAAAGATTTCGAATTTCTAATATCTACCGGTATACTATTCCAAAAATGAATTGCCGAAAAGCTGAATGCACGGTTATCAAATGCAGTACGTGGATTAAAATTTACACGAAGGTCATCGGGATACCGCGACGATTCACCGTTTTTTACGAACATGTGATTCAAATACCCGGGTGAACAATTTGACAGCTGCTTGAACATCAAGATCGCCGAATGCAGTTTAGCTCTGCTTTCAGGGGTCAATCCATTCAGACACTCACGATATTCAGTTATATGAACATTACGTTTTCATCCGTAAATGTATCTGATCTTGTCGTTATCGGCAACGAGATCACGATGTGTTTGATTTTGAGTGCTGTGTGCACCCCAACCATATGTAACTCATCACCATAGTCCATTATGGGATCAATCAGCGCTGCAGCCATACCACGTTTGATATACAGTGACAGACAAACTCGATTAAGCAATGTTTTTCGTTTGTAAATAAAAAAAAAGCGCAAACAATTTAAGTTCGGCCAATTTTATTGTTTAATACTGGTCAATAGAATTTGATTACACTATGAGTGAAATATGATATCTCGTAAATGGTGGCCTTTTTCCTTGATGCAAATATATATATATATATATCTATCAGTGATGTTTTTTGTTAGCCGATGTTGACTTTTCCGAAGTGTACACCAACAATACGCCATTCATTAGCCTGCTCGAAATGCATACGTTCAATGACAAGTTGAAGCAGTGAATGATATTTTTGTCGAAATATTATAATTTATACATAAAAAAACATATTGAATTTATGAGTAAATATATTATACAATTTAAATTATTCTTTATTGAATGGTGCGCCACCATATGGACACATTACTAACAAACTTTCTCATTTGTATTGGTAGTATAAATGAGTTTCCGTTGCTTATTTGCTTAAAAAAACCATTTATTTGAAAAACAAACTGAAGGAAAACATTAATCAAAGTATTGGCCATCAGAAGCTATGACTTTTTCCCATTTTTCTGGCAGCATACGGATTCCGCGTCGAAAGAACTCCTCATCTTTTGAGGCCAAGAATCGACCCAATTTTTCACTTCTTCAGAAGAAGTGAAGCGGTGCCCGGCATTGGAACAAGTGGTAATCAGAAGGTGTAATGTCTGGGCTATACGGCGGGTGGGGTAGCATATTCCATTTCAGTGTTTCCAAGTATATTTTGACGACATTTGCAACATGTGGCCGAGCATTGTCATGTTGAAGAATAACTGTGTCGTGTCTTTCTTGAAGTCGGTAGCGTGGTCCATCAATGGTTTCATTCGGTTTCAGTTGCTCATAGAACACCACATCCTTCTGATCCCACCAAATACAGAGCATTATCTTAGATCCATCAATATTTGGATTTGCCGTTGCAAGGCCAGGCGGTCCAAATGATTGTTTACGTTTCGGGCTATCGTAATGGATCAATTTCACGCCGTCCGTCACAAAACGATGCAAAAATCCTTTTCTTTTTTGTCTTTGGAGCAGCTGTTTACAAGTGAATTTGCGCCTTTCCACGACTCTTGGCTTCAATTCATGTGGGAGCCAATTTTCATGCTTTTGAATGAATCCTGCTGCTTTTAAACGAAAGGAAATTGCTGGCTGTGTTACTCCCAATAGTTTTGCGAGTTCTTCTTGAGTTTTACAAGAATCGTCATTCAATAATGCTTCTAATTCTCCATCTTCGAACTTTTTTGGCTGCCCTGGACGCTCCTTGTCTTCCACGTCAAAATCACCACTTTAAAAGCGTTGAAACCATTCTCTGCACGTTGTTTCCGATAGAGAATGTTTCGGTCGCACTTTTCTTTGCTACAAAGTAGTATAATAATACTTCCCGCAAATGGGACTTTTTTGGCACGAAATTCGACATATTTAATGATGAAAACGATTATGTTGTACTGTGAAACGTTATACGAAGGTTGCTATTTATATTTCGGCTGTAGCAATAAAAAAACATAAATTTATCATTGAAAATGACTTTATTGTTTTTAAAAATATTCTCCATAATGATCAATACACTTTTGCATGCGTTCGAACCATTTGTCATAGCAGTTTTGCCATTCGGCGGTTCTACGTTGTTCAAGTGGAATTGTTGCGACATGACCAGTTTTTCCGAAAAAACAAGCCACCATTTGCTAAGCTGTGCTTCGTGCGCGAACAACTTTTGTTGGATTTGGTTCACTTTGAATGACCCATACAGTCGACTGCTGTTTACTTTCAGGCTCAGACGCATAGATCTATTATTCGTCAACTGTGACAATGTTATAAAGGGTGATTTTTTAAGTGGTTTCTTTTCGAAAATCGAAAAAAACGCAAAAAATTTCGAAAAGTGAATCAAATCTTTATTGAAATCGATAAATTGGTTCTTGCCATTTACTTTTTGAAAATAATTTCATGCCCCACAAAAAATAATCCAGGGGCGTTAAATCGCACGATCTGGCCGGCCAATGAACGGGGCCGAAACGAGAGATGAACTGTTCGCCGAACTTACGGCGCAGTTCGTCCATGGATGGACCCGCTGTGTGGCTGGAGGCGCAAGCGTTGCTCGTTTGTAAGTCTTTCCATCTTGAAATTGCAAAGCATACTGAGCATTTTTGACTGTGACAGACGTCAGTTGGAATTTGACATCTGTCAAAAAATTAAACGTCAAAAAGAAACCAGATAAAAAATCACCCTTTACACGTCTTTTGAGCTTCCGCGGTTGTATCTCAAGAGCAGTTCTTTGCACCAATCGACACGAGCCTTTTTCTGAGCTATCGTCAAATTACATTTGTTTATATGGGATCCAACGGGAACAAATCTTTTTCACAGCTAAATGCTCATGCAAGATCTTATGTATGCAAGTCATACTAATGCCTAAGGTCGCCTCAATCTTACGGTATGTCATATGAAGATCCTCCCTTATCATTTTTCCCAAAGCATCAATGTTTTCTGGCACAACCACTGATTTTGGACGACCTTAACGGATTTCGTCGGTGAGTGAACGGCGACCAAAATTAATTTTCTATACCAGCGGAACACAGTCGTATTGGATGGTGCTTCAACGCCAAAAGTGGAATTAAGTTGATTGATACACTCTTGTTGTGATAATCCACGTCGAAAGTCATAATAAATCATGGCACGAAAATTTTCACGAGTCAATTCCATTTTTTTTACCGAGATAAATTTTTCACTTCACTGTAAACAACACAAATGACGCCTTTATGTCAAAACTTTCTGAGTACGTATATACTAAAAAATGTCAAACTTCACGATGGAGACGTCAGATTTTATCGGGCAATTGTGTTAACACCCAGTGCTGCCACAGCCGAAATATAAATAGCAGCCTATGGATGGGCAATTTCGCGAAGTTAATAAATTAAGTTAATGATTAATAATTTATTAATTAATAAATATTTATTAAGATGCGAACTTACTAACGTTATTAAGTTAATCTTAATAATTAGTAAGATTGAACTTAATAAATTATTAAGACAGATCTTAATAATTTATTCAGTTCAATCTTACTAAAGGGTGATTTTTTAATAGCTTTCGAACTTTTTTTTGAAAAAAAAAACACAGAAAATTAAGAAAAATGCATGAAATCTTTATTTGAATCGATAGAACGGTCCATATAATTTAATGTTTGAAGATAATTTCATGTAGATGTTGGCCGCGACTGCGCCGTAAATGGCTCATCCGTTGGGTCCAATTTTGGCACACTATCTCCAACATATCGGCCGGTATCTCACGAATAAATTCAATAATATTGTGCTCGAGAGCGTCAATCGTAGCGGGCTTGTCGCTATAAACATGAGCCTTCGTGTAGCCCCAAAAAAAATAGTCTAACGGTGTCAAATCACAAGATCTCGGCGGCCAACTGACGGGCCCCAAACGTGAAATAAACTGTTCACCGATGGCGGCTCTTAATTGGGCCATTGTTTCGCGTGCTGTGTGGCATGTGGCACCGTCCTGTTGGAACCACATGTTGACCAAGTCCAATTCTTGCATTTTTGGCAAAAAAAAGTCTGTCATCATCGAACGGTACCTTACTTCATTGATCATAACGTTGCGGCCTTCATCGTCTTTGAAGAAGTACGGTCCAATGATGCCGCCTGCCCATAAACCGCACCAAACAGTGCATTTTTCGGGATGCATTGGTAGCTCCTGAATTGCCTCTGGCTGCTCTTCACTCCAAATACGGCAATTCTGCTTATTCACGTATCCATGGAGCCAAAAATGAGCATCGTCGCTGACGACAATTTTCACATTTGACGCATTTTTCACAGAGCACGAATTTTGATAATAAATTTCAATAATTCGCAAGCGCTGTTCGTTTGTAAGTCGATTCATGGTTAAATTATAGACCAAACTGAACAAGATTGACAATGACACAAGACACGAATCACGCGTGATCTGTGAAAAACAGTGCTGCAAAGAAGAAAGTCGCTAAAAAATCACCCTTTACTTAAACCTAATAAATTGTTCTTGAAGAAGCAACGTTTATGTGAGATGGAAAAGTAATAAAAATGTATTTTTGGGCCATTGCATACGTTATGGCTAGGCAGACTAATTGTGCATGGATTTTTCGGGTATTTCTAGTGGTCCGACCAGGTCGATTCTGTGGAATAGGTACTTCCGAGCTGGTGGATTTTTAGTACAATGTGTTCTAGAACGAACTCTGTTTTTCTTTACTTTTTCGATCAAACCATCAGAAATGCCCGACAAATCCATGCTAAGATTTGCCAAATCATTTCCCATGAACGTATGTGTTTTGGGTCCGTATTGTCCTCTACATGGGAACTTTATATGAAACTTCTCGAAAACTAGCAAATGGAACGAAATAGCGATTTCGACCGAATTTAAATTTGTATGTACATGGGAGTTTGTTATGAAACCGACCGGAGAGACAAACCATTTCCTATTCAAAACCATCGACAGGCAATAGTTTGTCCCTCCGATCGGTTTCATAGCAAACTCCCATGTACATACAAATTCAAGCGGACCGTGCTTGTATGGGATTGGAGAGCTATTCGAGAGTATGCCAATTGACCGCGCCATCGTATTTTACATCGGTGAACTCAATTTAGATCCACTGTAATACGAACAAAATTTTTATTGACACAAATAATAAAAACAAATGAGTCATTGGAACGATTGAAATATCACATCAATACTACTGCTCAATAGATGGCGTTGGAGAATAGATATGATTAAAATGTCTCAAATAGCACGGTCCCCTTGTACAAATTCAAATTCGGTCGAAATCGCTATTTCGATCGTTCTATTTGCTAGTTTCCGAGAGTTTCATATAAAGTGTTCTGACAGAATTTTGATTCTTGTTCTCTCGAATAATGTCCGGAAACAATAAATGGCCCCGAAATGCATCGCAAAATAGGTTGAAAAAATACACAATTGTTGCCGTGCACTTGGTAAACAGTATTTTTCGCATGGTACATTCAAAGTGCAAAATGAAAATCGAACCAAAAGTGTTGTTGTGTATATCATCATTCAGTGCTGGTGCAGTGAATTCTGTGTACATCGACAAATGCTAGCCGGAATTTTTACGATTTGAGGATGATTATTATTATCAACTGGCCAGACCTTGCCTATTGTCATTATGCAAAAATAATGTAATATTGACTTATCACACAAAAAATACCATTTGTACCACAAAGTTAAAAGCAATGCTCAGCACAGAATTGATTGAAAGAATAAAGAGAGGATCTAGGAGAAAGTTTACTGTCAAAAATCTAGCAGAGCAAACTATCACCATGTGTCAATTACAGGGCGATCAATTAACATAAGTTAATGAATGTATCGTTTTGCACATAATTTAAATGTCATTTATGTGTTGAGTATTATTTTTTTGTATCTGATTGCATGTATCTTTATGCATGAAAAAAATGTCTTGCAAATTTCATGCATGATTATTGGTCACAATATAATAATTATATATACAAACCAGACTAAACACACATTCTATTGTCGCAGTATCTGCGTTACGTTAGTCGACTTCGCTCGAGTGAAGTGCATACTTATTCTATGCGAAAAATCGAAGATTGACAATTAACCAATATAAAATGTCGTTTGGAAATTTTAAATTAAAAAAAAAATTGTTTTCTCCTCTCTAAGGAAGGGAATGTCTCTTCAGTAAATTCCTGCTTCTCTGAGAAACAATCTCTGATACAAATATACAATACTAGAGCATCGGAATGATGAAGAATTGCAAAGTTGTTTAAAATGAAAGCTGAATGAATAATTTCATTGCTGTTATATTTCATGTGTAAACGAAATTCAATGAATTTCTGTTGATCTTAATACGAACATATATGTAATTGATGCTATATTTGACGGTGATAGAGTTAAGAGAAGTCCGTCCAAATATTTTACATGCAATCAAAAATGCCTCTGAAGGGAAAATTGAATTACCTTACAATGTATTTATATCATATAATAGAATAAGAAAATGTATTTTGCAGTGACATCTTACGAAAATATGTAACATCAATGAACATGTCATCAATATGTCAAGTCTGCTCACGTCACATACATCCTGCTTTCAATATTGTATGACTCTTTATACGGGGCTCGTATGCCTCTTTCGATTCAATCGAAGTTAAAATAAGTGTTTCATTGAAAAATCATAGTAGAAGATATTTCCGCTTCAATTCTTAAATTTATGCATCCATTCACAATTTTATTTTATTTCGCCGATTCTCGCAATACAATATCAGTAATATAGTATAGGAAATATACATTGTAGTTGCAATAGAGTCTAAAACGTCATCAAAATTTGGGGTGTGTTTGTTGCATCGAAGGAACAAATACATTCGTAGAAGCAGTTGTGCCAATATAATACAGGGTTGTAATCAAAAGGATCTCCAGATTCTGTGACTTTTGTGTCCTGTGCAGCAAAATAATGAGTACAATGGAAGAACAAACAGAGTGTTTTCAAAATAATAAAAATTCAATTGGCCAGAGTCAGTGTTGAAAAAGATTGTTTTCGTGAAATTGATGCATTGTTCACTGTGATTTTGTGGCAGAAGCTCTACAACAAATTTGAAGCGTTTATCTTAAAGAATTGTATTTTATTCGTTTAAGTGGTGCCCTTTCCATACAAATTATGTAACATACTAGAATCAAGTGAAACAATTGCGGCCAAAACTATTCAATTTCTCAAAGAATAAGCAGTGTGAGCTCTTTAATAGAAACGTTTTACAAACAGAAACAAAATGATGGCAGAGCATCCAAGTATTTTGGTGCGACTAGTTCATTCTGTACCACATATAAACTCGACGCTAAACAGAGTGAATAGTACATTCGATCCAAAAAGTATAGCTTACAAAGAAGTAAGTAACATGAAATAGCCTTTGCGAATAGCAAAAATGAAAAAAAGCGCAACTTTTCATCATCCGAATGGAGCATAAATAACATTTGAATTGTACATGGGCTGGAAAAAATTGACATCACGATAGAAAACATGGAGGTTTTTTAATTACACAAAAAGTCATCGAACTAAATCAAGCTCAGCTTTCGTTTCTATGTTTCAAAATAGCGACTGAGATCTATAATACCAAATACTCAGCATCTAATTCATTTTTATGAAATCGAAAAAAAAAAAAAAATTTCTATTGTCTATACCAAGATTGCCTTTGCCATTGATGTCACCGCATTCTCTTTGAAACTCGCTTTCTATGTGTATAGTAAACGAATATGTTCGTTGCACATTGTACATGTATGCTCTTTCTTTGAACACATTTTCAAAATATGTTTAAGTCTTTATGGAAGCATGCATGTGCTTCATTTTTCGATGCTCTTCAATTCTCATTTCAACATTAATTTATGATCGTAAAAATTATGTTCCTTTTCTTTACAATTAAAACAATTTCATTAAAACCCCGTGCATGAAAATTGATTTTAGTAGTAAGGATATCACTATTTCTTATGCACCTGTAAGCGCATGTAGTTATGTACATAAAAATAAATTTACAATACGTTTCATTTTCAAAATATGATAGTGTTATCAAATGTATGTTTGATCGACAAGATACTGACTGAAGTTCATATGAATGCCCGAGAATAATGATGACTCAAATATTCTCAATAAAGAAATAAAGAAGACCGAAACATGAAAAATAATTTCACAAATGTCACACTTATTGTACAAGAAAAATCTTCATAATTGAAATTGTTTTGTTTTTTTTGTTTTTTGAAAGAGTGAAAACATATACACAGAAAACAAAGTCTGAACAAACATGTGTTCGATTTGCACACACCGGATGGTTGTCTTTGAGAAAGTTGTAGAAATATTCAAAGCCCATAGGTTTGCCAAAAACACACATTTTTTGTATTTATGTTCCACTCTTGGGAAATGTTTCAGTTCTTATTTCGAAGTTTCTTTCGTATGTTTCGCTCTTGTGGATCTATTTTTCATGTTTCAGTCTTATTTATATTGAGAATATTTGAGTCATGATTATTGAAAGGTCTCTTTCTTTTGAATGTACTGATTCGAGTAAAATCACCACACCCCGGTTCATCCACCAGCTAACTATTGGAAAATTGCGTGTTTTTTTTCAAAATTGAATACAGTTGCTATGAAAACCGATTTTGCACCAAATGGACATACTATGTCCAATATAAATATTTTGATATGTACCAAATGTTTGTCCTAGTTTCACCATATGAATGATACGGTACATTCCAGAGACATTTTTGCATATTTTTGAGTACAGAATTGAATTTCATGCACAAATTTCAACCAGCGTACTTCTTGTAAGAATAATGACGTAACACGAAGTATATACGTAAAATGATAACGCGTTAAATTAAGGAACGATTTAGTTTTATTCTCTCAGCTTTTGCCGTGATTCGGCATGTGAAAGTTATCGTTTTCTGATTGTAAAAATGTTTAAATTATTATTGGAAATTCAAAATGGATTGAACACTTTTGCATTTGAACACAAAAATTCCGTTCAAATGTTCTGAATAAAAAGATTTAGGCATTAAAAACTAGTTAATATCAAACTTCTCCAATTTAAAGTTTATTTATAAGAAATATATACCTGTCATTTGACTCAAATCATATGACCATCCTCATTGAGCAGATATATTTCATGTGCATCTATGAAATCGAGACTCTAGTAATAATTCAAGTTCAATTGGGTGAGATTTGTCTCACAATGAGGTCAATTCCATTTCCAAGCACGAAAGATCTGTCCATTTCCAAATGTTAAAACAATTAATAATAAGGATTTAAATTTACGGGTATTATTTTTCATCACATCATTGCAGAGTCTGGGAATTTTAGCATCAATTCCAGCAGCCATTTTGATTCTATCACTGATTGGTCTCCTGTTGTATCTTTTGACTCGATGCTGCGATCACAAATCAAATAAAGTGCAATCTCAAGCTTGTCAAAAGTTTACCCTGATATCAACAACTCTATTTTGTTGCGCTGCAATTGGTTTGGGTAAGTGCTTTTCACATAAACTATTAACATTCCCGGGAATGTCAAGAAGAATTGAAAATATTCTAATTACGAAGGGTTCCATTCGGTTCCAAGCAATGCGATTAAGTGTGAATAAGGCAGATATTTCGGCATTTTATATAAAAAAAGCGGCCATATTGAGATTCATCGAATGAAATGACTGCCGCTAGAGCACGTCAAAATATTAAAAATATTTACGATAACCCATCGTGATTTTTTTGCATAATTCAGAGTATACATTCATTGTTTTTACAATTACTTAAGATGGTATAAATAAAAACAAGCTTCAGTGAAGACTCTGACATCAGGCTGGAAGAATCAGTGTATTCTATAAAAAAGTATATTACTTGGTCGAAGTTTAAATAGATCAGTTACTCAAGGATTTGAAAGTGCAAATGAGCTGGCAAAGAAATTGATTTTTGGAGGGGTAATTCGCATAAATAAAGATTGGTAATATTTAAACGAGGAACTTGAGATTCACAGGGCAAAGGAAAATAAATCGTCTTACATACGTTAAACTAGATTTCCACAAATTTCCTACAATCTACGGGTTCACAGGTTATGTTTATTTCTTATCATATGATCGTGTAACTATAAGAATAAGTCACACAACATTTAAATTCATTAGGATGAGATTTAGGATAAATTAAAGGATTAGAAAAAATAAATGGTCTTACGTACGTAAAACTAACTTTTCCGCACATTTCCCGAAATTGTTCGGGCTTATGGGTTTTTCATTGACTACCGCTCATTTGTATTGGATTTATGTTTATTTCTTATCGAATCATCATGCAACTTTGAGAATAAATCACAGAAAATATCAAGTCAACGATGAGATCGAATTTCAAGTCATTACACATCATATAATATAAATTCAAATTTTAATTAAAAAAAAAACGAATAAACATCTCAGTTTCTAATTTTCACTTCAACGAACGTTCGCTGCTTTTGAATTGATAATAACAATTACGAATTAGTTCACTCCGATCTGAACTTTTAATTCATGCCGACGATAGATATGGTTCCACATATATATTATGTACTTATGTATAACTTTCGTTGAAAAGTTAATGAACATTCAAATTGATGAAAAAAACACAGATTATAAAAACACAAATACTACATCCAATTTAATGACAAAATTTGAATTTTGACCACGAAAATTGAATATTTTGTAGGGCAGGGAATCTTAAATCTCATCAGAATGACTTGAAATGTTACTTGACTTATTTATTTCATAAAAAAATAATATCCTGAAAGTTTCAATAGGATACAAGTTGAACTTAAGATAGTCACCATACAAATTTTTCGTTTCGACCCCGAGAGGACCCCGCAAATCGAAAATTTTACAGGGGAGGTAGTCCTGAATCTCATTGGAATGCCTTGAAATTTTGCATGACTCATTTTTTCTTAAAAAAATAATATTCTGAGAGTTTCATAATGATACAATGCGAAATAGTCATAGTCCCCATACACAAATTTCGTAATTTTTTTTTTGAAAATCAGCCCATTTCTTGATTCGATTCACTAGAGCTACCCGATAAAATTATCTGATTGGGCTGAAAATTAATAGGTTTCTATTCCTAATGAAGTTCAATGCGTGTGTAAATTTGTGATCAATTCTAATCTCAATTTTTTGAGTTATCGTGTTAACAAATTTTTGCGTACAACGTACAACGTACAACGGACAACGTACCACACACGGACAAAAAATTGCTCCGGGAATGGTTGCAATCGTTTTTTCAGCAGAAAACTTATTCCGAGCGTTTTGAATTTTTTGGACCGATCGTAATACCTATAACACACACAGTGGTGTGTGCGGAAAAATAAAAACAGCAATAAAATTATTTATTTAAGAGGCCTGTGGAATACACAAAATATTTTTCTAAAATGAATATGGTGTAACTTTTACAAAACAAAGTTTCTGACTTGATTTATCTAGTAAATCGCTTGATACTTCATACGGCGAAATGATACTGAAATATAATACTTTTTGGATGATTTTTTTATTCGAATATTTGATTTGCAGGTTTATATGGAAATGATGACTTTCACCATGGGATGATGGAAGCACTACATTCAGCACGCAAGATTGATGAATTGGTTTCCAATTTCACCAATATGGTATGAATATGAAGTTATATAAAAATATATTGGGAGAACAAATTGAATGAGAACATTAGCTTCGAGCCATGAATGTTCGGCTTTGGCGTCGATGTTGATGCGTGGCCGGGGTAACCATACGATTTTTTTCGCTTCGGATTATCGTAATGAATCCACTTTTCATCACCAGTCACAATACGATGCAAAAAACCCTTCCGTTTTTGCCTTTGAAGCAGCTGTTCACAAGTGAAAAAACGGCGTTCGATGTCTCTCGGCTTCAATTCGTATGGCACCCAATTTCCTTGCTTTTGAACCATTCCCATGGCTTTTAAACGATAGGAGATGGATTGTTGTGTCACTCCCAATGATTTTGCAAGTTTTTCTTGCGTTTGACACGAGTCTTCATCGAGTAATGCTTCCAACTCCACGTCTTCAAACTTTTTCACTTGGCCTGGACGCTCTTTGTCTTCCACATCAAAATCACAACTTTTGAACCGCGCAAACCACTCCTGGCACGTTCTAATCGACGGAGCATATTCTGGATATGCTTCGCATAACAAACGATGACTCTCGGAAGCATTTTTCTTCATATTAAACCAATAAAGTAAAACTTCCCGCAAATGCTGTTTTGTAGGCACGTAGCTCGACATTTTCAACGCAATAATAAACTTGTGTATTCAACTGAATGATAAGTTTGACAGATCGTTTTCAATGTATTTTTTTATCCTCTTTAAGATACAATAGCTGTCAAAGTCAAAATAATGACATCTATTATAGATATGAAGTTAGTAACGAATGCGCGGTTTTCAATTTGTTCTCCCAATAGATTCTTAGGTTAATTTGGACCTCCAATAGTCTAGTTTTGAAAAAGAACAATGTCAAAAAGTGCAACATAGTTATGTTTGAACTATAGGATTCCTATAAATAGGAGATATGTATGTGTACAAAGATATCTCCGGCCCACACAACTCCGTAAAATATTATTAGTTTTTATATCATATGGTTTTCCCATGGAAATATTCGGAGCGACCATTCAAAAAAGGTTTTAACGGCCATACAATTAATTTGAGAAAATCTCATCCAAAGTGAAACACAAATGTGATCGAAATACGCGAATGATAATAGCAAAGAGGGCGAAATTATAAAACACAACAACAATAACACATGCACTGAAACCATTTCTTCATGGACCAGAATATAATTTACTTTTTGAACATTCAACGATTTTGAAACGATTTTATTTACAGACCGACCAACTTGAGCATAATATTCGCCGGAATGTCTTAATACACGATTTGGAGGATATGTTTCGTCAGCCAACTTCCAATCAAACCGCAGTAAAAATACTTGTAGGTAACTTTCTTCTAGTTCGAGATAATACCATTCGGGTAGTGAGTTCACTTGGAGAAATCTTAAACCTGATAAGGACACCACAACAACATTCTTTGAAACAAATTTTGAGTGTAAGTTGAAATATATATATATATATATATATAATCTTAAATCAATTTCATGTATATGACGAATGAAATATTTTATATGTTGCACAAACAGCCGTCAGAAATATTTGAAATGATTCGTTATCCGGCTACGCTTGGTTTGTTGGGCAGTCTCATCGTGCTTTGTGTCATTTTGGTTATAGGAGTTGCAAGGAATTCGCGCTGTAACCTAATATTTTTCAGTGTTATTGGCTTGTTTGGTGTTATTATTTGTTGGCTACTATCAGGCATCTATTTGGCTAGTTCTGTGGCTTTGGGTGATTTTTGTATGAAACCTACATCACATTTATGCAGTAAATTTGCAAGTGTAAGTTGTACAGATATGCAAGATTTTCCATAAAATACTCAGTTGATCGTATGAAAATAAATAACTTTCAATACAGAAATGATATAATCTTGAACATTCAATTATAACATAAGCAGGATCATCCAAATGATGTTTACTACCTGAACTGTGGAAGCTTGCGCGAAAGGTTCCGCATGCGTTTGAATGAATCCAAAAAAAATATTGAAAATGCTCGTGCAACATTACAGGATGTTATACGGTAAGTGAATTTAAACATTACAGCATTTGTGATTGTGATGATTTGGTTCAATAAAATGTTAGAATTTAGAACTCTCATTATTCTTAGGCTTAACTGATAATTTTGGAATAAATGCTGATATTTATAATTGAGATCTTAACCTCCCTCCGTTGAAGAATCCAGTTTAAATTTTCCGAAGTAATCAATATTCTCAGTATATTTATTACGAGTGATTTTTTTGAACAAGTGGAATTTTATTATTGTGTAATATGTAATTTAGAAATTGTAGAAATGTCACTAGTCTCAACACGGTTTTTACATATCGGAAGTCCGTGGTCGGAGAACACTTCATCCTTCGTACGTGCATGTTCACTGGCTACATTAATGTTTGTCGATGTATTTCAATTCGCAAAATTATTTCTAATTAAAAAAAAACACATCTCAAGTGAATAGAATTTGCGAATTCGTTTGGCACACATTTTTGGTTTGCACAAGTCGTTATTTGCAAATGTCTTGCCTTGCAGAACAATGTCTGAACGTAAATTAAATACACAGATTCAACAAAAACAACTTGTGCAAACGAAAAATTTGTGCCAAACAAATTTGCAAATTCTATTCACTGCACATTTCTGTCTTAACAAAATTGCGACTCGTTTCAACTCTTTTTGATTCAATTTGTAAGACAGTTTCTCTTCCGAATCGATTTTGTCTTGAAATGTGTCATTCTAATAATGATTGACTCAATCAAGATGTATTGAGCTACATTATAAATTAGATGCTATGATTTATGGCAACTGTAGTATTTCCATTTGAATCTGTCTTGAATGAATTTTTACATTCTTATATATTCAATGTTTCCAGAATGTCCAGGGAATTATATCCACGAAACGAAATATCCACAACCATAGATCAAATTGAAAATGAGCTGAATGAAAGCCGCTTTGTCCTACACGATTTACTACTAATGCTGGAGCATCATTCAGTTCATAGACACTACGAGGGTGCAGTCAAAGGATTATGTGAGGGTACCTTACTCGGTCTGACACTGATGACTGTTGCGGGGATGGCAACTGCATTCTTTCTTACTCTTCTAGTGTGCGTGGACTCACATACGTGGATCTATTTGAGTAAAAGGTAATTGTTAAGATACAGATAAATGCTCTACACTAACAACATGAAATAGGGGGTTGAGCAAATAATTATTGAATTTTCTCCACTTACTAGATTATAAATATTTGTTCTCAAGTCTGTAAGTGTTTGGCTAAACTGTATTAAAAGTAATAAAGTGTATTGCTACAAACTTTAAACATAGGCCAATAGCACAAAGCAAAAAACATACGTAAATACTTACTTATTGCTTAAGCATATAATTGTCTAGCCCCTGGGAGATAGGCCCAGAAAAATCATAAAAGTTGGAAAACCAACCTCCCCCCACATTTTGTCCGAATCAAGACTCAGTACATTAAATTTATCTTTTAAACATACATTTTTCATATCCAGATAATGGAATAAACATCTCAGTTTCTAATTTTCACTTCAACGAACGTTCGCTGCTTTTGAATTGATTATAAAAATTACAAATTAGTTCACTCCGATCTGAACTTTTAATTCATGCCGACGATAGATATGGTTCCACATATATATTATGTACTTATGTATAACTTTCGTTGAAAAGTTAATGAACATTCAAATTGATGAAATTAACACAGATTAGAGAAAAACAAATACTTCATCCAATTTAATTACAAAATTTAAATCTTGTCCCCGAAAATAGAAAATTTTGTAGGGGAGGTAGTCTTAAACCTCATCAGAATGACTTGAAATTTTGCGTTACTTATTTTTTTCATAAAAAATAATATTCTGAAAGTTCCAATAGGAAACAATGTGAACTTAAGATAGTCGCCATACAAATTTTCAGATATGACATTGAAAAGACTCCGAAAATCGAAAATTTTTCAGGGGAGGTAGTCCTAAATCACATCGGAATGACTTGAAAATTTGTGTAATTTGTGTGATTTATTTTTTGCATCAAAAAATGATATTCTGAAAGTTCCATAATGATACAATGCGAAATAGTCATAGTCCCCATACAAATTTTTCGTAATTTTTTAGAAAATCAGCCTATTTTTTGATTCGACCCCAATAGAGCTACCCGATAAAATTATCCGATTGGGCTGAAAATTAATAGGTTTCTATTCCTAATGAAGACAAATGTGTGTGTAAATTTTTGTTCAATTCTAAAATCAATTTTTTGAGAATACACACGCATTGGACTGTTTTAGGAATAGAAACCTTTTAATTTTCAGCCCAATCGGATAATTTTTTCGGGTAGCTCTAGTGGAGTGGAATCAAAAAATGGGCTGTTTTTCAACATAATTACTAAAAATTTGTATGGGGACTATCTTAAGTGCATATTGTATCGAATTGAAACTTTCAGGATATTATTTTTTTACGCAAAATTTCAAGTCATTCTGATGAGGTTTAAGACTCCCTCTCCTACAAAAATTTCAATTTTCGGAGTCAAAATTCAAATTTTTTCATTAAATTGGAAAAGGTATTTGTGATTTTCTAATCTGTGTTTTTTTTTCATCAATTCGAATGCTCATTAACTTTTTAACGAAATTTATATATAACATAAATGTGGAATCATATCTTTCTTTGGCATGAATTAAAAGTTCAGATCAGAGTGAACTAATTCGTAATTGTTATTACCAATTCAAAAATAGAGAACGTTGAAGTAAAAATTAGGAACTAAGATGTTTGAGACCCAGTTGTAGAGTAGTGGTTAGTGCGCCGGCTTTGCAAGCATGGGGACGTGGGTTCGAGTCTCACTAGCGGCGTTTGATTTTCTATCAATTTCATCATTGCTAATAACAGTGATATATTGATGGGAGACAAACTAACACATAAAACAGTGATGTTCGACTCACGGAGTGTTTCGGAGGACACATTAAGCCGTCGGTCCCGTGTGTGTGCACCAAGAGGATTTTGAGTTGGCACAGACACACGTAAATTGACTACCTTAACGCTTAGGTTGTGTTATTGAGTATTTCAATATTCAATACACCACCGCAAAAAAGGCAGTAGCCATTCATGTGCTCGAGCATTCGAATGCGGTGCAGTTGTGCCCTGCAAGCCCCTCACCAATGTATTCGAAAAATAGTTCTCATGCTGGTGGTATTCATGGAATACGAAAACAGACTGAACACACCTAACGGTACACAATTCGGTTTATAAATACTGAATAATGAATGAAAGAATGTTTTTTTTTTTTTGTTAAAATTTAAATTCAAATTATATGATATGTAATGACTTGACATTCGATCTTATCGTAATGACTTGAAATTTTCTATGATCTATTCTCAAAGTTGCATGATGATTCGATAAGAAATAAACATAAATGCAATACAAATGAGTAGCAATCAATGAAAACCCCATAAACCCGAACAATTTCGGGTAATGTGCGGAAAGTTAGTTTTACGTACGTAAGACCATTTATTTTTTACAGAAAAAAAAATAAGGTTGTACAAATGTTTGCAATTTCGATAAAAATGGGAATTTTGGCATTCAGCCTCGACTAGCACAATCTGAGCTTGTTTCATATTGTACCTTAAAGTAATGATACTCACTCTACAATGACAGAAAGCAGTGACAAACGTTTGAATGTATTTATTTTCATTTGTAACACAGCGACGTTCTGTTTACATTCATGCATCTAACTTTGTCTCACAAACGGCGCTGTACAACATGAATTCTTCGTTCTAACTGTGTGCGCGTGTCTAATGATGATTTTTTTACGATTTGGTTGAATCGAATAGATAGAGATGGCGCGCTGCATTGCCATTCGCCGTCCCTTAACAGAGGAGACTCTATAAAGCATCCTTCGCTTGTTTTGACTCCGAAAATCGACAACTTCGTAGGCGAGGGACACAGAAAGTAAGAAATTCAGATTTTCTATGCATATTCAGATTTGACGATTCTCAACATTTGTATATGACGAGTTCAGAAGAACGCAGTCAATTTTAAATACATACAAAAAAACTTCTGTTTGGTTTTACTGAACTTCGGTTCGGTTTTGATATTTCTATAACACATACATAGAAAATAAGATTCTGAAAGTTCCATGATAATACAATGTGATCTAAGTTTAGTCCCCATACTAATGTTTCGAAATAGAAATATTGAAAAACCTTACATTCTATGTCTAGACCCCAATCGAACTACCCGAAAGCAATATCAATTAATGAACTGAAAATTGATTGGTTTCTATTCCCAATGAAGACCTATTTGTGCCTTTATGTCCGATTGATTGTTTGCATAACAAATTTTAGTTGTCGTGTGAACAAATGTTTGCCTACAGCTTACCGCAGAAGAGCGAACTTTAGTGAAGTTTAGTAAAGTAGTGCAATATTTTTTACTTACGCGGTTTTTCACGGTGTCGTGTGTTGTGCATGATTTTTTCGGGCATTTCTGATGGTCTGACCAAAAAAATTAAAAAGTTACCCGTAAGATAAACTTTTCCGCAATGTTATCCACAACATGCATCCCTCGCACATTTCATTTAAAAATCATTTTGCCTCCTTCCATTTTATCTATTCGGAGTTAAAATTTTAACCTTTGCTTTTGAGAAATGATTGAATAATTGAATCATATTGTGTGACGCAGACTTTTCATCGAAGAATTAGAAAACAAAAGATTAGAAATGACAAAATGTGAACTATTGTAAATATAGTCCCCATACACATTTTTCTTTTTGAAACTCATTTTCTCGAGGTGGAAACAAAAAATTTGTATTGCGACTTCATTTATGTAACACCATATCATTATGATTGATTTCAATTAAAAAAAATAAAGTTTTACGATTGTTCAAGTCATTTAGATGAAAATTAGGACTATGTCCGGCTCAGAATTTCCTAAAATTGAAAATTTTGCTGGGGAGGTACTCCTTAATCCCATCGAAATTTTTCATGACTTATTTTTTTAATAAAAGATGAGATCTAATAACGTGGAATTCGATCTGGTCGATTCTGCGGGAACAGGTAGTTCAGAGCTTTGGTTCAATGTGTTCTATAATAGAATAAAGAACGATTTTGGGATTTGGTTTTGTTTTCGATCGGACCATCAGAAATGCCCGATAATTCCACGCAAACCACACAACACACGACACCGTGCGTGTAAAACAAACGTTTACTGTAATTTTTACTTATTTAGTCAAAAAAAAATTATCATAAATGAAATTGAACCTTACTTATAAAAATGTCTAACCTTACTAATTAGTATAAAAAATTAGTAATCAGTAAAAATAAAAATTACTTACGTCAGTAAAAAAATATTGTTATTGTATACTTTACCAAACTTTACTAACGTTAGTAGTGTTCAACTTTGCTAATATATTAATGGCTCACTAAAATAGTACAAAACTTCAATATTAATAAAATATTGGAAATGTGAGCCTGTTTTTTTGACATTTGAATGTTGTTCAATGTTTATGATCTCGAAAATATATTATTCACCTTCTTTACAGCAAAAATTATGTGGACAAATCTGAGACGGTGCCATTTCTGAATTCAGGACACACTATGTCACCATCAGCTCCCATCATAAGCGGAACTGCAACTGTGAACAGGACACTATTGCATCATCAGCAGAATTATATCGCAAATGCGAATGCAGCAACACAAAATGGAAACATGACCACTATAAGAGGGTTGGCAAATAATGATATAAGCGATTCACCACCACCAGATTATAGTATTGTGGTGCATGACACCAGCAGGCATGGCGCTTTTATTTATTTGTTTATTTATTATTTGTTTTTTTTTTGCAAATTCTAGTACCAACGGAAAGAGAACGCAAATTTTTGGATTTGAATTCGAAAAATATTCAATAGAAATCCATAAACGTACTATAAAATTGGATTCTTTGATCGTATTATTAATATTAACCGACCAATTATTAAATTTGAGCATTTTTTTCTCTCTTTGTCTATTATACTTTATCGTTTGGATGTTTATCACATTGCAATTGACAACAAAAATTTAAAAAATTCGACTAGCAATATGCTGGGATATCGATATCACAATGAATATTTCGGAAATAGTGATTCCATGAATTTTTATGTGGAAATATGTGTGAGAATATTTAGATTGATCTTAATTCACGTGTGCAACACCGAATATTAAAATGAATTAATGTATCTTGAGGCTAAAATTATTACCGGTATTAAATATTAAATGAGATATCGTGCACACATTAAACCAATTCGGTGAACTGACTTTGATGTATCAGTGAATTGATAAATTACAAATAGATCTAACTGCAGCTATTGGTAATTTCATATACAGAGATGGTGACGCATTTCAAAGAACGCACTGAAATCCTATTTGGATGTGTGTAGCCATTAGTGAGTGTGTTTATTTGTATTTGTCAGCATCGGTATTTTGTATGAAATTACCAATAGCTGCAGTTAGATTTATTTGTAATTTAACAATCCACCGATGCATCATAGCCATTTTACAGAATTGGTTTTATGTGTGTGTTTATCGGTTTTGTGCATTTGAATATATTATCGATATCCAATTGTATTGTTTGAAATTAAGGGCTTCTTTGAATAAAATTCAGATGGCTTCAAATTTTTGAACTTTTGTCCCAAATCCATAGAAAAAATGTTGTTCATTGTAAATGTATTTGATTTTACGTCGAGTTTTGGTCGAAGTCATAAAGTTATGTCATAGAAATGTGCTCTGACTTGCTGCAAATGTCCCCAATGGCATATATTTTCCAAATTATTACACACATTAAAAAAGAATTCCAAATATGTTTGCGTAATACGTACAAAAATACGTATTTTGGGAAATACGTACAATATACACGAATATTAATTCCGTGACGTATTATTCCAGTGTTCCGATGGCATTCATTATTTACATTCACATAACCTCACGTTGTACGTCAATGGAATAATATTCGTACATATTTCCTAAAATGCGAATTTTTGTACGTATTACGCACATATATTTGAAATTCTTTTCCGTGTATGTATGATAAAGTCTCGGAGTATTAATGTTCTATTAAGTGTTTGAAAACAAATCATTCATAATTTATCTAAATCTTTAAAAGGAAAGTATATGCAAATTGGACTGTTACGTACATTGTTTCTCATCATTTTCAATATAAAAATATTGTTTATGTGTTGTAATGTTTTTGGTGGTGTCTGCACAAAACATTTGCATGATAACAATGGTTGACTCAAAATATTTTGAAACAGGCCGTTGTGTCAGGACAAAGCATTTATTACACTCCTTTTTCAGAAAACTACTCAATTTAAAAAATTGTCTTTGTTTTGACACTATGGTCCATCAATTCATCACACGACGCATCTGAAATTACTTTTTTTAATTATATTATAGGATATCAAATGGACATCAAACACTTGGTCGGTTACCATCACAACAGCACTATGCGGCTGGTTCAAACAATGGAAAATATGCAACATTGAACAAGCAATGTAAAACACTTGAATCCAATGATTTTTACTGAGAATCAACTGCCTGCAGTGCTGCAGGCAGTACACTTGATCGACCTAATAAAAAATGCACATTGGCAAAAGCAAAATCGAATAGTTCAACAAACACGCTTGATAGATATGAAACTGATTCTCGCGAAATTTCACTGAATGGCTTTAACCGATTCGATCCCAAATATATAAGTATAGGACCAAAAGCGTTGCGCGACTCGTCGTTCACGGTTGCAAATCCAAATAAATGTGCTACTCTACGGCACGGCGGCCGATATGGAGGAAGTCTTTGTGAACGCGGCACCAATCCAGTATTGAAAAAGGCTACACCACCCAGTGTCGCTACCGTTTTAAAGGAATACAGCGATCGCGATTCGTCAAACGCATTAGTTACAGTTTCGAATCCCAACACTTCGAATATTGGCATTAAAACCATATATGATGGATCAGCCACATCGCTGATTGGAGTTGGATGTGGTTTTGCATCTGGATATGAAACAGACACAGCTTCTAATTTTCCATTCAAACGGACTTCATTTGAGCAAAATGGCAAAACAATGAATTATGATTATAATTCGACTTCATTTAAACAAACTGGCAATACAATGAAGTATGAAAATAGCTCGTCCGCAGAATGTCCAGTTGAATCTTCATTTGTCTACAGTATAGACGCAAGCACATACCGGACCGTGGAGAAAGCAATACCAAATACAAAAACACAGCAAACACATTTGAATTATCAACCAGCCAAAAAGATGCAATCGAACACGGAATATACTGCGAAGCAAATGAATCCAAAACCAGTGTCAGTAACGCAGAAAACATCGATTCTAAGTCAACCACTACCCGAAATACCACCAAAAAAGAGTCACGCTCATCGAAATCAGCAACCACTATCTGCATCTAATCTTGATAACTATCGTTCATTGAAACTCATAAATAATACAAGCATTCCCAAAGGGTTTATTAATAATAACCGAAAGATTAACGGAGAAATGAGGCATCATACTACATCAACGGCAATTAAACAGGAATCATTCGATTCGAAAGTTGATCAACCGCCGATACTACCTCCCAAAAATCGAACAAAAGACCAGCATATTAATAAATCGACTTTGAAACAAAATATTCCTTATTCAAAACAACAATTCCAATCAGGCACTCGAACTCTGCCCTCTTCACAGAAACCGTTGAAACAGTCAATAAACAACTCTAGCTATCAGCAACAGCAACAGCAACATCAACATCAACATCAACATCAACAACATCAGCAACAGCAACAGCAACAGCAACAGCAACACCAACAGGCAACATATAGTACATTTGGCTATGAGCGTTCAGATCATGAAAATCGAAAAAACGTACATCGAGATAACAATCGTCAGAATTCAACTCATAGTCACCCTTCCAATGAAAGCTTTGCTGATCAAAGCAGAGCTTTCGATAAAACGTCGTCAATGCCACGAATTCAAAGCCATCAGACAGTTTCAAACAGGACAAAAGAACAGATGTGTCACGGGAATGTGGTAAGTGGTTACAACAAGAGGGATATTGATCAACAATACACAAAAAGCAGCAACGCAAGACACAATCCGACACATTCCAGTCGACGCTCCACGCATTCTCATCGCCCAACAAATACATTTACTATGAACTATGCTCCAGATGACGGTCGTTTTGCAGACCATTCTACGGATTTTACAGGTAAAAAAACGTATACCATTTCTATTTAGCATATGGGCGCAAGCGATGTGAGGCCACCGTATTGGAAATAAAGCATTGGTTTTGTTGGTGTTAAATGGGTGAACAACTTATTTTATGAAAATCTCTGAGTGGGTCATAATGCGAAGCTGACATTAGATTTCATCACAGTGGTGCAATTTTGACATGTTTGTGGTACGAGTACTAAAATATTGGTATTTTTTCGCTCGTTTTTATTTTCGAATTTTAGAACCACACAGAAGTTTTCAGAATTTTCACTCAATCAACAAATCATTTACTGAGTTTGCCAATGTTTTATTTGCACTACGGCCAACCAATTACATGAAGAAGAAGAGGCATGTTTGTGCAGGGTCCAATTTCACCAAATATGCTCACGCGAAAATATTCTCATTGTTTTATAATGTATTTTAAATGGGAGCTGTCACACGTTTGAGCATCTTTGATTCGATTGAGTATACATTCACACAATAAAAATGTACCTTAAATATCCGTCAATATTCTCAGTGCTATAATATATATGACCATTCGATTTACTTGCACAGAATTGTAGGGTTCGTGCTCCTGTGGGGGCGATGGGATTCCAAAACATCGTTTACACAGTAAAAAGCTTTGAAAGGGCTACTCGTTCTTTATGAAAGTTACAACAGCTGGCTCCCGAAGCAGATAGAGCAATGTGTAGGTTGTAGGATCACGACCACCATTTTCATGCATTGAATTCTGCCATCATTTCATCTTAAGCTTGTTCTGTTCACCCAAATTTGAATTATAAATATGCATCCACGAAAACGATAACCAATACCAAGAAATATATTTTAAAAGAAATATGAGTCAACGCGTTATATTAGTGCATACGAAGACCAATGAGACGGAGGGTTGATTTTTCTTTTTTGCGACCATTCCTTATGAACTCAGACATATATTTTATACCGGATATCGCATTTTGGCGCAGTTGACCTTGGTGAATACACACCTTGTGGTTCTTTTTATATATTTATTACCTTTGATTCAGACCTATTTTTTAGTTTACATATTTGGACATGATGGCGATGAGAACGAAATGATTGGTATCAATTGATCTATGTGTCGACGGTAAAACATTCTGTCAACAATATTGAGAGTCAAAAGTTGAATTCATTCCGAATTTAATTATCACACAACCAACGACAACCACATGGCATTATTTTGGTTAGTTTGCCTTTTGGCTGTCAGTATTTTTGTCATGTATACAATTATTTATTCATTCCAAAATAGCAGGTAGATCGTGTCGTTTGCTTTAGCAATCATGACAAGTGGAATATTTTTTTGAAATTTTGATATTGATTTTCTGGCCAAAGAAAGTCAAATAATTTATCCAAAGCCAAATTATCCGTGTATATCCACAGTTCAAAATTCTATCCATAAATTTGTGTGCATTGATTAATAATTAATATGCATACTTTTGAGAGATGTTAATAGCTTTTATTACTGAATTTTCAAGAGTTCTTTCTTAGCACAATTCGACAAAATGAAAAAAGCTGTTTCTTCATATATGAGACTGAATATTTCGGGACTATCTCGAAAACCCTTTACTTATATCAAGTAATGCTGCTTACCCGGAAAGAAATCAAAATATTAGAATGTAGCGATTATCAAGATTTCCATGTGGCGTTTTACAGTTTGGAATGTTTCACATAAGAAGCAGTGCTAAACGTTCGATGGGAGCTTTCACTATTTTAAGTGTCTTTTTGACAAACAAATGAACGACCTCAATTTGAAAATCAGTATTATTTATCACCCTGAATTATTGTATAACGAATGTAGAAATATAGAAATACTGAGGATCGCTACAATTAAATGCATTTACCGAGACTGAACGTAATAAAACACATTTATTCATACTTCGGCGAAAATTACCAAAGAAATGTACTTTTGCTCATTATTATTATTTCCAAAATGAACTTTATTTTGCAATTTTAACCAGGATAATTTTATGTATGTATGTTGATTGCAAGTGAAAGATAACATTATTACACGCAAAATAATGTTTAAAGTAAAAATAAACAAATCAAAATAGCGCAGTACATCAGAAACTACCAATCATTTTTTTTTCCAATTCATGTTCAACGTTCTTTGATCCGCAACTGATCCTTCAATTCGAGCTTTCGTTGGTCGAATAATAGGAAAACAGAAACAACCCACTTTTGAATCGCAAGAACGCACTTGATTATAGCACACACGATTGGCCACGAGTAGGTTGGCACACAAGGGGAGGATTAGTTCCAATCGAGAGGGGAATAAGTACCGTAAAATCAAACGAAACGTCAAAATGACTGAAAGACGCCAGCAGAAAATAGAAAATTATTTGAATATACCAAAAAGACCTATACTTTCGCTACTAATTTCTCCCTCGGTTCTAATGTAATCCTATTATCACATCAATAATTGTGAGAAAATAAAATAAAATAGTTCATAGTAGCCAATAACAGCTCATACCTGATCGTACTGTAAATTAGTGCTGCTATCGTCAATTCTCGTGGGAAATAGGGTGGCAGCACTAGTATAATAACTATTAACAACTAACTAATTATGACTTATGAGCTATTACGAGCTTTTATCAGCAGCTGTTTACTATTTTTATCAGTTTTCAATAGAATAATAGGTATTTGATAGATTCACCCCTTGTCAGCACACCACACATTCAGAACGTTTATAGACGCTGCTATGACTAGGCTATACAATTTCTTATATTTCTTCACACAATGAAAAGTAGATTTTCTTTTATTCCAACTGTTTTGGTTAACATATTTGATAATTCAAACAACAGTTGAAATAAATGTAACCTAGTGCTGATAATATATTTGACAGTCAAATATACCACTTTTGTCGAACTTTTCACTTTGATTGTGCAGGTTGGTGTAACAATATCAACTTTTGTTTGTTAAAATAGGCAAACTGAGTTTGATATAATATTTTTTTCCAACAAATTCGCATATGTTGTGTAATAGAGGAGGCGACACTCGGTACGATAAGGAATTGTCTATACAAAATATGTCAATTTACTTCTATAAGTTCCACTATAATCACTTCAATTAGGTATCCATTTGATCCTCGGGCGCCAAGTTTTACGATAAAACCATAAAATAACATCTTTGCTAAAGAAATTGAAAGCTCTCAGAATCTAAAATTGTAGTTCATTGTTCACTTTCACTTACCAAGTGGCCATTACCTAATTCATTTATTCATTTTTTATATATTTTTCATCAAAATATGTCAGGTTTTGTGACACGATATATTCAAAAGAGTTCATAATGTGTAACAATTAAATTGATTTCGATTACTTCTATTTTATTGATCGAATACAACGATTTGTCGTTCATTCTGATACTGGTGATATCTATAGCTAAATCTAGAATACGATGGAAGTAAACAATAAATAAAAATTGATTCAATGAGAGAAACAACAGCCATTATATGTATGAAAGACTTGCAGCGTACAGTAAATATGTCGCTACACACAAACAAATATATGTACTCAGTAAAAACATCAGAGCTAACAAACACAATGATTTAGTACCATTGTTGCTACATGCGAGAACCAGAGGACTAAAATAATGTGATTATATTCGCACAATACTATCATAATTTGAAAATAGTGCTCTGTCTTTAGCAGCAAGTAACAATGGTACTAAATGAGACAGATAGTACCGTCAGTGTGTTTGTTAGTTTTGACGTTTTAACTGAGTAGTTAGCAACACTAAACGTCAGTTTGATGTGTGCGTTTACCCTTCGAACTATTACGTTGAACCGGAATACGTATAGACGCGCCATATTCACTCCAGCATATTGCTTACACCGACGAACTGTAAACTGTCAAAAAAAGTTGTACCCATTTACTTGCGCTTTACTATTAATTGTGAGTTCACACGCACTATGGTGTTATTGTAGTAATTTTAATTGTTAACGAACCCATCAAACTGACACTTGGTATTATTCAATACTTATATCTGTTCATGTGTAGTATTAGGAACAAAGAAAAATGTATTTGATGCATGAATCTTATAAACTGTAAACTATAGAATTTAGAATTTAGAATTTAGAATAAAGAATACATAATTTAAACAATCTCTTTATTTTAAATGGTGTAAAAAATTGCAAAATTGTATTAAAACTGAGAAAAAACGAAGAACGTTGCTATAAAATCTCAATCTTCACAAACCTAATCCACTTACTCTCATATAAAAAGAAGTGTATCTTGAGTGCAGTGCAGATGGTTGGTGAACGTTCAGATAGCACTTGTAATGTTCAAACAGTGATCAATATAATTACATAAATATCCATAAATATTGTTGTATTGCAATTGTGCATTAGGTATATTACCTACACTATTCAAAAACATCTTTTTTTTTTAATCAAAAAAGTTGCTACAATAGTGAAAATCGTAGTTATGCAGTACTACACAATTTGGTCAGGGTACAACCGGTACAACTGGATCGCTGTGCAACCCACGTGAAGGTAGGTGGCTGTAAACTTCAGCGTCTACTTAAAAAAATTTGGGAATGAACCATGATCAAAATGTTTCGGAAATTGTGATTGTTCCGCATATTTTATCTATTTACCATAGATGACTTACTGTTGCAGCCTAACTGTGTTTATTTTCACTTGAATCATGATTGTCGGTTTTTGTTTTGCCAGAAAAAAAAGAAAAATCTTTGAATTAATTCTCAGATGTTTTCAGGAACTCCCATCAGGAAGCGGGGTTATGCTATTAAAATATTACAATTCTTTGTTTGAAATACAGTGTCTCTAGTTCTAGATATATCTTTACTTATATATAAGTATTGTGTAGTAAAATTTTGTTGTTATGAGAAAGAGGTACGAAATTGTGACACTAATCATAAAAATCATGATAATAAAATCGAAGTATATCATAAAAAATAAAAAATAATTCACACAAAAGATATAATGTAAGGATTACAATATTCAAAACAAAATCATTTAACCCATGGATAAGTCTAGTCTAGGTTAAGTGTCTGATATATTACGTTAAAAGTAAAGATAACAAGCTTTTTTAACTCATGAATGAAATATTCCCAGATCTTTTAAATAAAGATTATTTAAAGTATTAGAAAGTTATTATATAATGAAACGAAATAGGAGCAAATGTGGTAAATTGGGCCATTCGTTCATTTTTAGTCTCAATAGATAATGTGAAATCGGGACTCGGGGCTGGTTCATGAAAAATCATTGAGCACAATTGAAATATAAGGATTATTGTGGTGATTGTTATTTGTACACAAGAAGCTTACGTATATTCTAACTGAAACATACCTAACATAATGAAAAAATACTGTGTGCAACTGGACGTAAATATTTTCCCTTAAGATATGTACAGTGAGTATAAACGGAATGCGTTCAATGTTATTCTATGACCAGAACTGGAATGTCAAATATTTTAAACAATTTTATATGAATGTGACGAATTCTTGATCAGAATGTCCATATTTGCAACAAAAAAAAATCATGTAAAATTCAGAAAAGTAATTCGTGTAAAATAATTACACGATAATTAGTTAGAATATACGTAAAAAAATTATATATATATATAATGTATCAAATCAAATTTAATTAACTTTTGTGTATTGCTTTGTATTGACGAAAGGCAAAATTTTATTTGATAAAGATTACACAGTCTAGTTTTGAATGCCGAAAACAATAAAGACTTGATTTTATTCTTTAAAACATCGCTCATTTAACTTGTTAGATTCATCAAAACAACACATTCATATGAAAACTCCAATAGTTATGTCTGACTGAGTCAGTTATGTATGATTTTCATGCACAAATAGAGAAGATTATTGTGAACTGTCCAATCTGAACATCCATTTTATTACCCAATTTTAAATACATGCAAAAACACTAATTATTGGTTTTAGTGAACTTCGATATGATTCTGACATTTTTCTATTGATGCATAGAAAATATAAATCTTTTTCTGTTTGTGTCCGCTAACGAATATTTATGATATTTGGTTGGAAAAATATTTGTGTATTAAATCATTTTAAACGAAAAATTCACTGCCTTTATATACATATACGAGTGGTCTAATTTACCAAATTTTCACTTAAAATCTGTTGGTCGACTCCACATTTCTTAGTTTTAGATCAACCTGATTTCAGCAATTATTAATAGTAAGTTATCAAAGGCAATTTATTATTCATAACATATGGATCATTTATGAAAATTTTATTGTGTAAAACTTTGAGACTCGAATAAAAGGAAGATTTTTTTCAAACAAGTAGAAAAGAATGAAAAACAATTTGAGTTTTTATTATTCCTCAATGGCCAGTTATAACACACGCTCAATATTGACAATGTATTTTTTCTGCGATTTGGTAGCAATGTGTTAGTAATTTACATAGCACTAATAATTGTTATACAGCGACATATGTAACAGATGTACGTTATTTTCTTGTTTTCTGTTGACGATTGAATCATTTACATATAGCCGGAACAAATAAGATCGAATAATAAGATATCTTTTAACTTTATTTTATTTTTTTGCAGCAGTAACTAATACTTACTACATCCTATAAAAATAATAAGATTGTTATAAGTAATATGTAAATGCTTATTACAAAAACTTCTATGGGAATGTCAAAAACGTCTATGACAAAACCATCTAAATAATTTACAAATTCACCTAATGATTATTTGAAAAAATGACAAAATCATCTAGAGTATTGTCATTTTTTTTTTACCTAACAAAATGGCAAAATCGTCTTAAATAGTCCCAAAACGTCTGAAGACAAAAATTGGTCTACTGACAATTTTGATCTTTTGACAATTTCGCCCAAGAGGACTGTGCTATTTGAGACATTTTAATCATATCTATTCTCCAGCGCCATCTATTGGGCAGTAGTATTGATGTGATATTTCAATCGTTTCAATGACTCATTTGTTTTTATTATTTGTGTCAATAAAAATTTTGTTCGTATTACAATGGATCCAAATTGAGTTCACCGATGTAAAATAAGATGGCGCGGTCAATTGGCATACCCTCTTTTTGGACCTATTTTCCAAGGGCTTTTTCCAGCGAAAGCCCACTTTCATCGACCCTGCATTGAGAGGCTAACAATTTATGGTATTTTTAGACAGGCTTTTGAATTTTTCACTGAGAAATCTTGGACCACCGTTCACTGTGATTTATGTTTACTTGTACCATTGTTTTCGAAGAGAATAAAAAAACTATTTGGTAAAAATTTGTAGATGCATTATTTCCTTCACCTTTTTAATAGTATTACATTTTATATATATTAGCAGCTATGTTTTTCAAACGAAACAGTGTACAGTTCAAGGTTCAACGTAAACGTCGAATGAATTTGAATCTTTTTGCTCCATGTAAAAAGAATCATTTTAGAAACAAATAACACAATTCTCACGCAAAATGTTCAAATTTTCTCTATCCCTCTCTCTCTCTCTCTTTCGATACTCGAAAGATTACGAGAAAATGTTTGTAGGGATTCGAGAAAAAAAAGGTAATTCTCAAAGTTGCAAGATGATACGATAGACTGTCGGGACGAACAGCCTGCGCAGACAGTTCATTATGTGCAACAAAAACTTGACGAAGGGTGATTTTTGAATTTGCATAATTGAACCCCGATTTTCGATGAATGCAACAATAATCTGGTGACGCTGTTGCGGTGTAAATCTCTCTATGATAATTTGCCCGAGTTTGAATAGAAATAACGATGACAACTGACGTATAGGTAAAGAGCCGGAAAATAAAAAAAAATCGGGTCGTCCACCAACACTCAGTGCCAGGGCAACAAAAAGTCTGCTGTCAAGTGCCAAAGACAAGGTTGGTCAACCAACCAGGCGAATGTCGCGCAAATTTGGTGTGTCAAAATCAACAGTTCATTCCATTTTGAAGAAAAACAATATTTCTTATCGAAAACGTAAGCGCGCACCCAAATATTCGGCCCGTCAACTCGAAATAATCCCAAAATGTTGTCGAGAGCTTCGTCGCAACCACTTTGCGAATGGAAAATTCATTGTGTTGGATGATGAATCATACTTCACTTTTTCACACCATGGACTGAGCGGAAACGACGGATTTTATACCGATAACATTGAATCAACACCAGACAATGTAAAATATGCCAGCAAATCGAAATTTGAGCGAAAGGTATTGGTGTGGGTGGCCATATCGTCGAGAGGTATTTCAGAGCCAGTTATTCGACCAAGCCGAGCTGAAGCGGTCAATTGCGACGTTTATATCGGTCAATGCTTGCCGAGTTTGAAGAAATTTATCGAAAATAAACACGCTCACGACGAAATCATGTTCTGGCCCGATCTTGCTAGCTGCCATTATGCGAAAAAAACAACAGATTGGCTCACTGCGCAAAATATCCCATTCGTGCCGAAAAAGGACAACCCACCAAACATTCCACAGGCACGTCCCATCGAAGATTTCTGATCTGTTCTTAAACGTAAGGTGTACGAGGAGGGCTAGGAAGCTCAAAATGAGCAACAGTTGATAAGTCGAATCAAGCGAAAGTTGAAAGTAGTCGAGATATCTGTCGTCCAGAAGATGATGGCGAAGGTTCGAAGCATACTACGAAAAATCGAAGACAATGGCCCATTGAGTGTGATCTAAATGTCTTTTTCAAAAGTTTTTGAATAAAATAAAATAACATTCAGAGCATTTTTGAATTCGCTTGTTTATATTTGATTTTTTCGCCTTTGAATTTTTTGCCAAGACTTTCAGAACACCCGTCAAAAAGAATATGGGACATATTTTTCGAACACATAGAAGTGAAACAAAAATAAATATTTTATAAAACTTTTATCAGAATGCAACATTTGAACCTGGGATATTCGCCATCCCGGACAAAACTTCAATTTGCCGCCCTAAATCCGAAAAACATAAAGAAGCAAATTTGTTGACTTTGAAATTTATTTAATCCATCAAATATTCCAATACATAGTGAAGTCTATTTAAAAAGATACACGACGCACTTCCATATGCGCAAATTTATTTGCCAGTTCGTCTATATAGAATCGATCTAACATATTTCTTTCAATTGAAATAACTGCCAGACCATTCAATCGATCTTGCGACATTGTTGAGCGAAGGTATGTTTTAAGTAATTTAAGTTTTGAGAAACTGCCTTCTCCAGAGGCTACACTTACTGGTAATGTTAGCAAAATTTGCAATGCAGTTATTAAATTTGTGTAAAATTCAAGCAAAGAATTCAAAGACAAATAATTCAAGATTGTTAGTGGTTGGAAATCGGTAATAATAGAAGTCTGGTTGAAAATGTTTATTTCATTGAAAAGTTCGGCAGCGATGATGTCTCTGTGAAGCTCATTTTTATCCTTAATCGGTGCAGTTAATACTTCTTCTAACTTCTCACAATCTTCAAATTTAGTTTTCGAAATATCGTTCGAAATCCAAAATTGTCATTCAAATGTTCATATTGTTCGAAGCGTTTGGTAATTGAAAAAACAGCGACATCAATTATATGAAAATAGAAGTCATGTTTGAATTTAGATTGAGGATTGGTTGAAGTGTTTTCATCATTGTAATGTTCTTGTTCGGAAGTTCTGTTCAAAAGTGTCTTCATTGGTGAAATGGAGGTGCCATAGCTTTATTCATATTCCACAATCATTTTGGTACCGTAAATTACGAAGGCTAATTGAATCAGAAGCAGCGAATTCGATTGGAATATTCACTTGATTGGCGATTTGCTCAGCTTGGTTGGAGAATGTGTCGAACGTGAATTCATCTTCACGACACTTTTGAAAATATTGTTGCAATTTTTTTAAGTGATCGAAACATGAATCAAAATCCATTGACTTTGAATGTAGAAACCTTGAAACGATATTCATTCTGGACAGGAATTCATTCCAAATTACTGTGGATAACACAAACTTGAATTTCAAAAATTGCTTGCCAAGTGTACTTGCACCAAACTTTGCTTTTGAGTCATAATCATCGCTTTCCGATATTTCAATTAAGGCATCGTAAATACGTGGCAAGATTCCAATTAAGCACTTCATTGTCAATGCTCGGCTACTCCAACGAGTATCGGATACATTTTTCAAAACAATTGCTTTAGATTCGATCGCATGATTTTGAAGAAGAGACCAACGTTTGGGTGATTCCGCAAAAAAATTGTAGAGTTTTTGAAAGATTGAAAAAAATTATTCCACTTCTTGAGAACTTTCAGCTGCATCGTTAACAACAAGATTGAGTGAATGAGCCGAGCACGGAACAAAAATTGCACGAGGATACTTTTCCAAAACTAATTGCTGAACACCTTTATGAATTCCTGTCAGGGCATATCAACAGCAGAGCTCTGCTGCACAAACAGAACTCTGCAACAGAATTCTGCTGAAAATTCGACGCGTTGCGTTATTTGAGTAAAACAACTGCGTTACAATATGACGCATCCACACAGCTGAGAGAATAATCGAAGTAAATTGTAATGAAGAGGATTTTTTCGTTTAAGAAAATTATTTTTCATATTATTTCATTCAAATTATTTGAATTTTAAAAAATGATCATCGATTTTGAACGTTGAAGTTACATCACAGAATACAAGGAATCTTAGCACAATCGTTGATTGCTCTTTATGAGAAAGGTCAGAGGTTGTATCAGCAATAACGGAAAAATACCCACTTTTTTCACCATTTCTATTATTGGGCCAGTGATCGATGTTGCAATTGAGTCAATTATTTCATTTTGAATATTGCTTGATGAATAATGATCGCGATTTTTACCGTCAATAAA
This sequence comes from Obolodiplosis robiniae, assembly GCA_028476595.1. Classification (NCBI taxonomy): domain Eukaryota; kingdom Metazoa; phylum Arthropoda; class Insecta; order Diptera; family Cecidomyiidae; genus Obolodiplosis; species Obolodiplosis robiniae. Next base: position 32,983,818 of record CM052015.1, on the reverse strand, counting down.
TCGCTGAATGTGTGTATTCATTGTCGAATCAAATCCTGCAAACGACTCAATGAGTTTTAAGAAATTTCCATTGTTGGTTTCGAACAATTTTTGTGAATTGCCGCGAAAAGCAAGTATCTGCCCTAGCTAGATATTTTATGGCAACGACAACCCGGAAAAAACTTGTTTCCAGTGTTCAATTTCGCTCTGAAACATTTGAGATTGATATGAATCAATTGTAGTTTTATGCGTGTTTCTGTTGTGTAGTTTTTTCCAGGAACTAAAAGCAATAGCATGACTTTGACTTTTTTCATGTGAATGCAATGTTTCATGAATTTGTTTCCACTTTTAATAAATGGTCTTACGTACGTAAAACTAACTTTTCCGCACATTTCCCGAAATTGTTCGGGCTTACGCATTTTTCATTGATTGCTACTCATTTGTATTGGATTTATGTTCATTTCTTATCGAATCATCATGCAACTTTGAGAATAAATCAATGAGATCGAATTTCGAGTCATTACACATCATGTAATTTAAATTTTAATTTTAATATAAAAACAAATAAACATCTCAGTTCCTAATTCTTACTTCAACGTTCTCTATTTTTGAATTGGTAATAACAATTACGAATTAGTTCACTCTGATGTGAACTTTCAATTCATGCCAACGATAGATGAAGGGTTGAGAGTAAATGTGTCCAAAGTAATCTCATCTCTTTTTCTCGCTGATGGAAATGTTTATGACCAAGAGCAGAAGGTGAGATCACTTTGGTCACTTTCACTCTCAACCCTTCAGATATGGTTCTACATTTATGTTATGTATAACAGTATAACTTTCGGTACCAGCATGGGCATTCAAACTGATGAAAAAACACAGATTAGAAAATCACAGATACTTCATACAATTTATTGATTTGAATATTGACCCCAAAAATTGAAAATTTTGTGAGGGAGCTGGTCTTAAATCTCATCAGAATGACTTGGAAAACATAGAAAATAATATTCTGACAGTGCCAATAGGAAACAATGTGAACTTAAGATGCCGCCACACAATTTTTCAGTTTTGACCCCGAAAAGACTCCAAAAATCCGAAATTTTGCAGTGGAGGTAGTCCTAAATCTAGTCGGAATGACTTGAAATTTTGCATGACTCATTTTATTCATAAAATAATAATATATTCAAAGTTTCAATTCGTTACAATGTGAACTTGAGAAAGTCGGCATACAAATGTTCAATTTTGACCTCGAAAAGGACCCAAAAAACGAAAATTTTACAGGGGAGATAGTCCTAAATCTCATTGAAATGACTTGAAATTTTGCACGACACTTTTTTTCATCAAAAAATAGTATCCTGAAAGTTTCAAATCGTTACAATGTAAACTTGAGATAGCTGCCATACAAATTATTGGTTTCGACCCCGAGAAGACCCCGAAAATCGAAAATTTTGCAGGGGAGGTAGACCTGAATCTCATTGGAATGACTTGAAATTTTGCATGCCTCATTTTTTTAATAAAAAAATTGTATTCTGAAAGTTTCATAATGATACAATGCGAAATAGTCATAGTCCCCATACAAATTTTTCGTAATTATATTGAAAAACAGCCCATTTTTTGATCCACTGCACTAGATTCCATTCCACTAGAGGACACAGTGGTGTGTGCGGAAAAGTAAAAACCAGTTTGCGGGGTTGATAAATATGAGCGAATTTCATCAAAAAGAACACAAAAAAAACAAAACGCAGAATCACTGCTCTGGGAATAAACAAGCCATGAACGTTTGCAACGAATTTGATTTGCTGCAGTTGAGTAGTAAGACTTTGGATTGAAAGAACGGCCATTTGTTTGAGGAAATGCATAATCCCAATTTAATGTTGGCAAAGTATCGACTGAATCAACAATGATAACACGAAATGTCTCTGAAATATTAGTTGGCCACGTCGAAGGATTCATAACGTCAACATTTTGCATATGTTCATTTGATTCGTTTGAATTACTATTTGATTGTTTCGATTCATTCGACGAGTTTTCAATTTCAATAGGCAATTGTTCAGATGTTTCGGTAGTCGTTGATTCGGTTTGAATATTGTCTTCTACGTTATTTAAATCTGAGGCTAACTCGTTTGATTCACTGTTTTTTCGCATCATACGTTGTAATGACCCGCGCAATTTTTTTTCGTCATCTTCGCGTCTTTTTTTTTTGTTCACGGTAAAAATGACCAGATTGCTTTGAGCGTTTCATAATTTGACAAAATTTAGTACTAATGAAAGTAACTTCGAAATCGTCTAGTTAGTTGTGAATCTTTCAAAAAATTATAGCGAACTGATGGACAAAGGCGATACGACAAATTAGCAAAGCAATAAAGGGATTAACTGTGACTTTGAACATAAACAAATACTCTGGTGTACGATACGCATCACAGCAACCGTGCATTCTCTTCGTTATTGTTTATTTGAAATACATTGTATTGTATTGTATTGTATTGTAGTATGCGTTTCTCATGAAACTGAAACACGAGTTGAATTTGGTCAAAATTACTAAAACCAATAAATAAATACAGAACTTATGAATATTGATGATTTGTCTTTGTATGCCGAGCATTAGCGAAAATATATTTTCAATTGGGTCGTGAAGATGATTTCACGTTCGACACATTCTTCAACCAAGCTGAGTAGATCGCCAATCAAATGAATATTCCAATCGAATTCGCTGCTTCTGATTCAATTTGTCTTCGTTATTTACGGTACCGAAATGATGAAAACACTTCAATCAATCATCAATCTTAATTCCAACATGACTTCTATTTTCATATAATTGATGTTGATTTTTTTCGGTTACCGAACGCTTGAAACAATATGAACATTGAAGTTTTTCTTGAATTTTTTTCACATATTTAGGGAAAAATACTTATTTATTTAATTCATGCTGTCAAAATATTCAGTATACTTTGCCATTTTATCATTCATCGTTTCACGCTTCCCGATCGTTTGAAAATTATTAAAAAATACTATGGAAATTTCGGCTCAGTTGTCCGTGATTTTAGTCGTGAACTCGGTCGTCATCATCATTTCAATACCCAAGTCATTCGTCGCACTGTGGAAAATTTTGAACGTGAGTACACTTTCTTGGACCTTAAGCCACCAACCAGAGCAAGATCTGGTCGAAGCGAAGAAAACATAGACGCCGTAGCGGTCAGTCTTGAGGATGACCCTCAACAAACGATTCGGCGTCGTTCCGAGCGATACCGAACGATGTTAACCGATTTTCTGTGGCCAGAACTTGAGAACATCGATATCAGCGAGATGTGGTGCCAACAAGACGGCGCTACGTGCCACACAAGCAACGAAACAATGAATTTGCTGGAAGAGAAATTCGGTGAGTGGACTATCTCGCGTAAAGGTTTTGTCAATTGGCCGCCGCGATCATGCGATTTGACTCCTCTCGACTTCTTTCTTTGGGAGTACGTCAAGTCGTTGGTCTTTACCAACAAGCCAGCCAATTAAGAAGCTCTTGAGGCCAATATTAGAGACGGCATTGCTGGGATAACGCCGCAGATATTGGACAGGGTCATCAAAAACTGGGCCGACCGCCAGCTGGAAACGTAGTTGAGGTGGTCATTTGTATGACGTCTTGTTTCATACATAATGGCATAAATGTAGCTTCATAATAAAGCCAAAATCAATTTGATATCTCAAGCCGTTTTTGTTTTATTTAATTTTTTTTATCAATCTTATTGGGTCACCCTTTACATGCACTTAATGCATTTAATTGTCATTTTTTATGCTTTTTTTCGTATTATGTTTTTGCTATAATGGAGAGAATGAAATGAATAAAAAATAATAATATGCGGAACAGTTTATTGACATAAAATTTTTTTGTTTATAAATTGATGGATAAATTCTCTTTGTCGTCTTCGATAAGCTTAATTGTCTTGGATGAAATAATTGTGGTATATGTATGTATTTTGTGTAACATAATGTGAAACACTGCTTGTGTATTTTACCGCCATTTTCACCGTTTATTTGCGATATGTTTTTTTTGCACGATATGTACAGGAGTGCTTATCTGAATGCCCCAAAATAAAACTACATGTTCATTTTGCTGCAACACAAAATTTTGTTTTTTTTTAGTGAAAATGACAGATCGCCAATTTTTTTATATCAAATTTTGTGCAGCGAATAATAGTTCAATATTGAAACACAACACAAGTAAGAATTTGTGAAGTCTTAAGTCATCGGGTTCTTTTACTTTATGCATTTGTCAACGAAATAAAAATCGGTTCAATTTCGCGGCACGCGCAAGCATGTAATTTCATGCATTTATTTTACGTTTCGGACTTGTATATTCAAAAGGATTTGAGTCATGGCTTTTCTCAACAACTCATACAAACTTGTAACTTTTTTACTCGGGGTGACTGCGCCACTCGCGTGGATCACCATCCACTGTGATAAATATTTCACAACAATTTTTGAGCCGGGATAACAACAACGATTTGCACTGCTTTCAAGCAGTGACAAAATTTTGCTTCGCTTCTAAAAGCATCGCTTCTGAGTGTTGTTAATATGTGTAGCAAAATAAAGATGTAGTTTTATTCCAAGGCACTCAAATTTGATATTGGATGGATGTGCATCAGTCAATTTCTAACGATTTTAATGATTGAACGACTGGGGAAATGGAAGTCTTTTTCTTGGACTCTTTTCCAACATTATTGCTCCTCTCTTTTGATTTTTCCTTATATTTTTCCGAATCAATTAGCCAATCTTTGTAAATTGTTTCCATGCGCATGCGTTGTTCTCGATGAAATTCCGTGCACGATCCACATGTCCCTTCATATTCCTATAAATGGAAAGATAATGATTTTATTAAGTTTTGCTATAAATAATTACTAAAACTTTTGAGAATTTTGCATCTCAATCAAATATCAAACTCACCCTCGGGAGCAATTCTTTGTCAAAAAGAGACTGTGGACCTTTTGTTGTAAAGTGTAAAAGTGACATCAATTCAGATTTAATCAGTGGTTTTACCAACGACATTACTTGATTGACAAATGATGCCGCATGACATATATAGATCTTTTTTAATCGAGCTGGGTGCGCTTCCTGTATGTATGCCATGAAAGATTTTAGAGGTCCAAGTTGAACTCGAGTGATATGGCTCAATCGTACACCTTTTAGTTTGGAAGAATATAAGATGTTACGAGCGATTTCAATAATGTAAAAGTTTAGACGGGGGGCACAGCACTCTGAATTCAATTCATCTAATTTCATTTTAATTCTGAATATTCCGCATGTAATTCACTCAATTCTGAAACAATTCACAATAATGCTATATTTAATTAATATAATAGGTGTTTCGGAAAGTTCGGTCTGTTTTTTTTGTGTTTTTTACGCATTTAATATTTAAATAACAAAATGAATGAATTCAATAATCAAAGTATTTGCCATCGTTAGCTAGGACTTTTTCCCATTTTTTTTTTGGCAATTCATGGATTCCGTCCCAGTACCACTTCTCATCTTTTGAGGCTAACCATCCATCAAGCCAATTTTTCACTGCTTCGTACGAAGTGAAGTGTTGTTCGGAAAGTCCGTGCTGCATCGATCGGAATAAGTAGTAGTCTGATGGAGCAAGGTCTGGTGAATACGGCGCGTGGGGTAGTACGTCCCATTTGATGTTTTCCAAATAGTTTTTCACCGGTTGTGCAATATGAGGCCGAGCATTGTCATGAAGCAAAATCACTTTGTGTGTTCGATCACCCCATTCTGGTCCTTTTCGCTTCAATGCTTGGTTCAATTTGATTAATTGTTGTCGGTAACGATCAGCAGTAATCGTTTCACCAGGTTTTAGCAACTCATAATACACAGGTCCTCTCTGATCCCACCAAATGCACAGCAAAGTCTTCTTCCCATGAATATTGCGTACTGGTTGTGATGTTGATGGTTGGCCTGGGTCTACCCATGATTTCTTGTGCTTGGGATTGTCGAAATAGATCCACTTTTCATCGCCAGTAACAATTCGATGCAAAAAAGACTTTAATTTGAACCGATCAAGCAAAATTTCGCAGATGGTTTTTCGTCTTTCGATGTCTCTTTCTTTCAATTGATAAGGCACCCATTTTCCTTCTTTTTTGATCTTTCCCAATTCATAGAAACGTTCAGAAACGGTGGATTGGGAAACTTCCAATGTTTCTGCCAATTGTTTCAATGTTTGAGTTGAGTCTTCATCCAATAATACGTCCCGATCGTTCTCTGTCTTCAACATCAGAATCACCTTGCTTGAAGCGCCGATACCATTCTCTGCATGACTTATCGGTTGGAGCTATTTCACCATAAACTTCCACAATATTTCTATGTGCTTCCGCTGCACTTTTACCACCATTAAAATAGAATAATAAAACTTCGCGCAAATGCTGTTTATTTGGTTTGTATTTTGCCATTTATTTTAGAAAAACAAAGTTTGTTACTGTACGAAATGTAAACTTCTCTTGACTGATTATTGTTGACAGATGTCTAACCTTCTTAATACAACAACATTCCGCCATCATTTTAATAACTATATAGCTACTGGATCCATCTATTGAAAACGGACCGAACTTTCCGAAACACCTATTATTGAATTAAAATTGTTGTGTCCCTCGAGATTAGATATTCCGTACCTAATATCATATATTTTTGATTTCAAATTACAATGAAAATGAAAACATCCATATAAATGTCGACATGAAATCGATTGTGAGAAAACCAGTAGCATTTACCTTTCATATCAAAGATGACAATATATCCCGCTGCTAATAGATCTTCGCTCAAACGAATATCATTGAACATACAAAATCCCTTGAGAGCATTAGCGAACATAATTTTTGATGGGTCCGTGTCAATAAGGCGATAAATTAAAATCTCATATCCTTCCGGTGTTTTCTTCGGCATCGAGATCATTTGTCTATTTGAGGTAAGTCACAATAGTTATTCGTTTTAAAATTAAGAAAAATAAAAGCGTTGATCACAAAAATAATTTAATTTTTGGCCTGTCATAGAGTTGGAAACACAAACAAAACATGCAAAATTTCATTCATCCTAAAGTGCCCAGTGTGGAGAACAGTCACTATAGTGATAAAATAAATTTAATAATATAATGGGTATGCCCATTATTATTCCCCACCATACAGCGTTTCTTCTATCAAATATGTTACTTTTATAGTAACATAAAGCAATAAGAGAAAATATTTATGTGCCATCTGGTAAATTCATTGCTTATTCACATAATAAGGAAAAAAAAGAAGAAAAAGATAACACGTCAACTTTTTATATAGGAACGAAATAGGGAAAAATAACGGAAAAAATGTGTTTGAACCAAGCGGACCGTGCTTGTATGGGATTGGAGAGCTATTCGAGAGTATGCCAATTGACCGCGCCATCTTATTTTACATAGGTGAACTCAATTTAAATCCATTGTAATACGAACAAAATTTTTATTGACACAAATAATAAAAACAAATGAGTCATTGAAACGATTGAAATATCACATCCAAATACCATTGCCCAATAGATGGCGCTGGAGGATAGATATGAATAAAATGTCTCAAATAGCACGGTCCCCTTGGTTTGAACGCATTTGCTCACATTAACCAACATTAGTGATGCTGAATTTGTGCACAACATTTTCTGTGCCAAATGAACTACTTTGCAATAACAAATTTTTAAGCAATACGCGCAAATATGCGTTTTTTCATGATGTTTGTTTTGACATTTCGCGAAAATGTTTGATCATTTAGCACAAATGTTTATTTTATTCATTTATTTATTACAAAGCCTAAATCTATATCAATATGTTCAGAAGCTACGCAGTAGCTCATGTATGCTAGCAAGTTGCCCAATACGGTATAAATTCCGTCCATGGAACGACTTGAACAGAGACAATTACATGGATGGGGGATATCTACGAGTGACTATAAATACCAAATTGGATCCGGGAAACCATGGAAAAATCCGTTGACCTTAGAGAGCAAGGGGGAAATCGCTCTGAAATGTAATTGTCAAAATTACTTTCACGATTATTTTTTCAGGAAAAATTACTTTGCAATTACTTTTTTTCTTGCAATTTCTTTTCATTTTGCAATTACTTTTGCATAAAAAACGAGAAATGTAATTGCAAAATGAAAAGTAATTGCAAGTAAAAGAGTAATTGCCAAAGTAATTTTTATTGAAAAAATTATTGTGAAAGTTATTTTGACAGTTACTTTTACTGAGTGATTTCCCCCTTGCTAGAGAGTCAAGGGAAACACTCAAATAGCTAAATGATCTTACATAACTAAATAAACTTATATCTATTATGATTTAGATGAGAAAAAAAAATGTTGTAAAAGCACAAATTCACCAATAAAGTTTTGATTTTTTGGAAAAGGCTAAAATTATTGCTGGCTGTTGCGCAACCAGTTCTTGAGTTGAAATTTAAATGATCCGATTGTGTTACATTCCCTGATGTCAACTGGAATTGTATTATAAAATGCTATTTGCCGCGAAACTGAATACACACCTGTCAAACTCAGTGCGGGGTTTGATTTTGTGGTCCAATAAAAATGTGTGGGATAAATAGAATATTGAATAGATTGCCTATCAACAAAGTTTTGGGTCGGTTTTAAATAAAAAATAATGCTTGTCTATTATTACCTTTTATAGAAATTGTTTTCAACCTTACCTATGCATGATGTTTATTGAGAACTAACTTAATACCCCTCAAAATACTAAGTATTAAGATCGAACCTAATACTCAATACTCATTATGATACTCATATTAAGATCGATCTTGATACTTGATAGCATTCTTGTTAGCATTAAGTATTATGCAAAGCTATGAAGTACGCGTAGTTGTGCTTATTATAGTGAGCGATACACTGAATTGATTTGTTCAGGAGGTGTATTTGCAGGTGGAGAGTCGAAGCCAGGATACTATGCTTCATTGATCGGTATTACAATATGTTCGTTTTCTTAATAATATCTAATAATTCTAATTTCAATGCTTTTTACAAAAATCGCTGAAATTATTTACACATATTTTCTGAATTTGCCAGTGATTACAGTTTGATGAAATATTATGCGACTGAATTCAAAGAAATCTGTTTACTTACGATATATCGAACACTTGCTGAATTTCATTTAACATTGGATTTCGATTGGCAAAAAGATCTGGTGCGGATGCTCGGATTTTGACATATTGATGAAGTGCACTTTTTGTAGCTTCAATATCCCAATAACATGCATGTAAAAAAATTATTGCATGATTTTTTGTAAAAGGTGGAAATCGTGTTTGTTCCTTGATCCTACGTGTTATACATAAATATAATATAAGTTTGGAAAACAAAATTGAAGGGTTGAGAGTAAAAGTGTCCAAAGTAATCTCCAAACCTTTTCTCGCTAATGGAAATGTTTATGAACAAGAGCAGGAGGTGAGATCACTTTGGTCACTTTCACTCTCAACCCTTCAATTATAATATCTATTTTACAATCTTTCTACCACGAACTTCTCACGGACTTTTTTTTTCTACATACAGGGGGTAAATCAAAAGTTTTGAGACTTTTTCAATCCATCTTCGTTCAATTAAAAAGTCAAAATATCCTGAAACTGCCGTCAATTTCATTGAGTTTTGTTTCAAATGCTTCGAAAAATGCATTCATGACTTGTATTTGAGCAGTATTCAACAGTTTTATGTCTATACGTTTAAGGGTGTGTGTCTTTTGAGGTGATGCAATTTTCTAGATTTACACATTTGACACCATTCGATTCCTTTCAATACAACCGAAATGGGAAATCCCAGAAATCAAAGTACAATTAGATTGTGTTAACGAGCATTCAAATGAGGCGAAATTGCCCAAATATTCGAGAATTGTTTGAAAGAATGTGAAACGTTTAGACTATTTCCTGTAACCTTTTGTAATATATCTTGAAATGTCTCCCACTTATGTGACAAGCAACAGCATAGATTTTAGTATATTCCTTACTGACAATTCTTCAGGTTAAGAAATTTGCTTGGAAATCCGAATGTTTATCATTTGATGATTTGGCGCTTTATATAAAACATTTGGAATTTTTTCCAATGGAATTTCTGATGGATTGTTTCCGTAAAATTTTCCTAATGTTGAATCCGCAAGAACACGGATCGAATTCGGAAGGACAGATATTTTTTTCTTAATTTTAATTTTTTTAAATAAATAATTTCCGAATTTGATCCGTGGTCTTGAAGATCCAAAATATGGCAAAATATGCGGAAAGAATCAATCAGAAATTCCATTGGAAAAAATTCCAAATGTTACGAGCTGTCAAAACATTCGAAGTTTGGCGTAAAAACGTCAAAATTTCATGTGAAAAACATTCGGATTTCCGAGCAATTTGCTTAACATATTTAGGGAAACACATTTGGTATATCCGAACAAAATGTAAGTTGGGCTTCTTTCAATCAATAAGCATAAAAGTCATAATATTTTGTTTGCTCTAGGCTCTTTGTGGCATGGTAGTTTTAATGGCCATTTTATTTTCAGTTGTAGTCCGCCGTCCAAAAATCTTGAGCACAGCTTCTTTTGTTTCAGTTTTCTCCAAAAAATTTATAATTATTATTAATCAATCCGCGTTTGAAATTAATCTATTGCATGTAATATTAAATCACCCTTCGATTTGTTCGGGTAGCAAGCGTACAACTACAAATTCGGTCTCAAAACTTATGAATCAACCCTCAATATGTTGTATATAACTCAAAGTTATCCTTACCAAATGCAAATAGTTTCTATTGCATCATAATGTTCATTTGGTACTTCAATTGGTAGTGGATTATTCATGAAGGGATGTGCAAAAGTATCCATATTGAATGCTGAATCGTGGTTTCTACAAAATTAATAATAAATGTCTATTGAATACACAGTGGAACAGTCGATATAATGCTGCATTGTTCTATTCTGATCCTAAAAGAGGATCACCGACGCGCATAGTCCGACTTCCAGGTTAGGTCATTTTTCTTTATTATTCACTTTCAAAATTTGCTAGTTTCTATGCAAAATTTGTGAAATTTTGTATGGGTACTATGCTCATTTCTCAACCGATCGCCCTGAAACTTTCAGAATCACATTTTTTGGGGAGGAAAAGTCATTTGGATAAGATTTCAGCGTACCTCCCATACAAATTTCTCGAATTAGAGCCAATTTCACACAAATGTTTCACTAAAAAGTAGTGCCTTCGATATAAATAAATGACGTTCGCATAGAATTTTTTTTTCTCATCAAAACAGAGTCAACATTGGATTTATTTACTGTTTTAATATGCAATATGCATGTTTGTTATCTTCGGATGCTGTAAAATACGGCACAAATCTTTCTTCAGGAAAACGATAAGCGGTAGCTTTGACATCACTTTTCAGTAGTCGAGCTCTTCTCAACTCTCTGGCCAATGTTTCAGCTTGCTTTTGTGAAAGATTCAATTTACGAACAAAATCATCTAAAACTTCTTTTGCTACAGTCTATGGTTGGTCTGTTCCTTGAGACGGCTGATACGTCTCATCATCGTTATCACCAACATCATCCGCGGTAGTTGATGCTAAATAAAGCGAAGCAAATGTGGGACTTGGTTTTTTTGGCCCTATTTCACCAGGATGGAATGGCACTGGTAAAATTTCTGACGGAACACCTTTGTAATTGAAATCATTTTTCTTTTTATGGTTCAAGCCAAATACATCATTTGAACATACAAAGCAGTTCACTGGGTCATGATCACCTGGATTCGTCCATACAACAGGTGATTTAAATGGAATTTTATCGCGTTTTTCAAGAAATTTCCATGACCACAAAGAAGTTTTAGATCATGTTGTTCGTAAATTGAATCTTTCACAAAAGCAAGCTGAAACATTGGCCAGAGAGTTGAGAAAAGCTCGAGTACTGAGAAGTGATGTCAAAGTTACCGGATATCGTTTTCGTGAATAAAGATTTGTCTTTTGATGATTTTGATGAGAAAAAAAAATTCCTATGCGAACGTCATTTATTTATATCGAAGGCACTCCTTTTAAGTGAAACATTTGTGTGAAATTGGCTCTAATTCGAGAAATTTGTATGGGAGGTACGCTGAAATCTTATCCTAATGACTTTTCCTCCCCAAAAAATGTGATTCTGAAAGTTTCATGGCGATCGGTTGAGAAATGTCAACATATATAAAATTTCACAAATTTTGCATCGAAATTAGCCAATTTTAAAAGTGAATAATAAAGAAATAAATGGTCTTACGTACGTAAAACTAACTTTTCCGCACATTTCCCGAAATTGTACGGGTTTACGGGTTTTTCATTGATTGCTGCTCATTTGTATTGGATTTATGTTTATTTCTTATCGAATCATCATGCAACTTTGAAAATAAATCACAGAAAATTTGAAGTCATTACAATGAAATCGAATTTCGAGTCATTACACATCATGTGATTTAAATTTAAATTTTAATATAAAAACAAATAAACATCTCAGTTCCTAATTCTTACTTCAACGTTCTCTATTTTTGAATTGGTAATAACAATAACGAATTAGTTCACTCTGATGTGAACTTTCAATTCATGCCAATGATAGATATGGTTCTACATTTATGTTATGTATAACAGTATAACTTTCGGTACCAGCATGAGCATTCAAATTGATGAAAAAACACAGATTAGAAAATCACAAATACTTCATCCAATTGAATGATTTGAATATTGACCCCGAAAATTGAAAATTTTGTGAGGAATTGTGTTCCAATAGGAAACAATGTGAACTTAAGATAGCCGCCACACAATTTTTCAGTTTTGACCCCGAAAAGACTCCAAAAATCCGAAATTTTGCAGTGGAGGTCCTAAATCTCGTCGGAATGACTTGAAATTTTGCATGACTCATTTTATTCATAAAAAAATAATATATTCAAAGTTTCAATTCGTTACAATGTGAACTCGAGAAAGTCGGCATACAAATGTTCAATTTTGACCTCGAAAAGGTCCCAAAAAACGAAAATTTTACAGGGGAGATAGTCCTAAATCTCATTGAAATGACTTGAAATTTTGCACGACTTTTTTTTTCATCAAAAAATAATATCCTGAAAGTTTCAAATCGTTACAATGTAAACTTGAGATAGCTGCCATACAAATTATTGGTTTCGACCCCGAGAAGACCCCGAAAATCGAAAATTTTACAGGGGAGGTAGTCCTGAATCTCATTGGAATGACTTGAAATTTTGCATGCCTCATTTTTTTCATAAAAAAATTATATTCTGAAAGTTTCATAATAATACAATGCGAAATAGTCATAGTCCCCATACAAATTTTTCGTAATTATATTGAAAAACAGCCCATTTTTTGATTCGATTCCACTAGAGCTACCCGATAAAATTGTCCGATTAGGCTGAAAATTAATAGGTTTCTATTCCTAATGAAGACAAACGTGTGTGTAAATTTTTGATCAATTCTAAAATCAATTTTTTGAGTTATCGTGTTTACAAATTTTTGCGTACAACGTAAACGGACAACGGACAACGTACCACACACGGACAAAAAAATTGTTCCGGGAATGGTTGCAATCGTTTTTTCTAGGTTCAAAACGCAAAGAAACCTTATTCTGGGCGTTTTGAATTTTTTGGACCGATCGCAATACTTTTACCACACACAGTGTTGTGTGAGGAAAAGTTAAATGACCTAACCTGGAAGTCGGACTATGCGCGTTGAACTCAGTCGGTGGTCCTCTTTTAGGATCAGTATCAATGCAGCATTATTGGAAAAATTGAATTTGGTTCCACAGTGATATTAATAGGGACCATGGAATAAACCTAAAATCTTCAACAAAAGACATACTATAAAAGCAGTCTTGGCAGATAGGTTTAGTAATAGTCACAGAAATATCATGTTGCCCTGTATTCGAATATTCTTCACCTTTATCACTTTTGCATAGAACTATATACTCACTGACCTATGGGCAGCTTATTCATTTACTAAGCGTAAGCCAGTCTATAGTTTTGCGTTTTGCTCTATCGTAATAAATTTTGTTTATTATGATAGTTATTATGATAGTTTCGTTATTAGGATTGGATACTAATAACATTATTATGATTTTGTTTACTTATCATAATAAAATCGTCATAATTTAATCGAATATTCTGCGAGGAAATATTATTGGGATTTCGATCGTAATAATTCGATCTAATTCTAAAAATTAGAAATTATTCAAAATGCTTGTTATTATTAATTGATTAATAGTTTTTTATTACGTGGAAAACTAAAAGCCAGTCCCTGTGGACAATGATTGGCCAAGCCTGCAAAAAACTTAACTAGTTCTATCACTTTTTTATAAGGTGGTAGAATTACGGTTAGGATTGTTGACATTTTCACTTGAAACTAGGGGAAATGAACTGGATCAATAAACTGCAAAAGCGAGCTAACGAGGCAGCACGTTCGGACTACGAAAGAGACGGAGCAACATTGAAACAACAACACTAACATGGGAAACGCTGTGCAAATGCATGCAAATACGTGCGAATATTATGAATGAAACCACAGAAATATCCGCAGTAATACATAAATAAATCTCCAAATGTTTCGAATGCGGCACAATTTTATGGTGAAATTTCGATCAAACGCTCTGAGATTTCATTTTTAAGAAATGAACCGTATTCGAATCAATCAAAGAATTATTTCAAAGCATTCAAAAATTTTACATTAATTGGAACATTTTCGGGTTTTCAGTTGTTTGGTGCGGTTTAGTGAAAAATCGCGTACAAGCGCCTATCATTACCACATAAATTATGTATCATTCAGACGTTTATTGCGATGCATAGACAAGCAGAAAAATGCCAATCATTGCACACAACAGACTTAGCACTCAAACTAAACTGTCAAATGTAGACCAATCAAACATTCCATTCGTAGGCCGGTTTTTCCGGTATCGGAATGTAGGTGCGTGGTACACTGCAGTGTTTTGCGCTCCGAAAAATGAATTATCTTGATAGATTTAAGATATCTGACGATATTTGTAAATATATTTAGATAGATGAATGAGTGAGAATGAAAGTGAGACTTCACATCTCATATCTTACTCTCGCAAACAGAAAATTTCATAAGAAAGACCAAGAGGCTAAATATGAAGTTTCGTTTTCATTCTCAGTAAATCAGATATCAGAAAGATTCGTGTTATAGAGATAACGAAAGATAAGATATCTTCGAGATAATATAGTTTAAGCTAATTCAGTTTGTACTAAAAATAATACTGAACATCTTTTTCGACATTTGTAAGAGTGATCATTGTTTCATACAATATTTGTCTAGTTGTTTTCAACGATTCAAAATAATAACTAAATTTACACTCATTGAATTCAAATTACAGTTTTCTTCAATTAAATGATGTTCAACCAGTTCGATTCGAAAGTGCCGATACGTTGTAATAAAAAAGATATACATATAAATATATATGTCTATATACATTGTACATATATGAAATATCTGCGTTTATCTCAGATAAGATAGCTCCTTGTTCTATGTACATATATAGACACATAAAAGGTAACGCAACATATTGTGAAATTTAACTATTCTATCTAGGTAGAGATGTAGATTCATTTGGAGGTTTTTTTTGGTAGATCACGCATGACAGCTGTCAAACTTGTTTGTCATTTTTATTCAGTATTGTTTGGAAAATCATCATGGAAAGACTTACACCGCAACAACGTGTCCAAATGGGCTCTGGATGAGCTCAATGAAAATCCGGTGTTTTATCGAGACATTGTGTTCAGTGATGAGGCCCATTTTTGGCTCAATGGGAACGTCAATAAACAAAATTGACGTATTTGGGCTGATGAGCAACCCGAAGAGTATCAATAGCTACCATTATATCCAGAGAAATGTACGGTTTGGTGTGGTTTATGGGCCGGTGGAATCATTGGTTCTTATTTCTTCAAATTGAGGATGACCGGAATGTTACTGTCAATGGCTACCGCTATCGTACTATGATTACTGAATTTTTGCTGCCTGAAATGCACGCCCGTAATGTCTGTGATATCTGGTTTCAACAAGACGGCGCAACAAGTCATACAGCGCGTGAAGCAATTAATTTATTGAGAGCCCATTTCGACGAGCAGGTGATTTCACGTTTTGGACTCGTGAATTGGCCGCTCAGATCGTGTGATATCACACCATTGGATTTTTTTCTTTGGGGCTATGTGAAGTCTCTGGTCTTCAAGGATAAGCCCGCTTCAATTGACGCTTCGGAAGCCAATATGACTCGTGTTATTCGCGAGATACCGGCCGCTATGCTCGAACGCGTTGTCGAAAATTGGGCCTAACGAATGGGCCATTTAAAACGTAGTCGTGGTCAACATTTAAATGAAATTATCTTTATAAAGTAAATGCCATTGATTGTTCTTTCGACTCATAATAACATTCAATTTTTCATGCGTTTAATTTAAATTTTAAAAAAAAAGTTTCAAATGAATCATCCTTTACTATCTTCTATCTTGCTTATCTTATATATAAGATATCTTGTAGATAAGATATCTTCACAAAACACTGGTTCACTGTACGCTGTACGCAATTTTTTTTGTCACCACGATAACTCATAAAGTCTTAGCATAATATCAATTTATATGAACGTTAAAATAGTTCATCATTGGGAATATAAACCTATCAATTTTCAGCTCATTTGGATCATGTCTTCGGGTAGTTCAATTGGGGTCCAATCATTAAAATGGCGGTTTTTCAATATAATTACGAAACATTTGTAAGGGGACTATGTTAAGTTCACATTGTATCATTAAGAAACTTTCAGATTCTATTTTTTTTACAAAAAAAAAATAAGTCGTACAAAATTTAAAAACATTCGGATAAGATTCAGGAGTACCTCCCCTAAATTTTTTTTCGATTTTCCGGGTCAACAAAATATTTTTTACTTGAGGTAGTCCTAATTTCTATCCGATTGACTTGAACTTTCGTACAATCCTATTTTTTGTCAACGATCGCAACTCGATAAACTTCTGACAAATTATACAGAAATGTGGTTCCTGCATTAAGCCATGTAGAGCATTCAAAATATTTGTACATTTCTCTCCTCTAAATATCTTTGAAAAAATATATGAAGGAACTCAAAAAAAGGCAGATCATTGTTTTGACTGTAAAATTCATTTAAAGGCTTTATACAGTGCATTTACAGATAAAAAATGTGATGCCTACATAAATATGATGGGCATTATAAAGTCATCTATTGTATAATTTTGGATAATTTGTTCCAAGTCCCTCTATATTAATACTTTTAACTCTATATATTTTGATAGTATTTTTGCGGAATTTGCAACACAATTCAGTTAAATTTGTAAAATTATTGAATTTTGTGTTTTTTATTAGTTTTTATTGTATGAAAATCTAAAAACAAATTTATATTCATAATTCAGCCGGGATTTAGGATTTTGTACAAAAATAAACCAATACAACGAAGTTTGAAAATTGCGAAAATTTGAAATATTTATTTAATTAGATTTTATTTCTGAGGCACGTTTAAATTAAGGGTGGTAGTATGTGTGATTTCACCACAAAACTTCCTTCGTATGTGAACATTCATGCGAGAAAACGCAAAAATTAAACATTTACATTTTGAAAAAAAGATAGGTAGAGTAATTTGCCATTTTATTTCGTGACGAATCTTATTGTTTTCGCTTGATTCAGCCAGAAATGTATATGCTACGAGAAGTTGCAATAAAATAAAGAATCATGAAAATAAAAAAGCGAGAGGACAAACATGAAGAAAGAAAGACAAGAACCAAGAAAAGAAGAATGAAATAAAACTTTGGTCGTGTGCCTTTAAAAATTCTTTTAAAATGTCTGTAGAACGTACCAAAGGCATAATAAAGGCACTATAAAAGCTTTTTGCAGGATGTTTCACTGGCACATGTCTTTCTTAATTATATTGAAGACTTTTCGAAGGCTATAAAAATGCCTTTGGTCACCTATGTATGATTGATTTTATTCGGAATGAGCTCCGCCCATTGGGGCCCACTGTGTTACAAGTTTACGTATACAGGCAGTCGAAATGCATCTCAGATGCCAGTAAGAAATCTGAAGTCACAATATAAACGACACATACATTTGAAACGATGACAGCGAAGATGTGGGGACTTTCAAATTCGCTGAAATTGATCGCGTCATTGTTCAAGGCATAATATTGTTCTCGTTAATCCTTTGACATTTTAAAGCAATTTCACACATTCATTATGGCAGGAGTGCCTGAAAATATATTTTTCCTGGTTCATTGTCTCTAATTTAATTCCAATTGGTGTTTTGTTTAAATGAAAAATCAAATTGCTTTTGCCACGTTGCCGAATATTCCACGTTTTTATACTGAACGAGTTCATATGTTGATCAATTATGTGAATTATACCAAATCGCATATATCTCGTCCATCCGCGCTCATTTTTCTTAATTTCCAGTAGAAAAAATTCGCTCAATTTTAGCGGTTTTTCAGAGAATTTTTAGGAAAACTTCTTAAAACCATTGAAATGTTGAAGAGGTCTAGCAATCAGTTGATGCACTTATTTAGAATTCGACACCACTTAATTGATCGGTATTAAATTAAACATACTGGCGGCTTGAACATTGCAATAGCTCTTCATTTAGCCGTTAGGTAAGTTTTGAAGTTGGGCTGGCGACGTGTTGTTGGCACTTTGACTTGATGAGTCATTTAAGCACTTCAAAAACTGCAAGTTTTCACCTTAGCATATCTCTATGTATCATACAAATGTTGAGTCAAAGTGTAGTATCTTCAATAGAAATGCTAGAAAAGCTTCCATGAAAATTGAATTGCGTTCGTGCTCTTTAAAATGAAAATGAGATTGTATTTTTCTCAATGTTTGTATTCAAATTCATACAATTTTGCAGTGAAAGATGGACAAAATCTGTTTTTTATCTGTCAGATCTTAATTAGGCAATAAGTATAAGTAAAATCCCTTTGAAGTAATTTGATGAAATTCACGTAATGAACGAAGAAAAATTACACTCAATAAAAAATATATCCTAATGAAAATATGACTTAGGTCACTGAATAGACATGAATAGGAAAGTTAATTTTCAAAATAATTATTTTTTACGTGTTCCATATACACATTGATTTCAACATTCATCTGAAGGTTGTAGTTCTTCAGTATTATAGAATAGCTATTCTATTTCGAAATAAAATGCAGGTATCCGCTTGCGGCACGAGAATTCGTTCGATGAAATTGTGTGTATGAAAAGAGAAACAAATTATGCATATTCCACGAACCGCAACTCACTTCCACAGTAGTTTTCAACAAGTTTCATTTAGTTCTATATTGAGTTATTTACTGGGTTTGCATAGTAATATATGATCAACTATAAACCTATTGCATTTTTTACGTTCAAAACATTTTACGCAACTTCAAAGCATTTTACGTAACTTGTATGCACTGTAAATGATGAAATTCAATTTTATATAAAACGAAAACTTAAACATTTAGATTAAATATTTGTTTCTCATTAAATTTCGATTCTTTACAGCAACGTGACAATTTATCAAAAACTAAATAACAACACTTTGTAGACTCTACGCCCAAAACGAAAAAAAAGAGTATGTAAAGAAGATGAAAATTGAAAGTAAAACTAATACTACGGTAAAAACTAAACAGGTCACGCTTACTTTTTGATTACCTCTGTTAGCTCACAATTGTCTGTGTTGGACAATCTTTTCTCTGTGACTGGAATGAAAAATGAATCGACGAATTGAATGGAGTCTCACGATACCGCAACTCATTTCTTCATTTCCACTTCTACAAAAAAATTTGCGAATATCGTATTATCTTTGAGTATTACCACTCAAATGTTGCTCAAATCATATTCGTTTGAGCAAAAGAAATCCGTTCATAACACGATAAAAAGTTCAATATCACATTTTGTATGCCCGCTCAGAAATAGTTTGTTCAGCCATGAAGAATTGGATTTTTGTTGTTGTATTTCTGCATACCTTGATTATATTACCGGAAAAAAACGGTTTTGATCAGAGCTTCATGAACGAACCGAGCACACAGAGCGTTCTGTGTTTCACTCGTTTCACTGCGTGCTGTTTGTATTTACAATATTTATGAGTTGCCGCATACTCGATTAATTTGCTTTGCATCAAGTGAGTGGACGCTTACTCACTGCGAGTGACCCAAAGAACAGCGAGAGACAGATTAAACGCATTGTACCTATTTATATCTGTGCAAATAAAAATTTGTGTAATTTTTCGATACACGTAGTAACGTGTTTTTGGAAAAAAAAATCACGGTCACGATCGCCATACACACGTACGGCAAATAAATTTGAAAATCCAAATAGAATAACAAATGGAATAATAAAACTATTC
This sequence comes from Obolodiplosis robiniae, assembly GCA_028476595.1. Lineage (NCBI taxonomy): Eukaryota > Metazoa > Arthropoda > Insecta > Diptera > Cecidomyiidae > Obolodiplosis > Obolodiplosis robiniae. The sequence goes on along the minus strand of CM052015.1, from coordinate 32,963,463 downwards.
TCGCATTTTACCTCCATCCATATTTTGTTTGTCGTTGTAAAAGCTGAGAAGGATCCAAATTGCGTTCGAAATTTTGGCATCGGCGCATGGAAAGTAGCGATAAACTTTTTCCTTAAATTCGGATGCAAGACGCATGGTAAAATAGTTGTTATCTTATATATTTATATCTGTGCAAATAAAAATTTGTGTAATTTTTCGATACACGTAGTAACGTGTTTTTGGAAAAAAAAATCACGGTCACGATCGCCATACACACGTACGGCAAATAAATTTGAAAATCCAAATAGAATAACAAATGGAATAATAAAACTATTCTCGCATTTTACCTCCATCCATATTTTGTTTGTCGTTGTAAAAGCTGAGAAGGATCCAAATTGCGTTCGAAATTTTGGCATCGGCGCATGGAAAGTAGCGATAAACTTTTTCCTTAAATTCGGATGCAAGACGCATGGTAAAATAGTTGTTATCAATTTATAGCGAAACAAATACAATTGAAAATTAGTCATATTCACTGTGAAATTGATGTAACCTGTCACGTCATCAAAAAATGAAGTAATATTCGATATTGGCTGTGCATTTTGTTCGCTATTGGTTGAGCCAGCATTGTGCAAAATTTCTCCATCTTCAATATTCGGTTCTGATGCATCGGGAACGTCTTCGACAGCATTATCATTTTCGGATGATTGGTCAAAAAACAATGAGTCTTCGGGTAAAACATCACCCACCGGTACCGGCTCTTGTTTGACATTGTCTTGAATTGGCTTTGGCATAGCCCACAAAAATTAAATATCATCATCGTCGTCCAATAAAGACACTTGCAAATCTTCTAATACGTTTGGTTCCAAGTTATAATACCAATTTGAGTGATATTTTAATACATTGTGAAAAAACAGACAAAAGCAAGTGCACTTTGAAAAAAGATGCAATGGTGTTCGATCACCAAATGATTTTGCCGCCAATTTGGTTTTATGTATGAAAATAAAGGAAACAATGTTCATGGAAAGTCCGGTTATGCTTGCAACACTTTTTTTAGACGCTCGATATAGAGTTTTAATCAAGGGAAATCAGCTAGCATCACAGACAGCACGTGAATGCACGTGAGCCTGAAAATAACAACAGCAATGCAAACGAATTTGATCAATATTTAGATTCATTGGAATGGAGTGAAGAAGTGCGCTCAAACTACACGCCAGTGTGTGAAGAAATCATGAATAAATTGGTTTAATTCAATTTTGATATGAATTTGAAGAAGCGAGAACCCAAAACCATCCATGCACTGGATTTTTAGGAATCAAACAAAACATCACAACCCGAACTTTATCAATTGGCACATGTTGTTTTTGCAGTACCTTCGACAGAAGTAAGCGTAGATAAAATGAGAAAGAAATTCTATTCTTGTTATTGTAAATTATGTTTAAATCAATTAGAGAATTATTAAAATTGTCAATAGATTTAAGAACATGAATAACAACACTAATATAAACTGTATGGATCAGAAAAGATTCAGTTTTTAAGGAGGCTTAATGCACTCTTTTTCCTGACAAACATAAATAAAGAAGAAAGAAGAAGAAGAAGAAAGGAACTTTTCTGGTCTTTCTTTCATTACAACAAATACCGCTGTAGTTTAAGTGATGAAATGCTCAATGAAATTTCATTTGTCCGATTAAACAAGAGCCTATTCTATAATTCTGTTGCAGAACAAAAATGACCAACTTCTGTTTATTTGGAATATATTTACTTTATAATTCAAATCAGGATAATTTCAAGTGTTCCTTATTTGAGAATTCAATTTTCATTAAAATCATGCATAAATAATGGCAACAAAATTTCTTTGTATATTTTATATTTTGTAAATTTCAGCTTGTTCACAAACAATATTCACTCTTAAGAAATTGAAATGTAAGCAATACACGCAGCTTCGATATAGCGAACAACGTACACTTACTGAAGCGAACGCACACTCAAGCAACGAAAGTGAACAGCAGCTGAGTGAATATGAATTGAGTGACCGTACACTCGCCACTGTGAGTGAACAAATGCACGTCAGTTCAAACGAGCGAGCAGCGGAGCGCACGCGAACAATGTGAGACCCATTCGAATGAGTGTAGCAATAGAATGAGCGTTCGATTTCGATGCTCTGGCTATGATCAGTTACATTAAAAGGTATTAGAGGCATGCATGTGAAAGTAATTGTAATCAAAATAACTTTAAAGCATTGCAGTTGAATTTCTAAAAAACACAAAACGATGTGAACAGAAAAACGCCGTATGTTGTGCATATTCCTATCACGTCATACAACTTACTACTGGTATTTTCCATTTGAAATTGTGGAACTATATAAAACTTATTGTCGCATAGTGACAGTTGCATGCGCATTCACGTATCGATACTTTGACGTATTAAATATATCATACAACTGCACGAGACTTCATCTTTGAGTTTGCCTTGGAAAAAAATTAGATAACCGCAAACCAAGATTTATGTGTATGGCGTACACCTGTTTTGATCGAAATATCTACACAATATGCGCTCTAAGAAAATTAAAATCATCGAAATAAAACAGAGAATTTTTTTTTCAAGTTTAAATCAAAGTAGTGTTATTTACTCGTTTATATACATTTTATCTTAAATTTAGATTTTTCAGTCTAGTTTCCTATGAAATTGCGATACAAAAATTTTTTGAACAAGGAACGTGGTCTTATACTGAAATCATTGATCTAGATAGCTATGATCTGAATTATTGAAATATATTTTCTCTGTGAAGGTATGACACAGTTCAAATCATGGTATGTTTCAATTGTATCATCTTTATCGTATTTTACATGCAATATTTGACATTGAAACGTTGTGTGGGGTAGTTGGCGAAAATTTCGTACCATTAGGTAATTGCGAATTATTGTCATCGGTAGTAAGTGATAGATTCGTCAATGAAAGATTAATGTTGATTTTGATTAAAATTGGGGGACAGTTTATAGATTTGTGAGTATTTATTCGCCATGTGAAGGGGCATTCGGACCGTTTAAACGATTTCTACATTGATCTGAATGACGAAAACGATATAAAGGGCAATGAAAGATTGATTCTGTAAGGGGATTTTAATGCGAGAGTGGGTGGAAACGATCTACACGTTTCTCTTCTCGATTATGTTATCGTTGAAGCAAGCTTGCGCAAACAGTTTTAGACACGAGAGTGTTTAGAAGTTTTGGTCTAAGCTGTGATCACTACTTGGTAGTCAGCAAACTATGCATTAGCAAGAGCGGCTTAAGAAGCTATCAGAAGTCAACAAAGAGAGTGAAAGTGGAAAGATTGCGTGATGTGAATGTAGCGAGAGATTTTTTAGCAAAATTAGGAGAAAAATATACGCAAGTCGAAGTGAACGAAGCGTCTGATATTGAGTATGAATGGAATTTTCATATCAGCGATTGTAGAAGTAGTCAAAGACTGTTGTTATCTGCTTGTGGTTAAAAATGAAAGAACGAAAACTAAATGGTAGAATAACGAAACAAGAAATCTGTGAAAGAAAAGAGAGTTAGAAGGATTCGCTGGTTGTAGAACTAAACTGATTGATGTATGTCAGGTGTCGTATGGGGAAAAGCGCGGCTGTCAAGCCAATTTTCTGAACGAGACAATTATTGGAGAAATTTCTTGAAAGAAATAGGGAATAGTCCTTCTGTTTCGGGGATTTGCAGAAAGCCTATGACTGCATTGCTGTATGAAAATATTGGTTTAAGGTGAAAAGAAAAACCAGACCAACAACCCCATTCTCGTTTTGATTTCCGAAAATTCATTCCGGGCGTTTTGATTTTTTGGACTGATCGCAATACCTTTACTACACACAGTGGTGTGCGCGGAAAAGTAGAAACTGTTCTAGGAAAACACTCGTTCCGCTTCGTCTCGCATATGCACCGACGATGTGCATTTTGTAAACAAATACATAAAGTACACAAATCTTGGAGATTTAAGATGCCACAAAATTGCGCTTGTAAGACAGATCAATATTCAAACACAACGCAAGTGTGATTTTGTGAAGTTTTTTTGCTCTCAAGATTTTTGTAAATTATATATCAAAGATTTTTGTTTCGACTTTGCTTGTGGAACGAGTGCTTGCCTCGGAAAAAGATTTTTTTATATCAATAGTTTCAAGTTTGCGAACGAGTTTAAAAATGCTTCGTCAATTTAAGTATTTGTTTCGTATGGCAAAAGTAAACAATACTTGTTCTACCGCCATATATACAATGTAAATATTGTACTAAACATACAAACAATCTAAACAATCATCGCACGCAAGATGCTTTCCGAGGTAAACACTCTTTCCCCAAGCGATTATGACTCGTGCCGCAAATGTTTTATGCACATCAGAAAAAGTTTGATACATTCTTAAGATTGCGTCTGTATTTAGTTGGAATATTTAAATTAAAAGATATTCAAAACACAGACGCAATCTAAAAATATATCAAACTTTTTCTGGTGTTCATAAAACATTTGCGGCATAAAATGTTATATCACAAATGGTGTGTTTCATAATCGCTTGCGGAACGAGTTTTTACCCGCAGAAACATGTGTTGTCAACGAAAGTTCGTCAATTCGTTCGAATGTTTTTTCTATTTAATTGTTGTTCATTTTTTCTTTCGTAGAGAATCAAATATCAACAGCGTTCGTTCGTTGTTCGTTCATTGATCGTTAAATAATTCATAGCTATTTTACTTTTACATAAGTATTGGAAACGGTCCAAACATAGATGTTAATTTTTCCACTAATCAGTAGATTTTTTATTATTTTAGTAGTTTCACCAATTTTATTATTTTATTAGTTAGTAGGTCTTAGTAGCCACTAAGAAGTAATAATTATTATTTTATTAGCGACTAACATTTAACTAATTAGTAGGTCTTAGTAGATTTATTAGTAGAATGTTAGTAGATTTATAAGTAGAATGTTAGTGGATTTATTAGTAGAATGCCAGTAGATTTATTAGTAGAATGTTAGTAGAATGTTATTAGATTCTTCATTATTAGTGGCTGTTAGTAGAGTTTTCATTAGATTTATAGTAGAGTTTTTATTAAAATTTTCTTGGTTTCGCGCGACATAAATATTGCGTTTTTTTTTAATTTTTGCAAGAGCACTGCTGTAGAGTAGTGGTTAGCGTGCCGGCTTTGCAAGCATGGGGACGTGGGTTCGAATCTCACTAGTGGCCGTTTGATTTTCTATCAATTTCATCATTGCTAATAACAGTGATATATTGATGGGAGACAAACTAACACATAAAACAGTGATGTTCGACTCACGGAGTGTTTCGGAGGACACTTTAAGCAGTCGGTCCCGTGTGTGTGCACAAAGGGGATTTTGAGTTAGCACAGACACACGTAAATTGACTACCTTAACGCTAAGGTTGTGTTATTGGGTAATTCAATATTCAATACACCACCGCAAAAATGGTAGTAGCCATTCATGGGCCCGAGCATTCGAATGCGGTGCAGTTGTGCCCTGCAAGCCTCTCACCAATGTATTCGAATAATAGTTATCATGCTGGTGGTATTCATGGAATACGAAAAAAGACTGAACACACCTAACGGTACACAATTCGGTCTATAAATACAAAATATTGCAAAAATTAAAAAAAAAAACGCAATATTTATGACGCGCGAAACCAAGAAAATTCTAATAAAAACTCTACTATAAATCTAATGAAAACGCTACTAACATTCTACTATCATTCTACTAAAAAATCTACTAACATTCTAATAAAAATCTACTAAGACCTACCTATTAGTTAGATGTTAGTAGCTAATAAAATAATAATTATTACTTCTTAGTGGCTACTAAGACCTACTAACTAATAAAATACTAATGGAAAAAACCTACTAACTAATAAAATATTTTATTATTATTATAAGAACCCTAATGTGTTATTTATCCATTTTAAGTACAGAAAAACACGATGGACCTGTTTTTCGGTAACGGAATGTAGGTGCGGGGTACAATGTACGCTGTACACAGAAAAATTATTTTACAGGATATCTCAAAAATTTAAGATTAAAATTAATCGTCAACGAACACGCAAATAGGTTTTCATTGAGAAGAGAGACCTATTATTTGGGGTCTAGTCATTAAATGGGGGGGGGGGGGGGGTGGTTTCAATACAATAACGACAAAATTGTATGGTGAACATGCTTAGTTCATATTGTATCAATATGAAACTGTTAGAATTCCAATTTTGATGAAAAAAAATACTACACACAGTGGTAGAAAACTAAAATGATTCTTAAAATCATGGTATACAATGCGGAAAACTTTATCTTACGGATTTCAGACTATGAATTTTTTTCTCATTTGTTACAAAATAAATGATATATTTCTATCAGTGAAAGAAGTAGGCTTCTTTTGTGACATGAGTTTTCCGAATGAAAGATAAATTTTTGTATATTATAAATTTGAAACTAAATTTTACTCTAATTTCACACAAAAAAATGTGAAAAATTTCCTACCAGTACAACGCATCAAATTTAAAACATAGCATAAATGAATTGGTGGGAAGAAAACTTACCTTCAGATTATATTGGAAAAAGACTGAAACTTGATATATTTATGCAAAATCGTGAAAATAAAGGTTCATTCGGAATAAATGGGCAACATGATTTCCACATATCTCATGTTTCACAATTAAACCGGATGAACCTCTTGTTCCACGATTTCGCTCAAATATATCCAGTTTCAGTATTTTTTCAATCTAATCTGAAGGTAAGTTTTCTTCCCACCGTTTCAAATAAGCAACGCGTAACCAACAGTTGAGCGAAAGCAATGATTGAGCGAAAGCAATTAATGGCATTTGTAGTCTACTGCAGCGTTCGTGTGGAGATTCTGACTATAGCCTGTTAGGCAGAATCAGTATGTCTATGATACAAAATCTGTATTGATTTTACACACTCGACTTTCTCATTTAAATGCCGATTGAGAAGTTTGATTCGAATTTGGATATTCATGTTGATTTTTCTTTTGATGCAATGAAATTTAACTGTGGTAAACTTATGCCGGTATCGCAGCAGTCACGAAGTTCACCACATCTTTTTTTTTTGTGTTAAATGGTGAATTTTTTTTCACGAAAGATCCACAAAAAAAATTTAACATGTTCCCAACTTACGGCTGATACTCGTGTAAACCATTTTTTTTCTACAAATATTTCTTTGAAAATTATTGGAATATTTTTTGGGAACAAAATAATTCATAAATTATAAATATTATGAACAACGAACGAATGCTACGAACGAACGATCGAACACATTTCATTTTAACAAACGAACAATAATAAAATAGAAAATTCTTTTATTAGTTATTGTTCGTTGACAACACTGGCAGAGAGAAAGTTAAAATATGGGAGGAGGAATAACATAGATATTGAATTTTTATCATGCTTTTCATTTCAATACATTCATAAATATATATATTTTATTCCATGAGACTATTACTTATTTGCTTGTACAAGACAGCTTTCATCGAAGTGAGACCTTAAATGATGATCAAATGTCGACTTTTTTCAAACTAAACACATCTTGGTTGCATTTGAAATGCTCAGTCGCTCGTATTTAAGTTTCAACGGTGAGAAATTATTATTTATTTTTATTAAATGCCATAACTAATGAATGTGGTCGGCCGAAGGTATATCTTCTAGTTTTTTGCCCATAACACCCAACCAAGTTGTCCAAATTAAAGACTTTAGATGGCAATTTTTTGGCCTTCGTTGATCGGCTCAGGCCATACTGGCCATCAAATCAAAAAGTTGTAGAACAAACATTTTTAATTTTTTTTCATTTGACATCATCCCTGAAACTTCCAGACGATTCACAGAAAAATCACCATTTTAAGGGGCTAGTACGGAAAACTGTAAAAAAACTAACGTTTGAACGGATTTTCCGATTTCGATGATTAAGATATGTACAATTGGAAGCGTCTTGTTCATACAGTGGTCTACAAATACATATTGTATATTTTTTTTGAATAGATTTTGTCTGGATAATGTGAGATCCATTGCTGAGTGCTTTGAATAGAATTTTTTAGATTTTTTTATTTAAAAAAACCGGGTAATTAATTTGTAGTCGGTAGTTTTCAAACAACAACAACAACAACAAACATTTATAGACCATTATTGCCTTTCAGCGTCTGGTCTATTTTACGAAACAAAATGCCTCTTTTACACAAAAAATAAAGTATCTGTAAAAAGTACAGACATCGTATGAAGGTTGTGAACTTCGCAACAGTTCAATTTACAGAAAATGTTGCGAAGTTCACAACCTTCATACGAAAATGGTTGGAAAATGCAATTTTACAACCGATGTCTGTACTTTTTACAGATACTTTATTTTCTGTGTACCCCTAACAATACCTCTCCACAAACCCCGATCGAGAGCTAAATTTTGAGTTTCATCAAACTATTCAAATCCCCTCGCATCTAAATCTCATTTAACCGAATCTAAATAAAGTCTACGTGGTCTACCCGGTCTACCCCTACCTCTCGGCCCATCAGCTTCGGCGAATAGAATCCGTTTCGGTAATCGCTCCTCTCCCATGCGTTTGACATGACCAAATCTTCTCAGTCTGGATTTTCTTGCTTCCTCTCCTACCGAATCAACGCTTAAATCCCCCCGAATCGTCTCATTTCGGATTCTGTTTTCCCACTGATCGCGGCGCGAGACTCTCGAAACCATTCTCAACATTTTCATATCAGACACTTCCAAATCATGAATCAAATTCTCAGAATGAACCCAGCTCTCGCTACCATTCAGAATAGTTGGTCTGAAGATTGACCCGTGAATCAACATCTTTGTTTCTGTACTCAATTCACGTTTATTGAAAACGTTTGATCTAAGTTGCGCTACTACTTTATTTCCATTAACCCAATGATAAAGCTAATTCGCGGTGCACTTTACTTGTTTTCACGGCCGCCATTGACGAACTAACGGACATAAGCACTGAAACTAATGGACTTGTCATCTGCTCATATTTAATGCACAAAACACTCTATTTATCAAAATTAAATTTATAAAAAGGATGAAATCAATTTTTTTCATAAATTTATAACAACACACCGCCAAAGACTGTCTGTTTTTTTTCATTGTTAAGTAAGAACTATCTGACAGGGAAAAGGTAAGGGTCATTAATCGATTATATCGGATCTCACCACCATTAAAACCTGTATCTTTTCTTTTAGAAAAATCCATTCAAACATTGCAAGGTTGGATGATTATAAATACAATTTGTATAAATATTACATTCGATAACTATGCTAAAAATATCACATAATCACAATATCACAATATTAACAATGCTAATGAAATTTAAAAAGAAATGGTTTAATTACAACCATTGGATTTGTTGTTTCAACCTAAGATTCAATTTATCACAGGCAACTAATTGAGATTTAAAATTTGCACGAGAAGCAGGTTCTTTAAACAGTTCATCAATGAAGTTTGCAAGTTTACACATCTGATTTATTGGTGCCGTATGTTCATTAATAAGTGATAGATTTATTATTCTAAAAGTCTCCACCCACGATTCACGAAAATTGAATGGGTTTGAATGAAGCGCAATATCGTTTTTTATCTGTGAACATGGGATAATGTCGTTCAATACGTCGTAGAAAAACAGCAAAGCTGCATTGACACGCCTCCTTTCAAGTTTCATCATTTGCAAATTTTCCAGTCTACATTCATATGAAGAAATATGATAGTTGTTTTCGGCAGATGGATATTCTCTCAATGCAAATATTGTAAATTGCTTTTGCACCGATTCAATTAAGTCTATCGATATCGAATGATATGGTAACCATACGACACAACAGTATTCAAGCAATGATTGAATTAGAGTGTTATATAAAGTCTTGAGTGTATTGAGATTTCTTATGTCAAAGCAAAAGCGTTTGATAAATCCAAGTGTAGATTTTGCTTTAGACACTATCATAATTATGTAGTTATTAAAGTTCAGTTTCGAATCCACAATCACACCAAGGTCCTCTTGCTCTTTAACTCTTTCAAACACGTGATCCCCATAATGGTAATTTCCAATAATGATGTTCGATTGTTGTTTGTTGGTAATTGACATCACTGAACACTTGTTTAAGTTTAGGTGTAAATCGTTTGCGATACACCATTGCCTCAAATTATCGATAGCACGTTGAAGCTTCAATGTGTCCATAGCGGAATTGATTGCGGCTGCAATTTTAAGATCATCAGCAAACAAAGATATAAATACATCAATACCCAATTCCTCAACTATGTCGTTGATAAATAGTAAAAATAGTGTAGGACCCAAGTGACTTCCTTGAGGCACACCCGAGTTTACTATGAATTCCCTGGAACATCTACCATTGTAGTTTACAAATTGACAACGATCGCGAAGATATGATCTGATCCAATAGATTAGGTTACTAGGTATATTATATCCGTTTAACTTTAAAATCAATATATCATGATTGACTTTATCAAAGGCCTTTGCAAAATCTGTGTACAGCACATCTGCTTGTCGTCGATTTTTAAACACAAAGTGAGTAAAATCCATGAGATTGGTCACTGTTGAACGCCTTTTATAGAATCCATGTTGTTTCGGTGATATTCTATTTGCAACCATATCAGTCAGTTTAATATTCACGAGTTTCTCGAAGAATTTAGCTATAGTTGGTAGTTTAGCTATACAGCAATAGTTTTCAACATTTGATCTAGATCTCTTTTTAGAGATTGGATTCACGCTGTAACTCTTCCACTGAGAAGGAAACAATCCGAGAGTTAGTGATTCGTTGAATATGATGTGAAGTGGAGTGCACAAAAAGGCTGCACAGTTTTTCAGCAATAATGGATGAAAACCATCAGGTCCCGTTCCTTTCGATACATCAATTTTCATAAGCTCGTCGAATACAAATGCTTCCTCCAACAGGAATAAATCATTACTTCCTCCAATGGTGGTAACTCGATTGGGTTGTAAGCCATTCCTATTAAATTCAAAATTTTTGTTGAAAAATTTTGCAAAAAGATCAGCTTGAACTTGAATATTAGTCGTTGATGTATCACCATAATGAAGAATTTTCGGTATATTATCAGTTATTCTCCTGAAATTAATAAAACGCCAGAATGATTTTGAGTCTGATCGAACAGTAGAAGCCATATTATTTATGTAGTCATCGTGGAGTTTTGTATTCAATGAATCAAACGCAGCGAATGCTGCATCAAACGAACGTCTATCACCCGAGATTTTGAAATACTTCCATTCCTTATTTCTCTTGTTTCTTAGGTTACGTAGTTGAGCATTGCTCCATTGACACTTTGCAGTACGTTTAATGGTATTCTTTGGTATAAAGCGCTCTATTGCTGTCGTTAATGAATTAACAAGCACTGTCACCTTATCGTCCAGAGATAAATGACAACTTATTAGTTGATTTTCCAAGCATAAAGATGACAGATACTGATTCAAGCCAAAATAGTCTCCTCTTTTATAGTTAAATGTGTCGGCATTTAGCTCAGATGAAGCAACATTGAAATGCCATTCAAATGTGAGCAAAATCGTGAAGTCCAAATTATATATGTAGGGCTGAGAGTAAAAACGGTCAAAAATATTTTATCTCCCTCTCACACCAAGGAAAATTCTCGTAAGCGTGAGCATGACGTAAGATGTTTTTAACCGTTTTTACTCTCAGCCCGACATATAGTATGCGGCCAAAATATTCAAAATTTTGCAGTCACTTTAACCGGTGCTTCTGTTCATATATTCGAGTTAGACATTTGCCGCGTGAACAAGACATACACTTTTCCGTACCGAACACACACTTTATATAGATGGGCATTTTCGCGAAGTTCATAAATTGAGTTAATAATTAATAATTTATTAATCAATAAATATTTATTAAGATGCCAACTTACTAACGTTATTTAGTTCGTCTTAATAATTGGTGAGATTGAACTTAATAAATTATCAAGATCCGTCTTACTAATTATTAAGATGATCTTAATGAAATTTTTTTAAAATCCCATCTAAATAAATTGTTTTCTTAGAACGTTTCGGGCAGATGGAAAAGTAATAAAAATGCATTTTTGGGCCATTGGATACGTTATGGTTAGGCAGACCAATTGTGCATGGATTTTTCGGGTATTTCTAGTGGTCCGACCAGGTCGATTCTATGGAATAGGTACTTCCGAGCTGGTGGATTTTCGGTAAAATGTGTTCAATATGCAAACACTTGAAAAATAAAAAATTTCACGAGAACTCCATAAAATCCTAAAGTCAACAAGATTAAATGACACAATGAAATAGAAAATAAAATTTAATAAAGCCATGTGAAAACCGATTCGGCAGCAACAAAAATCCACGACTGTCACTCTCAACGTCATCTTGCGTTTTTGGTAGTTTTCAAGCATAAGGAAAAACTATTTTTTTCGAATTTTGAAAAATTTAGAAAGAAAAAAAAATATTTTGCTTCTTGAAATTGGTTTTGAATATGTCGTCTCCAATCAAACATAAATCAAAAGGAAATAGAGGAGGCCACCCAGGCGATGGCCGAGCAGTAAGTGCACTGCGCTTATTCGTGTCACAGTCATGAGGATTGGGGGCATACTTATGCTGGACATGAATGCGAATGGTTCGAGTTCGTCTGTGTTTGTTTATCACAAAATTAACACAAAGAACGCGAACATTAACGATCAGCAATGCGAACAGACAGCGAACAGCCATGAATGCTCGTGAACTGTTTATATTCGCATAATATTATATGGCAGTTCAAGGTTCAACGTAAACGTCAATTTGAATATAATTCTCTCTCTCTCTCTCTCTGGATACTCTGAGAAAATATTTTTAGATTTTTAGGGATTTGAGAAAAAAAAGTTGTGCTGTATTTAATTTCACTACAAGAATCAAATTTTCATGAGATTTTGTAGCGTTTTTCAATAGTAAAATAATATTTCAAAGTGAACATCAACAAAGGCTAATAGTTTCTGTCTCGCTATTGGTGAGTTTAAACCAAATACCAATACATTCGCAAACATGGAACGGCTAATTCGTAGTATTATTTAATCCTAAATCTCATCGAATGACTTGAAATTTTGCGTGACGTATTATCAAAGTTATGATATGATACTATTAGTAGTACAAATTGAAAACCGCGCATTCGTTACTAACTTCATATCTATCATAGATGTCATTATTTTGACTTTGACAGCTATCGTATCTTAAAGAGGATAAAAAAATACATTGAAAACGATCTGTCAAACTTATCATTCAGTTGAATACACAAGTTTATTATTGCGTTGAAAATGTCGAGCTACGTGCCTACAAAACAGCATTTGCGGGAAGTTTTACTTTATTGGTTTAATCTGAAGAAAAATGCTTCCGAGAGTCATCGTTTGTTATGCGAAGCATATCCAGAATATGCTCCGTCGATTAGAACGTGCCAGGAGTGGTTTGCGCGGTTCAAAAGTGGTGATTTTGATGTGGAAGACAAAGAGCGTCCAGGCCAAGTGAAAAAGTTTGAAGACGTGGAGTTGGAAGCATTACTCGATGAAGACTCGTGTCAAACGCAAGAAAAACTTGCAAAATCATTGGGAGTGACACAACAATCCATCTCCTATCGTTTAAAAGCCATGGGAATGGTTCAAAAGCAAGGAAATTGGGTGCCATACGAATTGAAGCCGAGAGACATCGAACGCCGTTTTTTCACTTGTGAACAGCTGCTTCAAAGGCAAAAACGGAAGGGTTTTTTGCATCGTATTGTGACTGGTGATGAAAACTGGATTCATTACGATAATCCGAAGCGAAAAAAATCGTATGGTTACCCCGGCCACGCATCAACATCGACGAAGCTAATGTGTATTTGGTGGGATCAGCTCGGCGTGATCTATTATGAGTTGTTGAAACCAAACGAAACCATCACAGGAGCATTGTACCGAACTCAATTGATGCGTTTGAGCCGAGCACTGAAGGAAAAACGGTCGGAAACGGTCGCAAGACACGATAAAGTTATTTTGCAACATGACAACGCTCGGCCACATGTTGCTCAGGTCGTTAAAACCTACTTGGAAACGCTTCGATGGGAAGTCCTACCCCACCCGCCGTATAGCCCAGACATTGCCCCTTCCGATTACCACCTCTTCCGATCAATGACACATGGCCTGGCTGAACAGCATTTCCATTCTTACGAGGAATGCAAAAAATGGGTCGATTCATGGATAGCCGAAAAAGCACAGATTTCTTTCGACGCGGAATCCGTAATTTGCCAGAAAGATGGGAAAAAGTTGTGGCTAGCGATGGACAATACTTTGAATAATCAATTTGTAACCATTTTTCCACAATAAAGATCGAAATTTTGAAAAAAATGCGCGGTTTTCAATTTGTTCTCCCAATATAAGAAATAAACATAACCTGTGAGCCAGTAGACTGTCGGGAAATGTGCGGAAAAGTCAGTTTCAGACCATTTATTTTTAGTGTCAATTCGATAAGTGATAAGGTTGTGTTATATTGCTGTATTTTTGTAATGTTTCATGAAGAAATAAGCAAAATGTTTGTCGGTAGTGCATGTTCCAGTCTCGGTCATGTGAAATAATTTTATTTCAAAGTACTTTGATTGGACACTTTGTCGTGATTAGGAGGGCTCGTAAAGCCGATGGTCCGTCAAGTGCAAAAATAGACCACTGCGCGTATGAGTGCGGTGCAGTGTGGTCCTGCAAGCCTCTCTTTTATAGGGAATAGATATGAGCCTTTTGAGACGACATTTAAGATTTACTATTTTGTGTGCCCTCTACACCTTTTTTGGGGTATCAAACATTCACCTATCAAACTTGATTTGGACTAGCACTTCTAATTCAACGCATTTCAAGTGGCTGTTCTTTCCTTGCGCACCTTATATGCATTTTACGGAAAATTAAATACAATATATAACAAAATGTTTGGTGCCTGACCACTTTACATGTGAGCCATGCTTATTTTCATCATAAACTTACTAAATTTGGTCTGAATTCATTTATTTGCGATGAAAAAAAAAAAACTAAATTCACCGGGTTGCAGTTCAGAAATTTGAATCTATTATTCTCAACCACTCATTGGAATAGTCGTTGAATAAATGCGGGTAATTCTAATTCATTACAGTTTAGTTATGGAACATTTTACCATCATATTTTGGAAATGAAAAATACGTTTGATCGCGATTTTTGCTTTACTGCAGAGAAATAAGTAATGTGTGTCTTCAGCAATGTTATAAAGGGTGATTTTTTAAGTGGTTTCTTTTTGAAAATCGAAAAAAACGCAAAAAATTTCGAAAAGTGAATCAAATCTTTATTGAAATCGATAAATTGGTTCTTGCCATTTACTTTTTGAAAATAATTTCATGCAAATGTTGGCCGCGGCTACGGCGCAAATGGTCTATACGGGAAGTCCAATTTTGGCACACTCTCTCCAACATATCGGCCGGAATCTCGCCAATAACGCGTTCGATGTTGTCCTCCAAGTCGGCAATCGTTGCTGGCTTGTCCGCATAGACGAGAGACTTAACGTAGCCCTCCCGGCTGCTCATCACACCAAATCCGACAGTTTTGTTTGTTTACATGCCCCGTCCAAAAAGATGATTTTTCGATGAAAATCAGGATCATTTTTGAGCTGCTCTAGAACCCAATTTGCGAACGCACGCCTCTTGGATGGTCATCAAGCGTAAATAATTTGCATGATGAAATTGCAAAGCATACTGAGCATTTTTGACTGTGACAGACGTCAGTTGGAATTTGACATCTGTCAAAAAATTAAACGTCAAAAAGAAACCAGCTAAAAAATCACCCTTTAGCACAAATCGTGTTTAAATATACGTTTTATTTCATTCTGACGTGAGCATATGTTCTCCTTTATATATTCCCATGTGAAAATTAAATGGCTGAGCAGCCAGTCGACTTTAGGACACTGACTGAAAATTCAATCGTGTCTTTATGCACCGCTTATACAAAATATCAGTTATCAAGTCAGCCAAAATGTCCTGAATTGATCACACTGTTCAGTCACAGTTAGCCATGCCAAACACAAACAAAATATGAATAAAATGACAATCACTCTGTCACTTCATTTACACAAGAGCTACCAGAGGAGAGCATTTGAATTAACTAATCTCAATATAGCGAGGAACAAAAAATATTTCATCGCTGCAATCAACTCTTCATGTAAAGTATATGGTACGAAGATAGATATGGAAAAAATCGTTTTGTGAATGCAAGACACATTTGTTTCAATGAATGAATTAAAAAATACTTTTTTCCCGCTATTCTTCTGAATAAACAAATATGAGCGCTTCATTAAAACCTGTTTTTATTCAACGGGGAATAAAAATTTGCTCAAAACTAGTTGCTGTCGTAAGGTCTATTTTGGCAGAAAATCTTGTTTTCATATTTACCGGATTTTTATTACAGGTTTTCTTCCGACGTTTACAAAAAATAAATTAATAGCGTAACATTTGTTTGTTGTTTAGTTTATTCCTATTCATGGCCTGATAAATGTATTACTTTGACACCATTTCGTAAATTGCCGTCCAGAATACAAGTTGAACTGCATTTGTGTTTGCCCACAGAATCTGTTTATGAGATCTAATTGCATTTTTCTATAGTAAGTGAGTAGTTTCAACTTAAATATTGTTTTTTTCCCCAATATTTTTAATTTTCTCAAAAACTATTGATTAATTAAAAAATTTCTATTCTATGAGATTGAAGAAGAAATCTATGTTCTGTGTCATAAAGTCGTATTTATCTTTCTCTTCTTCTTGTGGATATTAATACGGAATAGCCTATATTCGATTTAATATGGATATCCCAATGCACTGCCTGTCGTCGATAACAATAATGAAATTACCATAAAAGGGCGAATCATTTCACTTGAAAAGAATGGAGGTCAGAATGTACACTTTTTATGGTGAAATTTTGATTGGCATTAATTGTCAAGTTAACTTTAATTTAGCCCAAGCCCCAGAACAAGCTTCAGTTTTCAAGCTTTATTTTGAGTGACAGCTGGTATGAGACACCAATTATCATCATTGAATGTAAACAAACATCACGTGGGAAATTCAATTTTTTTAGAAACTAAATACACATAAGGTTCTTGATTAGTATTTTATGACGTGTCAACAAAAATAAAGAATGATTGTTATACGTAATAGTGATTTTCGAATAGGCTCACAATGATTTTTCATGTATATGCCAACTCAAACCCATGCACAAAGTTATACAAACGTTACAAAATACCGTTTTGGATGTAGAAAAACTGCAATTTATATCGTTTCCCTTTAATATATTGAATGTATCAAAAAATGTCATTCAAATTAAGGGGCGGCAATAGAAGTGGGTTTTTTAAATTTCAGACGAGTCGTATTTTTTGGGATTGCAAAAATTGTGCAATTGTAGGCAGAACAAGAAATAAGAATTTTTCTTGACTAACGCAGCAGGATCTTTAATTCATTAATTCACGAACAACATCACATAACAAATTTGTTAACATAATAACTCATAAAATTGAAGCACACATTAGGATCAGAAACCTATTAATTTTCAGCTTAATTGGATAATTTTTTCGGGTAGCTCTAGTGGAGTCGAATCAATAAATGGGCTGTTTTTCAATATAATTAAGAAACATTTGTATGGGGACTATGTCTAGTTCACATTGAATCATAATGAATCTTTCACAATATAATATTTTTATGAAAAATTTGAAATATTTATAGGGCAGTTCAAGGTTCAACGTAAAATTAATTTGAAACTTATCGCTCCATGTAATAAGGTTCATTTTTGAAACATTTAACACCATTCTCACGCAAAATCTTCAAATTTCTTCTCTCTCTCGATACTCTGAGAGAACGTTTTTAGGGGTTTAAGAAAAAATAATTGTGCTGTATTTTATTTCACTACAAAAATCTATATTTTCACGAGTTTTTGTAGTTTTTTTCAATACTCAAATAATATTTCAAAGTGAACATCAACAAAGGTTAATAGTTCCTGTTTCGTTATTGGTGAGTTTGGACCAAATTCCATTCGCAAGAACATGGGAAGGCGGGATGAATTAATCCTAATTCTCATCGTAATGACTTGAAATTTTGTTTGACTTATTCCCAAAGTTACATAATGATACTATAAGAAATAAACATAGCCCGAGAATCCGTAGACTGTCGGGAAATGTGCGTAAAATTCAGTTTTACGTATGTAAGACCATTTATTTTAGAAACAATCCATCGCACAGAAATGCAATAAATTTCAAATTACTCAATCTTCTAAAATAGTGGATATATCCCGCGCATTTAGAATTTTTCATGTGTATTTGGAATTTTAAAACCAATATTTTCAATGAGATCCTCCATTAAATTTTGAAAAATGTTGAAAGGTTAGAGCAAAGTTCTAAAGAGGGAATGAAATATTGGTGGACATAAATTCGATAAATCGAGTTTTCACTTAGATCGCGGAGTATAAAGTAGTTTGGTGAAATGGTACATACAAATTTTGCGACAAAAATGCGCATTCAATTCGGTCACTTAGTTTGAATTTCACAATGGAGCCGAGCACATCAAGAGAAATAAAGTCTGACTTGTCCAAATTTTTCAGTCTACATTCATATGAAAAATACGATAATTGTTTTCGGCAGATGGATATTCTCTCAATGCAAATATTGTAAATTGCTTTTGCACCGATTCAAATAAGTCTATCGATATCGAATGATATGGTAACCATACGACACAACAGTATAAATAATTAAATATCATTCAAATATTTATTGAAATAAAATTATTTTGTATAATATTTATAAATACATGCATAAAATCGCTTGAAATCCACTTTTTTCATCAATTTGTTTCATTAATTTCTTGGAAATCATTTACTTGGATGTACAGATGCGACAATTTTGCTCATTGACATAGCCTCCGATGAGAAAATGGGCTTCATCCGAAAAGACGATTTTTCATATTTTTTTTTTTGAAGTAAGTTTTCAATATTTCCCAATTTTGTTCAAGCGTATAGCGTCCCATTTCGTAAATGTTAAACCTTTAACTAAATTATGAACACAAATTGAATGACATTTGAGCTGCCATTCTCTAAATAAACAGTAGTTCAAAATGCAAACGTTAGATGATGTATTACTATAGTATTGAAAAAAAACAAATCGTGAAAATATAGATTCTTGTAGTAAAATAAAAGAGAGCTACTTTTCTTTCTCAAATCCTTACAAACGTTTTCTCAGAGTATCGAAAGAGAGAAGAAGATAGAGAGAGAGACAAATTGAAGATTTGCGTGAGAATGGTGTTATTTGTTTCAAAAATGAACCTTATTACATGGAACAATGAGATTTAAATTCACTTGACATTTAAGTTGAACATAAATGGAAAATAAACATATGATAATAGTTCCCATACAAATGTTTCTCAATTATATTGAAAAACAGTTCATTTATTGATTAGATCCCACTAGAGCTGGCCGAAGACATGAACAGATTAAGCTGAAAATTAATACGTTTCTATTCCTAATGAAGACCAATTTGTGCTCTAATTTTTGATCAATTTTAATCTCAATTTTTAGTGTTATTGTGTTAAATTTTTTTTTGCATACAACGTATAACGGACAACGTACCACACACGGACAAAAAATTGCTCCCGGAATGATTGCAATCATTTTTTCCAGGTTCAAAACGCATAGAAAACTTACTCCGAGCGTTGCGGATTGTTTGGACCGATCGCAATACTTTAACGCACACAATCACTTTTAGTCCCCATAAATCTGAGCGAATCTTGAACATTGTAAATCAAATATTGTAAAAAACCGCTTGCCGCAAGCGAATACAAAACACAAAAATATTGATACTAAATGTTATCACGAACTACATATATCAAGAGGTGTTTCCATTTTTGTAAAAAATTGCAAAATATAAAAATTCTGAAGCAATTGAGACGTTATGAATTTTGGCCGAAATTCTGAAACCTTCATAGCTAGGGTATAGCGAGGACGATTTCCACACTTCCATGGTTTTTCTGGACCTATAACCAAAGGACTTCCCACCACCAACCACTTTAATAAACCATTTACATCATTTGAGAGCTCAACCATTCTTGAGTACCGTGTCTACCCTAAAGATTCTTTCTTTTCTTTTTCCCGTCCGTTAGCGTTGATATTCTCTTTCTCTAGTTTCATTATATCCATTTTCAAATTTGTATATTCCTAAATTAATATTTGATGATCATAACATTAATCCTGATCTTTTTTCTTCAGAGATATGTATTTTTCTCGATTTGATCCTTTTTTTTCTCAGTTTATACCAATTTTTGTTGGATTCGACATAATGGAAAATGTTCACAAAACTAACAACCAAACGAACAAGAAATGTCAATGTGTCAAACAAAAAGTAAATGTGTATTATAATACATATGCGATATTCACGTCTGTGTGTGATGTATTCGGTTCAGTGGTCGAAATCAGAAGGAAGATTTTATTCAGAGTTCTTATGAGCTAGGTGACAGTATGTATGAATAAAATTGAATGTCATTCATGAAGTATCATATGATTGCAAGGTTGTCAAAATACTCAACAACTCTCTCCTAAAGATGTTCATTACATCAAAATAAATTGATTTTTTATATTTACATTCGTTTGATGCCAAAATAAAATAGTGTTGATGGATCTTTGCAAAATAGCTTAAAACTAAATAGTTTGTGCACGAATTCAAAAGTGAATCATCGAGTTGCTCTCCCAATAATTTAATGTAATGTCTACTAGTTTTTTTTTTGCGGCGTCGCTGCAATGAAATGATTCCGTCTGTTGAATTCATAAACAAACCAAAGACTGATTGATTTTCAAAAGTAATTTCAATATGACGTGAATGAATGATAGTGACGTGATATGTTATGTGAACACATGTTGTGTGCGCTCAACGCCTTCGATTCTTCCGTTTGCCATCACCTTTCACTTGTTTCGTGATTTTTTCTTTTGCTTGCTTGGCTGCATCTCTTTTTGCAGGCCTTTCAACGACATCTGGAATAGAATCGCTGGCATCTATGAATGCGTTCGCGTCATCTGAACTATTGATGCTTATGATGGACGGATCATCACTCTCCGCTGAAGCTGTTGCATACGTTGCGTCATGTTCATTTTCAACTTCTCGCAAAGAATTATCAGATAGTTGTTCGACAGCTTCACTGGTTTCGTTATCAATGATCTGATTTGTGTGATTATCGTGCATGAGTAAGCAGGTGTAATTTCGTGGACCTATTTTCTTTTTTATAACGGCTTTAGACCAACCAAACTTGTTAGGATTCTTGTAGTTTCCAACTAAAACTCTTTGACCTTCTTCAAAATTCACTTTACGCTTGCCTTTAAAATTTTTAACAGCAGTTTGTTGTTTCGTTTCAATGATTTCCTTGGTTACTGGCGGTCTCAACAGACTAAATCGTGATTTAAGCTCTTTATTTAACAATAACTTCGCCGGTGTCTCGTTGGTCGTACAATGTTTTGTAATTCGATAATCAAACAAAAATCGTTCAAGTGCGATATCGAAGTTACATGACTTGTTTTGCCTTAAGTTGGCGAGGAGAGACTTTTTTACAATTTTGACAGAGTTTTCTCCTTGAGCATTGGAAGCTGGATGACTTGGTACAGTGAAGATGTGTTTAATTCCATTTCCTTGAACAAATTTGTGAAAATCATTCGAAGTGAACTGCGTTCCATTGTCGCTTACCAAAGTGTCGACTAGACCATAGCGAGAAAATGTCTCTCTCAATTTACTTGTTGTGAATGACGTTGTCATTTCTTTGGTTTTGAAAACCTCGATCCATTTTGAATATGAATCAATGATAATAAGTAAATGAAAACCATGAACTGGGCCAGCATAATCAATGTGAATTCGTTTCCACGCTGAATCAGTTGGTTTCCATGGAATTAATTCACTCTTTTCAGGACTTGGTCGAGCTGATTGACATGATTCACATCTTTTGATTAAGTTTTCGATGTCTTTATCTATGTTCGGCCAATACACATATGATCTAGCCAATGCTTTTGTTTTGACTATACCAAAGTGAGACATATGCAACTCGTTTAGTACATTTTTTTGCAATTTGCTAGGAATGCCTGTACGATAGCCCCATAGGATGCATCCTGATTCAACTGTCAACTCAAAAGATTTTGAACGGAATGAATCAAATTCATCTCCTTTGACTTGTTGTACGGCGCCATTATGAATGCAATCCATAACTTTCGATAATATCGGGTCTCGTCGCGTAACTTTTGCAACTGTTGAAAAGTCTAATTCGAGGATATTGGTAAAATCGATATAGTTGATGTAATTGCTTTCACATTTTGGTTCGACTGTTTCAAATTGTCCAATGCGTGATAAACTATCAGCATTGTTCAAAGAACCTTTGATGTATTCAATTGTATAATTGAAACCGGACAATATGAACACCCACCGTTGCATTCTAGCAGCTGCCATTAAAGGAATGCCCTTATTTTCACCGAAAAATGTGATTAATGGCCTGTGATCGGTCTGAAGAATGAAATGCATTCCCAGTAAATATTGTTTCAATTTGATCAGACTAAATATGATAGCTAGTGCTTCTTTTTCAATGGTACTGTTCATTTCAGCACTATTTAGCGCTCTCGATACATATGCAATTGGTCTTTAGCCCTTATCGTATAGTTGTGATAGAACTCCAGCTACTGCTGTATTACAGGCATCTGTCGATAATATTATCGGCATATCTGGATTGAAGTGGACTAATACCTTGTCCGAACAGATTGCTGTTTTCATTAGCTCGAAGGCTACGTGGCATTCTTTTGTCCATTCAAATTTTACGCCTTTTTGCAACAATCGATAAAGTGGTGACATTTTCTGTGCAAAATCTTCAATAAATTTTGAGTGGTAATTTACCATGCCAATGAATGCTCTCAATTCAGAAATGTCCTTTGGTCTAGGTGCATTAAGTATTGATTTAATGCGGTCCTTGTTTTTGGTTAGACCACTTTTGTCGATGTCGAATCCCAAATACGAAATTTTTTCTTTAAAAAATTCACATTTATTTATATTCAATTTGAACCCGGCCGTAAGAATCTTAAACAAAATTTGTTTCAGCGTTTTCAAATTTTTCGAAAAATTCGTACCTGTTACGACGATATCGTCTTGGTAGCAAAAAACATTAGAGAATTATCTTAATAAATTTTCGACTGTTTTTTGAAAAATCGCTGCGGCTGGTTTGACGCCAAATGGGAGCCTAGTCATGCGGAAGATTCCCTTATGTGTGCTCCATGTGCACAAGTGTTGTGCAGCATCGTCCAAAACTAATTGGTTATATGCACTTGACATGTCTAGTTTAGTGAAAACCGTACCACCTTGCATTGATGCGAAGATCTGATCGATTCGTGGCAAAGGATATTTAAAATCGATTAAAAAACAATTTATTGTCACCTAATAGTCTACACAAATACGTAATTCACCGTTGGGCTTTGGTATTGTGACTAATGGTGTGCCCCAGTCAGAATTGTCGACATGCCCTTTTGTACCAATTCATTCAACTGCTTTTCAACACTATCACGCCACGCCAATGGAACTGTTCGTGGCTTACAAAAAATAGGAACAGCGTCCTTTGAAATGGGCAAAGAAACCTTGGAAATATTGTACTTCCCTAAACCACTGTTGAAAACTTCAGCAAATTCGCTTTTGATTTATAACCTCGTTGTTTGAATTCACAAAATTTACCGATGAATGAGATTCATAATGAGAGTGTGGTTGCTTTCGTTGCAACAATTCAAATCCGAATGAACGAAGAAAATCGCGGCCTAACAAAGTTGGTCGATTTGTTTTTGTAACTACAAATTTGCCGTTAACTTTTTGTCCATCGAAAATGACACAAACTTGAAACTCACCGAATATATCAATCAAATCACCTCCGTATCCAGTGAAAGGTGTCCAACACCTCTGCAAATCTCTCCGATCGAAAAATTGGTCAAATGTGTTCACTGACATCAATGAACATGGTGCTCCGGTGTCGCATTGAGTTGACAATCTGACTCCGTTTGCAACTATCGATAGCCCATACTGATCGCTTCTGCACATGTGTCCGTCTTTTTTACTGATGGCGTACACGGAAAAATCGAATTCGTCTCGCTCAACAACTGCATTGATGCTATATATGGAATCGAAAAAATTTCTAGAATATCGAAATCAGAAGGAAGTTTTTATTCAGAGTTCTTATGAGCTAGGTGACAGTATGTATGAATAAAATTGAATGTCATTCATGAAGTATCATATGATTGCAGGGTTGTCAAAATACTCAACACATTGAATTTTGGTTCAGAAGTACTAGATTGAAACATTTTTTGTGTGAAGTATATGGCAGTAAATTCGGCAAATGTTGAAGTACCTTTGAGAACTATTCATATTTCATGGAGTGGTTTAGTCTATTCGAGTTTTTTACAACAAATTTCAAATTGTTTCTAATCAAAATGTGATACTTTGTAGGTAAACGCTACACTAGTGACATCCAAGTTAGGAAGGATGGACACAATTTTGTCGCACTTTGTATACTTTTAATGAATACACTTATAATAATACCTCAAATTGAGAATCAATTAAAAATATTTCTACTTCTAAACAGGGAACACATTAAATTTATTGATAATGAATGCCAAACAAGGAGGGTCGTCCAACCAAGCTGCAAAGAAAAGTGTTCAAGCTCTACGAGAGTTGCTTGTAAATTCAAAAGTGGTTCCACAAACAGTCAGTGATGAACAGGTGAATTAAGTTGAATGAATTATTCTGTACCCCGCCCGGACTTTTGGACCATCTAGCTATTTAATGGAGTATTCTGATAGTGAAAAAAGATTTTTGTACGTAGGCTAGGGGGAAATAATATTATTTCAGTACATAGACTCCCATTTATTTTTATAACTTTTCCGCACACACCACTGTGTGGTAAAAGTATTGCGATCGGTCCAAAAAATTCAAAACGCTCGGAATAAGTTTTCTATATAATTATTTGATCTAATAAGCGCTAGTTTTGCTCACGAGCAAAACGTGATCATCACTGGCGACTTCAATATTAATTTATTAAATAACTCAAACCTAGCTTCGGTTTTAAATACAAATTTTACTCTAAATTTTGATCAAATTAATGATATTTGTCCCACACATTGGTGGCCGGGAAAAATACCATCGAAAATTGATTTAATTTTTACAAATAACCCCGCGCGAATTAATTTAAGAAAAACACATGAGTTTTAGTTTTAAATATTTTAATATATTCAGTTCGATGGTTGAGCTAAAACTGACAAACATTTTATTATATTTTAGTTTCTTAGGCGAAATGATTACTTTGATTCAAAATGATAATTTTAATGATTAATTTTACAAAGTTACTTAGATCTATTACATAACTTGTCACTTCGTCAAAACAAATTGTCCTCAATTTGCCTATCCAAATACCATGAAATCAATTTCGTATGTTATCTTTATGTATTTTTTTCCCCTGGATGGTTGTTACCATCACCCCATTATCTTCTTTTACTACATGTCTAGTAAAAGCTTGGCAACGTTTATCACGTCGATTATTTTTAGCAAAAATTACGTCTCCCGGGTTAAATAGTTTCAGATCTCTGTTTTGGTTTTGGAATGTAATCATATTTTTCTGTGCTTTCTTGATCAAGTCAGGAATTTGAGGAAAATTTTCTGAATGGAAGAAAACATCAACTGGTTTGGCTTGTATAACTGAGTGAATTGTGTTGTTATATTCATGTATAGCATCTAATACAACGTCCTCAAAATTAAGAGACTTTTGTTCTGCCATACATCTTGCAATCTCTATTATTGTCCTGTGAAGTCGTTCAATCTGTGCATTAGATGTAGAATGCTGGATTGGAGAAAAACTGTGCTGTATGTTTTTTCTCTGGAATAACGATTTCATTTGGAAAGAAGTAAAAATTGACTCGTTATCAGTCATCAGTGATGTATTTGTTTGCAAGAGGGAAACAATTGAAGAATTTATTCGACAACTTCATGAGAATTAAGCTTATTTTCAGCATGACGGAAAAAGACAAATTTTGAGAATCTATCGATTGTTGAGTAATAGATTCTTTTTCCAGCATGAAAAATGTCTATTTGTAAATATTCTCCGACCGTAGTTGGAATTGGAGTCTTGGTCAGAGCTTGTTTTCTCGGATGAGTGTCATACTTTTGTTTTTTACAAATTTCACATCTTGCAGCGAATGCTTTACATCGTTGTCTCATTTTTGGGAAAAAATATTTTTCTTTCATTTGAACGAAATTTTCTTTGTAATTTCTATGGGCTCTTTCATGTTCTTTCATTATCAGAAATTCCTGTTCATTTGGATCCGTTACATTTTTATTCATCTTGGCCGCAAAGAGAAAATTTACATATGGAAAATATTCATTCAAAATCGGTTCTATTTCATAAAAAATTTCTTCAGTTGTATGGATTGCATTAATTTTATTTTCTCTTATTGCCATTCCAAAATTGCGAATCAAATCATCAGTGTTCGAAAACCTTATTGTATGCAAGACATAACCAGGGAAAATCTGTCTTGCTCGGAGTTCATTTTCTGATGTTTTTTCAATATGGAATTGGTTTTTATAGAAATTCAATGGAAATTAAACTTTTCGGATAGCATTTGCCTCTGGAGAACTAGATTTTGAGTGAACTGAATCTGAAGATGATTGTTGTTCTTCATCTTCTGCCAAAAAGCAATATTGTCGTGAAAGAGCATCTGCTACGACATTTTCTTTTCCCGGTTTGTATTGAAGCTTCCCACCAGATTCTTCAACAAATGCCTTCCACCGTTTTAATTGAAGATTCGGATTTTTCTCAGTTACTGCCTTAGTCAATGTATCATGATCTGTGAAGATAGTGAAATTCACTATACCATAAAGGTAATTTCGTAAAGTTTTCAATGCCCAGACTATTGCAAGCAGTTCTTTTTCATTTGTTGCTAAGACAAGTTCAGATTCACTAAGCGTTCTACTAATGAAAGTAATTGGTCTTCCATTCTGAGACAAAACTGCACCGACTGCGGAATTCGAAGCATCAGTTGTAAGTTGGAAAGGTTTAGAATAATCAGGTTGAAACAATTCTAACTGCTCTTGCATTTTGATTTTAATCAAATCGAAAGCTTTTTTGGCATTTTCATCCAAATTGATCTTAAATTTTGAGCTCATTTTGGCTCCAACTTTTCCATTTTCATCTCCCAGAAAGAGAGAAAGAGGTCTAGAAATTTCTGCATAATTCCGAATGAATTTGCGATATTGACCAGTCAAGCCCAAAAAACTTCGCAGTTGTTTCAAAGTTGATGGCAAAATATAATTTTTATTGTTTCAACCTTCTTTGGGTCAACTGAAATACGTCCCTGTGAAATAACGTGTCCAAGAAATTCTATTTTTTGTCCAAAGAAATGACTTTTTTCGGAGGAAATTCTCATATGTGCAGCCGTGAAGGCTTCAATAACTTGAGTAATATGGTCCAAATGTTCTTTTTTTGTTTTCGAAAAAATGATCACATCGTCCATATAAACATAAACAAATTTACCAATAAATGGACGAAGAACGTCATCGATTGCACGTTGAAAAATACTTGGAGCATTTTTTAAACCGAAAGACATGCGACAAAATTCGTATTTCGCTCCATTGACCGAAAAAGCTGTTTTTTCAATGTCCTTTTCATCAATCAAAATTTGATGGAAACCAGATTCTAAGTCGATATTAGAAAAAAATTCCGCATTTCCAAGATTACTCAATATTACGTTAATATTAGGCATTGGATATCTATCAAATACCGTAAATGAATTCAGTTTTGAATAATCGATGACCATACGTTTTTTTGGAGATCCATCCTCAATAAAACCCCTTTTAGGAACTACCCATAACGGAGAATTATATGGAGAATGACTACGTCTAATTATTCCCTGTCTGAGTAATTTTTCAATCTCATTGTTGACGAAATTGTTGCATGACATTGGATAAGCATATGATTTTGTCCATATTGGATCTATTGTTGTTGTTCTAATACTAGCTTTAATATTAGTATTAAATGGCAAAATGGGTGTATCATTATTAATTTTAATCAACTTATCTATCGTATCTTTTATATCATTGCTAACTGTTTCATTGATTGCAAAATTCAACAATTGAGGTTTCGAATTACATTTATAAGTTAATTTGAAAGACATCAAATCTAGGCAAGCGTTTATTTTTCTTAATCCATCCATTCCAAGCAAAAGATCAAAATTACCGAGAAAATCAATTATGAAAAATTTCAAATTATGATCGAATAAATTAACTATTACATATTGAGTTATTTTGGATGTGCCATGAATGGTTTTAATCATCAAAGGTTTTTTTAAATTAATCAAATTTGCACCTCTTACATGTTTACTTAAAATATAATTATTTGAAGCTCGTGTGTCTACTAGTGAAATCAGTTTTTTACCTGTCAACCTGTCTGTTCGATGAAAACTAGGCAGGCCATTTATTCGCCTAAAAAAATACTCGCTGTCGATGAAACACTAGCATTATCTCCAATCTCATCATCGGTTGTCTGGGTTGGATGATGGACTTCCATGATGCTTTTTGCGTAATTTACCTCATTCATGTTATTTATTCGATGAAATTTTCTCTCTTGCTCACTCGATTTTTGTGATTCATTTCTCTGATATTCTCTTTTAAAAGCTGGATTGAACCGTCCCTTACTTGGATTGAATTTTTTTTCGACGTTTACATGTACAGAAGATTTATCAATTTCCATTGGTTCCGGTTGACTCATGTTGGTACGAACATTTTGATGAGACTGACCGTTACGTTGAACTGAGTATGATTGTTCCTTGTATTTAAATTGTGGATTCTTCGGATGAAAATTTATTTCTCTTTCTCCTTCTCGGTTGTAACGGTTCGCAAAGTCGATTCTTGCTTGATCGTTCAAAATCGTTTGTAGTCTAGCATAAGCCTCAGGTAAAGAGCACGGGTTCGATGCAGAGAGTATTTCTCCCTTTCTGTTATTTAAGCCGGTAATAAAAGTACGAAGGGCTTTTTCATTGGCTCCTTCAATGAACGCAATCGCAGTAGCTTTTTCCTTGTACGTCATATTGATTTTATTGACGATACAATTTAATTTTTCGTTCACTTTATCATAAAATTCGTCCAAACTGAGTTTTTTCTGTTGTAAAACCAGCAACTCTTGTTCTAAAACATACAACGGCCTCTTGTCCGAATAAGTAAAATCTAACCGATCAATTATGGCTTGATAATTGAACGCCGTATTGTAATTATTTAGTATGTTCGACGCTCCACCAGAAATTTTATTCCTGACAATCATCAAGGCTTCAAAATAACGCATTGACTCTTCATGTCCAGCTAATAATTTCATTGCCGTATTGGTCATTGACCTCCAAGTAGCGTATTGGTCTCTAACTCCGCTGAATTCGGGCAAACTTTTAAAAATTTGAAGAGAGACATCGTTTGCGTCGGTGACTGTCACACTTAAATCTTCATGAATTTCAATTCTGGGTTCACTTCGTTTATTTAATTCGACTGTTAGTTCGTTGACTTTTTTCATGAGCTCGTCAATTTGATTTTGCATTTGAGCCGTCATGATTGATTCTTTTAAATCGTTCAAACTAATTTCTCTCACTATGAAGATATTCGTTTATAGTGTATTTTCACTTAAATTAAATTTATTTTACTTTTTTCTCTTCTATGAAGATACTTCGATGGGTCCGCGGTAGGTAACTCCGGATCTCGCCAATTAATTTAAGAAAAACACTTGAGTTTTAGTTTTAAATATTTTAATATATTCAGTTTGATGGTTGAGCTAAAACTGACAAACATTTTATTATATTTTAGTTTCTTAGTCGAATTGATTACTTTGATTCAAAATGATAATTTTAATGATTGATTTTACAAAGTTACTTAGATCTATTACATAACTCGCGCGTAAAATTCTTCGGGCATTTTCCGTCGGGTATTTCTTTTCATGACTTGTTGTTGTGCTCATACAACATCAAAACTGAAAAGATCGATAAAAATATTGTCATCAGTGGTAGAAAGTTCAATAATATCAGTGACATCGAATTGAATGATTGCACTGATTTGATGAATTGCAATCTTATCCGTCATCGAAATGTCGATGATATGGTTAAAACACTTAATGACAATGTTCTGAATCTACTTAATCGCTTCGCTCCCCTTAAATCGTGTCGCGTTCGTCATACTCCCAAGCACTGGTTTAATAATGATATTAAACCATAGCCTGTTGAAAGGAATGCTGCCTATAAGGATTGTAAAAGAAACAATTCTCGTGATGCAGTTACTCATCAACAGTTGCTTGATGTCTATAAGAAAAAAGCCAATAGAGTCAAGTCACTGATCAACAGTAGTAAAAAGAAGTCAAGTGTCGAGAGCTTCAATAATGCCAACTCCATTCGTTCCAAGTGGAGTGATATTGAGTCGCTCGGTTGTTGCAAAACTAGCAAGCATTCCTACTAATATAAATTCTACTTTCTCGTTCCGAAAAATTACCATTGATCAATTTTTTAGCGCATTCAAAAAAATTAAGAGTAATGCAATCGGCAACGATGGCATCCCTCTTAAATTTCTTAGCTTAAGTATTCCAAAAATAGCCCAACATATTGTTTTCATTTTTAATTATTGCATTTCTCATAGTGTTTATCCAGCTGATTGGAATAAAGTCATTATTAAACCTCTCAATAAAGTACCAAGTCCTCAAACCATTTCTGAATATAGACCAATCAGCATCATTTCTGTCATTCCAAAGATTTTCGCGATTCTCTGGAATAGTCAGGTCACTGGCCATCTGGAATCAAATGCCATTCTTCACGAACGGCAATCTGGTTTCCGCAAGAACCATAGTTGTATCACCTCACTATTGAACATGTCAGAGAGTATCAGATCTTCGTTAAGTCGTAAAAAAGTAGTAATTTTCGTTTCACTTGATATTAAAAGCGCGTTTCCATCAGTTCCTCATGATGCTCTTCTAAAAGTCTGTGAATCATACGGTTTTTCTAATAACGCGTTCATTTTCAACTTCTCGCAAAGAATTATCAGATAGTTGTTCGACAGCTTCACTGGTTTCGTTATCAATGATCTGATTTGTGTGATTATCGTGCATGAGTAAGCAGGTGTAATTTCGTGGACCTATTTTCTTTTTTATAACGGCTTTAGACCAACCAAACTTGTTAGGATTCTTGTAGTTTCCAACTAAAACTCTTTGACCTTCTTCAAAATTCACTTTACGCTTGCCTTTAAAATTTTTAACAGCAGTTTGTTGTTTCGTTTCAATGATTTCCTTGGTTACTGGCGGTCTCAACAGACTAAATCGTGATTTAAGCTCTTTATTTAACAATAACTTCGCCGGTGTCTCGTTGGTCGTACAATGTTTTGTAATTCGATAATCAAACAAAAATCGTTCAAGTGCGATATCGAAGTTACATGACTTGTTTTGCCTTAAGTTGGCGAGGAGAGACTTTTTTACAATTTTGACAGAGTTTTCTCCTTGAGCATTGGAAGCTGGATGACTTGGTACAGTGAAGATGTGTTTAATTCCATTTCCTTGAACAAATTTGTGAAAATCATTCGAAGTGAACTGCGTTCCATTGTCGCTTAC
The DNA here is from genome assembly GCA_028476595.1 of Obolodiplosis robiniae. NCBI lineage: Eukaryota > Metazoa > Arthropoda > Insecta > Diptera > Cecidomyiidae > Obolodiplosis > Obolodiplosis robiniae. Next base: position 32,931,821 of record CM052015.1, on the reverse strand, counting down.
CAAAGTGTCGACTAGACCATAGCGAGAAAATGTCTCTCTCAATTTACTTGTTGTGAATGACGTTGTCATTTCTTTGGTTTTGAAAACCTCGATCCATTTTGAATATGAATCAATGATAATAAGTAAATGAAAACCATGAACTGGGCCAGCATAATCAATGTGAATTCGTTTCCACGCTGAATCAGTTGGTTTCCATGGAATTAATTCACTCTTTTCAGGACTTGGTCGAGCTGATTGACATGATTCACATCTTTTGATTAAGTTTTCGATGTCTTTATCTATGTTCGGCCAATACACATATGATCTAGCCAATGCTTTTGTTTTGACTATACCAAAGTGAGACATATGCAACTCGTTTAGTACATTTTTTTGCAATTTGCTAGGAATGCCTGTACGATAGCCCCATAGGATGCATCCTGATTCAACTGTCAACTCAAAAGATTTTGAACGGAATGAATCAAATTCATCTCCTTTGACTTGTTGTACGGCGCCATTATGAATGCAATCCATAACTTTCGATAATATCGGGTCTCGTCGCGTAACTTTTGCAACTGTTGAAAAGTCTAATTCGAGGATATTGGTAAAATCGATATAGTTGATGTAATTGCTTTCACATTTTGGTTCGACTGTTTCAAATTGTCCAATGCGTGATAAACTATCAGCATTGTTCAAAGAACCTTTGATGTATTCAATTGTATAATTGAAACCGGACAATATGAACACCCACCGTTGCATTCTAGCAGCTGCCATTAAAGGAATGCCCTTATTTTCACCGAAAAATGTGATTAATGGCCTGTGATCGGTCTGAAGAATGAAATGCATTCCCAGTAAATATTGTTTCAATTTGATCAGACTAAATATGATAGCTAGTGCTTCTTTTTCAATGGTACTGTTCATTTCAGCACTATTTAGCGCTCTCGATACATATGCAATTGGTCTTTAGCCCTTATCGTATAGTTGTGATAGAACTCCAGCTACTGCTGTATTACAGGCATCTGTCGATAATATTATCGGCATATCTGGATTGAAGTGGACTAATACCTTGTCCGAACAGATTGCTGTTTTCATTAGCTCGAAGGCTACGTGGCATTCTTTTGTCCATTCAAATTTTACGCCTTTTTGCAACAATCGATAAAGTGGTGACATTTTCTGTGCAAAATCTTCAATAAATTTTGAGTGGTAATTTACCATGCCAATGAATGCTCTCAATTCAGAAATGTCCTTTGGTCTAGGTGCATTAAGTATTGATTTAATGCGGTCCTTGTTTTTGGTTAGACCACTTTTGTCGATGTCGAATCCCAAATACGAAATTTTTTCTTTAAAAAATTCACATTTATTTATATTCAATTTGAACCCGGCCGTAAGAATCTTAAACAAAATTTGTTTCAGCGTTTTCAAATTTTTCGAAAAATTCGTACCTGTTACGACGATATCGTCTTGGTAGCAAAAAACATTAGAGAATTATCTTAATAAATTTTGGACTGTTTTTTGAAAAATCGCTGCGGCTGGTTTGACGCCAAATGGGAGCCTAGTCATGCGGAAGATTCCCTTATGTGTGCTCCATGTGCACAAGTGTTGTGCAGCATCGTCCAAAACTAATTGGTTATATGCACTTGACATGTCTAGTTTAGTGAAAACCGTACCACCTTGCATTGATGCGAAGATCTGATCGATTCGTGGCAAAGGATATTTAAAATCGATTAAAAAACGATTTATTGTCACCTAATAGTCTACACAAATACGTAATTCACCGTTGGGCTTTGGTATTGTGACTAATGGTGTGCCCCAGTCAGAATTGTCGACATGCCCTTTTGTACCAATTCATTCAACTGCTTTTCAACACTATCACGCCACGCCAATGGAACTGTTCGTGGCTTACAAAAAATAGGAACAGCGTCCTTTGAAATGGGCAAAGAAACCTTGGAAATATTGTACTTCCCTAAACCACTGTTGAAAACTTCAGCAAATTCGCTTTTGATTTATAACCTCGTTGTTTGAATTCACAAAATTTACCGATGAATGAGATTCATAATGAGAGTGTGGTTGCTTTCGTTGCAACAATTCAAATCCGAATGAACGAAGAAAATCGCGGCCTAACAAAGTTGGTCGATTTGTTTTTGTAACTACAAATTTGCCGTTAACTTTTTGTCCATCGAAAATGACACAAACTTGAAACTCACCGAATATATCAATCAAATCACCTCCGTATCCAGTGAAAGGTGTCCAACACCTCTGCAAATCTCTCCGATCGAAAAATTGGTCAAATGTGTTCACTGACATCAATGAACATGGTGCTCCGGTGTCGCATTGAGTTGACAATCTGACTCCGTTTGCAACTATCGATAGCCCATACTGATCGCTTCTGCACATGTGTCCGTCTTTTTTACTGATGGCGTACACGGAAAAATCGAATTCGTCTCGCTCAACAACTGCATTGATGCTATATATGGAATCGAAAAAATTTCTAGAATATCGAAATCAGAAGGAAGTTTTTATTCAGAGTTCTTATGAGCTAGGTGACAGTATGTATGAATAAAATTGAATGTCATTCATGAAGTATCATATGATTGCAGGGTTGTCAAAATACTCAACACATTGAATTTTGGTTCAGAAGTACTAGATTGAAACATTTTTTGTGTGAAATATCGCAGTATATGGCAGTAAATTCGGCAAATGTTGAAGTACCTTTGAGAACTATTCATATTTCATGGAGTGGTTTAGTCTATTCGAGTTTTTTACAACAAATTTCAAATTGTTTCTAATCAAAATGTGATACTTTGTAGGTAAACGCTACACTAGTGACATCCAAGTTAGGAAGGATGGACACAATTTTGTCGCACTTTGTATACTTTTAATGAATACACTTATAATAATACCTCAAATTGAGAATCAATTAAAAATATTTCTACTTCTAAACAGGGAACACATTAAATTTATTGATAATGAATGCCAAACAAGGAGGGTCGTCCAACCAAGCTGCAAAGAAAAGTGTTCAAGCTCTACGAGAGTTGCTTGTAAATTCAAAAGTGGTTCCACAAACAGTCAGTGATGAACAGGTGAATTAAGTTGAATGAATTATTCTGTACCCCGCCCGGACTTTTGGACCATCTAGCTATTTAATGGAGTATTCTGATAGTGAAAAAAGATTTTTGTACGTAGGCTAGGGGGAAATAATATTATTTCAGTACATAGACTCCCATTTATTTTTATAACTTTTCCGCACACACCACTGTGTGGTAAAAGTATTGCGATCGGTCCAAAAAATTCAAAACGCTCGGAATAAGTTTTCTATATAATTATTTGATCTAATAAGCGCTAGTTTTGCTCACGAGCAAAACGTGATCATCACTGGCGACTTCAATATTAATTTATTAAATAACTCAAACCTAGCTTCGGTTTTAAATACAAATTTTACTCTAAATTTTGATCAAATTAATGATATTTGTCCCACACATTGGTGGCCGGGAAAAATACCATCGAAAATTGATTTAATTTTTACAAATAACCCCGCGCGAATTAATTTAAGAAAAACACATGAGTTTTAGTTTTAAATATTTTAATATATTCAGTTCGATGGTTGAGCTAAAACTGACAAACATTTTATTATATTTTAGTTTCTTAGGCGAAATGATTACTTTGATTCAAAATGATAATTTTAATGATTAATTTTACAAAGTTACTTAGATCTATTACATAACTTGTCACTTCGTCAAAACAAATTGTCCTCAATTTGCCTATCCAAATACCATGAAATCAATTTCGTATGTTATCTTTATGTATTTTTTTCCCCTGGATGGTTGTTACCATCACCCCATTATCTTCTTTTACTACATGTCTAGTAAAAGCTTGGCAACGTTTATCACGTCGATTATTTTTAGCAAAAATTACGTCTCCCGGGTTAAATAGTTTCAGATCTCTGTTTTGGTTTTGGAATGTAATCATATTTTTCTGTGCTTTCTTGATCAAGTCAGGAATTTGAGGAAAATTTTCTGAATGGAAGAAAACATCAACTGGTTTGGCTTGTATAACTGAGTGAATTGTGTTGTTATATTCATGTATAGCATCTAATACAACGTCCTCAAAATTAAGAGACTTTTGTTCTGCCATACATCTTGCAATCTCTATTATTGTCCTGTGAAGTCGTTCAATCTGTGCATTAGATGTAGAATGCTGGATTGGAGAAAAACTGTGCTGTATGTTTTTTCTCTGGAATAACGATTTCATTTGGAAAGAAGTAAAAATTGACTCGTTATCAGTCATCAGTGATGTATTTGTTTGCAAGAGGGAAACAATTGAAGAATTTATTCGACAACTTCATGAGAATTAAGCTTATTTTCAGCATGACGGAAAAAGACAAATTTTGAGAATCTATCGATTGTTGAGTAATAGATTCTTTTTCCAGCATGAAAAATGTCTATTTGTAAATATTCTCCGACCGTAGTTGGAATTGGAGTCTTGGTCAGAGCTTGTTTTCTCGGATGAGTGTCATACTTTTGTTTTTTACAAATTTCACATCTTGCAGCGAATGCTTTACATCGTTGTCTCATTTTTGGGAAAAAATATTTTTCTTTCATTTGAACGAAATTTTCTTTGTAATTTCTATGGGCTCTTTCATGTTCTTTCATTATCAGAAATTCCTGTTCATTTGGATCCGTTACATTTTTATTCATCTTGGCCGCAAAGAGAAAATTTACATATGGAAAATATTCATTCAAAATCGGTTCTATTTCATAAAAAATTTCTTCAGTTGTATGGATTGCATTAATTTTATTTTCTCTTATTGCCATTCCAAAATTGCGAATCAAATCATCAGTGTTCGAAAACCTTATTGTATGCAAGACATAACCAGGGAAAATCTGTCTTGCTCGGAGTTCATTTTCTGATGTTTTTTCAATATGGAATTGGTTTTTATAGAAATTCAATGGAAATTAAACTTTTCGGATAGCATTTGCCTCTGGAGAACTAGATTTTGAGTGAACTGAATCTGAAGATGATTGTTGTTCTTCATCTTCTGCCAAAAAGCAATATTGTCGTGAAAGAGCATCTGCTACGACATTTTCTTTTCCCGGTTTGTATTGAAGCTTCCCACCAGATTCTTCAACAAATGCCTTCCACCGTTTTAATTGAAGATTCGGATTTTTCTCAGTTACTGCCTTAGTCAATGTATCATGATCTGTGAAGATAGTGAAATTCACTATACCATAAAGGTAATTTCGTAAAGTTTTCAATGCCCAGACTATTGCAAGCAGTTCTTTTTCATTTGTTGCTAAGACAAGTTCAGATTCACTAAGCGTTCTACTAATGAAAGTAATTGGTCTTCCATTCTGAGACAAAACTGCACCGACTGCGGAATTCGAAGCATCAGTTGTAAGTTGGAAAGGTTTAGAATAATCAGGTTGAAACAATTCTAACTGCTCTTGCATTTTGATTTTAATCAAATCGAAAGCTTTTTTGGCATTTTCATCCAAATTGATCTTAAATTTTGAGCTCATTTTGGCTCCAACTTTTCCATTTTCATCTCCCAGAAAGAGAGAAAGAGGTCTAGAAATTTCTGCATAATTCCGAATGAATTTGCGATATTGACCAGTCAAGCCCAAAAAACTTCGCAGTTGTTTCAAAGTTGATGGCAAAATATAATTTTCATTGTTTCAACCTTCTTTGGGTCAACTGAAATACGTCCCTGTGAAATAACGTGTCCAAGAAATTCTATTTTTTGTCCAAAGAAATGACTTTTTTCGGAGGAAATTCTCATATGTGCAGCCGTGAAGGCTTCAATAACTTGAGTAATATGGTCCAAATGTTCTTTTTTTGTTTTCGAAAAAATGATCACATCGTCCATATAAACATAAACAAATTTACCAATAAATGGACGAAGAACGTCATCGATTGCACGTTGAAAAATACTTGGAGCATTTTTTAAACCGAAAGACATGCGACAAAATTCGTATTTCGCTCCATTGACCGAAAAAGCTGTTTTTTCAATGTCCTTTTCATCAATCAAAATTTGATGGAAACCAGATTCTAAGTCGATATTAGAAAAAAATTCCGCATTTCCAAGATTACTCAATATTACGTTAATATTAGGCATTGGATATCTATCAAATACCGTAAATGAATTCAGTTTTGAATAATCGATGACCATACGTTTTTTTGGAGATCCATCCTCATTAAAACCCCTTTTAGGAACTACCCATAACGGAGAATTATATGGAGAATGACTACGTCTAATTATTCCCTGTTTGAGTAATTTTTCAATCTCATTGTTGACGAAATTGTTGCATGACATTGGATAAGCATATGATTTTGTCCATATTGGATCTATTGTTGTTGTTCTAATACTAGCTTTAATATTAGTATTAAATGGCAAAATGGGTGTATCATTATTAATTTTAATCAACTTATCTATCGTATCTTTTATATCATTGCTAACTGTTTCATTGATTGCAAAATTCAACAATTGAGGTTTCGAATTACATTTATAAGTTAATTTGAAAGACATCAAATCTAGGCAAGCGTTTATTTTTCTTAATCCATCCATTCCAAGCAAAAGATCAAAATTACCGAGAAAATCAATTATGAAAAATTTCAAATTATGATCGAATAAATTAACTATTACATATTGAGTTATTTTGGATGTGCCATGAATGGTTTTAATCATCAAAGGTTTTTTTAAATTAATCAAATTTGCACCTCTTACATGTTTACTTAAAATATAATTATTTGAAGCTCGTGTGTCTACTAGTGAAATCAGTTTTTTACCTGTCAACCTGTCTGTTCGATGAAAACTAGGCAGGCCATTTATTCGCCTAAAAAAATACTCTCTGTCGATGAAACACTAGCATTATCTCCAATCTCATCATCGGTTGTCTGGGTTGGATGATGGACTTCCATGATGCTTTTTGCGTAATTTACCTCATTCATGTTATTTATTCGATGAAATTTTCTCTCTTGCTCACTCGATTTTTGTGATTCATTTCTCTGATATTCTCTTTTAAAAGCTGGATTGAACCGTCCCTTACTTGGATTGAATTTTTTTTCGACGTTTACATGTACAGAAGATTTATCAATTTCCATTGGTTCCGGTTGACTCATGTTGGTACGAACATTTTGATGAGACTGACCGTTACGTTGAACTGAGTATGATTGTTCCTTGTATTTAAATTGTGGATTCTTCGGATGAAAATTTATTTCTCTTTCTCCTTCTCGGTTGTAACGGTTCGCAAAGTCGATTCTTGCTTGATCGTTCAAAATCGTTTGTAGTCTAGCATAAGCCTCAGGTAAAGAGCACGGGTTCGATGCAGAGAGTATTTCTCCCTTTCTGTTATTTAAGCCGGTAATAAAAGTACGAAGGGCTTTTTCATTGGCTCCTTCAATGAACGCAATCGCAGTAGCTTTTTCCTTGTACGTCATATTGATTTTATTGACGATACAATTTAATTTTTCGTTCACTTTATCATAAAATTCGTCCAAACTGAGTTTTTTCTGTTGTAAAACCAGCAACTCTTGTTCTAAAACATACAACGGCCTCTTGTCCGAATAAGTAAAATCTAACCGATCAATTATGGCTTGATAATTGAACGCCGTATTGTAATTATTTAGTATGTTCGACGCTCCACCAGAAATTTTATTCCTGACAATCATCAAGGCTTCAAAATAACGCATTGACTCTTCATGTCCAGCTAATAATTTCATTGCCGTATTGGTCATTGACCTCCAAGTAGCGTATTGGTCTCTAACTCCGCTGAATTCGGGCAAACTTTTAAAAATTTGAAGAGAGACATCGTTTGCGTCGGTGACTGTCACACTTAAATCTTCATGAATTTCAATTCTGGGTTCACTTCGTTTATTTAATTCGACTGTTAGTTCGTTGACTTTTTTCATGAGCTCGTCAATTTGATTTTGCATTTGAGCCGTCATGATTGATTCTTTTAAATCGTTCAAACTAATTTCTCTCACTATGAAGATATTCGTTTATAGTGTATTTTCACTTAAATTAAATTTATTTTACTTTTTTCTCTTCTATGAAGATACTTCGATGGGTCCGCGGTAGGTAACTCCGGATCTCGCCAATTAATTTAAGAAAAACACTTGAGTTTTAGTTTTAAATATTTTAATATATTCAGTTTGATGGTTGAGCTAAAACTGACAAACATTTTATTATACTTTGATTCAAAATGATAATTTTAATGATTGATTTTACAAAGTTACTTAGATCTATTACATAACTCGCGCGTAAAATTCTTCGGGCATTTTCCGTCGGGTATTTCTTTTCATGACTTGTTGTTGTGCTCATACAACATCAAAACTGAAAAGATCGATAAAAATATTGTCATCAGTGGTAGAAAGTTCAATAATATCAGTGACATCGAATTGAATGATTGCACTGATTTGATGAATTGCAATCTTATCCGTCATCGAAATGTCGATGATATGGTTAAAACACTTAATGACAATGTTCTGAATCTACTTAATCGCTTCGCTCCCCTTAAATCGTGTCGCGTTCGTCATACTCCCAAGCACTGGTTTAATAATGATATTAAACCATAGCCTGTTGAAAGGAATGCTGCCTATAAGGATTGTAAAAGAAACAATTCTCGTGATGCAGTTACTCATCAACAGTTGCTTGATGTCTATAAGAAAAAAGCCAATAGAGTCAAGTCACTGATCAACAGTAGTAAAAAGAAGTCAAGTGTCGAGAGCTTCAATAATGCCAACTCCATTCGTTCCAAGTGGAGTGATATTGAGTCGCTCGGTTGTTGCAAAACTAGCAAGCATTCCTACTAATATAAATTCTACTTTCTCGTTCCGAAAAATTACCATTGATCAATTTTTTAGCGCATTCAAAAAAATTAAGAGTAATGCAATCGGCAACGATGGCATCCCTCTTAAATTTCTTAGCTTAAGTATTCCAAAAATAGCCCAACATATTGTTTTCATTTTTAATTATTGCATTTCAAATAACGTTTATCCAGCTGATTGGAATAAAGTCATTATTGAACCTCTCAATAAAGTACCAAGTCCTCAAACCATTTCTGAATATAGACCAATCAGCATCATTTCTGTCATTCCAAAGATTTTCGCGATTCTCTGGAATAGTCAGGTCACTGGCCATCTGGAATCAAATGCCATTCTTCACGAACGGCAATCTGGTTTCCGCAAGAACCATAGTTGTACCACCTCACTATTGAACATATCAGAGAGTATCAGATCTTCGTTAAGTCGTAAAAAAGTAGTAATTTTCGTTTCACTTGATATTAAAAGCGCGTTTCCATCAGTTCCTCATGATGCTCTTCTAAAAGTCTGTGAATCATACGGTTTTTCTAATAACGCGGTTGAATTAATTAAATCGATTTACAGTAATATTAAACAGAAAGTTAAAGTTGTTGACCACGAGTCAGATTTTGTTTCAATTAATAATGGCGTTCTTCAAGGTAGTAATTTTGGTCAGACTTTCTTCTCCCTATATTTTAAAAATACTCTCAATATGCTTGAAAATATGACTGGCCATTTGTTCGCGGATGATTGTCAAGCACATCTTGAAGTCGATTTTAATCAAATTAATAGCGGGATTGATAAAGTAAACTCCGATCGTAATAAATTGAATGATTTTATTAAACGTCGCGGTATGAAATTGAATGGTTTAAAATCGAAAGTGATGATTATCGGTTCTAAATATCAAACGGGTCGGTTGAATTTCGATATGATCAATGATGTGAAAATAAGTGATGAAAAACTCGAATTCTGTAAGTCAATCAAAAACCTTGGTGTTATTTTTGACGAAAATTTTACTTTTCAAGAACATGAAAAGTGTAAATTGCAAAAAGTGTATGGTGTTCTGAATCGTATACGCCACACAAAGCATTTTATACCCAACTATATCAAACGTGATATGGCTGCAGCGCTGATTGATCCCATAATGGACTATGGTGATGTAGTTACATATGGTTGGGGTGCACACAGCACTCAAAATCAAACACATCGTGATCTCGTCGCTGATAACGACAAGATCAGATACATTTACAGATTAAAACGTTATGTTCATGTAACTGAATATCGTGAGCGTCTGAATGGATTGACCCCTGAAAGCAGAGCTAAACTGCATTCGGCGATCTTGATGTTCAAGCAGTTGTCAAATTGTTCACCCGGGTATTTGAATCACATGTTCGTAAAAAACGGTGAATCGTCGCGATATCCCGATGACCTTCGTGTAAATTTTAATCCACGTACTGCATTTGATAACCGTGCATTCAGCTTTTCGGCAATTAATTTTTGGAATAGTATACCGGTAGATTTTAGAAATTCGAAATCTTTGCTATCGTTTAAAAATAGCTTGAAGCATCTGTTGCATGCCGGTCAATGAATCGTATTTATCATCTCCAATTTACTCATGTCGCGAATTCTCGGATTGATGTCATGAGATTTCTTGTCAATTAATTAGTTATAATTTAGTACTAGTATATTATTTTTCATTTTACATTTTCATTTGCTTATTCATTGATGTTAACGTATTTTAATTGCAAAAAATTATAATTGTATTTTCCCCTGGCTCTCCAGAGCCAGGCCGGTTTTGCCATGGTTTTCCGGATCCAATTCTAGTATTAAAGCTTCACTCTAATACTATCCCTCCCCTGACTGTACTCTCTTTGCAAAAGACGCACCATGGGCGGAATTTATGCCGTATTGGGTCTCTGACTAGCATGTTCTGAGCTTGCTTTGAACACGTATTGGCATAAATGTAGGTTTCGTAATAAATAAATAAATAAATATATAAAAAATGTACACGTCAATGCAATCAATTATCAGATTCAAGAAAAATTGCCAGGTGCAGTGATATCATATAAATCTGTTGATAGCGCAATGAATGCAGATGATGCAGTGAATTATCCAATTGAATTTTTGAATTCACTTGAACCACCTGGTATGCCACCGCATTATTTGAATTTAAAGGTTGGCTCATCAATCATTTTACTGCGGAATTTAAATGCACCAAAACTGTGCAATGGCACAAGATTAGCAGTAAAAAAATTGATGCCGAATTTAATTGAAGCCACAATATTGACCGGAACAGCGAAAGGTGAAATTGTGCTCATACCACGAATTCCAAGTGGATCAGCTGATTCCAACAGACATGCCATTTGAATTTAAGCGTTTGCAATTCCCAGTGCGTCTATCATTTGCCATGTCCATCAATAAGGCGCAAGGACAAACGCTTCAAATATGCGGATTAAATTTGGAGGAGCCGTGCTTTTCACATGGACAGCCATACGTGGCCTGCTCTATAGTTGGAACTCCAAATTGTTTGTTTATGCTCGCTTCAAATGGGCAAACAAAAAATATTGTATATCCAAATGTTTTGGATTGACATTAATAATTTTGAAATACAATGCATTCATTTCATTAAAAAAACCTATAATATTTCATTTCTTGTTTTGGTTGATTGCAACGAAGTGCAACGGGGTCCGCTAGTTTTAATATAAAAACAAATAAACATCTCAGTTCCTAATTCTTACTTCAACGTTCTCTATTTTTGAATTGGTAATAACAATTACGAATTAGTTCACTCTCATGTGAACTTTCAATTCATGCCAACGATAGATTTGGTTCTACATTTATGTTATGTATAACAGTATAACTTTCGGTAACAGCATGAGCAACTGATGAAAAAACACAGATTAGAAAATCACAAATACTTCGTCCAATTAATTGATTTGAATATTGACCCCGAAAATTGAAAATTTTGTGAGGGAGCTGGTCTTAAATCTCATAAGAATGACTTGAAAAACATAGAAAATAATATTCCGACAGTTCCAATAGGAAACAATGTGAACTTAAGATAGCCGGCATACAATTTTTCAGTTTTGACCTCGAAAAGGTCCCAAAAAACGAAAATTTTACAGGGGAGGTAGTCCTAAATACCATCGAAATGACTTGAAATTTTGCACGACTCTTTTTTTTCATAAAAAAATTATATTCTGAAAGTTTCAAATCGTTGCAATGTAAACTTGAGATAGCTGCCACACAAATTTTTCGTTTCGACCCCGAGAAGACGCCGAAAATCGAAAATTTACAGGGGAGGTAGTCCTAAATCTCATCGGAATGACTTGAAATTTTGCATGCCTCATTTTTTTCCACTCCACTAGAGCTACCCGAAAAAATAATCCGATTAGGCTGAAAATTGATAGGTTTCTATTCCTAATGAAGACAAATGTGTGTGTAAATTTTTGTTCAATTCTAAAATCAATTTTTTGAGTTATCGTGTTTACGAATTTTTGCGTACAACGATTTGCCTAATCGGACAATTTTATCGGGTAGCTCTAGTGGAGTCGAATCGAAAAATGGGCTGTTTTTCAATATAATTAAGAAAAATTTGTATGGAGACTATGTCTAGTTCGAATTGTATCATTATACGAAAATTTTACTTTTCAAGAACATGAAAAGTGTAAATTGCAAAAAGTGTATGGTGTTCTGAATCGTATACGCCACACAAAGCATTTTATACCCAACTATATCAAACGTGATATGGCTGCAGCGCTGATTGATCCCATAATGGACTATGGTGATGTAGTTACATATGGTTGGGGTGCACACAGCACTCAAAATCAAACACATCGTGATCTCGTCGCTGATAACGACAAGATCAGATACATTTACAGATTAAAACGTTATGTTCATGTAACTGAATATCGTGAGCGTCTGAATGGATTGACCCCTGAAAGCAGAGCTAAACTGCATTCGGCGATCTTGATGTTCAAGCAGTTGTCAAATTGTTCACCCGGGTATTTGAATCACATGTTCGTAAAAAACGGTGAATCGTCGCGATATCCCGATGACCTTCGTGTAAATTTTAATCCACGTACTGCATTTGATAACCGTGCATTCAGCTTTTCGGCAATTAATTTTTGGAATAGTATACCGGTAGATTTTAGAAATTCGAAATCTTTGCTATCGTTTAAAAATAGCTTGAAGCATCTGTTGCATGCCGGTCAATGAATCGTATTTATCATCTCCAATTTACTCATGTCGCGAATTCTCGGATTGATGTCATGAGATTTCTTGTCAATTAATTAGTTATAATTTAGTACTAGTATATTATTTTTCATTTTACATTTTCATTTGCTTATTCATTGATGTTAACGTATTTTAATTGCAAAAAATTATAATTGTATTTTCCCCTGGCTCTCCAGAGCCAGGCCGGTTTTGCCATGGTTTTCCGGATCCAATTCTAGTATTAAAGCTTCACTCTAATACTATCCCTCCCCTGACTGTACTCTCTTTGCAAAAGACGCACCATGGGCGGAATTTATGCCGTATTGGGTCTCTGACTAGCATGTTCTGAGCTTGCTTTGAACACGTATTGGCATAAATGTAGGTTTCGTAATAAATAAATAAATAAATATATAAAAAATGTACACGTCAATGCAATCAATTATCAGATTCAAGAAAAATTGCCAGGTGCAGTGATATCATATAAATCTGTTGATAGCGCAATGAATGCAGATGATGCAGTGAATTATCCAATTGAATTTTTGAATTCACTTGAACCACCTGGTATGCCACCGCATTATTTGAATTTAAAGGTTGGCTCATCAATCATTTTACTGCGGAATTTAAATGCACCAAAACTGTGCAATGGCACAAGATTAGCAGTAAAAAAATTGATGCCGAATTTAATTGAAGCCACAATATTGACCGGAACAGCGAAAGGTGAAATTGTGCTCATACCACGAATTCCAAGTGGATCAGCTGATTCCAACAGACATGCCATTTGAATTTAAGCGTTTGCAATTCCCAGTGCGTCTATCATTTGCCATGTCCATCAATAAGGCGCAAGGACAAACGCTTCAAATATGCGGATTAAATTTGGAGGAGCCGTGCTTTTCACATGGACAGCCATACGTGGCCTGCTCTATAGTTGGAACTCCAAATTGTTTGTTTATGCTCGCTTCAAATGGGCAAACAAAAAATATTGTATATCCAAATGTTTTGGATTGACATTAATAATTTTGAAATACAATGCATTCATTTCATTAAAAAAACCTATAATATTTCATTTCTTGTTTTGGTTGGTTGCAACGAAGTGCAACGGGGTCCGCTAGTTTTAATATAAAAACAAATAAACATCTCAGTTCCTAATTCTTACTTCAACGTTCTCTATTTTTGAATTGGTAATAACAATTACGAATTAGTTCACTCTCATGTGAACTTTCAATTCATGCCAACGATAGATTTGGTTCTACATTTATGTTATGTATAACAGTATAACTTTCGGTAACAGCATGAGCAACTGATGAAAAAACACAGATTAGAAAATCACAAATACTTCGTCCAATTAATTGATTTGAATATTGACCCCGAAAATTGAAAATTTTGTGAGGGAGCTGGTCTTAAATCTCATAAGAATGACTTGAAAAACATAGAAAATAATATTCCGACAGTTCCAATAGGAAACAATGTGAACTTAAGATAGCCGGCATACAATTTTTCAGTTTTGACCTCGAAAAGGTCCCAAAAAACGAAAATTTTACAGGGGAGGTAGTCCTAAATACCATCGAAATGACTTGAAATTTTGCACGACTCTTTTTTTTCATAAAAAAATTATATTCTGAAAGTTTCAAATCGTTGCAATGTAAACTTGAGATAGCTGCCACACAAATTTTTCGTTTCGACCCCGAGAAGACGCCGAAAATCGAAAATTTACAGGGGAGGTAGTCCTAAATCTCATCGGAATGACTTGAAATTTTGCATGCCTCATTTTTTTCCACTCCACTAGAGCTACCCGAAAAAATAATCCGATTAGGCTGAAAATTGATAGGTTTCTATTCCTAATGAAGACAAATGTGTGTGTAAATTTTTGTTCAATTCTAAAATCAATTTTTTGAGTTATCGTGTTTACGAATTTTTGCGTACAACGATTTGCCTAATCGGACAATTTTATCGGGTAGCTCTAGTGGAGTCGAATCGAAAAATGGGCTGTTTTTCAATATAATTAAGAAAAATTTGTATGGAGACTATGTCTAGTTCGAATTGTATCATTATGAAACTTTCAGAATATTATTTTTATATAAAAAAAATGAGTCGTGCAAAATTTCAAGTCATTCCAATGAGATTTAGGACTACTTCCCCTGTACAATTTTCGTTTTTTGGGACATTTTCGAGGTCAAAACTGAACATTTGTATGGCAGCTATCTCAAGTTTACATTGTAACGAATTGAAACTTTCAGGATATTATTTTTATATGAAAAAAATGAGTCATGCAAAATTTCAAGTCATTCCAATGAGATTTAGGACTACCTCCCCTGTACAATTTTCGTTTTTTGGGACATTTTCGAGGTCAAAACTGAACATTTGTATGGCAGCTATCTCAAGTTTACATTGTAACGAATTGAAACTTTCAGGATATTATTTTTATATGAAAAAAATGAGTCATGCAAAATTTCAAGTCATTCCAATGAGATTTAGGACTACCTCCCCTGTACAATTTTCGTTTTTTGGGATATTTTCGATGTCAAAACTGAACATTTGTATGGCAGCTATCTCAAGTTTACATCGTAACGAATTGAAACTTTCAGGATATTACGTTTCCCTTTCGCAGTTTTTTTACTTGATTTGAGTGCCGCTGTAACCGCGGACTCAAGGCTTGGTTTCTTTGAGTTTTTCATGTCTTTTTTTACATTTTTGATCAATGTCTCGAACTTTATTTCCTTGATTTTTTTAGCTTTTTATCGACCATTTGGTTTCGGAATGCCCAAACCGATTTTGTGTAAGCCATTCTTGACTTTCATCGCACCGGATACAAGAAGTGATGCAGCCCTTTCACCGAATTTCGCATCCTTCGAGAAAACACGTTTAAACGCAGCCGATCCTAGTTTTTTATCTGCTTCGTAGCGTGTCTTGGAATCTTTATTAATTGCGTATGCTATATCATGTTCTTTGCACAATTCATCTAATTTATTTACACCTTTGTCCCCGCGAACCAGGCGCTCGTCTAATTTTGTACCTGGCCCGCAATATTGATAGCTTGGCAAATGCAGTTCAAATGGGAGTTTGTCTATGAGCAAACATTTAATTCGCGATAACTGTAATTTTTATAACGGTAAATGTTCGGTTCATTCTGCTTTTATATAGGATGAGTGTACACATATTTTGGTGAGTTCGTTCCATTTTCATACATTTGGCCGAGTTTATTTTCGTAGATTTTTACTATTTCCGATTTCGGTAGCATGGTAAATCCGCGCACATGTCACTTTCGGCAAAATCGATGTGTTTTTTCTCGGGTGCAGTGTGGCTTAGCACGCCCCTCACCTTCAATACATTTTAGCTCGAAATCGAAACAATGTGCCTCGGAAGAGGGGAGGCCACGGAGCTCCACAGTTGAAGACCGTTTTGAATATTGGAACTTTGAATTTGAGAGGAGGTTTTGAGTCTAAGAAGTTCGAATTAGTTGACAAAGCAAATGTTTTCGGTTTAGATATCTTAGCTTTGAGTGATGTCCGTATTAAAGGACAGTTTGAGGATACGTTAGGGAATTATCGCGTATTTTTGTCGGGTGTTTCTAGAGGAAGAGCTAATTGGGGCGTAGGTTTTTTGATTCACAAAAATTTAGAGTCTTCGGTAGTCAGCCATAGATTCGTCAATGAAAGATTAATGTGGATCTCGATTAGAATTGGGGTAGAAGTTTATAGATTCGTGAGCGTTTACTCACCATGCGAAGGGGCAGATTCGGACCATTTGAATGACTTCTACATTGATCTGAATGACGTAGTCGATAGAAAGGGTAGTGAAAGAGTGATTCTGTTAGGCGATTTCAATGCGAGAGTGGGTAGAAACGATACAAGTTTCTCCGCTGTGCTAGGAAAATTTGGTGAAGAGTCTTCCGCGAATGGAAATGGGAAGAGATTACTCGATTTTTGCCAGAGTTCAGACTTAGTTATAACTAATTCATTTTTCAAGCACAAGAAAATTCACATGTATTCGTGGGAAAATCCTGGCCAGAATCGAAAATCTCTTCTCGATTACGTTATCGTTGAAGCAAGCTTGCGCAAAACAATTTTGAATACGAGAGTGTACAGAAGTTTTGGTTTGGACTCTGATCACTACTTGGTAGCCAGCAAATTGTGTATTAGCATGTGTGGCGTAAGAAGCTATCAGAGGTCAATAGAAAGAGTGAAAGTGGAAAGATTGCGAGATGTGAATGTAGCGAGAGAGTTTTTAGCAAAATTAGAAGAAAAATTTGCGCAGGTCGAAGTGAATGAAGCGTCTGATATTGAGTATGAATGGAATGCGTTTAAGGAAGTGATTGTAGAAGTAGCAAGAGAGTGTTGTGGCATGTTTGTCGTCAAGAATGGGAGAAAGAAGACTGAATGGTGGAATGAAGATATTAGAATTGCTGTGGAGGAAAAGAGAATGAGATGGATCCGCTGGTTGCAGAACCGAACTGATGAAAATCTGGAGTCGTATAGGGAACAAAAGCGTGTAGTGAAAATGATGGTGAAAGGAGCAAAAGAGAGAGAATGGGTGAAATTTGGTCAGGATCTAGAGGTTGCCGGACAACAGAGGAACAAGGTATTCTGGTCAAGGGTCAAGAATATTAGGAATGGTGGCAAGAAACATGCTCCTGGAGCTGTTTTGGACCAGTTGGGCAATGTAGTGATGGGCAGAAAGAATGTGTTGAAACGATGGAAGGAATATTTTGATGAATTGCTGAATGTAGAAAATGCCGATTTGGTGAATGAGAATGTGAATGAGAATGTGAATGAGAATGTGAATGAGAATGTGAATGGAAATGGGAATGAAGAGAGTTTCGAAGAGATTGGCATGGATGAAATTCAGAGTGCAATTAATAAGTTGAGTTGGGGTAAGGCTGCGGGTGTGGATGAGATTCGGAATGAATATTTGATTAGTAGTGGTTTGGTAGGTGTTCGCTGGTTACATCGTATCTTTAATTTAGCTTGGGGTTCCTCTTTTGTCCCTGAAGAATGGGGTGGCGCAGTCATTTCGCCACTTCATAAGAAAGGCAGTAATAGAGACTGCAACAACTATCGAGGAATTTCTCTACTGAGCGTTGTCGGTAAAGTATATAGTGCAATTTTGGAAAAGAGAACAAGAGCTATTGTCGAATCGCTCTTGGATGAAAATCAATCGGGTTTCCGCCCAATGCGCGGCTGTCAATATCAATTTCTTTGCATGAGACAACTAATGGAGAAATTCCTTGAAAGAAATAGGGAACTGTACTTCTGTTTCGTGGATTTGCAGAAAGCATACGACTGCATTCCCAGATCTAAGTTGTGGTCAGTCTTGGCCGAATATGGTGTGAATGGTTATCTTCTCAACGCGATCCAAAGTTTGTACGCAAACAGTAAAGCAGCAGTAAGAGTGGATGGAGATTTGAGTGAATGGTTTGAAGTACGTAATGGTCTCCGACAGGGATGTACAATTTCACCTCTTCTATTCATTATTTATATGGACAAGCTGATCAAATCAGCCAATTTAAGGGGTAGAGTAGCTTTGGGGGGCAATATTATCTCTGCACTCGCTTACGCAGATGATCCGAACAATTCCGAGCTGGAGCTGCAAAATAGTATCAAAGATTTGGAAGAGGCTTGTACGAACTTCGGAATGACCATTAGCGGCACAAAAACTCAAGTTATGCATGTGGGCAAAACTCGAAAGCCAATTCATTGCACATTGAATGGCAACTTGTTGGAACAAGTTTCCCAATTCAAATATTTGGGTTGCATCTTTTCGGAAGATGGCAAGTTTAATAAAGAGTTTGAACAGCGTAGGGTTAATGGAAATAAAGTAGTAGCGCAACTTAGATCACACGTTTTCAATAAACGTGAATTGAGTACAGAAACAAAGATGTTGATTCACGGGTCAATCTTCAGACCAACTATTCTATATGGTAGCGAGAGCTGGGTTGATTCTGAGAATTTGATTCATGATTTGGAAGTGTCAAATATGAAAGTGTTGAGAATGGTTTCGGGAATCTCGCGCCGCGATCAGTGGGAAAACAGAATCCGAAATGAGGCGATTCGGGGGGATTTAAACGTCGATTCGGTAGGAGAGGAAGCAAGAAAATCTAGACTGAGATGGTTTGGTCATGTCAAACGCATGGGAGAAGGGTGATTGCCGAAGCGGATTCTGTTCGCCGAAGCTGATGGGCCGAGAGGTAGGGGTAGACCACGTAGACGTTATCTGGATTCGGTTAAATGTGATTTGAATGTCAGGGGATATGAATGGTGTGATGAAACTCAAAACTTGGCTCTCGATCGAGGTTTGTGGAAAGGTATTGTTAGGGGTGTATGAGGCAAGTTGTTTCGTAAAACAGACCAGACGCTGAAAGGCATTAATGGTCTATAAATGCTTGTTGTTGTTGTAACTGTAATTTTTTGATTCTATTCAAACAGGATGATTTGAACTTGAAGCATGCCTACAATGATTTTGGTGTAAATTGCCATATGAAATTTGATGAATTTAAGAGATTTTGTTTGGAGTGTTGGCAGCAGAAATACGGATTCGTTGTAATCGATTTAGATAGCGATGTAAATAATGGTCGATACAGACAAAATTTCAGCAATTTTTTACAAGTATGTAAGGATTGCAATTAGTAAAAAGAACTTTAGTATATGTTTTGATTCAGATACGGTAACATATAATATAAAACATGAATCTTGATAGCAACCGTGAGAAACAGTTAAATCGCGAAAAGGATATTAAATTCAAGCTTGTCAATACACGAAAATATAATACATAAATTCAATGTGGCCTACAAAAATCGAATGACCCGTGAAATTGATTTGAATGAAAAATACCAACCTATAACGAAAAAAATTGAAATACTTGCTGAAGCTGTCGAGGGGCAGAAATTCTCCAATATTCCGAAGAAAAAACAACTTACTGGAAAAGTGAAACGTCTATCAGATTTCCGACGAGCCTCGTATACCGAAGATACTGAGTTTGAACCAATTACTATCAGCGATATGGATGCGAAAACTTCAGATGATGATTCAGATATTGCAATGATTACGGATGATGAATCTCTGAAATTTCATCTATTTTGAAGAAAAAACTGCCAAATGATGAAATAACATCTGAGGATGAAAAAGATATTGAGGCAGCAAAAAAAATAGAGCGAAAATTGGATGAGCAAGAAGCGACAAGATGTATTCGCGACTACAGTAAATACAGAGCCGCAAGAAAGAAAGATATAATGACTGAACTTATGCGCGAATCCGACGATAAACCAATCACAAGAGGTCGATCAGCATTTCAAAAACGAGTCGAAAGAAGAGCCAAGAGTATCGGTGAAATGGCTCCGCCGCTTAGAAAAAAGTTGCAGGCGCGCGGGGTCTGGGTACCTAAACAATTTGCTGATTCCAATAAAGAGACATGTATTACTCCTCGAAAACAGCGAGCAATCACGGTGGATGAAATTCCTCACGAAAATATTTCATTAATTACGTCGGATAGTGACGAAGAAAGGCAATGTAACGTAAGATTACGAAAGAGAGGTAGAAAAGGGGTCCAGAAGAAAGATCCTGAGGGAACCGAAAATATGAAAAGACCTAAACGTACAAAGAAAGGAGGAAGCATTGAATCTGACTTTGTGCCATACAATCAAAATATCACATATGAGTTTTATGATGAACCGAATGAGCTATGTGAGAGTTTGCATTTGTTAATCGCATCACGTGCTGCTGGTAATTCTAACCATGCTCAAGAAATGAACTCACTAGTTTCCGAACTTAGAGAAGCAAACATCATTGAATGAACAAAAACAATAAATGTGCAATCACTTTAACCTTTGTTTGTTACATATTATTTTTTCAACTTATTGCCGCTGCTTTTGATCTTACACAAATTCTTATTTTATGACGAGGCTGTCATAAAAAATGTCTGGAAGTGCATGGAATGAAATAGAAAAGCATGTTTACATGTTGATTTTACATTTCACCACAACAAAATGCTAAGGGGTGGAGATATTAGTTGGTGTGTGTATTGGAATTTAAGTTTGGAGTGAGAGAGATGGAATGCTAAATTTGAACGAAAATTTGTGCTATAAATATCTGCCGATCTTCTCCAGAACTCAGTTTTAGACTTTACTTTGTACAAATAAGTCATCGCTACCATGATCCGAATCATCCTAGACCAACTGCTCCAAAATATCCTTATTTTGCGCAGCATTTTCATCATCATGAATGTGTTTGATCCGAATGTCCAACCATCGACTTCGGAAAGTGCGCGTGAACATCGAGCGAATGTACGGCCAACGACATCGGAAAATGTGCGCGATTCGGAAAGTGTGCGCGAGCATCGACCGAATGTTCAACCATTAACAAGGGAAAATTTACGTGTGCATCGAAATCACCCATATCGACGACGATCGCACAATCAGTCACCATCACCATCACCATCACCATCACCATCTACTTCAAGTTTAAATTCGACTGCAACAACGATTTCATTTTCGGTGTTTCTTCAGGCAATGCGGGAAATGCAGAATAGATTGGATACACCATCACCCGCATCATCTACATCAACCGGACATCCAGCAGCATCACCACGTTATTCACCATCACCATCGGAAGCGAGCACAAATTACAAGCCAGAGATGATCGACCATATTCAACAGTCTGGCTTCGATGTAAATGACGGCCCGGAATTCTACGACCACCAATACCATCCAATTGCTGATAACGACGTTGTGGATTTAATTAGTGAAAGTGACGTCGATGTTTCAAGTGGAGTGATTTATGGAAGTGATGCCCAAGCTTTGGGATGATGTTGCCATGGACCTCACAGTGAATGAACGTGAACAAAGTGCTGAGAGTCCGGAAGATGGTGATGATGATGACGTGCAATTGATGTCGTGGTTGCTGATCAGAATCCGGAAGATGACGACGATGATGACGATGTGCAAATTATTGATGTCGAAGTTGCAGCTGACGAACCGGCAAATGATGACGATGACGTGCAATTTGTCGATGTGGAATCTGTAGCGGCACCAGAACCAGCACCGGAACCAGCACCGGAACCAGCACCGGAACCAGCACCGGAACCAGCACCGGAAGTAAATGTGAATGCGGTAGCTGAAGTCGAGCAGCAATTGGAAGTGAATTTGGCTGAGCGTCCGATCTGCGCAATTTGCCATGATGATCTTCTATCAAATGATCCGCGAATTTTACATTGCCGGCATGTTTTTTGTTCAGAATGTGTAAAACATGTATTAAACGGCGGACAATACGCTAAATGTCCAAATTGCCGTTATCCATTTTCAAGAAAACGATGCTATTCGCTATTTTTCTCTTAAGGCAATTTGGTTGAATTTTTAATTTTATATTTTCATTGGCCTTTTTTATTATTATAAGTATTTATATATATTTTTTCGAATTATTTTTAATTTCATTTTTCTTGAAATTGTATTCATTCAAATTTTTTAAAGCTTCAATAAATAAATGTTAAAAAGCAAATCAAATGTATTTTTTTTTTCAAGTAGATTTTGATATTTTCAGCACCTAAAATTTCAGGTTTTTCTTCTTTCAGCTTAATGTGGCATTGCATTGTATTTTCAGTTGTATTCGATTTTTTTTTCTACAGGTTCATTCTCTTTTTACTTTTCCGCACACACCACTGTGTGTGGTAAAATATTGCGATCGGTCCAAAAAATTCAAAACGCCCGGAATAAGTTTTCTATGCGTTTTGAACCTAGAAAAAACGATTGCAGCCATTCCCGGAGCAATTTTTTGTCCGTGTGTGGTACGTTGTCCGTTGTCCGTTGTACGTTGTACGCAAAAATTTGTTAACACGATAACTCAAAAAATTGATTTTAGAATTGAACAAAAATTTACACTGTGAATCAAATTTTCTTGGTTGACTTTGACAAGCTGTCAAAGTCAACGTGATCGGCCCTCTGCCGTCATATTTGAATTGTAGCGTATCCGTGTAAATTGTATATGTATGAGTAGCGTCATTTTGAGCATCCATTGTACAGCGGGACCCAACGCTCGCTCTCTTACGCATTAGCAGTCAAATCGAAAGGACGTCGCTCCGTTAAGTATCACAAATTCATTATTAAATAAAATATATAAAATCGAATCATTCCGAATTTTATTTTACGAAGTGAATATTCTAGTGATCACAACTCAGAAGTGGGATCCCGAGACAAAATATGACGGCAAAAATTAATTGAGTGAATTTTTACGAACATTACGAGTTTTTTTATGGAAATATCAAATTGTGAAATCCATTGAACATAACCCCACTTTGCTTCGAATTCCGAAATTACCACGTGTGTTATAAAATTTGTGCGACATAACCACGAAAACTATTCCGAAAGTGATTAATTGCCAATAAAAGTGAACTATCATTCCGAAATTGAATAATTATTTTAAAAATTGAATTGAATAAATCATTTACTCCGATAATTGACATTATGAATCGTGCCGCTTTGATCGATTGGTTTACGGAACACCAAATTGCCTTTCCGGCGAGTGCCACAATTCGCCAATTACGTGTCTTGTACAACAATAATGCTCCGCCTGCGAATGAACGTATTAATGAATCCGATAGTGAAAATGAAATTAGTGAAGCCGAGCCAAGTGAAATTCCGAAAGCACAAAATATTCCGACCCCACCAATTGCTACGCCACCAGTGATTCCGCCGACACATTTGGCCGAAGAAGAGGCCGCATTGGACGTCGAACTACGAATTTTAGAAAAACGTCGACGCATCGCAGCATTACGAGCTGAATTGGCCGCTGAAGTTCCGATCGTGGCGCAAGCACCGGCCAATTTCAAAGATATTAAGCATTCCGTCCTTCCGTTTTCCGGTAATGAAGCTTACGATGCCAATAAGTGGTTAGCTGACTTTGAACGTGCTTGTGATTCGGTCAATGGTGGACCTGACTTCCGATTGAAATGTATCCGTCGATTGATGAAGCCTGATACCGAAGCCGAATTGTTTTTACGTACTGATAGTTCCGTCACTTACGCCGACTTCCGTTCTAATTTCCTGCTGAATTTTCGGATGAAGAAGAATATATTCCAGCCGTCCAAAATTTCCGTTATGGGATATATACTCCAGATGCAGGAGCTTGCGTTACGAGCCAACATTGACGAAACTCAAACTGTACGTTTCATTATTGATGGATTCCGGGATCGTACTGCCAATATTGCCTTACTTTATTCCGCTACGACCATTACGTAATTGAAACAATTGACACCACGTTACGTACAGCTGCGCGCATTGAGTGCCATACCATCGACTTCCAGTGGAAAAAGTTTCAGTGATAATCGTCCGAAAACCAGTGTTCCAGCTAAGCCAGTGATCCATACGAGCCCTTCCGTTCCGGTGAATCGTTGCTACAATTGCTCAGGTACGGGTCATATATCAGCCCGTTGCCCTGAACCAAAACGTGCCCATGGTACTTGCTTCCGCTGCGGTTCCAACCAACACGTAATTAAGGATTGCCCGAAACCCAAGCCGATGAATTCAAATCAAGTGGCTTTAATTGATGAATGCCGAGGGAGTTGGTGTGATGAAGATGTTGATGGTGCCGCTGATCAATTGAATTCCGAACTAAACATTGTAAGTGTTGCTTTTCTTGCTGATTGCGAATTGTTGCATTTACGAATTTCCGAGAAAGTATTGCGTTGTATATATTCCTGTTTCAACACAGATAATTCAGATACGAAATCCGATTGTAAGTTGTGTCTTCAGCCCATTGCGTTGCGTCTTACCCCTAGTGAAAATTCTACGTTAAGTCAGTGTCATACTATTGATCATTCGCTTCCGGATATATTGTCCATTGATTTAGATAATGGATCTTCCGCGGTATACGATGTTAACCCTAAATTGAATCCGTTCTTTTACGACAATGTTCAAAAGATAATTGAGAATGACTATTTGGATCTGGCAAATATTCCTAAAGTCGAACATAATTACGAAATGACAATCCGATTACAATCCGATATTCCGATAAGTTACCCTCCGAGACGAATCTCTTACGCTGATAAACAGATAGTGAACAAACATGTCGACGAATTGCTGTCTCTAGGATTTATACGTCCTAGTAAATCTCCTTACTCATTTCCGTTAGTATTGGTTCCGAGGAAAACCGGTTAAAAACGATTGTGCATTGATTATCGGCCATTGAATAAGATTATGGTACGTGACAGTTTCCCACTGCCATTGATTGACGATTGCATTGAGCGACTCGATGATAAGCGTTACTTTACGACTCTAGATTTGAAAAATGGTTTCCATCATATTAAGATGAATGAGAATTCTATTCAATGTACGGCTTTTGTTAGTCCCGATGGACAATACGAATATTTACGAATGCCTTTTGGACTTAAGAACGGCCCCCCAGTGTTTCAAAGATTTATCAATTTTGTTTTAAGAGAATTTATTCTCGAGGGCTCCGTCGTTGTTTACCTCGATGACATTACGTTAGCTACGAAAACCATTCCGGAACATTTAGATCTTCTAAAACGAGTATTACGACGATTGGCTGAATATAGGTTGGAGCTTAAACCTTCTAAATGTCGGTTCTGCTATACGGAAATTGATCTTCTGGGATTTTCTATCAGTGCTCAGGGTGTACGTCCCAATAATAAGCATTTAGAGGCAATCCGACGTCTTCCGCTTCCGGTTAACGCTGAAGAGTTGACCAAGTGTTTGGGCCTTTTTAGTTATTTCCGTCGCTTTATTTTGGCATATTCTTCCGTTTCCCAACCGTTACGAGTTCTTACGATGCCTAATGTTCCGTTCGATTTTAATGACAATTGTAAAAGTGTTTTTAAATCGCTATGTAATCAATTGGTTTCTAGTCCTGTTTTGGCCATTTACAGTCCGACTAAAGAAACAGAACTACATTGTGATGCTAGTTCGCGTGGTTACGGTGGTATACTTCTTCAGAGACAGGATGATGGCCGATTCCATCCTGTAGCTTATTTTTCAAAAGCCACTTCCGGAAATGAACCTAAGTACCACAGTTACGAATTGGAAACATTGGCTATTATTTACGCCCTTAAGAAATTTCACACCCAATTGGATGGAATTCCGTTCCGTATTGTCACTGATTGTGAAGCATTGGCTAAGACTTTAGCCAGACAAGGAGATAATGCTCGAATTGCTCGTTGGGCCTTATTTTTGGAAAAGTACGATTATACGATTCAACATCGTAGTGGTTCACAAATGACTCACGTTGATGCATTAAGCCGGTACCATCCGATTTCCGAAAATCCTATTGATAATTCCGACCAAATAGTAGGCATAGTAAATTCCGATGATATTGATGTCCAGTTACAGATCATGCAAAATCGTGATGAGAAAATTGTCAAATTGCGCGAAGAGTTGGAATTAAAATCGGTTCCTAATTACGTATTAGATGATGGCCATGTTTATCGACAGACAAGTGAGAATAAGCTACTCCTTTACGTTCCAAAAGAATTGGAAGAGGGTATCATACGCTCTGAACATGAGAAAATTTGTCATTTGGGTACTGATAAATGTGTTGATCAAATTAAAATGCATTACTGGTTTCCGAATATTAAAGAAAAAGTTGATCGATTCATCCGAAATTGCCTTAAGTGCATTATCAATTCTGTTCCGCCTCATAGTAATTACCATACCCTCCACCATATACCTAAGAAACCCATTCCGTTCGATACGATTCACGTTGATCATTTTGGTCCTCTTCCGTCTATCATCTCTAAGCGAAAACATATTTTTGCCGTTGTTGATGCGTTTACGAAACATGTTAAGCTATACGCTGTAAATTCGACTAGTACTAAAGAAGTGTGTGCATGTCTGGATAAATATTACGAGCATTACAGCAGGCCAAGAAGAATTATTAGCGATCGTGGTACTTGCTTTACGTCATTAGAATTTCGCTCATATCTTTCCGAAAATAACATAGAACATGTTAAAATTGCTTCCGCCTCTGCACAAGCCAACGGTCAGATTGAGCGGGTTAATCGAGTTATTAAGTCGGTATTAGCTATGATCTCCGAGCCTGTGCAACATTCTGATTGGTCAAAATTGTTAGTTCGAGTCGAATACGCTATTAATAATTCCGTCCATTCCGTTACGAAACAGACCCCTTGTCAGTTACTATTTGGAGTCAATCAGCGTGGCAGAGAAATTGATGTGCTTTCCAAATTTTTGGACGATAAGAGATTTTCCGCTATTGATCATGATTTGCTTACTTTACGTAAACAAGCGTCTGAGAAAATTGATTGTTATCAGCGAAAGAGTTCCGACTGCCATCGTGCTAAACATAAGCCAGCTATTGGCTTTTCAGCAGGAGAATTTGTCATGATCCGAAATGTCGATACTACAATTGGAACTAATAAGAAGTTCATTCCGAAATTCCGTGGTCCCTATCGTATACATAAGATACTTCCGAATGATCGATACGTAATAAGAGACATTGAAAATTGCCAGCTGACACAATTACCATACGACGGGTATGAGGCATCGCGCATACGGCGCTGGGTTGATTGGCGTGACTCTCGTGATTCCGACTCTGATCAAGAAGAGCAATACGAGAATTTACCAAATTAGTATTTAAGTATTGTTAATGTTGATTTCCGTTGATCGAGACGATCAATCGTCAGGATGGGCGAGTTGTGAATAAAATTTTCTTGGTTGACTTTGACAAGCTGTCAAAGTCAACGTGATCGGCCCTCTGCCGTCATATTTGAATTGTAGCATATCCGTGTAAATTGTATATGTATGAGTAGCGTCATTTTGAGCCTCCATTGTACAGCGAGACCCAACGCTCGCTCTCTTACGCATTAGCAGTCAAATCGAAAGGACGTCGCTCCGTTAAGTATCACAAATTCATTATTAAATAAAATATATAAAATCGAATCATTCCGACTTTTATTTTACGAAGTGAATATTCTAGTGATCACAACACACACATTTGTCTTCATTAGGAATAGAAACCTATTAATTTTCGGGTAGCTCTAGTGGAGTCGAATCAAAAAATGGGCTGTTTTTCAATATAATTACGAAAAATTTGTATGGGGACTATGACTATTTCGCATTGTATCATTATGAAACTTTCAGAATATAATTTTTTTATGATAAGAATGAGGCATGTGAAATTTCAAGTCATTCCAATGAGATTCAGGACTACCTCCCCTGCAAAATTTCGGATTTTTGGAGTCTTTTCGCGGTCAAAACTGAAAAATTGTGTGGCGGGATCTTAAGTTCACATTGTTTCCTACTGGAACTGTCAGATTATTATTTTCTATGTTTTTCAAGTCATTCTGATGAGATTTAAGACCAGCTCCCTCACAAAACTTTCAATTTTCGGGGTCAATCTTCAAATCATTAAATTGGATGAAGTATTTGTGATTTTCTAATCTGTGTTTTTTCATCAATTTGAATGCTCATGCTGTTACCGAAAGTTATACTGTTATACATAACATAAATGTAGAACCATATCTATCGTTGGCATGAATTGAAAGTTCACATCAGTGTGAACAAATTCGTAATTGTTATTACCAATTCAAAAATAGAGAACGTTGAAGTAAGAATTAGGAACTGAGATGTTTATTTGTTTTGATATTAAAATTTAAATTTAAATCACATGATGTGTAATGACTTGAAATTCGATCTCATCGTAATGACTTCAAATTTGCTGTGATTTATCCTCAAAGTTGCATTCGATAAGAAATAAACATAAATCCAAAACAAATGAGTAGCAATCAATGAAAAATGCGTAAGCCCGAACAATTTCGGGAAATGTGCGGAAAAGTTAGTTTTACGTACGTAAGACCATTTATTTAAATAAAGCAGACACATAAAAGTTAAATGATGTTCTTTTATTTGAAGTTTTTTTTCCAGATTTTTCTTGTTTCAGATTCTTCTTTTTATTTGTATTTTAGGGATACAGTCACGATTCGCGATTCATTACTGTTTCGCGGTTGATGAATACAGCTCATATATATTGGGTGAACAAATGAATTTTAAAGGATTTACAAGAAATGATATACTAGCACTATATCGCATCGGGCAATCTTGTAACTATCTTCATGTCAAAGCATCATCATTACTCATCACTTTTCAGTATCTGTCATTTCACCGAAGTGTAAACAACATAGTTTTTGTGTGCCCCGAATATGTCTACTTTTGTTCCATCAAAACACAATTTGCGGGAAAGATTACTTCTTTGCTTTCATTTGAAGAAATCTGCAGCTGAAAGTCGTCGTGTGCTGCAGGAAGCTTATGGGGATCACGCTCCATCGATTTCCACTTGTGAGTACTGGTTTAGTCGATTTAAAAGTGGTGATTTTGATACGAACGACAAAGAGCGTCCAGTATTTGGTGGGATCAGAAGGGTATGCTGTTTTATGAACTGCTAAAACCGGGTGAAACTATTACTGGGGAACAGAAAGTGTATTTCCAAATAATGTTCAAAGTTACAGGAATCAACATTGGTTGAGAGAACGCGCAATACTGGCACCAAAAAATGTACACGTCAATGCAATCAATTATCAGATTCAAAAAATATTGCCAGGTGCAGTGATATCATATAAATCTGTTGATAGCGCAATGAATGCAGATGATGTAGTGAATTATCCAATTGAATTTTTGAATTCACTTAAACCACCTGGTATGCCACCGCATTATTTGTATTTAAAGGTTGGCTCATCAATTATTTTACTGCGGAATTTAAATGCACCAAAACTGTGCAATGGCACAAGATTAGCAGTAAAAAAATTGATGCCGAATTTAATTGAAGCCACAATATTGACCGGAACAGCGAAAGGTGAAATTGTGCTCATACCACGAATTCCACTGATTCCAACAGACATGCCATTTGAATTTAAGCGTTTGCAATTCCCAGTGCGTCTATCATTTGCCATGTCCATCAATAAGGCGCAAGGACAAACGCTTCAAATATGCGGATTAAATTTGGAGGAGCCGTGCTTTTCAAATGGACAGCCATACGTGGCCTGCTCAAGAGTTGGAACTCCAAATTGTTTGTATATGCTCGCTTCAAATGGGCAAACAAAAAATATTGTATATCCAAAACGGTGTCCGCTAGTTAATGATAAATATGAATACACTTGTTCACTAGACCAATCAATAACGTTTTTCACTAATGCTTTACAAAAATGCGGACGAATGTTTTTTTCCCGTAAAATATCGAATGAAGTCAACGAATTTATAGTATTATCACTCAGATCAGACAAATTATGCAAAATCTCACCAATTTTCCACAGTTCAGCCGCCGAATAAAGCATGGATTGAAATTGGTACGGTCAAAAACAGCACAGTCACAATGCACACTCAGTCCGACACAGTAAAATATGATAATAGACTCGAAAAACAATGAAAAAATTAAAACTATTATCAGATTCATGCAATACACAAAAAAATAGTCAAAAATGCACAAAAAGATTTAATTATAAATCAATTTGTGCCACAAAATAAATAAAATTAACAAAAATTGTATTAGCGCAGAAAAAAATATGACTTTTAAGAAAAAATATGTAGAAAAAATATGTAGAAAAAACGTCAATGATATTTCGCAATTATCGGAAGATTTATTCAGTTTGAAGTAAATCATCGGATGATTTGCCATATATTAATCGTCAAATTCGTCGTGTCACCATACTTTAGTGCTTTACCAATCAATGATTGCATAATCAATGATATTTGATGTAAGACGCACAAATAAATCGGCACATCACACACACACAATCGGAAATTACATGCGACTTTTTTTCACTGTCTTATCTTTTGTCTGACTCATTTTTTCTGAACTTCAAAGCTTGGTGAATTTAGCGTGAATTCACTCCCAATATACAAGTACACGCGAAATTCCGTTTTGATTTTAGATGCATTTGAATTGAGGATCGTATAATTTGCACCAGTTCAAATCAATTATTCAAATTGGTGCGTGCTGCTCCAAAGGTTTGGAAAAAAGCGCCTCCTTCAACGCTGTTCGACAGATTTGTTTGCACTTTGTGTATTATGTTTTTGATTTTAACTAAATTAAAGGGAAAGAACGAATGGGATATTTATGTTTACCCATTGTCTTTACGTCTTTAATCCATTCATTCGTCTGTCCAACGAGTTTGTGCGTGCGCGTGTGCTTCTTATATAATTCTTTTTTCTCATTTTGGCTGCTCTGCTCGTTGCAGAAGTTCATGTCGTTCATTTAAGATATTTTGCTGTACATTTTTTTCTCGTTGACTTAGATTTATTCATAATTCAATGCCGTAGAATCCAATCCATTCGCTCAATTTTTCTAACCAATGAATGCTAAGAATTGATCGTTGAATATTGTCGCAGCAAAGTTTGTCAATCAAATGTGTTGCAAACGCTCAGTCCATGACGATTTTATCACGAAAACCACGTTTTTGTACAAATGAAAAGCAGAACTATAAAGCACTAAAGTATGGTCGTGGCACGACGAATTTGACGATTAATATATGTAGGGCTGAGAGCAGAGCCTTTCCGAGCGCCCATTGCGCCCGTGTGCAACATTTCTTGCGCGCCCCTA
Organism: Obolodiplosis robiniae; assembly: GCA_028476595.1. Lineage (NCBI taxonomy): Eukaryota > Metazoa > Arthropoda > Insecta > Diptera > Cecidomyiidae > Obolodiplosis > Obolodiplosis robiniae. The sequence continues at coordinate 32,900,292 of CM052015.1, read as the reverse complement.
AATTTGAATGTTTTTTAAAATAAAAAGTGATTATGTGCATAGTTGCAATATAATACTTTATTTCATAAAAATACTTTTCATTACAAAATATAATTAATTGAAAGTTTTTTTTCGTGCTTTTGCTGAAGCAAATTCGTTAATTACTTCTTCGTATTCAATTGAATTGGCAACTTCATGCTCAATCGAGATGATGGCGAGGTTGTTTAGCCTGTTTTGCTGCATTGAATTTCGCAAATAATTTTTGATGATTTTTAGTTTGGAAAAAGATCATTCCCCAGTTGCCACTGAGACGGGTGTTGTAAGCAATATACGATATACGATGACTGTATTTGGTACCAAGTTTTCCATTCGGTGTTTAAATATGGCATTTAAAATATCCAAAGTATGCGTAATTTTCTCATTTGCAGCTAATGTGTAAACAGCAGAGAGCTCACAAAATAAATCATTGCCGTCGATATCCGATTTCCCATTCTGTGTGAGTGCTCGTTCAAGGTTCTGACATGCGATTAGCAAACTTCCATTGTGTTTGTTGTCCTCGAAGTTTCCAAATTCATACAAAAATTATAACAGATCTGTATGCGCCTTCAACGCGGCAAACCGCTCTGCAATGGAATTTGCTGCAATTTCAATGATGGAGTCAACTTCAGCAAAAAATTCTTCTTCTGAAGCGATTGGATTTTGAACGCGGCGCATGGTACTACCTCTAAATTCCCGTTCAATGTTGAGATGTTCACAAATTTTACGAGCTTCATCGACGATTTTGTCACAGCAATTAATCTTGTAGCCATCCAAAAATGTAGCAAGGCTTTCCAAACAATAAACTGCAGCTTGAACATTCGAACTGATGGACTGCAACGATTTAGATGCCACGTTTGTTTCACTTAATATGTCATACCAAACACAAACAAAACAAAAAAATCTTAGTCCATTTTGTCAGCGATTGCTTCAGCTTCATTACGAATATTGGAGCGGAATGCGCTTGAGTTTTGGATTTCTCTTAAAGTTGCTATTATTTGACCTGGATTGTGTCGCAATGGCTTCATCGCATCCATTCTACTAGACCAGCGAGAGGTACAAATCGCCTTTGGTGTTAGTGATGATACAGAATTTAAATGGGCCTTAAGCACATCCCAGCGATTAGTTGAACCAGACAAAAAAACAAAAATATGTTGAACCAGTTCAAAGAATTTTTTTGTAAATCCTGAATTAGCTGAGTCGTTGATCATCAAGTTGAGTGAGTGATTCGAACAAGGAACAAAAAAGGCTCTTGGAAATTTATCAAGTATAATTTTCTGCACGCCAATATTCTTTCCTTTCATGCTTGCGCAATTGTCGTATCCTTGCCCACGTAAATCATTCAAATCCAATGTGAGTGATTCCAACTCTTCTAATGCGACTTCTGCGATTCCGGCGCCAGTTTTTACACCAATGTTGACAAATTTTAAAAAACTCTCTTTAACTTCATAAGTTCGAGTCATCTTATTCAAAAATACGTAACGTAAAACAAGTGTCATTTGTTCGGTATGTGTAACATCCGGTGTACTATCCAAAATGACAGAATAATACTTGCTCTCTTTCACACAATCCAAAATGTGCCTCTGAACCTTCGATCCGATTATATTTATTAATTCGTTTTGAGTTTTTGATGACAAATAGTGAACGTGTTCGCTTTTATCGAGATGTTCTCTGAGAACACTATCAAATGAAGCCACTGTATGGACCAGCTGATGGAAGTTGCCGTTATGCCCCATTGCATCATGCACATTTGATGATGAACCAAAAAATGAGATATTTTGTCTAGCAAGGTAAAGCACAAATGCAATCAATCGCTTAAAAACTTGTCGAAGACGCTGTTTTTCATTTTGGAATTGTTTAAACAAATGATCACTGATAGTATTGGGTGTGTTCCTAGAAAGACGCGCTTTTTTTTGTTCAAAAAACCATTTATTTATGTATGAAAATGAAAATACATGTCATTCAAAATATTGTCCATCGGAAGCTACGACTTTTTCCCATCTTTCAGGCAATTTATGGATTCCATCCCAAAAGAATTGCTCATTTTTCAGAGCGAAGAACGAATCGAGCCATTTTTTGATACCTTCAACTGAAGTGAACCGTATTCCGGAGAGGTGATTCTGCATCGACCGAAACAAGTGGTAATCGGAAGGGGCCAAGTCTGGGCTATAAGGCGGGTGAGGCAGAATTTCCCATCCGACGTTTTCCAAATAGTTTTTAACAGGCACCGCAACATGTGGCCGAGCATTGTCATGATGGAAAATTATTGACTCATGTCTAGTCGCATATTCCGGCCGTTTTTGCTTAATTGCTGCATTCAATTTGATCAATTGTTGTCGGTAGCGGTCCCCATTAATGGTTTCACCTGGTTTTAGCAGCTCATAATATAGCACACCCTTCTGATCCCACCAAATACAGAGCATTACCTTAGCACCATGAATATTCGGCTTTGGTGTCGATTTTGCAGGCTTGCCGCGCTTTGTATATGATTTCTTTCGCTTCGGATTATCGTAGTGAATCCACTTTTCATCATCAGTCACAATACGATGCAAAAAACCCTTCCGTTTTTGCCTTTGAAGCAGCTGTTCACAAGTGAAAAATCGCCTTTCAACGTCTCTCGGCTTCAATTCATATGGCACCCAATTTCCTTGCTTTTGAATGTATCCAGCTGCTTTCAAGCGTTTGGAAATGGCTGAGTGAGTGACTCCCAATGATTTTGCAAGTTCTTCTTGAGTTTGACATGGATCTTCATCAAGTAATGCCTCCAATTCGTCGTCTTCAAACTTTTTTGATGGACCTGGTCGCTCTTTGTCTTCTGTATCGAAATCACCACTTCTAAACCGTACAAACCACTCCTGACACATTCTAATGCTTACAGAATATTCAGGGTAAGCTTCAATGAGTAAATGTTGCGCTTCTGTTGCACTTTTCTTCAAATGAAAGTAGTGTATCAAAACTTCCCGCAAATGTTGTTTTGAAGGCACGAAATTAGACATTTTCGATTATGATAAAAACTTCTGCAAAAATACGACTGTTCACTTTGACACTTGTAATTCAATAGATTTGTTGATGCTCTTTAAGATAGAATAGCTGTCACTGTCAAAAAAATGGCGCGAGTGAATCGAAACGAAGTTAGTAACGATGCGCGTCTTTCTAGGAACACACCCAATACTTTCATTTGAAATTCGTTGAGCGAGCGATTTCCATTTAGTAAAGTTGACCATATGCGAATTAGAATGCTCGTGCCGTTTAATAATCTGCGACAAATGCTGCCAATCCTTAACGCCATTCGTTGTAGCTAAACCACCCTCGGCTTCGTTTTGTTCGAACGTCAACAACAAAAACATTGAACAGCATCTAAAACTTTCGAATAAATTAGCCATTCACGATTGATACCTTCACCATTTGCCAATTGCTTTGAATAATATGATGCATTGAAAGATCTGCCATTTGTGCTTGGAAATGTGATTATAATTTGGGTTGGACCTGCGCGAACAATGCGCTCACGTAAATATTCAGTAAATTTGGTCGGTAAACTGCCAAAATCGGTGAAATCGTAATCTATGGAATTCAACAACAAAATCAAAATATTGAATTTCTTGCATATTTTTTTTCGCGAAGAATATACCTTCTTGCGGTTGTTCTGATTCACTTTCTACTATTTCCATGTTTTGACATTCATCAACTACGACAATATCAGAATCGACTGTATTTTTGCTTTCATCAGAGGTTTGAAATTCACTTCCAGCATTTTCTTCAGTCATAGGAACATCATCGTCTTTGTCTTTATCATGTTCAGCTGATGTCGATTGGCCTTTGGGTACTAAAATATCAAACATAAAAATGCCGTTTAAAGTGGAATCACTCACAAATATTCATTGAAAACAATAAAAATTCGATTTATTAACCTCTTGGAAAAAAATTTGATATATCGCGCACCACTTTTTTCACTTCTGCATCTTTCTGCTTCCTTATTTTCCCATATTGATAACCTGATAACTTTTTCTTGTCCATTTTTGTTGAAATTTAATTAAACCAAAGACTTTTAAATGATAAAATGAACGGATTATGTTCATGTACAAATCAATCTGTTTAATGAACAGCAATCGATTGTATTAGCCATGCAACGGACTTTATCGCAAATGAAACGTGCGCAATGTTGACTCATACATTCTTCGTTGCTCGCATAGCACACTGCGATCAACAGTGTTCTCTAAACATTCGTCGCCAAAAATTGGAGACAGTTCGTTTTCATTTTTACATTAATATCAAATAAACACACTTTCAACAGCATACTTTATCGAATGTGCTGAATATTGAAGAATTACATTTGAGCAAAATTTATTCATGCGAAAAAAAGTTGTTTACAAAACGTCGCCGCATGATTTAAGCGAAATTGATTTTCTGTTGTTCTTTTTGTGTTCAATGTATTTACTGTCGATCAATTTGTGAACGTATTCTAGCGCAACGAATAGTTTTTAAATTTTGATAGCATTCTCTATCGGAAACGGCGGTCTCTTTTTCTCACCAGAACAAGACGGTCATATATTTTTTCTCTCTCACGCTCTCGCTCCCTTTTGGAACTAGATTTTAAATTTTTTTTTTACTTTTTTCGTTAATTTTTTCAAAGCCGCGAGAAAAAAATTTGGCCGTCGCGCCCGTGTGCATTGCACCCATTGCACCCACGTACGGAAAGGCTCTGCCTTCAGTTTTTCTGCGTTCAAAATACTGTCATATTCGCTATTCCATCGCGTTTCAACGGGCGTTATCAGGCCTGCTTCAAGAGTCTTTCGAAAAATTATTTTCTTGTCATCGAAACCTTGTCAATTCTCTCGAAACATTTGGAAAAATCAGCCTTTCCGATCAAATTTAATTGATACGCGAAACATTTGAGCTGTTTTGGTAAGACTATATCACAATTCCTATTATCAAGCTCAGCAAAATTCAATTCGTTTGATTGCACATCTGATACAACTGGAACATTTGTATTTTCAATGACATCACTCGAATCAACAATTTCACATTCATCTTCAGTCTCAGAATCACTATCTGAATTGTTGCGTGTATTCGATGTTTGAATATTTGGCTCAGGTGCTTCATCCGGTGCAGCAAACTTGCAGTGTGCTTTGACAAGACCAGAGCCACCATCAGAAATAGAATCAGTTACCTTTCCAGTAATGTTGTATTCTTCATTGATGCCATGAATAACTTATCCCAAATAATCGTACGTTTGCCTTTGTTCCATAGGTCTAAACGCCAACAAATATGAATGGCGCTTATAATCATCATCGAGAAAATGAACTGCTTCATCAAGATATGACTGAGCACGTTTGCTCCAAACATCTGTTGTCGTACAAACATGGCTTTGTTTATCCAATAAATCTTGTAAATTTAGACGCAATTCCTTATAAGTTTTTTCGAGTTGGCAGGTGATAGCATATCTAGTGGGTATTTTGATATCTTTTCCACTTATCGCTTATAGCATTCGCTTCAATTAAAAAATCCAAAATCAGTTCAACCAACTAAAAATTCGGATGAAATTATTGAATCATTTATGAAATTCTATAAATAGAAAAGAAAAACATCGGATGTGAAAATATAAAGTTATTTTTTCATACGAACAAGTGGAACTACTTGAACTAGTTGGATTATTTGAACTGGCTGTGAGTTTGGATTTTTGTTATCAATATGTGTGTAAAATTTGTCTACGTGTGTTGGATGAAGTTGTTTGATGTGTCGAAAGAGATTCGATGTTCCATTTATTGCGGCGCCGATAGTTTTTTTGTCAGTGCATAGCTTACACTCCACTTCGACGTTTATTTCAGTTTTCCATTTTGTTAATTCAAATATTTGCCATCCAAGCATTTCGGCAATTTTTCAACACGGCGCCTCTTACGTAACGCATTCACTGTCCACAATACTAATATCACAATAATATCATCATTGATCGGAATTACAGGGATCTCAATGCAAACGAGTTGGATAGTGGCATTGAGACCTTGGATTGGAATCTTGAGCGTCATCAAAATGTTGATGATATGGTCTCAGCATTAAATGATAATATTCTAAATCTAATTAATCGCTTCGCCCCTATCAAATCGCGTCGCGTTCGAAATGCTCCCAAGTACTGGTTTAATAATGACATTAAACAGGCCTTGGATGAAAGAAAAGCTGCTTATGTGAGTTGCAAAAAAAGCAACTCCCATGATGTAGCTACTCATCAACAGTTACTTGACATTCATAAGGTAAAATCCAGGAGGGTCAAGTCGCTGATTAACATTATCAAAAAGAAGTCAACGGTCGAGAGTTTCATTAACGCCGACTCTGTTCGTTCGAAATGGAGTGTTATTGAATCGCTTGGCTGTTGCAAATCTAGTAAGGATGATAGTAATGATTCTGAAATCCTAGACAACTTCAATCTGGATGACATCAATGATTTTTTCGCTTCAATTCATACCTCTGGCGGGGCAGATCTGGGCAATTTATCTCTTCCAACCAATATCAATTCAACTTTTTCGTTTAACGAAATAATCATTGAGCAATTTAATTTTGCCTTTGCGCAAATCAAGAGCAATGCTGTCGGTGCCGACGGTATTCCACTTAAATTTCTTAAATTGATCATTCCCTCAATCGCTCATAATATTGTTTCCTTTTTCAATTTTTGCATTTCAAATAACGTTTATCCAGCTGATTGGAATAAAATCATAATTAAACCTCACAATAAAGTCCCAAGTCCCCAGCTCATTTCTGAATACCGACCAATCAGAATTATCTCAGTCATCCCTAAGATTTTCGCTATTCTCCGGAATAGACAGATCACTGGCTATCTGGAGTCAAATGCTATTCTTCACGAACGGCAATCTGGTTTCCGAAGAAATCATAGTTGTACCACCTCACTTTTGAACATATCAGAGAGTATCAGATCTTCGTTAAATCGTAAAAAATCAGTAATTTTTGTATCACTAGATATAGAAAGCGCGTTTCCCTCAGTTCCACATGATGCACTTTTGAAAGTTTGTGAATCGTACGGTTTTTCTAACAGCACGCTCCCATTAATCAAATCAATTTATAGTAATATTAGTCAAAAAGTTAAAGTCGGTGACCAAGAGTCTGTTTTTGTTCCAATTAATAATGGAGTTCTTCAAGGTAGTAATTTCGGCCAAACTTTCTTTTCCTTATATTTCAATGATACTCTCAACGTGCTCGAACACATGACTGGCCATTTGTTCGCGGATGACGCTCAAGCACTCCTAGAAGTCGATTTTGATCAAATTAATAATGGCATTGATAAAGTGAACTCCGATCTTGCGAAATTAAATGATTTTATAAAACGTCGCGGTATGAAGTTGAACGGATCAAAATCTAAAGTAATGATTATCGGTTCTAAGCATCAAGCGGGTCGGTTGAATTTCGATATGATCAATGACGTGAAAATAGGTGATGAAAAACTCGAATTTTGCAAGTCAATAAAGAACCTTGGTGTGATTTTTGACGAAAACTTTAATTTTCAAGAGCATGACAAGTGTAAATTGCAAAAGGTGTATGGTGTCTTAAATCGCATACGTCACTCGAAGCATTTTATACCCAATTATATCAAACGTGACATGGCAATCGCGTTAATTGATCCAATCATGGACTATGGTGATGTCAAAACGTATGGCTGGGGTGCTCATAGCACTCAAAACCAAGTCCATCGTGATCTTGTAGCTGATAATGACAAAATCAGATACATTTTCGGATTGAAGCGTAATGACCATGTCACTGAATACCGGCAGCGTCTAAATGAATTGACTCCAGAGAGCAGGGCAAAGTTGCAATCAGCAGTCTTGATATTTAAACAGCTGTCAAAGCAGTCTCCTGTATACTTGAATCACATGTTTGTTCGGAACGGTGAAACATCGCGATACCCTGATAACCTTCGCGTTAATTTTAATCCACGTACCGCCTTTGACGATCGCGCCTTAAGTTACTCCGCAATTAAATTCTGGAATAGCATACCGGTTGAAATTAGAAAATCTGAATCGTTGACTTTGTTTAAATTAAATCTTAAGCATTATTTACGCGCCGAACAATAAATGCTCTATTAAATTTATTTGATCGTGAATACTCGGAGCAATGTGATGATATTTTCTCAACCAATTAGATTAAATTTTCATCATTAACATCATCATCATTCATATGCTTTTTCTTATGTTTTTGCTTTCTCATAATAATGTGAACGTAAATTTCACTTCAAAAATCTATTGTATTTCCTCTGTCTCTCCAGAGACAGGCCGGTTTTGCCATGGTTTTCCGGACCCAATTTGATAGAAGAGCTTCTCTCTAATATCACCCCACCCCTGACTGTATTCTTTTTTTCAAGACGTACCATGGGCGGAATTTATGTCGTATTGGGTCTCTGACCAGCATGTTCACAGTTCGCTGTGAACACATGTTGACATAAATTTAGGCTTCGTAATAAATAAATAAATAAATAAAAAATACCAACTGTTTGCAATAAATGGAATATAGTCTCATTCTTCTTCTACATTCCCATTGAAAATTTTTCAATATTTCTCTACTCACCTTCTTCGTCATCAAAATTTCTGTTCCGAATTCTCCTTTCTTCGTTGCCCATTGTACCATTTTCAAATTGTTTTGATAAATAAAAAATCCTTTTATCTTATTTTTTGCTAAATCATAACCTCTTAATGAGCTGACAAATGACATTTATTGAACCGCCAAATATTGATTAGTACTAATGTCAAATGTTTGAACAAAAATACGGAGCGCATGAGAAAATTAAATATCAAAATTGTGTTAAAAACTACAAGTCGATTAAAAATGAAATATGTATGTAGATTATAACTTTATTAATATTTTCATTTGAAATTTATGCTATTTAAAACAGAATATTCGATCGGCAAATTTACAAACAGTTCTGCATCATGAATTGCTTGAATAAACTGTTGTTTTTTTGTCAAACTTTTAATGAACTTTTCGCGATCGTCGCCCAAATTAGTGAGAGGCGTAAATTTCTTTTGTTCACCCGAGCAATAACTAATCAAAAGGCTATTGCATAAATGAAATGGAACGCAATTTGATCTCAAAACTTCGCCCATTTGCATTGTTCCAAAGAACTCAACCCATACTCCTTGCAAATCCTTAGATTTTTTGTAAACATTCCTAACACGCGCTGGCCACGGTTTGAAACCAAGCATCCGAGCGCAAACAGTATCATTAACATTCACAACAACATTATTTGAGATCAATTGACAGATCAACAGTACACTCATCATTGAGAAGGGCAAATATACCCTTAGATTTATCATGGAAGAGATCTATTTTTGAAAAAAAGACACAAAAGAACGCAAAAGAATGTTTTCTCAAATATTTTGTTTCTAAATTGACAGTGGAATTGAATAACATATTTACCAATGATTACAGAGTTGTCGAGGAACGGCACAAATGGTATGTCTAGGCCTTGGTTATTGTAATACTCTTTTCTCTTAATAGCATACGACCAACAAAAAAGTTTTGAACACGCTCATTGGAGTAATTGATGCAGAGTTGTTCAAATGTATTACACAATGCTGCAAAATTTTTTTTTTTTTTCATACTCCAATTTTCTATTGCTTATTTTGTGTTAGCATAGGGCCTCCCTGTTCCAAAAAGCCAAAGAGTTTGACAGATTCAAGCAGCGTTCCCGAGATATGCTACTTTACCCCATATTTCGGACCATATCTCAAAAATCGTATGAGATACCCAGGTAAATAGAACGGTTTTGGAAAGGTGGCCATGACCGTGCGCAAATCGTAAGTCTACATTTGTGGCTGCTATGGGGTCAAAAAGGTCATCCTTCGCTGATTTTTTTGGCCACTTTCACCCACTTATCGACCCAGATCCCAACAACCAGTTGAGATTATCCCAATTTCAGAACTACTATTTTTTGGCGCCATCGTAACGAAAATTTAAAGCCTCAGAAGTCTACGATCGGACGACAATTGTAGAAGTTTCAGAGCAACAACTGAGATTTTTCAGGAATTCCATGAAATTCCGCTTTGTCCCATATTTCGGGAATTTTCTATATGAAAAATGTGAAAAATCAGTGTAAAATCTCCGAAAAAGTAAAACCATAATACCTTAAGATTTATCTTCGATTTGATATAGCATAAAGTTATATTTTCCTTTTTATATGGTAAAAGTATCTCTCGAATCAAGATGACAAACCTGGTAGAGTAAAGTAATGTAGAGTAAATTAACGTAGAGTAAATCAATTAACATTTTTCAGTCAAATTTTTAAAATAAGCTTTTCATTTATTATTTAAAGAAAACAGGGGAGATGTCACATGCATACCAACAATGTACACACTAACACACTAACATCTAGCTGTCATTAAAGAGAGACGCCAGTCTTATACTTGTCATCACACGAACCGCACGCTGTTTCCATACAAAAGATGGATATTTTAATTCGGATAAATTATTTCCGGATAAATTATTTCATGGAGCCTTTGCGATACACCATTGCCTCAAATTATCGATAGCACGTTGAAGCTTCAATGTGTCCATAGCGGAATTGATTGCGGCTGCAATTTTAAGATCATCAGCAAACAAAGATATAAATACATCAATACCCAATTCCTCAACTATGTCGTTGATAAATAGTAAAAAAAGTGTAGGACCCAAGTGACTTCCTTGAGGCACACCCGAGTTTACTATGAATTCCCTGGAACATCTACCATTGTAGTTTACAAATTGACGACGATCACGAAGATATGATTTGATCCAATAGATTAGGTTACTAGGTATATTATATCTGTTTAACTTTGAAATCAATATATCATGATTGACTTTATCAAAAGCCTTTGCAAAATCTGTGTATAGCACATCTACTTGTCGTCGATTTTTAAACACAAAGTGAGTAAAATCCATGAGATTGGTCACTGTTGAACGCCTTTTAGAGAATCCATGTTGTTTCGGTGATATTCTATTTGCAACCATATCAGTTAGTTTAATATTCACGAGTTTCTCGAAGAATTTAGCTATAGTTGGTAGTTTAGCTATACAGCAATAGTTTTCAACATTTGATCTAGATCTCTTTTTAGAGATTGGATTCACGCTGTAACTCTTCCACTGAGAAGGAAACAATCCGAGAGTTAGTGATTCGTTGAATATGATGTGAAGTGGTATGCACAAAAAGGCTGCACAATTTTTCAGCAATAATGGATGAAAACCATCAGGTCCCGTTCCTTTCGATACATCAATTTTCATAAGCTCGTCGAATACAAATGCTTCCTCCAACAGGAATAAATCATTACTTCCTCCAATGGTGGTAACTCGATTGGGTTGTAAGCCATTCCTATTAAATTCAAAATTTTTGTTGAAAAATTTTGCAAAAAGATCAGCTTGAACTTGAATATTAGTCGTTGATGTATCACCATAATGAAGAATTTTCGGTATATTATCAGTTTTCCTCCTGGAATTAATAATACGCCAGAATGATTTTGAGTCTGATCGAACAGTAGAAGCCATATTATTGATGTAATCATCGTAGAGTTTTGTATTCAATGAGTCAAACGCAGCGAATGCTGCATCAAACGAACGTCTATAGCCCGAGATTTTGAAATACTTCCATTCCTTATTTCTCTTGTTTTTTAGGTTACGTAGTTGAGCATTGCTCCATGGACACTTTACATTACGTTTAATGGTATTCTTTGGTATAAAGCGCTCTATTGCTGTCGTTAATGAATTAACAAGCACAGTCACCTTATCGTCCAGAGATAGATGACGACTAATTAGTTGATTTTCCAAGCATAAAGATGACAGATACTGATTCAAGCCAAAATAGTCTCCTCTTTTATAGTTAAATGTGTCGGCATTTAGCTCAGATGAAGCAACATTGAAATGCCATTCAAATGTGAGCAAAATCGGTGGATGGAGATCATCTACTTTGACTAACGGAGGCGGCCTAAGAATTGTTAGATTTTCGTGGTCGTTCGTAAATACAAGATCTAATAGTCTACCCATTGAATTACGAATGAATAGAACTTTGACGGAAAAAGCAAAATGTTTTCTTTTTGATGCGGATCTTCATACTGGGCAGAAGCAATTCATATGGCAGCTTATGTAAGAAATAGGATACCGTGCACCAAATTATCAAATAAAGCGGTGAAAACACCGGAAGAACTGTTCACTGGGAAGAGAAGCGATTTAACTGACTTCAAATTATTCGGGTCACGGGTAATGGTTTTAATACCGAAACGATCGCGTTCAAAGTGGGATGAAAACAGTACAAAAATGATATTTGTCGGATATGATGAAAACACAAAAGGCTATAGATGTGTGAATACGCCGACCAGAAAATTAACAGTGAGCCGTAATGTAAAGTTCCTCTACCAAAAAGTGAACACCAACAACAGGGTAAATTATTCAAGTGATCCGGAGGTTGAAACAGTTGCGAAAAATGATAGTGTCATGTCTGACAAAGAAGATGTGCAAAATGAAAGTGACATGATGGGGATGAATCATTTCAGGACGCACATAGTCCGCACACTGATGAAATGGATAATAGTATTGAACAGGAGTTAGATAGTGATTCTTCAAACGACACCAGAAACGATCCAACGTTCACATCGCGTGAAAACACAGAGAATGGCTCCAGAGCATCGTCGAGAAAACGAAAGGTGTTCCAACCATTCCAAATGGGACATTTTGCTTTCATGGTGGAATGCAACGAAATGGAACCACAAAGTGTTAATGAAGCTTTAAACAGTGAAAACAGTGAAAGGTGGATTAAGGCTATGGACGAAGAAATTGAGGCGCACAACGAAAATGGGATACGCACAAATACCGGAAGTTGATTTCGATGAAATATTCTCACCCGTAGTGCGCCACACATCGCTTCGTATACTATTTGCAATAGCAGTCATGAAAGGTATGAGGATTTTTCAAATGGACGCCATAACGGCATTCCTGCAAAGTGAATTGCACGAAACAATTTATATGAAGCAGCCAGAGAATTACGCAGATGGCAGCGAAAAAGTCTGTCTATTGAAAAAATACATTTATGGCGGGCAGGCAAAGGAACCTCAAATTGAGTGAAGTGTTGAAAAAATTCAATTTAGAGAAATCGACATGAATAAAAAACTTACAATATTAATCGCGGTTTATGTCGACGATTTGCTAATTTTTTATAAAATTGAGAGTGAACTCAGCGAACTAAAGACATTCTTGAACAATTCATTGAAAATGAAAGAAATTGGAGAAGCGAAAGAATGCATCGGCATTCAGATATCAAAGTCGAACAACACAATTGAATTGAGCCAGCAAAAATACATTGAACAAATATTGAAACGTTTCGACATGCTCAGTTGTAACCGGCAAAAACACCGGGAGATCCGAGTGAAAACTTATCCGTCAGCATGGTAAATGAGAACAATGACCTGACGGGCAAAGTGCCATTTCAAGAACTGATCGGCAGTTTATTATATGTGGCTCAGATTACTCGACCGGACATCGCATTTTGTGTCAACACGAGCACAATTAAGCTGGCAAGGAACGATGCATACAGAGAACGTTCTAAACATATCGACGCGCGGTTCCACCACGTACGTGACAATATAGAAAAAAAAGGTAATCATCGAATTCATATCGACACACGATATGGTGGCAGACGCGCTGACAAAGGCAATGGGCCGAAGATCAAACAATTCGCCGAAGCAATGGGTTTGAAATAAGTATTTTGCTTATGAAACAATTTTTGCACTAATGATTTTTGTTTAACAATTTCAGCAATATTCATTTTTTTTACCTAAATCCATTGATTTGCTCGATACAAAGTCTAATTAAGAAAGAATATGATTAGGTTGGCTGGTTTTTTTTATACGTTCAAATAACTTGAACAATGTTAAAATTAAGACAGTATAGCACGGGTGATCGCAAGAACACATAACATTTCGCTTGTTAAGTTTTTAATCATGGGAATTTTCGGATCATCGGAAGAACGTGTAGAGGAGAAGCAAATCGAAAGTAATGGACACGTGAACAACAACATAGTTATCCAAGAAGTCAAGGACATCCATTCACAACTGATGTACAACGAAAAATTGTTATACGCAAATTACATCTTAATATTATTCGAAGTCATGAACTGGGATGGCATGTCGAATACATCGTCGAGTTTTCGACGTTTTCTACATGTCGAATACCTGCTGTAAAATACCTAGTCAAATTGGAGTATTCTACATAAATTTGTCGAAAACCCCAAAAAAATTACAAAAACAATGAATTTCAGATGTAAAATACATGGAGGTTGGTTTTATTTTTTAGTTCAACGATTTCTATGCGAAAAATGAACATTTGTTGTAAATAAATTGATATAAAAACGAATTGATTTATTCAAAATTCTGATTTTTAACAGACAATGGAATTGCCTTCTCCTTCTGAAAACAACTTCTCAGAAGGCACTTCTGAGAAGGCGCTTCTATGCTGCGTTTTTTGCTTCTTCTATAACGCTTCGTTCGTGCGCTTCCCGTTTTGTATATTCAATTTATTCGCGCGCTGTTTGTCGTGTTCTTTCGCTGCGTTGCGAACAGTGTGCAAAATAATACGACAAACAGCGCGCGAATGTATTAAATATTTAAAAGGGGAAGCAAACGCTCCGTATGTGCGCATTATATACAGAACTGTGACCATAGCACAGCGAACAGAGTGTGAAATAAAAACATTATGTGTTACATGCATATGCACGCTCTGCAACAGCGCAACGAAAAAAGAGAAAGACGGAGAAGCGCGAGTAAAAAAAAAACCAAAGAATCAAAACAAATGCTTCTTACAATGACAGATATTGCTGGTTAAAACATCACATTTATTTAATTTTTTTTTTGCTGTAAAAAAATTCATTTTGACATAGATTTCATCACATCAATTTGCTTTTGATTGACTTTATAAAATAAATCTTTATTCAAATGGATCAATAAGATTGATTCGAGTCGCGACTGTGCTAAATTATAGCGACGTTCGGTGAAAACAAATTTCAAATTCGAGAAATCTCGTTCGATCTGTACCTCCGTAGGAGGCACAGAAAAAACGATCATCGCCAGCTCATACATTTCGGCATGAGTGTCTTTCTTAGATTCCCAATATTGCAAAATATTGGTACAGTTTGATGAAAATGGATCCAGTTGAAGTAAATTTATAGTGGTTTCGATGTCATTTTGCTCACTCGTGTGGCATTGTGGTGTGTCTTCCGCATTCCTGATTGTTTGATTGAAATGCTGAGCAACTGCTTGTTGTTCGTCAAATTCAAAACTGAAATCGGATTAGTTCTTCCATTCATTGAGTCATTGTTCGGTGTCGCTTCGATGGCATGCATTCTTCGATACAGTTTCAGCAATGTTGCTTTCGCCACCTCACTTTTTTCTTGGCATGAAACTATAGTATGATAGTAGCGAGGATCCAAAAATAATACAGCAACCATGCAATGATTTTTGAAAATGATTTCACTTCGGTTCTTAAGAGAATCAAGCAAATATTTTGCTAGCCCTGACTTAAATTGCTTTTTGGTTAGACACATTTCCAAATGAAGCTGCATGCCAACCCATTTCCCATAAACATCGCTTAGTGTCAGCTTATGATCTTGAAATTCTTTGGTTGCGTCAAAAGGAATTTTCAGCAAAAAAACTAGCTCCGCAAGCGCCATCCATTTTAGCAACAATAATGCACAGCTTTTCTCTGCACTGGCAAAACGTCGAATCACATTTTCGCTATTTTTTATGTCATACAGCTGAATGAAACATGGACAATGCAATGAGTGAAATTAAAAAATAAATTAATGAAAAAATGAGCTCGAATTAAATGAAAAATAAAAACACATGAAAGTAAAAATAAAACCACATACCATCAGGTACATGCTCCCCCAACGTGTTGGAGTTTCGAGTCGTGGTAATATGTGGTTCATTCCAATTTCATCCAATGCAACGGAAGTCGATTTTAATCGTAAAAACTTGCAAACGCAACGGCAAAGCTCAATAACATTTTTGTATTGTCTCATCAATTTTGATATTGAGTCTTTGAAACTAAGCTGTAGCGTATGCTCTGCGCAATTTATACCCGTGATGTTCCAAATCGCTGGATCGAATGATGAAATTCCGGCAGTCATTGCACTTAAAAGCGTTGAATAATCTTGATTGAATTCAACCTCTTCGAACAATCTCTCGTAAGCATCGTTATCGGTGACTTCACGCTCATTGCTTAACAGCTCTTCGATCAAAGCATCCGTCTCTTGATTCACGATTTCAGGCTCATTTGATTCAGTTTGGTTATTAGAAACTTGTTTATTAGCTCTGTTAATCTCTATTTGCAAATGATCGTTTATATCACGAATCATTTTTAAAACGTTTGACCCATTATCAGTGGTTATGGTTACGATTTGTTTCAGCTCAATACCGAATTCCTTTAAACGCGTGACAATAACTTCAGCGATGCATATGCCGGTGTGTGAATGCAATAGCTCAACCATCCCAACCGATCGAGTTTTTCGCTCTCCATTCAGCACGAATTGGACGCTAAATCCACAAATTGAGCGACCTTGTCGTGTAACAATGTCCACCAATAAGCTGAGTGGTCGATTTTGGGTTTCTTTTGTGATTTCAAATTGAATTTGCTGTGCTGTCTTCTGCAAATGGTTTTTTACTTCCATTAAATTTGGATGTGCAATATTTATTGGGCAGCCAGCTTCACGCAACTCGTCCAATGTGTTTTTCACGATTTTCTGGAAACCTGAGTCGAGCAAAGATGAAAACGGTCTCCCATTCACACAAACAATTTCAACGCAGTTTTGTACAAATTTGAGTCGCTTCAATTCCTGTGTATCCTTTTGGCCAACAAGTTCCTCATAAACACCCGCATGACATTTTTGAATATGTTGTGCTAAATTCCATTCCTTAGAAGCCTTCACTGCACCATTACAAATGCAACAAATATGTGTTTTTCCGGATTCGTACAAAGGATCTGTTTCAACAATTTTTTTAAAATAATTTGTTGCTTTACTATTAACTGTGTTTTCTAGGCGTTTTCTTTTGTTTGGAGTTGTGTTTTGCAATTTTTTCGGCGTTCGATTTAAATAAGGATTATCCATTTTCGTTTTCAAATCGAAATTTTAATATTCTCCGCAAACGCTTACGTGCAACAAGTGAAAATAAAATGTCGATGACCACGACCAAACTATTTTACCACCGAATGAACAATGATTTGTAGACTAACATTATATTAATGCGGTTTTATGTATGCGTGCACTTTGCGCTGTGTATATACACAGCTCAGCATTATTGATTGTTGGCCTACAAATCATTGTTCTTTTCTTCTTCATTCCATTCGGCTGTGCTTAGCATCATCGACTTTTAGTGAAGCGACATAACAAAATTTGAATTTTCGTGCAACGGTTTTTCTATATTCGATAATTCGGTGATATTTGTCCTTAAAAACGACCACATCGAATCAAAGCTAAGTTTTTTTTGCAAAAATGAATTCCGATCAACAAAGTGAAATGATAGCTGTTGTGGTTCTGAAAACAAACCCTAAATATCATCTTATCGTGCCAGAAGCATACATTTTTGGTTTAAACGATTTGCAAGCCGAATTGAAGACATGGGGTGTCAACAACAAGTGCGACCATTTGGTATACTGGAAAAAATCGTTTCTCGATGATAGTGTCGTTCCGAAATCACAAGAAACTCCAAATTTTAATTTGCCACGAACGGAATTCCCGCCACCGCCCGAAATCGAATCGGCTTGTTATAAAGTTCGCATAAAGCGGTTTTTTAGTAAGTATTGCATCTGTTTTTTGTTGCTGTTGAATTACTTTTTCAAAACGGTGAATTCAATGTCACATCTTTTTGTTTAGAGCCGGAATTTTTTCATTTGGCTAAAAGTAATCGTGACAAATTTCGGCCACAATTGCCGGTCGCTTACTTCACCATGCAAACAAATCAACCGGTGCCACCAGTTGCACAACTGACGCCAGCTGTGCGGTCAGTTGGTGATGAAATCGATGAAGGCGATGAGTGCGACGACCATACTATTGAAACAAAGCCAATTCTTATGCCGGCACAAATGAATGCAAGTGACGTTGAAGCTTCGAACTGGCTGGTTGAAACTGTGTATTGCAAAAATGTGTCACTTAACTCAGACTCGGTCGTTAATGACAATGGTTTGGATGAGCCAAATGATCCATTGAACACAACACTCGATGAGCAGCCAGGCCCAAATAAAACCGAACAAGCTACAACGACAGAAAAAATCGATGAATATATCGAAATGACATACATCGTTGGGCAATTTCTTTTACCAGCTGTCCAATCAACACCGATGGTTCTAAAGGGAAGCGACGAGCTGACTGGTAGAATGCCATATCAAGCCATACTTGACCGTCATGATGTAAGTATGAAGAGAAAAATCATCCGTCGCGTTCATGTTCAATGTTCGTTGTTTTTCTACAGTCATTTAACGTTCTTCTTTTACTCATTAGAACGAAGTCGAACGCCAATATTCGGTGCAAGTTGGAAATGACATCGAACTTGTAAAATTTAACAAAACATTGGTCGAATTTTTGATCCGATTGAACGTCGAGCGCCGCGAAGATATTCGAGTCGATAAGGCTTTTGTAGAAGGATTGGTCATCGCGGTTTTCTCCGTGCAGAAAGTTCGATCAAACAAAAAACTCAACCCAGATTTGGTTGCATTTATAAATGGTATGTTTCATAGATAAAAACTACTTCAAATATTTACAGAAATCCATATGACTTTTTATTTGTTCAACAGATTTGTTTTTGTTTCGTGTTGGCAGTAACAAGAATCGTTGATCATCATTTGATCGCTTGCTACAAGAAGCGTGTGCAGAGTTTCGCCGCTTAAAATGATGTTTGCCTCAGTAGCTAAGTAAATCTATGTCAAAGTGAATCTTCGACAAAAATTAAATATGGTGTGTAAAAATTTACATTCGTTTTCCGTTTATTTACCGTTGCAAATTTTTTGATTCTTTGGTATTCTTTTTACTTACACTTCATCGACTTTCTCTTTGTTCATTGCGGAGCGTGCACATTATGTTTTTTTATTTCACACTCTGTTCACTGTGCTATGCTCACAGGTCTGTATATAATGCGCACATACGGAGCGTTTGCTTCCCCTTTTAAATATTTAATACATTCGCGCGCTGTTTGTCGTATTATTTTGCACACTGTTCGCAACGCAGCGAAAGAACACGACAAACAGCGCGCGAATAAATTGAATATACAAAACGGGAAGCGCACGAACGAAGCGTTATATGAAGAAGCAATAAACGCAGCATAGAAGCGCCTTCTCAGAAGTGCCTTCTGAGAAGTTGTTTTCAGAAGGGGAAGGCAATTCCATTGTCTGATTTTTAAACGTCAGGCAATTCGTCAAAAATGTCGGTGTCGTCGATTTCTTCTTCTTCTATTTCATCTGTGGCGCGTAGAGTGAAGTAAATATTTAGCAGTTTCTTTGATGTGTTGTCTGACAGTTTGTTTCGTAAGTCACTATGGATATATGCCCAGTTTGAAAAAAGGCGCTCTAATAGTGCCGTAGATGCCGGAATCTTCAAATAATCCATTGCAAACGCAGCCAGTTCATTGTGGCCCAATTGAGCAGCGAAGTGCCAGAAGGTTTTTGGTGAAGATAACTTTTTCCGAAACAACGCCGTGAATTTTGCTTCACCTTCCGTAAACTGTTGTAACGATTCAAGCTCCGTCCCTTCAAGTTTGTCAAAAAGGTAGTTCGAGACTTGTTATTTTTGGTCTGGATTCAATCTTTTACCGCGATAGACCGGGTGCAAATAGTTTGCCGTCATTGTTACATCATTCAAAACGTTGCTCTTCTCTATGCGATATTCCAAGAACGCGCGCAATTCGGCTGGCCCATCATGCAATAATTCAAGCCACTTTTCAGCAGCATCTGCAGCTGAGGTGGTGCTCTTTTGGCAGAAATTCGTCAATTCTGCCGCTGGATTTAGTAGTTCGAGCAATGCCTTAACCGATGCAATAAATTGTTCATCGAAAAGAATTGAAGAAACGCCCGCTTTTGGTATTATTGCTTTTGGATCAGATTCGGTTGCTCTATCACATTTGACAACAACATCTTGATGAATTTGATTAATAATCCCATAGACATCGGCTATTCAACAAACTGAAAAAGAAGTGTAAATAATAACAACCGTCGAGTCTAGTGTGTGTCTGAATAATGCGCGCTGAGTGCTGTTTTAATTTCAATATATATACGCGCGAGGTGTCATTTGATATTCGTGCATATGTACACTAGTTTACAATTTCATGCATTTTCAGCATCCTCTCTTATTGGATTTTAAAGATTAAATTTCAATACAACAATAGTGAAAATACATGATGCAAATTTAAATTTTGAAGAGAAAAAAAAACACAAATTGGACAATAGTTTCAAACTAAATGCCAGATGGGCTCCAAAAAAAAAGAATTTAGACTGTTGGCGACTGGTACATCTTCTTTATGGTCTTTTTGTAGCTGTGGAAGATGTATACTCCCAGTTTAATGATTTCAGCCGTTACTAGCACGTAAGTTGCGATTAGACATCCGCTCACTGATCAGCTTTTGGTCGTGTGTATCGCGCGCCTCTTGTATTATAATATTGTTGTTGACGTGTCCACTCGTATCAACTGTCTTCGTCTCGATTTCTTCGGAACTAAACCAGCCCATGATCCTATCTGTTCAATTACTTTTCAATGACTACTGATTATTCAATTTGGCTTGGGCCCATTTATACTAAAATTAATTATCAACAAAATTTCACAGAAGGTGCATGTGAAGTAAAAAGTAAGGAAAAAAAAAAAAAAAAAACTGAAATGAAAAATAAGCAGAATTATGGAATGGCAATTGCTTTTAAAGAAACTTAAAATATTAAACCCATTTCCGCTGCAAACTTAGCGGTTTTTTCGCCATTCAGTGCTTTTGTGAGTTCGTCAGCAACATTTTCATTTGTGTGCACGTAATCAACACATATTTTTCCCTTCTCCATCCAATCGCGGATTTGATGATATCGTACATCTATATGTTTGGTGCGTTCGCGATATGCATCGACTTTTGCCATTTTTATGGCACTGGTGTTGTCACACAGTATTTTTACAGGTTGCAGGTAGACACCCGATACCTCCAGTATGAATTGGCTGATCCATACTGTTTCTTTTGCGGTAGTCGAGAGAGCTATGTATTCTGCCTCTGTACTCGATAAGGCAACAACCTTTTGCCGCTTGCTATGCCAACTAACTGCAGCGCCGGCAACTTTTATCACATACCCTGTACATGATCGACGCTTGTCAACATCCGAGGCGTAGTCTGCATCCGTATACGCTTCAATACCAATTTTTTCGCCCCTTTTGTACTGAAGTTTATGGCCGCTTGTTCCACTCAAATATCGCAAAATACGTAATACCGCTTGCCAATGTTCATTGGAGTGCTGTGTATTGAATCGGCTTACGTTGTTGACGGCAAACGAAATATCTGGTCGTGTTATTTGAGCCGCATACAGCAGACTCCCAACAACCTCTTGATATGGAACGCCACTAGCATCGTTTTTGTTATTCCACATTTTTGCCGATAGTTTAACATTTGGATCGGTCGGTGTTCTTGTTGCCTTTGCGTGCTTCATGCCAAATTTATGAATCATTTGTCGCACATAGGCTTCTTGACTCAGCTCTATTTTACCATTTGTTTTGGTTATTCGAATGCCTATACATTCTTTCGCTTCGCCCACTTCTTTCATGTGCAACGATTCGTTCAAGTGTAATTTGATCTCATTCAAGCTTTCTTCGCACCCATAGAAAATCAGAAAATCATCGACATACACCGCTACGATTAATTTCCTCTCTTGATTGAAATATACGCAAGGGTCACATTTTGATTTTTTAAGTCCAAAATTCAGTAGAATTTTGTCCAATTTCTGATTCCATGTTCGAACTGCTTGTTTTAGCCCGTAAATGGCTTTGTTTAACTTACAAACACGGCCCGAACCATCATCATACCCGTCAGGCTGTCTCATGTAAATGCTTTCCTCTAAATCGCCCTGTAAGAAAGCAGTTACGGCGTCCATTTGGTAAATGTTCCAATCGAATTGTACAGATAGACCAAATAAAATACGCAACGAAGTATGTCTGACGACTGGACAGAAAGTTTCGGTGAAATCTACACCGGGTATTTGTGCATATCCTCTAGCCACTAAACGTGCCTTATAGCGTTCGTTTTCGGTGCCTGCACTTTTTATTTTAAATACCCACTTTGCTGTAATCGCCCTTCGACTTTCCGGCAAACTGACCAAAGTCCATGTATTTTTTGCTCTATGCGATTTTATTTCGTCCTCCATTGCCCGCTGCCAGTTCTCACTCCTTTCGGAATCCATCGCCTCTTTTCTCGTTGCTGGTTCCACCAAAAAAGCAAAATGAGCTTGATATGGAACAAATGGTTTTTTTGTTCGACTGGATGATCGCTGACTACCGTCAATTTTTGCACCCGTATGATATGATGGATCGTCGTCAGTCACAGATTCATCTGGTGATGCGTACACTGATTCATTCGATGCATTTTCATCTGATGCTGAATCGTGGTCACTTTCTTTTACACTTGCATTACTCGTATTTGCATGCGAGTCTTCGGCAATTATTGTCACTTCACTTTCATCCATCTCATTTTGTTTTTTCTCTTCAACTAGCTCTTTATTTTCATTTGGTTCGACACTTGATTCACTACACAGGTCTATTTCCATTTTGTTGGTGTCAGTTTCCTCATAGAAACGTACATTTCGGCTTGTAATAACCTTTTTTGTTTGCTCATCAAAACATCGATAGCCTTTGACACCCTGTTCGTAGCCAACGAACAGCATCTTGGTACTATTTTCGTCCCATTTCTTTCTTTTTTGCTTGGGTTTCAGTACCATCACTTCAAATCACTCAAGTCACATTTCTTACCAGAAAACATTTCTTCTGGAGTTTTCATTTCTGAATTTTTCAGGCGTTCACACGGTATACGGTTCACCAAATAAGTCGCCATGTTAATCGCCTCGGCCCAATATTTTTTTTCCATGTCGCGATCGAAAAGTAAACATTTCGCCTTTTCTACTAGGGTGCGGTTCATTCGTTCTGCTACGCCATTCTGTTCAGGCGTGTATGGTGTTGTTTTCTCGTGCAATATACCATTTCTCTTGCAATATTTTTCAATATCTTCACCAATATATTCGCCACCATTATCAGATCGAACTCGTTTTATTTTTTGGTCTGTTTGATTTTCAACGAAGCTTTTAAATCGTAGAAATGCCTCATCCGTTTCATCTTTTGCTTTAAGAAAATATACGAATGTTTTTCATTAAAGGTGTCAATAGTCATCAATAAAGGTGAGAACATACCTAGCTCGACCAAATGAAGAAGTTTCCATTGGCCCCATTAGATCAGTATGAATCAGCTCCAGAACCTTTGATGTTTTGCTTTCACTCGGTTTGAACATTAATTTTGTCATTTTTCCCTTGCTGCATGTTTCACAATTTTTAATACTCGCATCGTCATCATAAAAATCAACACCATTTACCGCACCATCGCGCATTTTTTTCATTGTAGCATAATTCACATGCCCAAGTCGACGATGCCATGTGAGTGCGCTTATTTTGCTGTTTGCAATGAAACACTTTTCGGTATCAGCTTTCCCCTTGTACAAACCGTCACTTTGTTCGCACTTTAGCACACATTCTTTCACTGCATTGAACACCTTGCAGTAGTTGTTTTCGAACAATACAGAGTTTCGATTCGCCGTTATTTTTGAAATCGAAAGCAAATTTACTGCTAAATTGGGAACATGCATAGCTCGTTTTACAATAACCGTCCCGTTGTTGAATGTCACGTTGCTTTTGCCGTTTGCTGACACAGGCATTTGTGTTCCATCAGCACTCGAAACTTGATCACTATCCTCGTTCAAGTCATGCAGCAATTCTTTATGCGGTGTCATATGGTTTGTCGCGCCGGAGTCTAAATACCATTCATTTTTGTTCTTCGCAGTATACAGGCTCATCATAAACGCAGCTTTAGCACTCTGTTCTTTGTTGTCGTTTTTATTCTTTTTAGGTTTGTCACATTTGTTAGCCAAATGTTGTAAAGAATTGCAATTAAAACAACGACGTTTTTTGAATCGCTTGCCCTTCTTACTACCCTTTCCAAGAAATGCTGTATTTTCACCGCTTCCTCCAGCACATGTGTCCATTAATTTCGACATTATCATGAAATTTGTTGGCCGTTTGCCTCCAATGCCATAATGAAGGGCTTATAATTT
Source organism: Obolodiplosis robiniae (assembly GCA_028476595.1). Taxonomy (NCBI): domain Eukaryota; kingdom Metazoa; phylum Arthropoda; class Insecta; order Diptera; family Cecidomyiidae; genus Obolodiplosis; species Obolodiplosis robiniae. Next base: position 32,875,945 of record CM052015.1, on the reverse strand, counting down.
TCGGTTAAACCAGCCAACAGAATAGCACCCAGCCATTCATCGTTTACAGAAAAACCAATACTTGACAGTTTCAATGCTGCTGTTTTAATTCGACTCACATAGTCTTGTACACCGTCACATTCATCGAGTTTATTAGACAATAAACCTCGTAACAATGCTGCCTTTCTAGACAGACCCTTATCCTCAAAAAGTCGATGCAATACGTTCCAAATACCTAATGCGGTTTCACACTCTTGAATGTGCATATGAATTTGCGACTCAACTGCCATTACCAAGTAGGCCTTTGCAGCACTCAACTTTTTCGGGTTAGTCTCTACAGCTATGTCAGATGCATGTGTCAATTCTGCGGTGCCTGCAGTTTCCGATGTACTCGGTCGATGCACAATGCAATCGCCCATGTCTTTTAGCGCAAGAAAATTTTTCATCACGTACGCCCACGTATGAAAATTGTCAACACCACGCAATTTTTCCATATCGAACTCTTTACCCATTTTTAAATCACCTTTTTTCTTTTTTTTTCACAAAAAAATACTCAGTTCAAAACTGTCCACACAGAAATGATTTCACACAGAATGGGGATTTATGTCGATTATTCACAGTTCATACACCAAACAATTTTTGTCGTCGACGGATTTTATTTTTCACATTCACAAAAACTTTTGTTATTTGTAAAGTCAATTTATTGAAAATTCACAGAGTTATTTCGCCGATTAACTTCGCTTTGCTACCATGATGAATTTGATTAATAATCCCATAGACATCGGCTATTCAACAAACTGAAAAAGAAGTGTAAATAATAACAACCGTCGAGTCTAGTGTGTGTCTGAATAATGCGCGCTGAGTGCTGTTTTAATTTCAATATATATACGCGCGAGGTGTCATTTGATATTCGTGCATATGTACACTAGTTTACAATTTCATGCATTTTCAGCACATCTTTCATGGCAGATAGATTTTTCAAGAACGATTCGATTGCATTTCGTTGCGATGTCCATCGCGTTGCGCATGATAATACGGCCTTGTTGCTCCCAGCCTCCAATAAAAGTGCTTCCAAGTCAGTTCGTTTAAAATCCTTTTGAACAAACATTAATTTTCCCAATACACGGGAATTGTCTGACTTAGTCAATATGTCGCCGGCCAGTAGATTGGCAGAGTGAGCATTGCATGTAGAATAAAGGATGTTCTTATGTTTGAGGGCGTTTCCCATATTTTGCATATTGTATGCATTATCTGTGAGGACGGCATAAATAGTTGCATCATACTTCTCCTTTGCCAGTACGATAGCTTCTTCTACGGCTTTCAGTATATTCTCGCCTGTTCCTCGTTTGCCGGAAAAGTTAAATGATTCCAAGAATGCTTTTTGATCGTTTGAAGTGGCTATCATCATAACTTCGCAATGGCGATTAGCTGATGAATTTTGCCATCCATCTACAAGTAGTGTCACTCTCTTATCCATTTGGGTAATCAATTCAATATTGCGTTTTTCGATCGCTTCATGCGCTTGGTCAAGCAATTTGCCTGCCAACTGACGACGGTGAGGTGGCTCGTATGCTGGGCGCAATGCATTCACAAACCGCTTAAAATAAATTGAGTCGGCCACTTGAAACGGAATATTGCAACCATAGAAGAACAACGCTGCTAAAGAATCAAGCTGATCCTTTTCGGTAGGCTTAACATCATCCGAAAATCGCTTAAGTCTTTGTTGCTTCGGTGTTTGGCTTCTGGATACCTATAAATTGATTCAAAAAATTAAAACACTGTATGCTACAAGTGTGTAAATATATTACATCTTGTGCACTGAAACTAAAGATTGAACTTGCTCGTGAGCTCGTGCGTGAACCGTCACCACCTCTCATGACACGTTGCAATTCGTTGCTCACAGATTCCGAGTCATCGTCCATCAACAAATCTTCATTCATCTTTTCGGCATCGCCAGCACTTTGATTTAGTTCAATATTGTCAACACCGCAGGTTGAACTGAATTTTAAGCAAAAATACAATAAACATGAAATTAAGTTCAGAAAATATTGAATAAAAGTTAAAAATATATTACCGGTGGGTTTGCAAACGGTTTTTTGCAGTGTTTAATTGGATTTTAAAACAATTAAGACACATTGCCGCAGGTTTTCCATTGACTTGAATTTTTTCATAGCCAAACCATTGATCATGCATTGGACGGCCTCCTGACGATGTTGAAGCTGATGATGCACCACTTCGTGACATTAATTTATCAAAAGCATTTGATGCCATTTTAATAAAAAAACACGAATTTGTTCAATGATTTTCACAATAAAACCCGACAATCTTTAAATTGCAATAAGAGCGTGAATGATGAAATTATGCTTATGTCTGTGTGTAGTAGCGAAGTAGCGAACAGAACAGTTTGTAATTAATACAGAGATGAATAAATGTCACCAGTTGCTTATAAATACATTTCTTTTCGCGCTGTCCTACTCTTACATGTCCTCTTATGCTTGTGCATACATTCAAAATACGCGGATAGAAGTGCAATAAGAGAGACAAGAAAAAGAGAGAAGCAGCATACGTTCCTGCATATTCTCGCTTTCTTTCGTTTCTCTTATTAGATTTTTCTGGAGCCGATTTGGTGTAAACACACCGCAAAACGTTCATTAAGATCGATTGTATACACATTCAAACGAAAAAAATCATTTTTATGAGTCATCCTAAACGTTTTGCAATGTTTTAGAGTTTTCGACATTTTCGAGGTTTTCGACATGTAGAAAACGTATTATACAGTTTTCTACGTATATTACATACACGACCTCAAAAATCGTGTAGAATGCCATCCCAGGTCATGAAGCTCGCAATCTTTGCATTTAACAGCTATAAGAGGAGAATCAAAAAATTATATAACAAAAATGTAATGCCAAAATAGTTTTTTTTTCTTTAATGCTGTAAATTGATTGAAGAAACGCAAGATGGCGTTGATGGTAACAGACGTGGGTTTCTGTTGCTGCCGAATCGTTTCTCACATTTTTTGAATTTTATAGATTAAATTTTATTTTTGTTCTCATTGTGCCTTGTAACCGTGTTCGCTTTCGTATCTTATGGAGTTCGCGTGTAAATTTAGATTTTTTCGGTTTGTTTTTTGTATAAAGTGTGTGTTCGGTACGGTAAAGCGTACACTTGTTTACGCGGCAAATGTCAAACTCGAACATGTGAACATAAGCACCGGCTACAGTGATTGTGCGATTTAGAAAATTTTGGCCGTAAAATAGATTTAATTTGGACGTTTATGAGTAGAAATCAAATTTTCATTCCATTCATAAAATTTAATTTTCAAAAATATTGCTTTTGTGCATTTAATATGAGCATATGACAAGTCCATTAGTTTCAGTGCTTGTGTCCGTTAGTTCGTCAATGGCGGCCGTGAAAACAAGAAAAGTGCACCGCGAATTAGCTTTGTCATAATTTGAACGGCGTTTTACTCATCTTAAGTCATTAACTATCAATTTCGAGTTATTTTATTAGTAATTTTACAATTAATTTCATGTTTTCTCCGCGCATTTTCTCTACTATCTATTTTAATATAACGGTAAATGTTCGGTTAATACTGCTTTCACATGTGACGAGTGTACACGTAATTTGTTGAGTTCGTTCCAATTTCACACATTGGGCCAAGTTTAATTTCGCAAATTTGTACTAATTCCGATTTCGGTAGCATTGATATTCCGCGGACATGTCTCTTTCGGCAAAATCAATGTGTTTTTTCTCGGGTGCAGTGTGGCTTAGCACGCCCCTCACCTTAAAATTCATTTAGCTCGAAATCGAAACATTGTGCCTCGGACGAGGGGAGGCCACGGAGCTCGCCCTCCCCGGGACCTGACCGGAGCTCCACAGTTGAAAACCGTTCTGAATATTGGAACTTTGAATTTGAGAGGAGGTTTTGAGTCTAAGAAGTTCGAATTAGTTGACAGAGCGAATGTTTTCGGTTTAGATGTCTTAGCTTTGAGTGATGTCCGTATTAAAGGAAAGTTTGAGGATACGTTAGGGAATTATCGCGTATTTTTGTCGGGTGTGTCTAGAAGAAGAGCTAATTGGGGCGTAGGGTTTTTGATTCACAAAAATTTAGAGTCTTCAGTAGTCAGCCATAGATTCGTCAATGAAAGATTAATGTGGATCTCGATTAAAATTGGGGGGGAAGTTTATAGATTCGTAAGCGTTTACTCACCATGCGAAGGGGCAGATTCAGACCGTTTGAATGATTTCTACATTGATCTGAATGACGTAGTCGATAGAAAGGGTAGTGAAAGAGTGATTCTATTAGGCGATTTTAATGCGAAAGTGGGTAGAAATGATCCAAATTTCTCCGCTGTACTGAGAAGATTTGGTGAAGAGTCTGCCGAAAATGGAAATGGGAAGAGAATACTCGATTTGTGCCAGAGTTCAGATTTAGTTATAACTAATTCATTTTTCAAACATAAGAAAATTCACTTGTATTCGTGGGAAAATCCTGGTCTGAATCGAAAATCTCTTCTCGATTACATTATCGTTAAGGCAAGCTTGCGCAAAACAGTTTTAAATACGAGAGTGTATAGAAGTTTTGGTTTGGACTCTGATCACTACTTGGTAGCCAGCAAACTATGCATTAGCAAGAGCGGCTTAAGAAGCTATCAGAAGTCAACAAAATGAATGAAAGTGGAAAGATTGCGTGATGTGAATGGAGCGAGAGAGTTTTTAGCAAAATTAGGGAAAAATTTGCGCAGGTCGAAGTGAATGAAGCGTCTGATATTGAGTATGAATGGAATTTTTTTTAAGGAAGTGATCGAAGAAGTAGCAAAAAAGAGAAAGAAGACTGAATGGTGGAATGAAGATATTAGAATGGCTGTGAAGGAAAAGAGAATGAGATGGATCCGCTGGTTGCAGAACCGAACTGATGAAAATCTGGAGTCGTATAGGGAACAAAAGCGTGTAGTGAAAATGATGGTGAAAGGAGCAAAAGAGAGAGAATGGGTGAAATTTGGTCAGGATCTAGAAGTTGCTGGACAACAGAGGAATAAGGTATTCTGGTCAAGGGTTAAGAACATTAGGAATGGAGGCAAGAAACATGCTCCTGGAGCTGTTTTGGACCAGTTGGGCAATGTAGTGATGGGTAGAAAGAATTTGTTGAAACATGGAAGGAATATTTTGATGAATTGCTGAATGTAGAAAATGCCGATTTGGTGAATGAGAATGTGAATGAGAATGTGAATGGAAATGGGAATGAAGAGAGTTTCGAAGAGATTAGCATGGATGAAATTCAGAGTGCAATTAATAAGTTGAGTTGGGGTAAGGCTGCGGGTGTGGATGAGATTAGGAATGAATATTTGATTAGTAGTGGTTTGGTAGGTGTTCGCTGGTTGCATCGCATCTTTAATTTAGCTTGGAGTTCCTCTGTTGTCCCCGAAGAATGGGGTGGCGCAGTCATTTCGCCACTTCATAAGAAAGGCAGTAATAGAGACTGCAACAACTATCGAGGAATTTCTCTACTGAGCGTTGTCGGTAAAGTATATAGTGCAATTTTGGAAAAGAGAACAAGAGCTATTGTCGAATCGCTCTTGGATGAAAATCAATCGGGTTTCCGCCCAATGCGCGGCTGTCAATATCAATTTCTTTGCATGAGACAACTAATGGAGAAATTCCTTGAAAGAAATAGGGAACTGTACTTCTGTTTCGTGGATTTGCAGAAAGCATACGACTGCATTCCCAGATCTAAGTTGTGGTCAGTCTTGGCCAAATATGGTGTGAATGGTTATCTTCTCAACGCGATCCAAAGTTTGTACGCAAACAGTAAAGCAGCAGTAAGAGTGGATGGAGATTTGAGTGAATGGTTTGAAGTACGTAATGGTCTCCGACAGGGATGTACAATTTCACCTATTCTATTCATTATTTATATGGACAAGCTGATCAAATCAGCCAATTTAAGGGGTAGAGTAGCTTTGGGGGGCAATATTATCTCTGCACTCGCTTACGCAGATGATCTGGTACTGTTTGGCAATTCTGAACTGGAGCTGCAAAATAGTATCAAAGATTTGGAAGAGGCTTGTACGAACTTCGGAATGACCATTAGCGGCACAAAAACTCAAGTTATGCTTGTGGGCAAAACTCGAAAGCCAATTCATTGCACATTGAATGGCAACTTGTTGGAGCAAGTTTCCCAATTCAAATATTTGGGTTGCATCTTTTCGGAAGATGGCAAGTTTAATAAAGAGTTTGAACAGCGTAGGGTTAATGGAAATAAAGTAGTAGCGCAACTTAGATCACACGTTTTCAATAAACGTGAATTGAGTACAGAAACAAAGATGTTGATTCACGGGTCAATCTTCAGACCAACTATTCTATATGGTAGCGAGAGCTGGGTTGATTCTGAAAATTTAATTCATGATTTGGAAGTGTCTGATATGAAAGTGTTGAGAATGTGGTTCGGGAGTCTCGCGCCGCGATCAGTGGGAAAACAGAATCCGAAATGAGACGATTCGGGGGGATTTAAACGTCGATTCGGTAGGAGAGCAAGCAAGAATATCCAGACTTAGATGGTTTGGTCATGTTAAACGCATGGGAGAAGAGCGATTACCAAAACGGATTCTGTTCGCCGAAGCTGATGGGCCGAGAGGTAGGGGTAGACCACGTAGACGTTATTTGGATTCGGTTAAATGTGATTTGAATGCGAGGGGATATGAATGGTGTGTTGAATCTCAAAACTTGGCTCTCGATCGGAGTTTGTGGAGAGGTATTGTTAGGGGTATATGAGGCAGTTTGTTTCGTAAAACAGACCAGACGCCGGAAGGCAAAAATGGTCTATAAATGTTTGTTGTTGTTGTTGTAAATTGATTGAATTCTTTGATGTTATTCAAACATGTTATATCTTATTTCCCTTTTGTATTCTTTAAAATTGTGAATTAAAAAAGAATAAGAGAGGATATTGAAATATAACATAAGAACGATGTATCAAATTACGGGCGTACGCGCTATATAAGGAACAATATGTCATTAAACAATCAGTTCTTTCATGCCAACTAAACACAACGGTTCTTGTTATATACTTGTTCTGTTTTGCATAGCAATATTATTTCAGTACACGATCAATTTTTAATAGTTTCGACCAAATGCGAATTAATCTTTGCATACATAGGCATAGGTGTAAAGAATAAATAATAACGAATAAAAGTTTTTATTCGTTATTCGTTTTTTGTGCTTATTCTTTTATTCGTTATTCATTCTTATTCACGAATAAGTTGTAATAATTATTCATTTATTCGCGAATAAGATGTAATAATTATTACTTCTTATTCAATTTTTATTCGTTTCTTATTCGTTTTGTTATTCATTTCTTATTCATTTTCTTATTCCCTTCTTATTCACTTCTTATTCGTCTTCTTATTCACTTTCAATTCACATACATACATGTATATATATATATAGAAGAATTGAATGGAAAGTGAATAAGAAGACGAATAAGAAGTGAATAAGAAGTGAATAAGAAAATGAATAAGAAATGAATAAGAAAACGAATAAGAAACGAATAAAAATTGAATAAGAAGTAATAATTATTACATCTTATTCGCGAATAAATGAATAATTATTACAACTTATTCGTGAATAAGAATGAATAACGAATAAATGAATAAACATGGCGAAAGTAATAAATGAATAAGAAATCGAATAATTATTACAAAATTTAACACCTATGTACATAGGCTTACTATTTGAATCATAGTTCAACTAAAAATTAAAAGTAGAATATTGTTTCAAACAAACTTTCATTCACACAAAAAATTCATGCAACGAGAAAAATTTGAATTATTTATAAGTATACTATCTCCATATTACCTGTACCTTTGATGAATCTCGAACTATTCAAATTTTCTTTCATACAGCAGTTGCCAAAAGTTTCTAATATAATATTTGCGTTGTGCATATCTGTTAAAAATTGAGTAGACTCGGAAGCACATAAAAATTTTAAAATGTGTTTGGCTTATTCTGTTTTACCGGATCCAGACTCGCCACCAATCATAATTGATTGAGACATTTTTGAAATTCGTAAATTCCTGAGGACTTTATCAGCTAGTTTAGATAAATTAAAATAATTTAGTTTTACAACGATAAATTTTCTTCATCGTACGTAACATCTTATCAAGGGCAAATATGTGTGGTGGCAGAAGACCAAATGAAACTCCATGATACTTTTGATACTTTTCAATTTCTTTCAAAGAGTAAGCATCTATTAGTTTATTTGGATTCAGCACTATTAATACCTCGTTTACGTACGTCTGTTTAGAAAATATAAATAAATATATTGGGAGTGGGAATTAATAATGTCGATTTTTTTGCTGTAAAAAACCATTTATTTCAATAACAAAATGAATAAGTACATTAACCAATATATTGTCCATCGTTAGCCTCCCATCTTCTTGGAAGTTTGTTGATTCCTCGTTTGAAGAAGTCCTCATCTTTCGAGGCTATCCATTCATCGATCCATTTTCGTACTTCTTCAGTATTTCGGAAGCGTACATCTGCTAGGCTCATCTGCATTGATCGGAACAAATGGTAATCAGAAGGAGCAAGGTCTGGAGAGTATGCGGGGTGATCAAGGTGATCCCAACCAAGCGTCCTCAACTTTTCCTGAATGATGTTCGCACGATGTGGCCGGGCATTGTCATCGTGAAATAAAACTTTGTCTCTTTTGTTTGCTATGCGTGGCCGTTTTTCGTTCACTTTCTTTGCCAATTCGCCCAGTTGTCGTCGGTAGCGATCAGCCGTGATGGTTTCATTCGGTTTCAGCAGCTCATAATACACCACACCTTTTTCATCTCACCAAATGCACAGCATAAGCTTCTGGGAATGAATATCGCGTTTTGATTGTGAAGTTGATGGTTGGCCGGGATCAACATAGTCTGCTTTACGTTTAGGGTTATCGTAATAGATCCACTTTTCATCGCCAGTAACAATTCGATACAAAAAACCAAGTTTTTTGTGCTCTGCAAGATGTTTTTTGCAGGCATCGATTCGTGCTTTGAGTTGATTTTCATTCAGTTGATGTGGGACCCATTTTCCAAGTTTTCGAATCTTTCCCATTGCATGTAAACGTTTACCAATGGTTGTTCGTTCAACCCCCAACTCCAAAGCAAGTTCCTGTTGCGTTCGACACAAATTTTCATCCAATAATGCTTGCAATTCTTCATCGTCAAATTTTTTCGGCTGGCCTGGACGTTCGTTGTCTTCCACGTCAAAATCACCACTCTTGAATCTCGCAAACCATCGTTCACAAGTTTTTTGAGTTCGAGCATGTTCACCGTAAGCTTCTACAAGCAATCGATGACTTTCAGCGGCCGTTTTCTTCAAATGAAAGAAGGTTATTAAACTTCCCCGGAAAACCACTTTTTCAGGCACAAAATTCGACATATTCAATGCGCAAAAAAAATATGTTTTTTACACTTGAACGAAATGACATATACTGAAATTTATAGCGTAATGACAGACAAAAAAAAACAAAATGGCCGCGTTGTGTTCCGATGCACACAACGCTAGTAACGCCATCCATTATCTAAATCGACATTATTAATTCCCACTCCCAATAGAATCTATAAACTCTTTTGTACTCATGAAATGAACATATATCATTGTCTTTGCTTTCGTTGCAAACGAGTTTTTCATTGATATTGTTCATTATCATTCAAGTGTGCACATTTGATGGTTATAGTAACCAATTTTGTGCATCATATTTTTTGAAATCTAAATAAACTGATGATTTGCTTTTAATGCTTTCCTGTTTACCGCGCGTTTAGATGCGTTTCACCGCGTTTCACCATAACCACTTTTGGATTGATTTTTTTTAAATTAATATATGTCTATGTCCATCTATTACGGAGCAAATTTTTGAACCGTTTTCTTAAGAAGACAACTGACCGTTTTTTAATGACTATTGTGAAAAAATTATTCATATTTCCACATTATTTTGATCACTAAACTACAAAATCAACTTGTTGCAACGAAAGTAAAACATGGCAAAACAATCCTTCGTTGTGCATGCAGCAACGCCAACGGATGTGTTCTCATTGCTCGCCGTCGCATAGTTCGTGACGCCACCATGCAATATTTTTTATGTCATCCTCTTGATAAATTGACTCTTTAAGATTCAATATGAGAAAAATGAATTATATTACTGTTTTCTTCAGTTTTTCCATTAAAATATCTACTTCATGTCTTAGATCTGAGATAGAAGTCTTCGATGTACGGTATGGAGGATGTACGTATATATTCTTTGGGTCTGGAAAATTATTCCTATTGAATTGCTGATTATCAAACGAAGATCATTCGACATTATTTTCCGATTTTTCTCGACAAAGTCAGCCTGAAATAACATATTATTGCATAAAATAGTTCGAACGTATTAGATGTTTTATTTTTTTTAAATTACTCATAAAGCCACTCCTAATTACTCTTAAAGCCGGTCTAGTAATAAGCTATTTGAGCAAATCTGAGTAATTGTGAGAGAAATTTGAACTAATTCAACTTAATTTCCAAGCTCTTTGGAGCTTATGCGCAGCTAAATTTAAGGAGATATAACAAGGTTATAGGAGTTCTTAAGAGCAAGAAAGGAAGAGACGAGAAAAGAGGAACAACTTTTGATTTAAAGACAATTCGCGATATGAATTGACATACCGTTGTGTAGCGAACATCATTTGTAAAATGATGCATCAAAAATCCCTTTGATTTTTGATCACGAATATCCCAGGATATCGGTGAGTCCATGCCGGTTTTCCATGCATTCTTCAGATTGTTTGTAAAGTTATCAACAGAAGGCTTCGGAACAGTACACTCATCATTGAGAAGGGTAAATATACCCTTAGATTTATCATGGAAGAGATCTATTTTTGAAAAAAGACACAAAAGAACGCAAAAGAATGTTTTCTCAAATATTTTGTTTCTTAATTGACAGTGGAATTGAATAACATATTTACCAATGATTACAGAGTTGTCGAGGAACGGCACAAATGGTATGTCTAGGCCTTGGTTATTGTAATACTCTTTTCTCTTAATAGCATACGACCAACAAAAAAGATTTGAACACGCTCATTGGAGTAATTCATGCAGAGTTGTTCAAATGTATTACACAATGCTGCAAAAAAATTTTTTTTTCATACTCCAATTTTCTATTGCTTATTTTGTGTTAGCATAGGGCCTCCCTGTTCCAAAAAGCCAAAGAGTTTGACAGATTCAAGCAGCGTTCCCGAGATATGCTACTTTTCCTCATATTTCGGACCATATCTCAAAAATCATATGAGATACCCAGGTAAATAGAACGGTTTTGGAAAGGTGCGACCGTGCGCAAATCGTAAGTCTACATTTGTGGCTGCTTTGGGGTCAAAAAGGTCATCCTTCGCTGATTTTTTTGGCCACTTTCACCCACTTATCGACCCAGATCCCAACAACCAGTTGAGATTATCCAAATTTCAGAACTACTTTTTTTTGGCGCCATCGTAACAAAAATTTAAAGCCTCAGAAGTCTACGATCGGACGACAATTGTAGAAGTTTCAGAGCAAAAACTGAGATTTTTCAGGAATTCCATGAAATTCCGCTTTGTCCCATATTTCGGGAATTTTCTATATGAAAAATGTGAAAAATCAGTGTAAAATCTCCGAAAAAGTGCATTTGTATATGGGACAAAGCGGAATTTCATGGAATTCCTGAAAAATCTCAGTTTTTGCTCTGAAACTTCTACAATTGTCGTCCGATCGTAAACTTCTGAGGATTTACATTTTCGTTACATTGTATTTCAATTTATTTCTTCAAAATTCTTTGAAAACTCACCGAAACCAGCGATATCTATGATTCCTATGGAATGAACTGATGAAGAGGATGAGACGCCATCATTTATGTGCTGCATTATTTGACTGAATAGTTTTTCGTATAGACCTTTTGCTAAAGTATCTTTTGCTTTTTCTGCAGCATTCTTTGTTAAAGGAGATCTAAATTGAATTATCAAATGAATCAAAATAAAAATTGCGTATAAAAAACAAAAATACAAGCGAACACGAGAGATTAAAAAAACTTACTTGATTAGTTGGCTAGCTATTTCTCTTGATCGGCTAGTTAAATAACTCTCTAGAAAAAACTTGTCAACATTCAATAAAGTAGCAACATTGCTAAGAGACTCTTTTGATTCAGCTTCAATGAAACAGCTACCATCAAAAACTGTTTGAAATTGAATGTTTCCCAAATTTAAAATTGCTGATAAAACCATATACACAGCATTTTTTTTGTCCTTTGTAAAACCAAATGTTCCCAGATTTTTATCAACAAGTTGAAAATTTCTTTGTCAAGTTGGACACCCAGCGGATTTTTTTTTACAATCTAGTATATCCGGTATGTGCTAAAAGTGAAAGATTTGCAAGAATAAATAATTACATCGAAAAAATTTAATCACATTAACTACTTCATAAGAATTGGATGAATCAAGGAGAATATCTCTCAACAAATCTTTCGGAGCCCCAACAAGCAATGTGTAAAAAATATGGAAATTTGATTCATTTAAATTTACGGCACAAATGCGACTTGTCTCCAGCAAGTGGTATGATATCTTTGCTCCAGACTGGCCTATTCCTTCATCATAGAACAACTGATGGATTGAAAAATAATTTTAATAAGCAATTTGAACACGTTTGACTGCGTTTGACCACGTTTGAACATGAACCAACGAGCTTTAAGAGTAATTAAAAAGAAATAAAAATAAATGGTCTTACGTACGTAAAATTAACTTTTCCGCACATTTCCCAAAATTGTTCGGGTTCACGGGTTTTTCATTGATTGCTACTCATTTGTATTGGATGCATGTTTATTTTTTATCGAATCATCATGCAACTTTAAGAATAAATCACAGAAAATTTCAAGTCATTACGATGATATCGAATTTCGAGTCATTACACATCATGTGATTTAAATTCAAATTTTAATATAAAAACAAATAAACATCTCAGTTCTACATTTTTACTTCAACGTTCTCTATTTTTAAATTGGTAATTAAAATTACGAATAAGTTCACTCTGATGTGAACTTTCAATTCATGCCAACGATAGATATGGTTCTGCATTTATGTTATGTATAACAGTATAACTTTCGGTAACAGCATGAGCATTCAAATTGATGAAAAAACACAGATTAGAAAATCACAAATACTTCATCCAATTTAATGATTTGAATATTGACCCCGAAAATTGAAAATTTTGTGAGGGAGCTGGTCTTAAATCTCATCAGAATGACTTGAAAAACATAGAAAATAATATTCTGACAGTTCCAATAGGAAACAATGTGAACTTAAGATAACCGCCACACAAATTTTCAGTTTTGACCATACTATGTGAGAACGATAGATGTTTGCAAAAGATGTGCTTATCCATCGGATGACATGACGACGTTTGCGTGCTGTATGCACACATCGTATGGAAGTAGCGAACACCGCACAAAACGAATGTGAGAACATCGGTCGTTGTGTGTCACTGTGGCCGTTCGTGTGTATACGCTCGTGTGTGTACGCTGTACTACTGAATGAGAGAGAGGGAGAATACCATCATAGCACATTACATTGCTTGCGAGCTAATATTGTTGCATTGTTAACACTTGTTAACGCGGCAAATGTCAAACTCGAACATTGAATAGAAGCACCGGCTAAAGTGATTGTGCAATTTTAAATATTTTGGCAATTTAATATATATAATTTGGGCTTTATTAAAAATTGATCTCATCCTTTTATAAATTTAATTTTGATAAATAGTGTCTTCGTGCACTAAATATGAACAAATGACAAATCCATTAGTTTCGGTGCTTGTGTCCGTTAGTTCGTCAATTGCGGCCGTGAAAACAAGAAAAGTGCACCGCGAATCATCGTTATTATGATTTAAACGGCGTTTCATGCATTTCAATGGTTATTAATCGAATTTCGAGTTATTTTATTAGTAGTTTTCAATTCAATATCATACTTTCATCGCGCATATTCTCTTCTATTTATATCAATATAACGGTAAATGTTCGGTTCATTCTGCTTTTATATAGGATGAGTGTACACATATTTTGGTGAGTTCGTTCCATTTTCATACATTTGGCCGAGTTTATTTTCGTAGATTTTTACTATTTCCGATTTCGGTAGCATGGTAAATCCGCGCACATGTCACTTTCGGCAAAATCGATGTGTTTTTTCTCGGGTGCAGTGTGGCTTAGCACGCCCCTCACCTTAAATACATTTTAGCTCGAAATCGAAACAATGTGCCTCGGACGAGGGGAGGCCACGAAGCTCGCCCTCCCCGGGACCTGACCGGAGCTCCACAGTTGAAGACCGTTTTGAATATTGGAACTTTGAATTTGAGAGGAGGTTTTGAGTCTAAGAAGTTCGAATTAGTTGACAGAGCAAATGTTTTCGGTTTAGATATCTTAGCTTTGAGTGATGTCCGTATTAAAGGACAGTTTGAGGATACGTTAGGGAATTATCGCGTATTTTTGCAGTGATGAACAGATTGACATGTCTATAGACAACAAATGTGTAGGCATGTCTATAGGCAGCCTATATATACACACAAATACAAACTAACACAAACGTTTTTAGTTGTGTACATGTACACATTGCCTACACTTTGCCTATACCAATCGATTGAATAGACAATGGTCTATGTCTACAGATGTCTATCGAAAACCTTCACTGTATTTTTGTCGGGTGTGTCTAGAGGAAGAGCTAATTGGGGCGTAGGTTTTTTGATTCACAAACATTTAGAGTCTTCGGTAGTCAGCCATAGATTCGTCAATGAAAGATTAATGTGGATCTCGATTAAAATTGGGGGGGAAGTTTATAGATTCGTGAGCGTTTACTCACCATGCGAAGGGGCAGATTCGGACCATTTGAACGATTTCTACATTGATCTGAATGACGTAGTCGATAGAAAGGGTAGTGAAAGAGTGATTCTGTTAGGCGATTTTAATGCGAAAGTGGGTAGAAACGATCCAAGTTTCTCCGCTGTGCTAGGAAAATTTGGTGAAGAGTCTGCCGAAAATGGAAATGGGAAGAGAATACTCGATTTGTGCCAGAGTTCAGATTTAGTTATAACTAATTCATTTTTCAAACATAAGAAAATTCACTTGTATTCGTGGGAAAATCCTGGTCTGAATCGAAAATCTCTTCTCGATTACATTATCGTTGAGGCAAGCTTGCGCAAAACAGTTTTAAATACGAGAGTGTATAGAAGTTTTGGTTTGGACTCTGATCACTACTTGGTAGCCAGCAAACTATGCATTAGCAAGAGCGGCTTAAGAAGCTATCAGAAGTCAACAAAATGAATGAAAGTGGAAAGATTGCGTGATGTGAATGGAGCGAGAGAGTTTTTAGCAAAATTAGGGAAAAATTTGCGCAGGTCGAAGTGAATGAAGCGTCTGATATTGAGTATGAATGGAATTTTTTTTAAGGAAGTGATCGAAGAAGTAGCAAAAAAGAGAAAGAAGACTGAATGGTGGAATGAAGATATTAGAATGGCTGTGAAGGAAAAGAGAATGAGATGGATCCGCTGGTTGCAGAACCGAACTGATGAAAATCTGGAGTCGTATAGGGAACAAAAGCGTGTAGTGAAAATGATGGTGAAAGGAGCAAAAGAGAGAGAATGGGTGAAATTTGGTCAGGATCTAGAAGTTGCTGGACAACAGAGGAATAAGGTATTCTGGTCAAGGGTTAAGAACATTAGGAATGGAGGCAAGAAACATGCTCCTGGAGCTGTTTTGGACCAGTTGGGCAATGTAGTGATGGGTAGAAAGAATTTGTTGAAACGATGGAAGGAATATTTTGATGAATTGCTGAATGTAGAAAATGCCGATTTGGTGAATGAGAATGTGAATGAGAATGTGAATGGAAATGGGAATGAAGAGAGTTTCGAAGAGATTAGCATGGATGAAATTCAGAGTGCAATTAATAAGTTGAGTTGGGGTAAGGCTGCGGGTGTGGATGAGATTAGGAATGAATATTTGATTAGTAGTGGTTTGGTAGGTGTTCGCTGGTTGCATCGCATCTTTAATTTAGCTTGGAGTTCCTCTGTTGTCCCCGAAGAATGGGGTGGCGCAGTCATTTCGCCACTTCATAAGAAAGGCAGTAATAGAGACTGCAACAACTATCGAGGAATTTCTCTACTGAGCGTTGTCGGTAAAGTATATAGTGCAATTTTGGAAAAGAGAACAAGAGCTATTGTCGAATCGCTCTTGGATGAAAATCAATCGGGTTTCCGCCCAATGCGCGGCTGTCAATATCAATTTCTTTGCATGAGACAACTAATGGAGAAATTCCTTGAAAGAAATAGGGAACTGTACTTCTGTTTCGTGGATTTGCAGAAAGCATACGACTGCATTCCCAGATCTAAGTTGTGGTCAGTCTTGGCCAAATATGGTGTGAATGGTTATCTTCTCAACGCGATCCAAAGTTTGTACGCAAACAGTAAAGCAGCAGTAAGAGTGGATGGAGATTTGAGTGAATGGTTTGAAGTACGTAATGGTCTCCGACAGGGATGTACAATTTCACCTCTTCTATTCATTATTTATATGGACAAGCTGATCAAATCAGCCAATTTAAGGGGTAGAGTAGCTTTGGGGGGCAATATTATCTCTGCACTCGCTTACGCAGATGATCTGGTACTGTTTGGCAATTCTGAACTGGAGCTGCAAAATAGTATCAAAGATTTGGAAGAGGCTTGTACGAACTTCGGAATGACCATTAGCGGCACAAAAACTCAAGTTATGCATGTGGGCAAAACTCGAAAGCCAATTCATTGCACATTGAATGGCAACTTGTTGGAGCAAGTTTCCCAATTCAAATATTTGGGTTGCATCTTTTCGGAAGATGGCAAGTTTAATAAAGAGTTTGAACAGCGTAGGGTTAATGGAAATAAAGTAGTAGCGCAACTTAGATCACACGTTTTCAATAAACGCGAATTGAGTACAGAAACAAAGATGTTGATTCACGGGTCAATCTTCAGACCAACTATTCTATATGGTAGCGAGAGCTGGGTTGATTCTGAGAATTTGATTCATGATCTGGAAGTGTCTGATATGAATGTGTTGAGAATGGTTTCGGGAATCTCGCGCCGCGATCAGTGGGAAAACAGAATCCGAAATGAGGCGATTCGGGGGGATTTAAACGTCGATTCGGTAGGAGAGGAAGCAAGAAAATCTAGACTGAGATGGTTTGGTCATGTCAAACGCATGGGAGAAGGGTGATTGCCGAAGCGGATTCTGTTCGCCGAAGCTGATGGGCCGAGAGGTAGGGGTAGACCACGTAGACGTTATCTGGATTCGGTTAAATGTGATTTGAATGTCAGGGGATATGAATGGTGTGATGAAACTCAAAACTTGGCTCTCGATCGAGGTTTGTGGAAAGGTATTGTTAGGGGTGTATGAGGCAAGTTGTTTCGTAAAACAGACCAGACGCTGAAAGGCATTAATGGTCTATAAATGCTTGTTGTTGTTGTTGTTGTTGGTTTGCTGTATGAAAAAATGTTGTGTTCAAAAAAAACAAAGGCAACTTGACCAAAACAAATTTAATGCACAAATTCAAAAATAATAACGAAAAAATCTTTTTTTTTTCGTTTGAGATTTATTTTAAACGTTAATTTTTATTTGTTGGCAAAAATGATGAAAATGAAATGATATTTTTTTCGAAATGCATTTGCTGTAAGGCATCAGTGATCGTTTATGCTTCGAAATTGTTATTCTTGAGGGCATCTATAGCATCGTCAAGCAATTGTTCAGAACCATTCAAATGGTTTTCGTCTCCGGACACGCGCCATTCGAATAATTCTGTTGAAATAGGAGTGAGTTTAGCCACGATATAATTGTTTCTCTTTCTTTTTTTCTTCAAATAAATGAACTCACCCTCGATTACACTTTTTGTCCACAATAAGATCGTCCTTCTTGATTTCCTTCAATGTGCAGAATCCAATCAACATTGCTTTCAAAAATGCAAGATCAAACTGTTCACTTCGCTTCTGGGGGCTGTTTTTCAAAAATTTTGCAGGGGAGGTAGTCCTAAATCTAGTCAGAATGACTTGAAATTTTGCATGACTCATTTTATTCATAAAAAAAATAATATATTCAAAGTTTTAATTCGTTACAACGTGAACTTGAGAAAGTCGGCATACAAATGTTCAGTTTTGACCTCGAAAAGGTCCCAACAAACGAAAATTTTACAGGGGAGGTAGTCCTAAATCCCATTGAAATGACTTGAAATTGTTCATGCCTCATTTTTTTCATAAAAAAATAATATCCTGAAAGTTTCATAATGATACAATGCGAAATAGTCATAGTCCCCATACAAATTTTTCGTAATTATATTGAAAAACAGCCCATTTTTTGATTCCACTCCTCTACAGCTACCCGAAAAAATTATCCGATTAGGCTGAAAATTAATAGGTTCCTATTCCTAATGAAGACAAATGTCTGTGTAAATTTTTGTTCAATTCTAAAATCAATTTTTTGAGTTATCGTGTTAACAAATTTTTGCGTACAACGGATAACGTACAACGGACAACGGGCAACGGACAACGGACAACCTACCACACACGGACAAAAAATTGCTCCGGGAATGGTTGCAATCGTTTTTTCTAGGTTCAAAACGCATAGAAAACTTATTCCGAGCGTTTTGAATTTTTTGGACCGATCGCAATACTTTTACCACACACAGTGGTGTGTGCGGAAAAGTAATATACAAATACTGGCAGAAAAATACCAACCGAAGATTCATTCTCAGCACTTGAATGGACTGGTTTAATTGAATGCAAAATGTTACCTCCACTGGACATTTTAGATGCAACTAACAAAAAAATTTGCAAAACAAAAGAAGATCGCTGTTTGAAATGTAAACAAAATCAAACACACATGCTACAGAAGTTTGAACGAAGTGAAGTTGTATAGACATGTGCACTACACATGCATATGTCACATTTTATCAAATAGAAGTCATATGACATTCCATGACATAAAATCCGTTAAACTTTTATCAGTACATTTCGAAAATAATAGGTTGAATGATATTTTGGTTTAAACAATATGCATTTTAATTCTTATTGATCATTCATTGATCATTTATCAAGTATTTATTGATGTTTTTTAAGAAAAAATGCACAAAAACAAATAAATGTTTCATTCAGCCAATATTCAAATTTTGAATCAATTGAAGCTAAAATGGAATGGAGACGGCTGGTAAATATAAATTTATCACATGTTTGCATCTGTCAAATATTTTTTTGTTTACTAAACGAAATTGGACGAGAAAGGCATTTAGATATGTCAATGAAGATAGCATCTTATAAAAATCAAGTTATTTGGAAAAATGTAAAGGCTTAACTTTGTTTACTCAGAATCGGATGACTGGCTCTGATTGGAATTCGATCTTTGTGATGTTTCATTTGAACCAGCAGTTGTGAGTACATTTTCCTCCAAAATGAATTGTGAGTGATGTGTGGGCAATTCGAGTAAATTGTTGCTGATTGATGAACGGAGACCAACTATTTCGTGTTCTTTGAGCTCTAGAAATTAAAATCAAGTGAATTACAATTTTGAGAATGGTCCGAATAATGAAAGTACCAAGTGATTTTTCCATACTGATATTTTTCAGTAAAAGGTTGTACGCTTTTAGCTCTGCCTTTCGAATGTTGACGTTCAAATACTTTTCATCATTTGTTACTATTGATTGGAAGTATTTTTCCTTCCAACATTCGGGCTGTTGTTTTTTATATACTGCCGAAATTTTGCGTCTTTTTGGTGGCTCCGGCTCTAGTTCCAGCAGCTCCGGCTCAATTAGAATCGCATCATTTTCGGAACGGATCAATGAATCAGAATGTGTTTTCTTATTACCACTAATTGAAGCAGCATTTGTTCCAGAAGGCTCAACAGACTCAATATAGTCGATTGCCGCTGATCCTATTTATTTATTGAATTTATATAAAAATCATAAGTCAACAATTCAGAAACTAACCTTTGGCTGCTGCCACGAACGATATGCACATTTGTTGAAAGTCAGTTAAAGCTGGCTGTTTCCCTGCCCCTGTTCGTTTGGTACTTGGGGTTGGACACGGATTCGTACTTAAGAAAACTATGATTAATTGCATCATACTAAACGATACTAGAAGCTACTAGGTGGAAATAGAATCGAAATATGTCTTCGAAACGAAGCACTTGAAATTTACGTTGTAATGCATTTTTACTTAGTTTTTTTAGCGTATTATTTCCAACATGATTTGAAAAAATGATCGTGTACTTAATTTAGTTTTATTCAATCAGAAATTTTATAAATTTGCATTAAATTATTTAAATTTTGTACATAAGTACAATCATACGGCAGCTAAGCTGTCTTACCGATTGCCGAATGAACATTGTATCATTTCGAAGATCAGTTTCGAATCTGACTTTGACATTTGTACGAACACATCTGTCAGAAAAATAAACAACTACAAAGCGGTAGTTCCAAACACAAGCTCTGTTCAATGGAACGCAACCAAAATGGTAATTATTTTTATTTTTCAATCCAATAATATAAAATTTTGATCACTAAATCAATTCCATGAAGTCTCTTTCTAAGGCTTTCAACAACCTAGAATCTTTTAACGGAGAAAAATATCCTATTTGTGTGAAGAAATTTCTGATTGCTTGTGGCTTCAACACATTGCTGGCGTTAGCAGAAATCGGAGATGCTGATTTGGCGAGAATTGAGAAACATGTCAATGACACTGTCATAAATTTTTGACATTTTTGTATTGGTATCACTGGTAGAATGGGGAATTCACAATATAGCTTGAATTCTCCGCATTTCACCAGTATGCCGGTAAAATACATACACATACATGCGCGCCACATAGACGAACTGTCAGTGCAGAAACGAGCTGTCAACGCATAAACAAAATCATTGAACACAAATTTTCGTATTTATTTAATTTAACTTCTAACAATGGGCTCTGCCCAAACAATTTGGGTTCGTGTAAAATATCAGAATGATCTAAAATATCTGCATTTTCATGAAAGTGAACTCGATATTGAAAGTTTCTCTAAAAAGTGTAGGTATGCGCGATTTGCGCGTAGTGTTTTTTCAAAGTATACTTGATTCAATTCGCATGAATTTCTTCTGGTTTGATTTATATTTTTAGTTATATCCAAGTTTGAAATCGAAATAAATAAGGAATTGCTTCCAAGATTACTTCTGAAAGATAACTTGGGTGCGATTATTCCTTTAAACGATCTCAAAGAAATAATTCTGACGTTTCACGCCGGAAGCAACTTTTTCGTGGATTCAAACTGGTATTGCCGATGGAAAAATCACTCTTGTTACGCCGCATATGCTGAAGACCTATTTCATTCGAAATTTCAACAATGTGCTGCAATTAAAAACCACACAAGAGCTAACCGATAAACAAAGACGTCAAATCATCAATGCTGTTGTTTCCTTTATGCAAGATACTTTTGGAATACATAATATTTCAAAATCTCGTGAGGTTACTACGGCTCGTGCCACAGTCATTTTGTTTCCTGGTCTTAAAAATAAACAAGCTGATGATGAAGGAATTGTAAGTTGAAATTCATGGGAAAATTTATTCTTATTTTCAAAAAAGTGATACAAAAGAAAAATACTCATTTTGCATTTGTAGGATTTACTAATTTCTGAGGGTTCAACTTGGTCCAACCGAATGAGATATGTTAAAAGGAAATCAAACAATGGGACTGAAACCAAGGCGAAGAAATCAAAAGTGCCAAATGTGTTCTTGGATGATGAAAGGGAATTGGCTGAATCTGATTTGTTGTTCCTTAAACATGCTGTTATCAAAACAGAGGATCCGGATTTGATTGTTAAGAAACTGGAATCTACACGAAAACTACGTACAGACATGTGTTCCAAATTGGAAACGGATTACCGTGAACATTTTCCATTCTTCTTTTCGAACCCAGAGCATGTAAGAAACTTTTGTAAACACATATTCGTTCAATCCAACTTGAATTTATAAAAAATTGATGTTTTTTATGCAGTTGTTGATCGATTACGGTGCCACTCATGACAACGATGCAGAATTTTTGAGCAACTGGCCAACCTATATGAAAGAGAAAGTCAAAGTGAAAACACGAAGAAATTAGCAGCTCAAGTACAAATTGTAAACAAATCACTATATCAGAATATTTTCAATAATAAACAACACCAAAAGTTATTTTGTATATAGTTTACCCATTTTTACATCACAGCCATATGGAGTTTAGTTAAAAAATATTGTTATCGTTTTTATTTTTGAGCATAAAAATCATACGTTCACTCACATTGTTGTTGCGGGTATCAGAATAATTTAGAAAAATACTGTGGAGGTTTATTTAACTGGATATTTATTCTAATAACTCAACGGAATATAAATTAAATGGTTTCCCCAAGAGTGCAACAGGCAGTGCGTAAGATACAACCTGCGCTGTGTATGAGCGATTGATTGCAACTGAACTTAAAGTGCTAAAATTAATAAGAAGAGTTATTCGTCGCAAGTGCGGCGAATATTCACATAGTAAATGCGTTCAATTCGCAACATTCCGGGGCCTGTGATTTATCACTCAATCATTTAAAATCCAAATTTTAATAAAAAATTATAGTTTATTAATCAGATCGCACTTCTCTCGCACGCGAACCTCTAACAGCATTTCCTCTGTTATCATAGTGTGGGTGGATATAAGCCGCCACGTCTCGGCTTTAACGAAAACAATGAAGTTTGAATGAGAGACAAATGCTTTCCGATACAATGAGAAGAAATGAATTAAGGCAATTAATTTTCTATTTTTTCGTTGATCGGTAACAAACTTAGTTTAACGACAGGTCGTTTGAATTCTCCGTTTTTTGTTTTTATTGATACAACCCTTACTAATCCATCATCTCCCGGATGAGCTGCGATTACGCGAGCCAATGGCCATCTTGATTGTGGAAAACGTTCGTCCCTCATTAAAACCATATCGTTGACCTTTAGATTCTCAGACGCCTTACACCATTTTGGACGATATTGTAAGCGATTCAAATATTCTGAACTCCATTGAGCCCAAAAATCATCTCGCAATTTGCGCATGTAGCGATAGAATGACCTGGAGTAATGACCGTAAAATCGTTCGGATCATTTGATTGAGGTACTAGCGGTCGTGAATTCAAAGACGCTTCGATTTGTTTTATTACTGTGTAGAATTCTTCGAAAGTGAGACTAGTGTTGCTCAACACACGTTTCAAATGAAATTTGGTAGACTTAACACCAGCTTCGAATAATCCTCCAAAATGTGGTGACGCTGGTGGATTGAATTTCCATTCAATTCCTTCATTGACCAGCGACGTTATGACCTTTTCGTTTATAAATGCATCGTATTCGTTTTGTTTAGCCTTGATGATACTTGCAGCACCGACAAAATTAGTCCCGCAGTCGGAATACATGCAGTTTGGTAGACCACGACATGAAATGAATCGACGAAACGCTGCCAAAAATGCTTCTGATGACAACTCACTTACAAGTTCAAGATGAATTGCCTTTACACATAAGCAAACGAACACCGATATATAGCCCTTTGTAGTCTTAATACCGCGACCTTTCGATATGCGCGCTAAAAACGGTCCACAAAAATCTACTCCTACGTGAGTAAATGGTTTTGATATACGCACCCTTGCGGCTGGTAAATCGGCCATTAATTGATTGTTAAATTTGGCACGTTGTCGATGACAACTGACACATCGACCAATGACAGAAGTAATGGTTCTCCTAGCATTTAAGATCCAATACGTTTTACGAATGTATGCCATTGTTAGTTGAGTCCCACCATGTAATCTTCTATGATGCGCCGAATCGGTAATCAAATTTGAAAAATGATGATTAGGTGGCAAAATGATAAGGTGTTTCTCATTGAAACTTAAATCCGAGTTTTTTAGTCTGCCTCCAACGCGTAAGATACCTTCTGCATCGATGAATGGGTGTAAATTGTTTAGTCGAGTGTTTTGGTTTCGAATAAATTTATTCTTGACAATGTCAATTTCTTGTGCAAATTCTTGACTCTGTACAGCACGAACCCAAAACATAGTGGCAGAGCGTATTTCTGATACGGTGAGTGTTCCTTCAATGTGATGAGTTTTCTTTCGTAGAATCGCGAAAAATCGACATAGCCAAGCGGTGGATCGAACGAGTTTACGAAATGATGAAAAACGATGCATGTATTCTATTCTTGATTGAATGTGAACATTGACGTGAAACGTTTTCTTCTCTTCAATTGGTTCAACTTCTTCGATGTTTGATACTGGCCACTCTGACTCATGTTTACGTAGCCAATCGGGTCCTGACCACCATAACTCCGATGAACGCAATTCATCCGGTGATGTACCACGTGAAATCAAGTCAGCGGGGTTATCCAACGTACGAACGTGATCCCACTTGTAGCTCTTTGACGCCTCTTGAATGGCGGCCACACGATTAGCAATGAACATTTGCCAACGGTTTGGATCGTTCCGAATCCATTGCAATGCCGTTTGTGAGTCTGTCCATAGATGTATATTGTCTGATTTCACTTCAATATGACGCAATGTTTGGATGACTTATTTCATTAGTTCAGCGAGTAAAACGGCTCCACATAATTCTAACCTTGGGATTGTAAGTGGTGACATAGGTGCTACATTCGATTTTGACATGATGAGGCTTGTATGGATTTGCTCATTTTCATCGATGATACGTGAATAAATAACAGCACCGTATGCACGGAGCGATGCGTCACAGAAACCATGAAATTGAAGAGAAATATGATTAGGCGAAAAGGAAATCCAACGATTTGCCTTGATTTCCTTAAGATTCGGTAACTCAAAGAGATACTTACGCCATTTTACCTCCAAGTCGGTGCTGACTGTTTCATCTCAATCGCATTCAGAGCGCCAAATTTCCTTCATAAGTATTTTTGCTCGTGCTACAATCGGTGAAATTATTCCTAACGGATCGAATAATTTGCAAATTGTTGACATAATTTTTCGCTTGGTACATTGACTTGGTGAATAGTCAGTTGATAGTTGAAAATGAAATGTATCGGATGTTGTATTCCGAAATGTACCAAGCGCCTTGATAGATTCATGTTTTGATAGCGACACATTTCTTCCGCAGTTGATTCGATGGTCTTCTGGAACGGCTTCTAAAAGTTCAGGTGCGCTGCTCGCCCATTTTCGTAAATGCAATCCCCCAGATTGTAGAATTTTGATAGTTTCACGCTGATCTCTGAGTGCTAGCTCGATAGTATCGTTTCCTGACATTGTATCATCCATGTAGGTATCTTTTCGAATAATTTCGGCTCCATGTGTAAATTTAGCTTCTTCTGTTCTAGCTAAATACTGTGGTCCCATGATGGCAAATGATGGAGCAAAATTTTTACCAAATGTTAATCGATTCATGCAGTATTCCTTAATTTCTTCGTCGAAATTTTTACGCCAAAATATTCGTTGATCTGGATGAATGCGAATTTGGCGATACATTTGTTGAATGTCCGCGCAGAATGCTATGCGATGGCAACGCCAGTTTAGTAAAATTGCATTTAAGTCGGCTAACATAACCGGTCTGGTATATAAAACATCGTTTAATGAATTGCCGTTTGATGATCCTTGTGATGCATTGAATACATTCCTTAGTTTTGTTGTTAATCTATCTTCCTTAGTAACGGCATGATGCGGAATGTAATACGATTCGTAGTATGTTTCCCCTTCGGGCGAAAATTGAAGGCAATCTTCTTCTGTGTTGGTAGCAAGTTGCATATGCCTTTGCTCGATGTAATCTTCCATTCCCTTGGAATATTCGGCTTCAAATTTGGCATCTGATTTGAAACGACGTTCCAAACGCAAAAAATGTTGTAATGCCAATTGTTTCGATTTTCCTAATGCTGTCGCAGGTGAATTGCGTGGTAATTTGAATGGTAACCGCATTTGTAAGCGACCGTCTTCTGTACGTGTAGTCGTTTGATCAAAAAAAACATGACAATATTGATCGTCTTTCGATTTTATAGTGGCTTTCGGTATCGATTCAATCTCGAAAAATCGTTGAATTGATTCGTTCAAATCAATCATGACGTAATTTTGTACTATTGTTGTTGGTATGGATTTTTCATTCGATATCGGTCCCGATAAAATCCACCCAAATTCGGTGTTTTGTGCCATTGGCGTTCCACTAGGACCTTTTCGTAGGCCCTCCAGTATTGCACTATGATAAACGTCGGTTCCCAACACTAAATCTATTTGTGACGGATTGAAAAATTGCGGATCGGTAAGTTGCAAGCTTTCAATGTGAGCCCATTTATTGACCTTAACGTAATTTGCTGGCAATAAATCAGTTAATGTATTCATCACAATTGCCGGAACAGTAGCTTGAAATGAATCGTTGTACATTGATTTTATATTTAGCTCAACAATCTTATTCGCGTATAACGGCGGTCCACCACCAAATGGTCGGACTTCGGTGCGTCGTTTGAATACTGGTACTTTGAGTAATTGCACACCCGATTCAGTGAGTGAGCTGCCGTCACCACCTTGATCTAATAATGCACGCATGAGAATATATTCGCCGGTGGCTGCTCTGACCTTTACAATCGCAGTTGCTAAAAGTACTTGGCGGAAAGAGTGTAGATTGATTGTTTGGTTATGATTGGAACGAAAAATAGTATTGCCTGAATTTTGTGCGATTGAGATGGAAAACCAAGTTTTTCATTTGAATGCTGAGTTTCAGTGTTGGTTGCTGTGCTTGAATGTCGATGATATGGATGAATGAGCGTGTGATGACGAGAACCACATTCCCGACAATTTTGTTTTGACTTGCATGACGCAATCAAATGCGAATGAGACAAACAATTTCGACATAAACGTAATCTTTCGACTGTAGATTCTCTGTCCCCAGATTGCATGATTAGAAATTTTGTACAAGTTCGGATTGAATGATTTTCAGTACACAGTTTACATACAATTGCATTGCTATTGGTTTGATTCGATTGAGAAGATTTCGATGAAAAGTGATATGTGTTCGATTTCTTTGTGTTCGGTTTAGTGAACGATTGCTTGGAGTTGTTGTGGTTATTGCTGTTGTTGTTGACATTGCTATCGGTATTTCGTTTTGATTGATTTACAATATCCAATGATCGTATACGCATGAACAAAATTCGCTTCAATTCTTCATACTCCAAAAATGAATCGTGTGACTTAATATTTTGCTCAATAAAACTAACTGTTTCTAATGGCAATTTGTTGCACACGAAAAATGTGATGAATTGGTTTGTGACAGTTTTGTCCATTCCAATACCTTCCAGTGCTTTGACAGTAACGTCAATACTGTTCAATAACAATTTAAACGCAGCGGCGGCTTCCCTTTTTTGTGCTTCGTAGTTAAGCAAATTGTGCATCGCATGGTTAAAAATGATGCGTTTGTTTTCGTAGTTTTCCTTTAACAACTTCCATGCGATTGAATAGTTTTCGTCTGTTGTAGTGAGCTCGCTTATAAGCACAGCCGCTTCACCATGTAAAGTGCTTTTCAAATACACCATTTTGTTTGAATCGGAGATGTTACGTTTGTGTATTGCCGAAATGAAACGATCCGAAAACGATGTCCATTCGGTGTACTCACCCGAGAATGACGGTAGCTCTATCGTTGGCAAACGTACTTCTGTTTCGTTGTGCGCTTGCAGCATAGGCAACTGACTGTGTGATATATCCAACGAAGCGGCCGACGATGTTGTAGTCGATGCCGTTATCTTGGTGATTTGTTCTCGCACTGCGGTGACCGCGTCGAGAAATTTCGATTCAAAGAAATCAATGTGCATATCTTTGAAATATTCGTTCTTTTTATCGTTCGGTTTTGCACTTTTAACCAATGCTGTGTGATTTTTTTGATAATTTTCGTAATCACGATTGTATGTTTGAGGGCGCGTATTTAAGCTATCGATTTTATTTTTGCTATGTGCTGGTTCGTTTTGAAAATTAACGATATTTCGTTCCATTTTTGCTAGTAAATCGGCTTGTAACGCAAGCAATTCCAAAACGTGCATTCCCTTCTCGCTTTCTGACTCAGACATGTTGAATCGTTTTAATTTTCAAAAAATGAAGAAAAAAATGATAGAAATGATAATGTTATGCGTTCCACGGTTTCGGCACCAAAAAATGTTGTTGCGGGTATCAGAATAATTTAGAAAAATACTGTGGAGGTTTATTTAACTGGATATTTATTCTAATAACTCAACGGAATATAAATTAAATGGTTTCCCCAAGAGTGCAACAGGCAGTGCGTAAGATACGACCTGCGCTGTGTATGAGCGATTGATTGAAACTGAACTTAAAGTGCTAAAATTAACAAGAAGAGTTATTCGTCGCAAGTGCGGCGAATATTCACATAAAGGGTGATTTTTTAGCTGGTTTCTTTTTGACGTTTAATTTTTTGACAGATGTCAAATTCCAACTGACGTCTGTCACAGTCAAAAATGCTCAGTATGCTTTGCAATTTCAAGATGGAAAGACTTACAAACGAGCAACGCTTGCAAATCGGGTCCATCCATGGACAAACTGCGCCGTAAGTTCGGCGAACAGTTCATCTCTCGTTTCGGCCCCGTTCATTGGCCGGCCAGATCGTGCGATTTAACGCCCCTGGATTATTTTTTGTGGGGCTACGTTAAGTCTCTCGTCTATGCGGACAAGCCAGCAACGATTGCCGACTTGGAGGACAACATCGAACGCGTTATTGGCGATATGTTGGATTCCGGCCGATATGTTGGAGAGAGTGTGCCAAAATTGGACTTCCCGTATGGACCATTTGCGCCGTAGCCGCGGCCAACATTTGCATGAAATTATTTTCAAAAAGTAAATGGCAAGAACCAATTTATCGATTTCAATAAAGATTTGATTCACATTTCGAAATTTTTTGCGTTTTTTTCGATTTTCAAAAAGAAACCACTTAAAAAATCACCCTTTAGTAAATGCGTTCAATTCGCAACACACATAATCAATAAACATAACCTCACATTCGACGACCACACAAGCAATATCACCATGAACTAAACTTGTGTAAAATGAGTAAACAACCCAAGTAAACCACACGACCAACACATTCACGACTTTTCGAGATCGCAGTCAACCGATAATATACCATTGAAAATTACATTGCCAGTGACCAAAACAAATAAAACAACACCGACAGCTAAACACAAAATCGATTCAACAAGTCCAACAAATCCATCGAACATAGCGAAAAAACAAACAACAATGACAACAATAACACTAGAAGATTTTCAGAGACTACTCGCACAGCAAACACAAGACATTCAAGCAATAATTACAACGGCCGTACGTGCAGAAGTGCAAATGCTGGGAAATGAGTTGAAATCATCTCTAAAAAGCGAAATTTCTCGTATCGACCAGCCAATCAATGATGTTCAACAGCAATATGTCAATGAGTTAGCTCAACTGCGTTCCAGTGTTAGTCAATGTGTTGTTCGAATCGATAACAGCGATGATGACTTTGCCCGTATGACCAAGATGAATGCATTAAAGTTAATTGGTCTCACACACACAAACAATGAAAATATACATGATGTTTTCATCAAAATTGCGCAACTCATTGGATTCGATGTCAACTGTGCGTCAAATATACCTGAACTGTCGCGACTTACCAAAAGAAACAGAAATACAAATGATGTGCTGCCAACTCTAACGGTCATAATGAAATTTGTCGCTAAACACATCCGAGACAAATTTTATGGTTTGTATCTCTCCCGACTTCCCGGTAAACCAATTAAAACGATAGATATTGGTCTGCCGCAAGGAGGGCGAATCACCATTGGCGAAGACTTAACACCAACGAACCAAATAATTTTCAACGCTGCCAGGAAAGCAAATTGTTCCGGGTTTTTACAAGCGATGGTTTAGTTCAAGTCAAAGCCAAATCGACCGATAAGCCAACAACGATTCGCACACAACGTGATCTGGACATATTTATCGCATTGCAAGCCAATAATAGTAACAATGAAATTCCACCGCCTCAACCAAATCAACATCAATCATCACACGGAACGGCAACTGATAACTTCAATGGGAACACCACACAATCGTTCAATACTAATGGCATCGACAGCACCGGCTCAAACACCAGCAACAACACCACCAATAACAACAGCAACAACATTAGCAACAACAAGGCATCAGCACCAATGGATTTTCAATCGACTTGAGCTATTCACCGCATTTAAATACACGTAACTTATTCCAAGGGTGCATCTACTCTATACAATATGTAAAAATAATCATTTATTAGTATTTTTTCTCTAAAATTTCAATTCATTAACTTGATTAATATAATCTTGCTTACATCTAAATTTGAGCACTTAAATATTTTACTTCATTAACAGCACAAAACAAGTACCAATTTACAAATTTGAATCATTTTTTACTCTCAAACACATCGAAAATTAAACATTTCTTCTAATTACTCATTCTGAAATTTTAATCAATTTAGCTATTAGGATCAAAAATCAAAACTTGAATTTATCTTGAACTAGGCATTATTTCGAATCGATTCAACTAACTCCTACTGCTTTTTTTTGGAGAAAAAATTTAAGCATGGCAATTCAAAGCAAAATCCCAATTTTTTACCAAAACGTTAGAGGTCTTAGAACGAAGACGGAAGTAAAAGGAAATATATCCAGCTCTCAATATGAAATCATTGCATTCACAGAGCATTGGTTAAAAGATGGATATTTCAGCAGTGAATTTTTCGATGATTCTTATTCAGTTGAAAGAGTGGATAGAACCAGAGCAGAAAAAGCATGGGGAGGGGGAGCTCTTATAGCGTTAAAAAATACCATAGCATACAGGAGATGTAATGAATGGGAGAATGAGTCTCAGTTTGAAAATGTTTGGATTGAACTTAAATGCAGGACTAATGTGAAAATGTTTATCAATGTAGTGTACATTCCGCCATCTACCAGATATGATGATTATGAGAGATATTTCGATTCGTTAACAGAAATTATGTGTGTACGTGAGCCAAATTCAAAAGTTTTGATTTTGGGAGATTTTAATATGGGCAGTTCAATCGAATGGTTCTTTGTTAACAATGAGTGTATTCCGGTCGCACGAGACGGTCGAATACCAACTGAACTTGTCGATACTTTGACGTTCACTGACTTAAAACAACTTAACTTCATAAAAAACCGTTACGGCCGAACGTTAGACCTAGCATTGAGTAATAATTCCGATTTTTTGTTACAGCCCGCCGATCCTTTATCTGAATCTATCATCGTCACAAATTAAATTTATTGAAGCAAAAAAAACGGCCAAATTCAATTTTTTTAAAGCTAATTATGAATACATAAATGATGAGCTAGCTAACATCGATTGGGAGAGAAAACTTGGCAATCTAAATGTTGATAAACAACTTGACTTTTTCTACAGTGTTTTGCTTGATATTATCGACAGGCATACACCTGTAATATTGCCCAAGGATGATAAATATCCCAAGTGGTTTACCAGAAAACTGATACAACTCATCGATGATAAAAATTACTTCCATGATTTATTCAAAGAAACTGGCATAGAAGCATATAATGAACTCTATAAAAAAAGCGTCGCGAATCAAAATATGAGTTGAGAGCATGTGAGAGACGTTACATAGGAGATATTGAAATCACTATCAAAAGTAACACTAAAGCGATTTTTGCTTATACAAAATCGCTAAACAAATCAAATAAATTGCCAAACGTCATGAAATTGAATAATGATTCTTCCGATGACCCCAATATCATTGTCAATTATTTTGCTAAGCATTTTCAATCGGTGTACGCACCTGAAGATTGCACCATTAGACTTCCGAATCTCATTTGCAATTGCAAAAACCACTTAGAAATGAACGAGAAGCAAATTGTTGATGCGATAAAGACTCTTAACGAGAATAAAACTAACAGCCCTGATTTAATACCAGCTGTATTTTATAAAAAAACGGTCTATTCTATAGTTCAACCCCTAAAAATTATCTTCAATAATTCTATGCACACCAGAACTTTCCCTGAATTATGGAAACATAGCCTTATTACACCCATTCACAAAAATGGTGATAAAGCTGACGTAAATAATTATAGACCTATTTCTATTATTTCGGCCGCGTCTAAAATATTCGAAAAAATAATGTTCACTTTTATTCTCAATCAGGTGAAGCATTTAATTTCACATAAACAACACGGCTTTGTAAAAAATAAATCAACAATCTCCAATCTGGCTGAATATGTTAACTTTATTGCTACCCGCATGCCAGGAGGTGGACAAATAGATGCGATCTATACGGATTTAGCCAAAGCATTTGATAAACTAAACCATCGTATACTTATAAAGAAACTTAACCAATTTCCATTAGAAAATTGCACAAAGGCTTGGATTTTCTCATTCTTAACTAAGCGTAAACAAACAGTTTGCATCTACGGCACTAAATCCAATCCCATTAGTCCAACATCGTCAGTGCCTCAGGGTTGTATTCTATCTACACTACTTTTTGCATTATTTATCAATGACTTATCTACTAAAATTAAATGCGAACTTCTTATGTTCGCCGATGATGTAAAATTATTTTTACAAATTAAATCACTCGATGACTGTCATGCGCTACAAAGTGATCTCAATTCGTTATCTGAATGGTGTAATGAAAATAAACTTCTGTTTAATATTGATAAATGTGCAGTAATGTCTTTTACTCGACGAACTGATCGTAAATTTCAACATTTTAACTATAATGTAAACAACAGATCCCTAAACCGAGTAAGAGTCATAAAAGATCTTGGCATTTTATTTGATGAACAACTAACCTTTAATAATCACGTTAGATCGTTACTATCACGTGCATCTAAATTACTTGGTTTCATTTTTCGCTCACTCAAACCATTTAATGACATAAACACTCACAAAATTCTCTACTTTGCACTAGTCAGGACCATTCTTGAATATGGCTGCCAAATATGGAATCCCTATTATCACACATACACGAATATAATTGAAAACATTCAGAGGAAATTCACTCGTATGCTTTGCTTTAAATTCAATTTACCGAGAGCTATGTATGAAGAAAGATTACATAATCTGAACATGGTATCTCTATTTAATCGCAGACTATACTTTGACGAAATGTTTCTCTATGGAATCATGTCTGGGAGGGTTTTAACTAACTTAGAAGATTCTTTCACCATACATGTGCCTTTAAGACCAACAAGATTTGCCCCCGTTTTCTACATCCCTGCAATAACTACAAATATGGAGTTTTTCTCGTTAGTTTTGCGACTTAAGCGCCAACACAATGAGCATTTTACAAATATTGACCTGCTTAATAACTCACTGCCCTTTACCAAACGCCGAATTAAACTTGCATTGCCAATAGAGCTGTGGAGAGGCTTTCGTTAGCTGAATTGAATCGATTCCATAATTTAATATATATTATAAAAGAAAGAATTATTTTTATTACAGATTTTTTACTTTTCTGATCGAATTTTTGCTTGATCATATTTATTTTTGCCTTCTTGTAATAATCATTAATTATAACTTAGTTTTAGACAGTAATCTCTCTGTACCAACCATGTAAACCAATCGCCAACCATTTAGTTTGTTAGATTTATTACTTTTTTTTTCTTTTTCACCACATAAAATACCACCGCATTCCATTTAAATTATATTTTTACCAACCAACAAAAACCAAATTTACAATCTGTTATGAGGGCTCTGGGCCTGTTGATTGTAAATACAAACCAAAACCATTTACTGAGAAAATAAAAAAAATAAATAAAATAAAATAAACCTATTCAAATAAAGTTCGAAGTATTTGTGAAACCGAGAATTTTGTTATCAAAACTGGTTGGTCGGATGATATTGAGAATATTTTGTTGCTGTTGAGCCTCTTTCCTTCAAAAGTCAAGCGTAAGACTGCGAAACTCCACAGCGAACCCGTTTTGGATGTCATCGTTTTTGCAATGGTGGGACAAAGAGAGAGATATTTTGAAATAAACTATAATGTGATTTCGAATCACTGATTTGCTTTTTTGAAGATTGGAAGCTCACCCAACGACATGATAGAGAAAAAGAATGATCATCCGTACATTATTGCTTTGGGTACATCAAAATCTGAAGTTTTATCGTATCACATCCAAGTCGAGAGACACGTTATCCCGGTAAAATTCAAATTGGTTGTTGTTTTGAAAGAAATGCCCAATTTATATTATAATACTAATTCCAGTTGCCGCGTTCGTTTGGATTTTTGGAAGCATTCGACTGTTTCTATAAAATGCATCACGTTTTTGATCTCAAATTTGACGAAGGTTTATTAAATATGATGACATTCGTTAAATATTTTTTATACGAAGACACAGGAGGAAAGAAACCATCGCCAAAGATGAATACGTTTTTTAATCGTTTAATTTAGTGCATGATTTGATGCCTTAAGGTTTATTCATAATTTGAAAGTGTAAATAGTTTATAATTTCGAAAGATTTGATGTCGAAAATGATGAACAATGCAATTAATGTCGCTGGATCTGAACAAATTTCCAAATGTTATACTAAAATAAAGAAATCTTGATGTTGATCGTCTGAAAAATTTCCCAAATAAAATTATATCGAGTTAAGTGTTTCTGATTTAATACGAGTAGTGTTTCAGTTTTATTAAATTTGATAACGTTGACCTGAAATGAAGGGGACAGAGCGAAAATGTAATGTAGCCCATATAAAACATATTGGCTACATTACATGTTCGCTCTGACCCCTTCAAATAACGAATGACCGATGTGAAATAATAAATCTGTGATTTTTTTCAAAAATCTTTAGTATTTTATTCAGATTTTATACATTTTTCAACAATAAACAATCTGCAATTATATAATAATCGCCCCACATAATTTTTTTTCAAACACATCCTTAATTTTCAGAGTTTCGAAATCAATAATTGATTTTTGCGCTTCTTTCTGTTTGATTCTATAGCTATTTGTAAATTTATCCAAAACAATACACTCAAATTCAGTGACATATAAAAAGAAGTTTTCATTAATGTAAATTATTTTTTCAATTTCAAATGAGGAAGCATTATTCAACACAAAAAGACCTTTTCTGTATTCAAACGAGTTCAATTTCAAATAATCGACCTCAAAAAAATCATTTACTGATTGATATTCTAGTGGAAAATGACAGATAATTTCGATCTTAGTTGAAGAGTAAATTTTTTTTGGTTTTCCAAAATGCAGAGTGTTATTATAGCTATTTTTTACTCCAGCCATGTACTGTTGATGCCGAACAGCAACCGTCTTGTTTACATTTATGAAATTATTTCCGTCGATAGCAAAACCTTTTATATCTTGGTGCTTCTGTTCAAATCTGATGCTACTCATTGGCTTCAGAGGTCCCATTTTACGAATAATATTCGGATAATGCGTAATGAAGTGGTGTTTAGGAATCAGTTCAACTTTAAATATCTTTTTAAGAGAGCTCAAATGATTTTCAATACACTGCTCCAAATGGACAATGTCTTCTTCTTCAATTCGCGTTGAGTATGCTATTTGACTTATCTGAAGCAAGAACGTAACGCAGGGCCATACTTTTTTCAGTGATTTATTCTCTCGCTCTGGAAATAGAATGAATGGTAGATTTAACAAAAGGCACTTAGACTTTGTTGCACTCTGATTCAAATTTCCCTTGTCGATGTGTAATAGTGATGGGACATTTTTCCTATTTAAGAATCCATAATCATGATATTGCACTCTGTTCACAAGATTGGTCTCAGAAATAACTTTTGATTCAATCACATATTTGTACAAATGTTTCATTAGAAAGAAAAAAGCACCCTCATTTAGATCGTGCATTATGTCGACAGATGGATTCTCGAACACGTTGAAATATTTCAGATCATTTAGAATGCAATATTGCTTAATTCCTTTTGTTTCTCTGTAATCTACTTTCGTTGAGTCAGCAACGATATCAAGGTGTTCTTTGTAGTTTACTTTTGTTCTCATTAAATCAGGCTTCTCAACACAAAGTATTTTTCTTTGCTCTTGGTCGCATAAACAAAGCCGACAAATGTTGTTGGCCGTTGAAAAATTCTCGACAAATCCAAGGCATGTGTTTGCACCCAAATTATCATATGTGAGATTTGCAATTGTTCCATGGATAGAAATGTTGTTTATGTTTACTCCATTTTCCAGCTGAGAAATTTCATGGACAATCGGCCGCCACAAATCATTGAAATCCGTGTATTTTGTCTTTGCATCATCGGTGTTGCTCAAGGCAAGCAGATAAATGTTGTCCACTTTTGATCGAGAGGTTAAGGGCATATTTCTTATCACAAAGTAAATGGCGCAAACTTTATGCAACGTAGCTTTCGATCCGAGAGCGTTCGCTATTTCCAAATCATCAAGACCAATTTGAATCTGGACACAATTTTCAGCCGACGCAACAAGATCACTCTTCTGAAAAGCGCTGCCAAAGCAATAATCAATGTACACGCCCTTTTCACATACATGTTGGGCCGCAAAAAACTCTTTCCGGAAATCCTCTCTCTCGAATAATGATTTAATTGTTTGGATAATCGATACATATTGAAATTTACAAGGCACTAACTGTGGTATCGAGAGTTGTTCTTTCTTCCGTCGAACCATATCCCATCTTACGCTGAGCATCATTTCTTGTGGTGCCACATACGACGTATTTTGTCCAAAAGCGATGCGTTCGCCGACAGAAAACACAAAGACGAAGCGGAAATGAACCTTCTTCTCGAGACGACCGGCAACCAAATAACATCGCAATTTAGAACACACCAAAATCGCTAACAATCAATTGAAATCTGCCAAGATCCGATTTTTGCTAAGCAGAAATAAAAAAGGAATAAAAGTGCCAATTGGACTGACGCTATTTATAAGAAATCGCTTTAATAAAGATTAATAAACTATTTCAAACTATATGAATTAACATTTATTGTTTGAGTTTTTTAGTAGGCCTTTTTGAAACATTACATTTGGGGGCTCAACTGGGAACGTGCAAAAAGTAATTTTTTTTTTTGAGGCAGTAAAATCATAATGCACGTGAATTTTTTCTTTTGAATACAGTTGTTTATATTTCTTTTAAATTTAGTTCAATTTTTTTTTTTTTTTTTGTATCAATCATTGTAAAAAGAGTTGCAGAAGTTTGACAGTTGAGCAGTACACAAGCAAACTGTGCACGCGGTCAACTATTGGCATCCATCAAAACAGGTTAGTCTGTACAAGCAAATAGTTTTTTTTTCAATCGACGACACTTATCATCGTATCATGTCGAAGTCGGAAGATGAATTTTATAAGGAATTTGCGCCACTGAGTGACGAAATTATAACTCATGAACTAGAAATTCGTAATGTTGATCCGCAACGTGGTCCGATAGTGAATAGGAAGAAACAATTGGCAAAAGAATTATTGAATGAAAATAACGGCGAACAAGCAGAATTTGTGAATACAACAGGACCCATGAACGAATTAAAAATTTGTCGTGGTCTCATGGAAAGGTACGAAAGAGAGTTAAATGATTTATCATGCACACATGAAATTCGTCAAAAAGCAATTGCAAATTTAGGGTGGATAGAAAAAAGAATACATCGTGTTGTGTGTACAAATGATGATGAAAGGGAATTATCCACACTATTACTAAAGTCAATGAAAATTCTTCTAAATCAAAATGTTGCGAACAGCAATGAAACACATGTAAACGACAAAAGTGATGACGGTAGGACGCATTTAGCCAGTGAAAAAAGAAAAGAATCTTCTCAACCTCAGACAAATTCTCACTCAGATCAGCATCAACAGCAAAATGAGTTGTTGCTACGCATGTTTAATGAATTTCGAAATTTATTTTCAAACAATCAAGATAATTCTGCACAGTTCAACAGAAATAAAATTCATAAATGGAATGTTAAGTTCAATGGTGAAAAACACGCAGATGTATTCGAATTTTTGAGAACGATCAAATCAAAGGCTCAAGCCAATTGCGTCACTGATGCCGAGCTATTTAATTCCGCAGGTGAATTTTTTAGTGGTTTTGCCGCCAAATGGTTTTATTCGCAAAAGTTTTTGAATTGGTCCGATTTGAATGCAAAATTAATAAGTGATTTTGTTCAAGTTAATTATTTCGATGAGTTGTAAGACACGATTAGACAAAGACGACAGTCTCCGAATGAAACTATTGTTCATTTTTTCGCAGTTTTTGAAGATGATTGCTCTCGATTGCATGATCTATTGTCATCGCTTGAAAAGATAAAAATCATCAAAAAGAATGTGCTACAAAAATACAGACCGTACATTGCTCTCGGACAATTTCATACACTCGATGAAATCAAACACGCGTTAAAAATACTTGAAGCGACGATGCCACAGAGTAGTTATCAAGAGTCACATCGTTTCAAACGATACGAAAGTGGCGATAGACTGTCCAGTTCTACGAATAATCAAGTGAAAAATAAACACGAATCTCGTTTTGATAAATTCAACGACAACAAACAAGTGGAATTTAAAAGAGATCGATCTCACTCGAATAATCCATTCAGATCAAATTCAAGCCGCGATAATTCACGGGAAAGTATTCATAGAAGCAATTCGAATGGACGTCATTCACGGGAAAATTCACAAAATCGGTCACATAATTCAAATCATTTCTTTCGAAACGGCACCGACACAAGTGTCGGAAACAAAAATAAACAATAACTCTAGTCCAATTTTTCTTGATCAACTTGCACCGAATTCAATTACAGATGAAAGACCGTATGTAAACGTAGAAATTTCGAATAAACAAATTTTGTGGTTGGTTGATTCAGGGGCGTCCGCATCAATATGTAATTCAATTGGTTCACATTTTCTACAAGCATTAGGATATAAATTACTCAAAGCAAATATGCCAGCGGATGCAATTTTAGCCGATGGCTCAAAAACTAAATTGAAACAATTCTTTTGTGTACCTATTAAATTTGAAACCAAATTGATTCTCGTAAATATTTACTTAATGGAAACGTCATCAAAAGAATTTACATTTGGCATGGATTTTATAAAAAAATTTCAATTGAATCTCTCATATAATGGAAAAAATTGGTCATGTCAGTCAAACATCGAATGCACTAGCAATCAAATCATAGATTCTCAGGAATTGAATATGAAACAAAAATCTCAGCTGGCAAATGTAATAAAAAAATTTAATTTTCTGTGCACTGGCACACTTGGTAAATCGAACTTATTTGAGCATAACATTGATACAGGGGATGCTCAACCAGTATTTCAACGTTCGTATCCCGTATCACCTCCGTTACAAAAACGAATGAGCGATGAGCTCGATCGTATGATTAAACTGGATGAAGTTGAACCGTCGAATAGCCCCTGGTGTTCAATGCCGGTGTTGACAGCTAAGAAAAATGGGAAAGATCGTCTGTGCATAAATTTAAAAAAAGTGAATAGTGTCACCGTCAAAAGCAAATACGCTCTTCCAAGAATTGACACAATTTTAATTCGTTTAGGTGAGGCAAAATATATTAGTTCGATTGACTTGAATGATGCATTTTGGCAAATACCACTAAATGAACAGTGTAGGCCGAAAACAGCTTTCAATGTTCCTGGACGAGGCATGTGGCAGTTTAAAGTTGTTCCTTTTGGTCTCACAGCCTCATCTCAGGCAATGCAACGACTCATGGATTATTTATTTCATGAGGAGGGGGAATTTATTTATATAGACGACATAATTGTTGTCTCAAAAACATTCTCTGAGCATATGCCTGCATTGAATAAAGTATTCAACAAATTAATGAATGCTAACTTGACGGTTAACATTGAAAAGTGTAATTTCTGTAGACCATCATTAAAATACTTAGGGTATGTTGTTGACAGGCATGGTTTACGTACGGATAGTGATAAAATTGCTTGTATAGCAAATTATGATTTGCCAATGACATTGAAAGAATTAAGAAGATTTATCGGAATGACATCATACTATCGCAGGTTCATAAAGAATTTTGCACACATCGCAGCACCACTTAACGAATTAACGAAGAGCAAACGTAGACTTATAAAATGGAATGAACGGGCAATATATGCATTTGAAATGTTAAAAACTGATATGATTCAAGCGCCGGTATTAGCGACACCTGACTTTTCGAAGCCATTCATTATTCAATGCGATGCATCGGATTTGGCTATTGGTGGGGTATTAGTGCAAAAAAATATCGAAACCGATGAAGAGAAACCAATTGCTTTTGTTAGTAGGAAATTACGTGACGCGGAGTTAAATTATACTACGACAGAAAAAGAATGTTTGGCTGTGATATTTTCCATAGAAAAATTTAAGCAATATGTGGAAGGTCTGAAGTTTGAGATAATAACGGATCATTCAGCTTTATTATGGCTTCTAAAGCAACAGAATTTAAAGGGAAGATTGGCTAGGTGGTGTTTACTCATTCAGCAATATGAGTTCGATATAAAACACGTTAAAGGCAAAAGCAACGTGGTTCCGGATGCCATTTCTCGATTTCCGGTTGAGAACATGTCACTCATTGATATGATACCGAGTGCAAAAGACGGTTGGTATCAGCAACTATTCGAAAATGTTCAAAAACATCAAAAAAAAAATTCCAAATACAAGTTAGAGAACAATAAACTCTTTGTTAAGTCAAATAAATTAGTGAATAATACTGAATTCGATTATAAATTGGTCTTCCCAGAGTCGATGAGAAGATTAGTATTAAGAGAATGTCATGACATACCACTGTCATCGCACTTGGGTACATTTAAAACAATAAAAAGAGTATTACAAAAATACTATTGGCCTGGTGTAGCACGTGATGTTAAAGAATATGTAAGAAATTGTAGCATTTGTTTGCAATCGAAATCACAATCCAAACAGCAATTCGGTAACATGGGAAAAATGAAATTATCAACACGACCATGGGAAATGATTTCTATGGATTTGATGGGTCCTTTTCCTAGATCAACAAAGGGAAATGAAATGCTATTTGTAATTTGTGATCACTTCACAAAATATAGCATTCTAATACCACTGCGTAATGGAAAGGCCACCAAAATAGCTGAGATTGTAGAAAAACAAGTATTTCTTACACATGGGGTCCCAAGAACAGTAATTTGTGATAATGGAAAACAATTTACATCAAAGTTATTTAAAAAATTAATGAAAGAGTATCAGGTACCTCAAATTTTTTATAATTGTATTTATCATCCCCAAAACAACCCAACGGAACGCACTAATAAAGTAATTGGAGCAGCAATTCGCTCGTATATTAATGATAATCACAAACATTGGGATAAAGAATTAGATAAAATTCAATGCGCTTTAAGAACGGCGGTAAATGTAGTCACTGGTTTCACACCATTTTACTTGAATCGACGATATAATGAGGCGCATGATTCGCGCATACAAGATAAACAAAAAATACTACGATTCAAAAAAAGTGGATTTCAATTTTAAAAGGGGAGAC
Source organism: Obolodiplosis robiniae (assembly GCA_028476595.1). Lineage (NCBI taxonomy): Eukaryota > Metazoa > Arthropoda > Insecta > Diptera > Cecidomyiidae > Obolodiplosis > Obolodiplosis robiniae. Next base: position 32,834,429 of record CM052015.1, on the reverse strand, counting down.
AAAGTATGCAAAAAAAATTTCGTTTTGTCGAATGCATCTAAAAATTTCAGTGCTAAATTGGCCAAACCGTACATTCCAGCTACAATAAAAGAAAAAAAATCCGATTTAGTATATTTATTAGTCGACGACGATACGGGTCATGAACAGGAATTTCACATTAAAGACATAAAGCATGTATAAATTTTTTTTTTCTTTCTTCTTCGTACTTAACATGAAGTCATTCTATGTCGCGGGCTGTATGAAAAATAAAACAAAATAAATAGAAGCCAAAACAAAAATAAATATTCAGTTAAACATAATATCATAAACAATGAAATTTGAAATCAGAGATAGCGTAAACAAATTAGCAAAGCACAGCAAAATGCCATACGTTTCGCTGGGCGAGTGTGTTCTTTCACAAATTCTCTTTGTCACTACACATATAACTTGATTATGTAAACAACCTCTTGATTGAATTTATTGCCGATGCCAATACACAATCAAAGTTATCAATGATTTTTTTAGACTTATTGTTCGACATTAACTGAATTCAGTCCTACTGGGAAAATAGAGAAGAGTAGTTATGTTGCGATAAAACAATAATTTAACATTCGAATGGATTTTTTTGTGAGAAAACCTAATTGAAGCTAATGGCGTATATTCCGAAATGCAGTTATCAGATGGACTCGACATGATGAAATATGAGTGTTATACAGTGCAAGAAACTACGTACAGCTAACAAAAACATAAAAAAAAATGCGCAAAAGATAAATATAATGTTTTGAGAAGGGGACCGATCGTCGATGATTTTCTTTAATTACAAATATCAATAATCAATAAATTTTCTGCATATCTTTAGCTCATTTTTTTTAAAAAAGAAAGGAGAGAAATGTAGAGTGCAATTTACAATATTGACGGACAAACGGACGAGACGGCACAAGGCACTATAACATAGAATCAAATGTAGAATGAGTTAGAGCGAGAGAAAGGGTGTGTGTATGTATCAACACGAACAACGATTGTAAATGGCAAGCAAAGCGGTACACGAGAGAAGAAGAGAGCACTTCACACAAATGAGAGCGATGCGTTCGCCGACAGAAAACACAAAGACGAAGCGGAAATGAACCTTCTTCTCGAGACGACCGGCAACCAAATAACATCGCAATTTAGAACACACCAAAATCGCTAACAATCAATTGAAATCTGCGAAGATCCGATTTTTGCTAAGCAGAAATAAAAAAAGGAATAAAAGTGCCAATTGGACTGACGCTATTTATAAGAAATCACTTTAATAAAAATTAATAAACTATCTCAAACTATATGAATTAACATTTATTGTTTGAGTTTTGTAGTAGGTCTTTTTGAACCATTACAAGCCTTTTCTCTTTTGTATTTAGTCGCATGTTCTTTCAATTTGTTGCAAACTAAATCAGTTGACATATCTAATGCATGCATCGGTTCAAGGCCATTGTTATCAGTTATCAAAACTCCGTTAAGCTGATTCACTTGTTCGAAAATATTCATGCTAAGTTTGTTAGTGGAATCCGTATCGTGATGACTCAATCCCATTCCATTTATTTTATTGCAAAAGTCATTCAAAGCTGCATTCATTTTTTCACACGCGGAGAATGTTGTTGATTTTGGCACATTCAAACTAAATTCATAACTCGGTTCATATTATTTGCTGAGATTCGGCGAATATTTAACAAGAGAAAATTCATTCTCAACCTACAAACGAATGAATGAACGAATTGATTTTAGTTCATAATTCATTAAATTTTATCTCAAAAAATTACCAACGCTAACTCTTTCTCAAAATTTGATGCAAGCTCAGAAATGTCGGGAACTGTTGGATTGGAATCCGGTTGTAATGTCTTTTCTGGTACATAAACCTAAATTAAATCATTTAATGTTCAAACTTTTCAAAAAAAATAGAACTTTGCATAACAATTCGAATATCACCTCCCAGAGTCAGTAATTTTGAGAGCTATTAAATAACGTGTCGTTTTTTAATCGAATTATGTAATCCCCTTTTGTAATCCGAATATTACTCCGACACGTTATTTAACAGTAATTTGTAATTTCAATCCGGTATTACTTCTCCGATTACATTTGTTATATACATACATATATATTATACATGGAAATATTATTTGTTATTATATATTGCTGAATGAGTAAACACCACCTAGCCAATCTTCCCTTTAAAAATTTTAAACTAAATATATGTATAATATATATGTATATATATAACAAATGTAATCGGAGAAGTAATACCGGATTGCAATTACAAATTACTGTTAAATAACGTGTCGGAGTAATATTCGGATTACTCGATGCGTTATTTAACAATAATTTGTAATTGTAATATCAGATTAGTAATTTGCCGGGCTCTGTCACCTCCAAGGATTGATTCAAACTACATGTTTTTGTGTGTTTTCTCAGACCTCGAAATGTTAAGAATATAGATTCACAAATAGGAGTATTTTTTGGATTTAGAATTAGATATTTCATTTATTTCAGTAGAATATTCATCACAAGACGGACAATGTAATGTTTTCATTTTTGCGTTTGACGTTTCTGCCGAAGTGTGCGCTGACAGCTCGCACTGTATATGTATGTATTTGACTGGAATACTGGTAAAATGCGGAGAATTCAAGCTATTTTGTGAATTCCCCATTCTACCGGTGATACCAATACAAAATTGTCAAAAATTTATAACAGTGTATCGAACAATTTTGACTAATCTAAAATGCTGCTACAGTCAAGAATACAAATCACAGGAGACATTTCAACTCTTGCCTGGCCATAAAGCAACAATTCTAAGCATGAAACATCAAATCGCTCTGCTGAAAGAATATCGGGCTCAGGGAACGCAAGCAGGAAACAAATCGAAGCAAGAATCGAAGGCAAAGCAAAATCGATCTGGTGATGAATTGAAGATCGTTTTAATTACGGCACTACAAGATTTTTTGACAAAACACAAACTACCGAAAGAAATTCTCACTAAAAGAAACATTATCAACTTTGAAGAACGAATCGAAAACGACCAACAATCCTATCGATGTCATTTTGCATGCATGTTCTGTAGTAAAACTGTATCTGTGGTTTACCATACATTTTGGATGACGAGCAACGCAACGCGACACATGAAAAAACACATCGACTATTCTACCACTGGGTACTCGTATGAGGACATTGAATTCGATCCAACGGATTTGATAGAAGAAGAGAAAGCAAGAGAGAAAGACTCAAGGAAAGACTGATATTTAAAAATGTTTCAATAACCTAAAATGCTGTGTATTACAAAACCAAGTACAAAAAATTATAATTTATATATTATTTATTTTTAAATTAGTGTTCGAATACAAAAAATTCAGTGATGTGCCTTAAGAAAATAAAAGTTTTATTTAAAAAGAAACCAAATTCATTAGGAATTTAGTCACAATGCTGTAACCTTAAAAACAAAAAAGACTTTAAGACGTCAACGTCACCATGTATTAATGTAATAGGCTGTCGTTTCAAAAATAAAATAAAGTTTAAATAAATACAATTTGAATGATTTGTAATTTTCACATAGTATACAGATTCTTAAAAATGGCAACACAAGCAGTTTCTGAATCAAAGAAAATGTGCAAATTCGTTCAAATTTCCTTAGCCATACTGAATAAACCAAGATACAATTTTTGTGTGAACAACTTTCTGGGAAGTATTTCTTAAAAGTAAATCGATGCCGGTTCTCGTTATCAAGTTCAAAATAAGCGGATCAACAACAAACGCACATTTTGTTTTAATGCAGATTTTTATTTAATTAAAATAACATTGATACATTATTTTTATATGTCTTGATGAAAGGTACTATGGATTTAGCAAGTTATTATTATCACTTTATTCATTTTTGTACACTTTCCATGCCTTAAAATAAATGAAATTCACACGACTTGTAAATTTTGTATATAACTTGCTTATTTTGGATGAAATTGCTAGCGATATTTAGTTGAACAAAATATAAAAATGGAAAAAAAGGAAATAAATGAATGATTTTTGGTTTGCATTTGCACTGAACAATTGTTCAAATATAGTTTTTCAAGCATGAAACCGTGCAAACATTGGGGCCATCGTAATGTACAATGGAAATGTCTTGTCGGTACGACTTTTTGCATACAAAGCAGCGAACCATGCCATAATTGTAATGAGCAACAGGAACTGATATACGTGATGATCGACGGAGCACTTGAGCGACATGATTTTCGGCGTTTTGAGGAATTTGACGCAAATGAACTCGGCGGTCTACATGAATTGTTTTTGATCGGACCGCACGTTTGGCTGGCAACTTTGATGGCGACAACTTTTGTAACACAACAACCAGATTCATGTTGGTTGGGAAAATTGGCCGATTTGTTGCGGTGACAGTATCATTGATGGTTTCCGATGCTGCTGAACGATCCTATTTCAAAATGAAAAGTGAACAATTTCGGTATCCAAAATAACAAGAAATATAAATGATAAACATACGGTTCCATTTCCTTCTTTTGTCGTTTCAACATTTTCTTCTTGAGAGACCAAATTCACGTTTGAGGTACTGGCAACTTCACCGGGTGGAGAACCATTCATTGTTTCTGATGCTGGTGAACAATCCTATTTAAAAATGGAAAATTTACAATTTCAGTATTGGGAGTACAAATTGAAAACCGCGCATTCGTTACTAACTTCATATCTATCATAGATGTCATTATTTTGACTTTGACAGCTATTGTATCTTAAAGAGGATAAAAAAATACATTGAAAACGATCTGTCAAACTTATCATTCAGTTGAATACACAAGTTTATTATTGCGTTGAAAATGTCGAGCTACGTGCCTACAAAACAGCATTTGCGGGAAGTTTTACTTTATTGGTTTAATCTGAAGAAAAATGCTTCCGAGAGTCATCGTTTGTTATGCGAAGCATATCCAGAATATGCTCCGTCGATTAGAACGTGCCGGGAGTGGTTTGCGCGGTTCAAAAGTGGTGATTTTGATGTGGAAGACAAATGCGTCCAGGCCAAGTGAAAAAGTTTGAAGACGAGGAGTTGGAAGCATTACTCGATGAAGACTCGTGTCAAACGCAAGAAAAACTTGCAAAATCATTGGGAGTGACACAACAATCCATCTCCTATCGTTTAAAAGCCATGGGAATGGTTCAAAAGCAAGGAAATTGGGTGCCATACGAATTGAAGCCGAGAGACATCGAACGCCGTTTTTTCACTTGTGAACAGCTGCTTCAAAGGCAAAAACGGAAGGGTTTTTTGCATCGTATTGTGACTGGTGATGAAAAGTGGATTCATTACGATAATCCGAAGCGAAAAAAATCGTATGGTTACCCCGGCCACGCATCAACATCGACGCCAAAGCCGAACATTCATGGCTCGAAGCTAATGCTGTGTATTTGGTGGGATCAGCTCGGCGTGATCTATTATGAGTTGTTGAAACCAAACGAAACCATCACAGGAGCATTGTACCGAACTCAATTGATGCGTTTGAGCCGAGCACTGAAGGAAAAACGGTTGGAAACGGTCGCAAGACACGATAAAGTTATTTTGCAACATGACAACGCTCGGCCACATGTTGCTCAGGTCGTTAAAACCTACTTGGAAACGCTTCGATGGGAAGTCCTACCCCACCCGCCGTATAGCCCAGACATTGCCCCTTCCGATTACCACCTCTTCCGATCAATGACACATGGCCTGGCTGAACAGCATTTCCATTCTTACGAGGAATGCAAAAAATGGGTCGATTCATGGATAGCCGAAAAAAGCACAGATTTCTTTCGACGCGGAATCCGTAATTTGCCAGAAAGATGGGAAAAAGTTTTGGCTAGCGATGGACAATACTTTGAATAATCAATTTGTAACCATTTTTCCATAATAAAGATCGAAATTTTGAAAAAAAATGCGCGGTTTTCAATTTGTTCCCCCAATAAAATAGCAAGAAATAATAATGACAAACATACCGTTTCAGTTTCTTCTGTTGCTGTTTCGACATTTTCCTCTTGTGCAGATGTTTGAATTTCATCCATTGCCAAAGCCGATCCAGTTTCCGTATGTTTTTCTGTGTCAATTGGTGTTAAATCTTCTGATGAGTGTGAAATATTCAATTCGTGAGCTTCGCCATCAAATCCTGTCAAACGAGTTGACCGATGAGCTGGTGTTATTGCCATCGGTTTTGCCGGTACTTTTTCCGCATTATTCGGTCCGTCATCATCTTTAGTGTTTTGATCGGTATCGTTTTTTTCGGTCGAAATACTCGGCTGATCCATACTGGAAACACCAATCGATTGACTGACATTCTGAACGGCAACGGCATTCTGAACTGCAATGGCATTTTGATCGGCAACATCATTCTGAACGGCAACGGCATTTTGAGCGGGAACAATAGCGTTTGCACTAACGCCTTGTGTGACAAACACCGGACGAAGAGACCGTTCGATCATTCTTTTTGTACACGATGGACAACTATTCGAGCTGATATCTAGCATTTATTATTTCTAGAATAGAATATTTGTACTTATTCATTCAAGCAAATTTATCGAAAACTTTTATAAAAACTTACCCTTTTTTATGTTTTCTTTTATAAAACACCCATGAAACATGTGTCCGCAACTTGTTATCAGAAGTTTGTTGCCCTCACCAAATAATGGCTCGATGCATATCGGGCAATTCATGACTATCTGTCTAAGCGTAGCGAATAAACAACAAAAATCGAAATTCCAAAAAATTCCTAGTGTTAACTTAGAGTTTTTGTAGTACTGACAAATGTGTGTATATATGAGCAGCAACCCTTGGAACTATTTCGTCATGCAATGTCAGTATCTGTCAAAATGCAAAAGTGACAGTTCGCGGTCTGTTCATTCATATTGAAATAGCAGTTTCGAATGTTGGTACAGAAGATTTTTGAAATGATTTCAAACATTTCGCGCAAAATATATTCATTTTCAATTTGATATTTTATCTTTATTACAAAGTTAATTTTTTTTATAAATTGGAGCATTTGTTCATTTCAAAACATTAATTCGACAGTTCATTTGAATTAATCCTAGTAACGTAAGAATTATCTTTATCAAATCTGGTGTGTGAATCGTTTCCAATGTTACCGTGAGTCTGTTCAAGAAACACCATCTCAACTCACAAACCAACCAGGTTGTTTCTATACAAATATGGAGACTTATGAGAAAAGAGATTTACGCACACAGCAGCCATACTGACCGATATGCGTGCTTGTGTGAGTGTACATTTCCATAAATAAGCAACAAGAGAGTATAAACAAATGTGAACTACTTTTGAATTATCCTGCTCATTTTTTTTATTATCTTTCAACTATTTCATTACTATAATTACTTTTGAATATTTTTTTTCAATAAAAAAATGAAAAAAAAATTATAATTTGAAGTATTTTTCAATGCAAACTCAAATGTTCATAAAGATAGTTAACGTCTGCGAGTACAGATGGCGTCTTCATGGGAGACTCACGCATACAATACATATAATCAGATTAACGCTTCACAGACTAGTATCAAATACAAACATTCGCAGTACTTATTGTACAATAGAAAAGCGAAGAAAGGTAAAAAAAACTGTATTTAAAAACTTTAATCAACAGATTTTCTTTTTCTGCTGACTTGGACACGGCGAAGGCGGTCTTTGCTCATAGCTTTTCCTGGCTCAGTTAGCATCCAAACAAGAGTAGATTTTCAGATTATTCTTTGTTGGCCATTTTCATCAATAACGCTAACTAAATGTGAATTTGCGTCAAGATTGGCGTCGATAACATCTTCGTCTAACGCAAGGTCTAACGACTCATCAACTTCATGAAAAACATCCGCATGTAGCAAGCCATCATCGTTCTCGTTGTCATCATCATTTTCAAAATTGGCATTCGACTTGAACTCATAGCTGTCGATGTTTTGACATTCCATTCCAAATTGACGAGCCTCTCTGACCGCCTCTTCTTTGGCTTTCTTCAAAATACTATCGATTTCATCATCACTCGGCAGATCATAGATTTTAGTTTTTTGTTCTCTTTTATGCGAAACAGGAAATGTAACCTGTTCAGATAACTTAAAGTAAGCTATCTGATTTTGAACCTCCACTCGACCAAACATATGAAGAATATCGTATAGAGAAAAGTTTATCCGAGTGAAATTGACCGTACCCATAGATCGCAACAAACGAAAAGTTTTCTCACAAGTCTGATTGTCGTAGATGGTTGGCAAAAATAGCTCTTGCTTATTTTGATCGCGCAATTTTTTAATGCAAGTAATCAAACTTCGTGCATTTATTTCGATGCCTGTGTACACATTGGTCGTAATGAAATTGTCTTGTAGTGTGTGAAACCGGGAAGTATTCAAATGATTCCTCCAGATTCTGAGAAAAAATACACCACGAAACATATGGAAAACTCGATCTAATGGTGACATGTCGAATTCTAGGTAGCTGGATGTAATGTCCGAGCACACTTGAAGAAATTTTATGGTTCCTTCACAAGTTCCTTCAGCACCATTGACATGATTCCGCAAAGCTGTGATTACCCTTTCATCTACCATTATTTCATAGGAACGAAAGTTTTGTCGATCGATGGGTCGGACATCTGTTGAGGTCAGTCCATGCACGCTCTTTTGAACGTTGGGCACCAGACTTCTTAAGTGCGTCACTGTTACTGGCTTTGAACCCATAATCAATTTTGTGGTTTCGCTGAGCAAACGACAGCGCATTTTACACCCGATATGTGTCATATCTTGAACATACTCGATAGTACTGTGTGGCTCTTTGAATATTTTGTAGCACATCGCTGACAGCATTTTGGGATCTCCATCGGTTGAGCGCCCTTTTATTTCAATGCCGTACCTGAAAAAGTGAATATCAGTTGAAAATCAAAATTTATAATGTGTGATTTTTCTTATACTTTTCAAGCATTGACTTTGTAACATTCCAACGCTTAATGACATCGTGTGTATCAAAATTGTTCATAGTTCCAAAAAGTTGAAGAACGAAAGGCGGAATTTTCTCATCAATCGGCTGTGCCATGACTAAATAAAGGGAATGTGATCTCTCATGCATTAAGTGGCTTTTTATTGACTCCGCATCGGTTGCACTGAAGACACACTGTTTTGGACATCCAGTTACATTGTCCAGTGGAAGTGCTAGGCCTACTAATTGGTTTGTTGACGGGTCATAAGAAACTGTGGGTAGAATTGCAGTGGCATCTTCAGATACCCAGATTGATTTCGTGCATCCCATTTGATCCAGATAATCATTTAACTCTTTTGCTCGTATTTCGCCTTCAACTATTGTGGTTTTGTTGTCGTTTACGCGACGCACTTTTTGGAAAGGGAAAAAAATTATAAAAAGAATTTCATTCAATCAAATAATATCAGCTTACATATGGTTTTCACTGAAGGAAACGGGAGATTGGATCTCAACATTTCGTAGCATGATCTTCCGCATAGAAGAAAGTCATAAGTGGCGAAGAACCTAATCGTGTCAGAATAGCTTGCGTGATGTTTGTCTTTAAACATGTTATTTTCTGCTGTTTCAATCATCTCTCGCAGAATAAATGAATAGTCTTCAATGTGTTTTCTTTGTGGAGTACTATATGGAGTAAATGATTCACAGTATTTCGTGACGTATTTTGGAAGCGCCAACAAAATTGTGACATGTCCGGGCAAAAATTCGAATGTCTGACTCTTTGAGTAATATTCTGAATGGCAGCATGTAAATTTCTTAATATTCTCCATTTGTTTATCAGTAATGTGTTGCTCCATACCACGTACTTTTTCATCATCAATGTAAAGGAGAGAAAAAAGAGTGTTGTAACCACACAAAGACACTGCACTCTTGATGCAATCAGGTATAGATTCACCCAAAAAGTCTTCGAAGCCCTGCCAGTAGCTGTTCGCCTAATAGAAAAAAGGTGTGTTTCTATTGTGTTAACGAAAATATGTATTTATTAATCTTCATACCATTTTGATTGAATCAAAGAATATTTCTTCCGTTTATGTTGTGTTTTCAACTAATTTAAAGTCAAGCTGTCATGCGTCGCTGAATTGTCAAATCAAATAATGAATTTCGAAATGGTCGGTAAAGAAGATTCAGTTCCATTCGAAAAACTCAATTTACTAGAAGAGACTAGAACAATACTAAATGGGATTTTGATATACTATTAAAAAGTATGGAAATAATAGAAAAAAACGATGTGATTAGGCAAGATTAGAAATGATGTCCAACCCCTTGTGATTCAGTCTGAGGTCGTTGTCTGGTAGTTGAAGCTTCTGTTTGTGGTTTTTGATGTGTCGCTCGAGATCTAGTTTGAATTGCCTTCTGAGTGTTCTTGTTCACTTGCTTTCCTCGCCGGGATGTAGTTTCTTCTGCTTCGTCGCTTTCATTAGTTGCTGATTCTAAATCAGCTCTTCGAGATCTTAATTGGCGAGTTATAGTTCTCGACACAGTATTATCAGCTAAAATAGCTTCATCGCTTTCATTTGATGCCAAATCTACTTAAACAAAAACAAACAGAGAACATTATAAATTAAACAAATGATTTGGCTTTTAAAAAAATCACCTGACATAGATTCGGTGCGAGACGATATACCTTCGTCGCTTTCATTAGTTGCTAACTCTAAATCAACTCTCAGAGATTGCAACTGGTGAGTTGTATTTCTCGGTAAAGTTTCTTTTGCTACAATACCTTCGTCACTTTTGTTTGATGTCAATGACATAGTCCGATCTCTCTGTTTAAAGGAAAAATTAAAATCTTCATAGTCTGATATTTCGTTGTAGATCGTTATATCTTCGTTTCCATGTACTTCAATGTCTATTGTCTTCTCAACGTCCTCTTCATCGATTATGATTTCGTTTTCTGCGAATAAAGTTTTGTTTTTTTGGATTTGCAAGTGCATTCAGCAACAATTTGGGATTGTCTTTGTGTTCAATCATCAGTTTTTGAATCAATTTGGATCGCTTGGACAAAGAACAAAAAATCGCTGTTCTTCTTCTGTGAATTCTTTTATCAAAGAAAGAGAATGTGATGATGAAAAATTGCAATTTTCAAATTTGTCCGTGATGATCACATCGTTCAAAAGCTTGTGTAACTTTCCTTCTTTATCCCGAACCAATGAATATTCGAGATCTGACAATGAATCCTTTTCAATGTGTTCCAAAATACCTTTCCCATTGGTTGGTGCATTTCCGTATTTTTGAGCTCGCAAATTTGATAAAGTCTTCTTAAATTTACTGTATACTTTTGGATACGGTGTTCGTTCGCATAATGGATCTTTTTGCCAACTAGAATTTAATTGATAATTGAAATATATTGTTTCTTTCGAGATCTAGAATGTTAAACAAACATAAAAAGATTTGAATATACTCACTCAGCAACAGCTTCCATATAAATATCGTATGGAGACATCGAAGCGGGTGCGTTTCTACCTCTTTCTTTCATTTGTTTTTCACAATACATTTGTTTGAATTCTCTATATTGTGACCCATGTGAATTGAGATGTTCTATGTTTGCATCTCGGAAAGCAGTATTGTCGGGCTTGACAAATACTCTTGCTTTACAATTTGCGATGCGACATGTGTACGCAGTGAGTTGGGTTTTTTGCGAATATGAATTGCGATAATATAATTGCTATTCTTGTTGTGTCCATAGTAGCAAAGAGCCTTCTCTCAATCCTTCAATCATTTCATATTGTAAATTAATAATCACGTCACTTTCTCTTTCATTTTGTTCTTCTGTGGTATTTTCAATTTCTCGGAGTAATTGCAGACAAAATGAATCACTCATTTTGATAAAAATCTTTTTAAGAAAATAAAAATAATGCAAACAAATCGCTTTACCTCTTCTGTGAAAATTTATTAAAGAAAGAGACTTTGCGAATAAGAATATGTCAAATATGAAATAGGCCTTCGTAAAGGCTCATCTACATAATTGTTTCAAAACTTGGAAACAATGGCGTTGTAAGTTGACAGTCTGTTTGTCAAAAGCATTTTCTCAAGTCATCATTCGTCATCATTTATGAAACAAACATCAAACGTATGTGCTTCATTTAATTATTTAATCATCAGTTTTTTTCATCATAGATTATTCAAAATACACAGTAAGTCAAAACATCTCCAAAAATATAAATTTGGTTTGATGTTCACATAGTTATTTTGTATTCTTTGTTCTCTCTTATAGGTTAGAGAATTGAAACAAATTAAAAAAAAAAAAAAAAACTTTCGACTTTTGGTAAGAAATCTGATTTAGTTAATCGACTAGCAGCAGTAGCAAAGGACAAAGTGACACCTTCTCAAGAAATGGCAAAGCTATGCGAAGTATCGAAAGAATCCGGTGGACTTCGAGATCTCGAGAATAATGTGAAAAAAACAGTTTCACCAGCTGTAAACGAAATCGATGTGAGTCCAACAAATGTGAATTTCGAAAATGTGCATTATTTTTTACATTCATTTTACATTTATAGGATCGTGCAACAGGATCAGAATACAAGCAAAAACAAAAAAACATCAATTATTTTTCGCGTGCTAAATTGAAGCCTTGTCGCATCGTTCTGAATCGATGTGACATAGATTATAATTATAATGTGAAAGTGCACCAGAAAAAAACCGCTCCATCTCAGGCAATTGTACATCGAGATCTCGAGAATAATGCAATAAAAACAGTTTCACCAGCTGTAAAGGAAATCGATGTGAGTCCAACAAATGTGTTATAGGACCCCTCCTTGCAAAACACACCGAATAAAAACAACGAAATGCTTGGCAAAGAGCAAGCCACAGACAGATATTGGTAATGAAGAAGCTATAGATCTCGAAATTGACGATATTCTTTCGGCTGAAGAAGATTTAACAGACTATCAAGATATTCATCTCATTCTTGAAGCAGCTGAAATAGATGACGATGAACCGAGTAATTTGGAGCTACAAACAAACGAAAATTTATTAAATGCCATGCAGTCAAACATGGAAAATAGTCATGGTTTGAATGTTGTATAGAACGTCACGGGAATTAATTGCATTGTGCATACTTTACAGCTAGTAATAAGTGATTCTATCACGGCGCTAGAAAAATCAGTGCAAAATTTAATTTTTTTTTGTCGTTGTGTTGCAAAGTATTTACGATTAGCATCGACTGGACGTGAATTAAAATCGCAAGGAATCAATTACAAGCGGCCACGGATCGATGTCATAACACGGTGGGGATCTCTATATCAAATGGTAGTTTTTTAGTTTTTTTAAAAAAAAAAAACCATTGTCCTCATTTTGCATTCATGTTTTAATTGTTTGCATCGATTTATTTTAAACAACACATCTCTAAAAATTTTTACAAATTGTAGACGTGTTTCACTGCAAACCTGCTTTTGCTGATAACAAAAATGTAGCAGCTGAATTACTTCTGCGAAAATGGTCTCATGTTAAGAAGATTGTAACGATCTTACAAATTCCATACAAAGCAACTATTGCGCTTCCAAAAGCAAGATTTAACACTCTCTGATGCATTTGCTATTTGGCTCAAAATTAAAATTCATTTGCATTCGCCTGTCATAAAACGGCTATGTGAAACGAATCTTGGAAATTGTCTGATTGATGCGCTGAATGTTCGACAACAAACAATTTTCAACAATCCCGCTATGTTGAGCGCAATTTATTTGGATCCACGTTATAGGAGCGAAATCATTCGTGACGAAAGTTTGCAATGCAAGAGGCAGTAAGAACGCTATCAAAACTTTGGCATCGATTGAACTGTTTCGGCACAGAAAAAATAAATGAAACAACAACGAACTGCTCAAAAGAATCATCCGGTTTGAACACAAGCATAGATTTCGAAAATACTGAAATATTAGACAAATATTTGTCCAGATCATGTCACGTAAATAATTCAGAACCAGCTACGAATGCACAAATTTTGAGCATCGAAGATGAACTGGAGTTATTTCAACCAGAAAAAGTATCATCGGACACATCGATCATATCATTTTGGGAATCAATGAAGGAGCAAAACTATGATTTGTATCAACTTGCAATGGTAATTTATGCGATTCCACCATCAGAAACTCAAATCGAGCGCGATTTTTCATCACTTGAATTCATATTCAGTCAAAGACGACAACGTCTATCTTCAGAGATGCTTGAATCGATTTTAACAATTCATTTGAACTCAGAAATTTTTTATACCATCACAGAGAATAAATTGAAAAAATACATTAACTTTTGACATTTTCATATCAACTTAACTTTTCCCATATTCTTACTCAATAAATAAAAATGAACATTTAAAATACATCGCAAAAGAAAAAAAAATGATTTGTTCGTTATTATTTTTGAATTTGCTCATAATTATTTTTTCATTTGTTTTAGTCAAGTTGCCTTTGTTTTTTTTAACACAACGTTTTTTCATACAGCAAACCAAATACACACAAACAATGCAACAATATTAGCTCGCAAGCAATGTAATGTGTTATGTATGGTATTCTCTCTCTTTCTCATTCAGTAGTACAGCGTACACACACACGAACGACCACAGTGACACACAGCGGCCGCTGTTCTCACATTCGTTTTGTGCGGTGATCGCCGCTTCCATACGATGTGTGTATACAGCACGCAAACGTCGTCATGTCATCCGATGGATAAGAACATCTTTTGCAAACATCTATCGTTCTCGTTTTGACCTCGAAAAGGTCCCAAAAAACGAAAATTGTACAGTGGAGGTAGTCCTAAATCTCATAGGATAGACTTGAAATGTTTCATAAAAAAATAATATCCTCCAAGGTGCACTTAACATATTCGCCATACAAATTTTTCGTTTCGACCCCGGGAATACCCCGAAAATCGAAAATTTTACAGGGGAGGTAGTCCTGAATCTCATTGGAATGACTTGATATTTTGCACGACTCATTTTTTCCATAAAAAAATAATATTCTGAAAGTTTCAATTCGTTACAATATGAACTTAAGATAGTCGTCACACAAATTTTTCGTTTTGAGATAATAATTAATATTTCAGATAATTTTGTTCGATTCGTTTAATGAGGCAGTTACACTGAGAAACAGATAAAGCAGGGTTAACATCACACTCAGAATCAGGGGTCAATATTTCGATTTGGCAAAACTGTTCAAAAATGTCATCAGGGGGAGCGACATTCACTCCATGAACGGCAACTCTAGAGGGTGCAGAAGAATTTGGAAAAGTAGTACAAATCGTCGGCATCTCACAGGGCACAAGGTCATTTCGATCAACAATATTACAACTGATATTTTCTTTCAATATCCCAAAAGAGCGAAGAACAGCAGTGACTTCAGGTTTACAATCAGTGTGTCTAACTAGTTTATTAAAAGATAACAGTTTTTCTTTGGAATATACTGGCCGCCAGTGACATAATTTAACATTAGCTTTTTGTAAAAAATCGCGACCAAGTATAAGTGGAACGGACATCGCATTATTGGTTAAAACGATTAAAGTATGTGGTATTACACGGTTTTTAAATTTAATAAGGCAGGAAATTTGGCCACAAGAAACCAATTTAGTGTTGCCCACTTCACGATACTTCGTCACATAGGTCGGTCCAGCACAGTGATCAGGCACATCAGTTATACGCATAAAACTTCTAGGACTACCGGAATCGAAAAGAGACAAAACACTATTGAATTCACTGTTATTCAAGCACTTGGGAGAGAAGGCAACACTTACAATTTGTAATGCAGATTCCAGTTCATCAGTTATAGCTTCCGTTCCTTCAACTAAAGCAACACCAGCAGCAGCACCAGCAGTACCATCTCGGCGGATCTGAGGACAATTAGCTCGGCGATGTTCGGTGGAACCACACTTAAAACATGAATTGGGTGGGCGCACAGGGCGGTGGCATTGTGATTGGTAATGCCCATAATTCGAGCAATTATAACAGCGATAATCAGAAGGAGCAATAGCAGATGAAACGGAAGTAGCACGAGTACCTGAAATGGCAGCAGAATTTGGTTTAACAACAGCAGGTGTACGTATAGCAGCAGGTAAGGCAGTTCGCGCGGCAGCAATTTTGGAACGCTGACGTTCAAACCGTTCGAGCAAACGTTTCAATTCAGCGATACTGGAAGCGCCGTAAAGGAAGCTAGCACCACCTTTCAAATCGCCCATCCCATCAACAAGTTGTTCAATCAATTCAATTTCGGGAATATTTGCACGTAAAGCGATTTCTTGCATTTCGACAATGTAACGGTGCACAGTTTCGCTCGATTTCAATTCCCGATTACGCAGTTGCTCATAAACTTCCTGAGCGGTGAAATTTCGTGAAAATTCAGTGCAGAGCAAACGCTTCGATTCATCGTTGGAAGTGGCGGAAGTCGTGCGGATGAAAATGCGAGCAGTTCCATCAACTATTCGGCGGCAGGCAACAAATTTCAAACGATCGTCGAACTGTAATAAAGTGAGAGCGTCTTCCAGGTCCTCAAACCATTTGCGAACGTCATACGCATCATCACCAGTGAATTTGGACACCATGGAATCAATTACACTGACATCATTGAATTTGGGCGTATATACTTGCGGTTGTTGTTGTTGTTGTCGCTGCAATTCGGCTATTTCTTGCTGTAAAAGCAACAATTCCCGCTGTTTTCTCAAGGCAGCTACCTGGGCATCAAGATCAGCAGTATTTACGGAAGGCACTAAGGCATTTGCACCATTTCCAGCGTTAATCAGTTCATCAGTAGTCGGCGGTGTATCTCGTATGCTTTCGGCAGTACTGGATGCAGCAGCAAAATTCGGCGATTCGGCAGATGATTGCAAATTTCTTGATTGATCGACGGCAGGTTCATCAGTTCTTTCCTGTTCATCAGCAGCAACATCAACGTTGAAAACTTCCTCGTACAAACTCCTTATTTGCGCGATACTCATTGATTCGGTGACATTAACCTTAGCATCTAACAATTCTCGGAACATTTGAGCTCGTGTAACACGCATTCTGATGGACGGACAAAATTTTCAAAAATATCAGCAAAATAAATAAAATTCCACAAAAATAATTATTCGGCTTTGATCAGCAGTCTTTTTTATGCTCAATCCCACTTCTGATTTATAAAGATGGTCAATAATACACGGCAGTTTAATTGGATAATTTTTATTTTAATGAGCACGTTTTTGTATGGTGAAAAATGATGTTTATTCGTTGAAGTCACAATGAATCAAAATTCATGATGGCCGCTCCAATGACAGTGCACATCTCTGTATTAGTGGAGAACATGAGGCACACTGGTAGTAGTGAGACCGCTGGTAATACTATAACAGTGTGTCCATCTGACGGCAACGAAATGTAAACAGGCATTTCGTTGCTAAGAACAAAGTTAACAGATGCAATATCGTAAATACAGAAATCCTACTCTTCTATTCTAGCTCGACGTCAGAATGAATTTCATTATTTTTGATACCGTAAACCGGACAGACATTAACGTGATCGTCTTCTTCATCTTTTCCCCCCATTTTAATTCGTTTATTCATGGACACGAGTTTCAAATCATCATCGAAATGCATGTTTCTCTCAACTCCCTTCTGTAGTTGAGCCACTGTATTGGCCATTTCGCATATTTCACCTTGCGTGAATTGTTGTGGTCGATCGATTATGATGGTTTTTTCATTTTTAGTTCGGCTATCCACTGCTGTCGCAGTGATTGAACCATTCGCGTTAGTCTTTATTGAAATATCAATGATTTCTTTGCCTTTTGGAGACGGAGCTGTTATCCCATCTAAGATCATAAATCCAAGGATTCGGTTGCCTTTGATTTGTGGCTGCTCGCCTTCGAGTAGAACGATGTCAACTTTGGTCTGATTATCACGCGATGTTCGGCCGGGAATTTTCTTTTCGGTTGGGTAATGTGTATTTCCGAAAAGATGAAACTGAATGTAGCCAAAAACTTTATTCGAAAAGTAATTTCGTTCAGCCATAAATCCTTCTGGTTTGAGAATCTTGAGCGTATAAAGAACATTCTCTCGAAGAAAAATTACCCGATTGCAACCATCAACAAACTCATTGAGTCTGTGCGATGCGACAACATGAGAGCTAGATCCGAAAATCCACAAAGATTCGAAAGAAACAGCTATCGTTACCTTACAGTCGATTCACAACTAACGAACAGCATGAACACAATCGGCAACAACAACAGCACCAACAAAGTGTATTCATCGATTACTTTTGTGCCAGGATTGACAGAAAAAGTGGCCAGATCTTGTCGTTACTTTGTACCAGAAATTCAAGCAGCATTAAAACCAGCAAAGCAAGTTTCCGATTTATTTGAAAACATGAAAATGAAACTGCCACGTCAGCAAAAAAGTGGTGTTGTCTACAGCATCCCGTGTAACCAATGCAATACCAATTACATTGGAGAAACCATCCAAAAATTATGTGTGAGAATCGGCCAACATTCGATCGAATGCGAGAAAGTAAACACTGGGACAGCAAACACTAACAAAATAGCAGCACTAGCCGCTCATGTTAAGGACACCGGCCACTCATTCAATTTTGAGAAGGCCAAAATACTTTGCCAGCAAAAAAACAAACATAAATTACAAATTCAGGAAGTCAACCACATCATTAAAAATGAATCATCCGTTTGCAATTTCAAAACAGATAAAAAAGATTATAGCAATAGTTATTACAATCTAATCAAAAATAGTCTTTAACTAATTCAAATTCAAATATCCAATCATCTGATAAATTGACATTAGATTCATCCACTCATTTGACATTCCAATGCTTCTGCAATATTTACACCTAACTGTCAATGGTATTTTGCACTGTAATTGCCCAAAACGGCTCATTGTGATCAATTTTTGATTTTTGATTTAAGTCGCGCGTTCAGGTGCCTGATAGGTAATGTAATTGCCTCACAATATTGTACATACCAGATTTAAATCATAGCATTACGTTTGATTGTCACAGATCCTGAAGATGGAATTGTAAATTTCCGAAATATACAGATCATCATTCGAGCTGTGTGTTTAATTCAATTGGATTTATGGAAGCAATACAATCAACTGAAATACTGTTATCATCATACTGTTTTTCAGTTTGCAATGTGTATTTCGTTTGATTATTGGAACACACACCTGCTTTAAAGTAGCTAGACCAATTGTGAGGGGTGTGACATTTCGAACATAAATAGATGGAGCTCCCGGTTTTCGTTCTAGGACTGCAGCTTGCACGCAAGCACCATATGCCACTGCTTCCATTGGATTTATATCCGTGCTCACAGCTTCTCCAAAAAACTTTCGAGTGATGATCGAATCAGCGGTGTATAAGTACAACCACCGATTAACATAATTTTGTGTATATCGTTTTTTTCAAGATCGGCGTCTTCAAGTGCAGTTGTTACACATTGAATCGTTGTGTTGATGTATGGCATAATGAGATTATTATATTCGGTACGTGTGATCGTAATTTTGTGATCTGCGATTGTAATTTCCGATTCATTAACACTGGAAAGTTGTTTTTTAGCTCTCTCACAGGCGGTGCGAATGATGGTCATTTCTTTGCTACCGAAGAAGTTTGTATCTATCATCATATCGTTCAATTTTCCTTTGACAAACTTTACTAATCGGTCAATGAATTTTGCACCTCCTAAACGAGTATTACCATTTGTGGCACGTACCTCGTAAGATCCCATTGAATCTATTGAGACAATGGCAATATCAAAAGTTCCTCCACCTGATAAATAGAAAATGTCTTGGAATTGTATATTGGTATATTTGAAAATTAGGTGTCATTCAAATAATTGTGATAATTACCAAAATCGTACACAAGTATGTTTTGTTCTTCTCCTGTTGAAGCTGTTAAGAAACCGAATGCCAAAGATGCAGCCACTGGTTCAGCTATCAATTTGAGAACATTAAGATCAGCAATTGTTCCTGCTACTTTGGTCGCTTCACGCTGCATGTCATTAAATTAAGCAGGAACCGTAATTACGACATTTTTTACCTAAAATTCATGTGAAAATATAATATATAATGCTTGTTTAAAACTAGAAACATATAATACAACATTCACTTATAGCGTTACCTCTTGTTGTAGATGCTCCTGAGCAACTTCCTTTAATTTCTTCAGGACAATTGCTGATATTTCTTCTGGGTAAAATAGTTTCATTTCACCTTCCGAATGCACACTATATTCTGGATGGGCCCCCTTTGTCATGGTGTTCGCCAAGTATTTCATTTCATTTTCAATGTATTTATGGTCGTGTCCAATAATTCTTTTTGCTTCGACAATCGTATTTGACGGATTTGTTGTTTGTTGAGCGACAGCAGTGTTTCCAACCAAATACCCCGTTTGTGTAAACGCAACACACGATGGTGTTGTTGTTTGTCCGTCTTCATGTGACAGTACCAACACTTATCCATACAGCGATACAGGAGTTGGTGGTGCCAAGATCGATTCCAAAAACAGGATTATCACCCATCTTATGTAGAAATTATATATGGCTCATATATACTTAGTACGAATGATAGGTTATGTCTTATGTTGTATTTGTCCTGCTATTTAACACGTAAATGATTAAATCTAAAATGTATATTTAAAAATAATATGAAAAATCTCATTTTGATCAAAGAGTTAGTTCGCATAAACATTTAACACCAACCTTATTTTTATTCCTTCTAAAGTTTGTGCGATTCGGTGCAAATGCCTTTTTAGTCGATTTCCATGTAAACAGAATCATTCAAAGCTACTATATAAATGAAGTTGGCTCACACCATCGTATCAATACATTGAAATGTCAAATTTCATTCAAATGTCATTCAAATGTCTATACGGTACATTTGGTTCTGTGTACGACTGTGTAATTTAAAAGTGATCACAAACAAAAAATAATAAAAACTGATTTGTTGAAATAATTGCTTTAAATATGGATTCACAACCATTAAGTAATGGTGGCCCGAATATAGAGTTTTTTGAATCACATGAATCCCTCCAAGATTTAGAGGATGTGTGCAAATGGCTAAATTTTTTCTGTAAAAATGTAAGCATGTGTTTCACATCTGAATTGCTCATATCAAGTTCATAATTTTATTTTTAATTACCTCACGTCTCATCCGATCCTCCGACTAAGGAGTCACTGTCAAAATTGATAATATCATTCATACAATTTCAAGAGACAAAATTAGGTAAATTTGCATCGAAACAGACCGTCGTACGCACTCCAATGCGCATACCAATGCGCTGTTTCTTGGATTTTCGACCGGGTGGAAGTGTATGTCATATATTTGCCAGCATGTACCGCTTTAAGGCCGAGCAACAATTGGCGAAATTTGAGTTTAGTGCATCCAAGACAGCACTTGACGATTCGAATCTTCATAACATACAAATGTCAAAGAAAATTTTTGAGCAAACGAATTACTGTTATTTTGAAAGACCTGCAATGCGAATTAACCGATGACCAAAATCAAGCAACTCATATTATTTATCCACAATTGTGTCCATCAAAAGAAGACTATGCAAGGATATCTTTCAAGCGAGGAAACAACGTGAATATTCATTGGTTTTATCTTCCAGAGTCGTACGATTCATGGCTTCCAAATCATTTTTTTCTACCGGTATAAGAATTTTAATTCCTACTTAATTTCATTTGGGTAATTTAAGCGCCAATAATTTTATTTCAGAATGACATACCTGAGTCAATCAATTTACCTTTAAATACATGGCGTGTTTCGGCTGAATGGCTGTTCGATTCTCAAGATTTCAATGAATTTATGGTTGAAGAAGATTATGAAGTAGACGAAAATGGAAAGAAAATAGTTCATCAACATCAAATTACAATAGATGAATTCTTCCAAGAACAGAGCGACTCTACAACAGGAAGAAAGCAACAAAAAAGTCAATCACAGAATGGATCACAGGTCACGCAAAAAAGAAGGCGATCACAGGTTATGGAGACGATGGCTGTTCTCCCGAAGACCAAATGCCCCATTTGTGAAATAGAAATTAGTATGAAAGGACTTCAACGCCATCAAAAAGAAAAACATTCAGATTCTGAAAATTTAAAGTGTACCTTATGTAAATATTCAACAAAAAGAGAAGGTTCTCTTATGGATCACCAAAGGCGGAAACACTTTGAGCCAGCTCAGATAGGCCGTCCAAAGAAATCCGAAAAACGACGTCGCAATCGAAGTCCTTTTTGCGTTGAATATTTCGAAAAACGTCACAAATCATCAATCGATTGAATGTACAATTGAAAGAGGTCAATTCATACAAATGAATACCGAAAAATTGAACGAAATGGGGAAAGTGTTAGAAGAAACACAAACGGAAAACCAGAAAAATGAGCAACGCCTCAAGAAATTTGAAGAGTCAAACAAGAAGCAAGAAATTGAAAACCGAAAGTTCAAAACTCGTTTGACAATCATCGAAAGTAAAGAACGAGATATTGAAATACCTAATCTAAATAACATTCCTGCAATTTTGGACTATTTGAACCTGACAGAAAATTCAACGAAAGAGGATATACGGAAGGCTATAAATTTACGCCTGATGGAATCAAGTTTGGAATCTCTTTTAGGCGATGAAATATACACATCAACAGTTTTTTAAATAGATATTTATCTATCTAAAAAATAGATTATAGATTAGATAGATGGTCATCTATATCTATATCTAGATATTCTCACCAATGCTTGAATTGCAAAGTATCTAAAATATCTAGATGGAATATGAAGTGTATCTATCTTAAAAAAGAGATAGATATTTATGAAAATCACCACTGAGCAAATCCTGAATACGAAATTAAACAAAGGCACAAAACTAAATCGGCGAGTTTATTTTCATCATATATTTTTTATTTATTTCAAAATAAAATTTGTAAGGCATCAGACTTGTGATTCACAAGTTGTGAATATTATTATTTATTTCGATTTGAAAACGTTCAATATGAACTTTCGAAAGTAAACATTTCGAAATTGGAATTTAATTCAAATTGCGTAATTGTTAAACTAAAATTCAGATTTCAGAAAAAATTAGCATCGTTAACGGAAAATACTTTTTTCGTAACTATAATCAATCAAATCACACTTACCTAAGAAAACTGTACGACAGTCTGAATCGCTCTGAATATCAACCTTATCTGACAGTTTAAACACCAAGTCGATTTATTCACAATTTGTGACAAATCAACCAGCATTTGGAAAGTCACATTCCATTTCGCTCGTTCGCCACTGTTATCTGTCAAACGATCGTTTGACATTTCATATGGAACACTGGCGAGGAAAAAACAAGACGAGAAATCTAAACATATAAACAGATTTTTTTTGTAAAATGGCCCAAATTTTCAAGAGTTCAGGAGGTAAATATATTTTTTTCGTTCTCCTTTTTATTCCTTCAATAAAAATCCAGTTGCTTATTCCAGTTGAAATAACATTGTTGTCGGTAAAAGTGAACGGACGGGAAATCGACAAAAATAGCTTCAAAAACAAAATCGAAGTTGCATCTTTCAAGGTTGATGGCATGGAAATGAACCTGAATAAATTTGCCATAGTAAGACTCAAGCGTTTGAGCCAAGAAGAAATTACGAAATACACAGTTCCGAAATCAGCAGGCAATTCGAAATGTAGGCGAAATATTTCTAATTTCTAATTTTTTATTACATTGATTTTGGCTTATTTTTTTCTCCATTTTAGGCAAAGAAACATCGAAAATAGCAATTCCGAAAGAGCAACAAGTTTCGAAACAATGCTCACCGTCTACTAGTAATACGATTGCCAACATTCCGCTAAAGCTAGGATCCGTAAAAGGGAACAATAATAAAGTAACTAACAACACTTTGGACAATAAATCATTCTACATGACACGATCAAAGACAAGAAATACGAGCATTGACAAAATTTCCATTGGTGCAGTTAAACGAAAAAACGATACCGAAACATCGAAAATAACAAATCCGAAAAAGCAAAAGGTTTCAAATGTAGGAGGCTTGCCAGCATCTTCAACATTCGAAATACAGCCAACCGTCGAAATAACACACAATCCAATTAATGTGAACAATGTTGTTGCGAACATTCCGTTCAATATTAACGAGATAGTTTGGGGCAAAATACGCGGGGCACCACATTGGCCTTGCCAAATCAAAGCAATTGTTGGTAGAAAATATGAAGTCGTATGGATGAACGATTATCGGAAGTCACATTTATTTCGCACACAATTATTCAAATTTGTTGGAAACTTCTAAGAGTTTTCAAAAAAGTTTTCGTCCTGGAAACGGCAGCCAAAGAGGCATTGATTTTGTTGACCGAATTAAAATGACATTTTCGAAAAGACATATATTCCATAAATTAAAATATTATGACGAAATAGTCCAATGAATTTTTTATATAAATATGAATTTAGTTGTTTTTTAAATTAAACCGACTATTTTTTCAATTTTTGTGACACACATTCTATGTATGAGAACAACATGTAACAAAGCAATTTGACATTTCTAAAGTGTGGTTAAGGTTAGAATTTCTAAATCAGATAATTGTGTGTTTGTGAATAAATAAGAGCAACAGCAAAATAGTTTAGATTTTTTTATATACAAAAACAATAATTATTTTATGAAACACAATAAATTCCGAACACAATAAATTCCGAAATATCATGGCAACTAGGGCACAAAAGCGATTACGTGATTATTTGATTTCCGAAGAAGGAGAAATTGATTCAAACCAAAATACAGAAGATAACGCACAACATGGTATGTCGAATCAGAAGTACATTTTCTGTACATGAATATATTTTCATGACATTTGTTTCATTCACATTGAATAGAATCTGTCGAACCAAACAGCAAGCAAACCAAGACCGATTTGCCGAGACTGTTAGACGGAAAGTATTTCATCGTAATCAACAGATATGGGTCGAAAGTCGAGGCTGAGTGTCTGTACTGCAATATAATTCGAAAAGGTGAAGTTAAAAGCACTGGAAACTTTATGGAGCACATTCGCAAACTGCATCCCAGTAAAGTTAGTGAGGTTGAAGCATACAGAAAGCTTGGAACAACTGACGGAATGGGAGAAAAGTTACGAAATAAAACGTTAAACGAAATGTTTGAAAAATTCACCGCGGAAGAAGTAAGTCTCAATTTTTCGAAAAAAAATGTTGCAAAATCCGATTTTTCGAATTGCTTCATTTTAACAGCTTAAAAAAAATGTGACATCAAGTAAAATGACAACCGAAAAGAGACAAGAACTTACCATTTTTTACAACAGAGCAAGCGATGTGTTATTAAAATGGAAAAAACAGCAAACAAATAAATGAACAACACCAATTTTCTATCAATCAAAACTGTTTTATTTTAATGCGTTTTATTGCTCTCATTTATATTATATGTGATCTCACATGATGTTGGCGATTGGTTTTATTTGTCTTTACATTTCGAATTTGTCTTTACATCATTGAATTTGGGCGTATATACTTGCGGTTGTTGTTGTTGTTGTCGCTGCAATTCGGCTATTTCTTGCTGTAAAAGCAACAATTCCCGCTGTTTTCTCAAGGCAGCTACCTGGGCATCAAGTTCAGCAGTATTTACGGAAGGCACTAAGGCATTTGCACCATTTCCAGCGTTAATCAGTTCATCAGTAGTCGGCGGTGTATCTCGTATGCTTTCGGCAGTACTGGATGCAGCAGCAAAATTCGGCGATTCGGCAGATGATTGCAAATTTCTTGATTGATCGACGGCAGGTTCATCAGTTCTTTCCTGTTCATCAGCAGCAACATCAACGTTGAAAACTTCCTCGTACAAACTCCTTATTTGCGCGATACTCATTGATTCGGTGACATTAACCTTAGCATCTAACAATTCTCGGAACATTTGAGCTCGTGTAACACGCATTCTGATGGACGGACAAAATTTTCAAAAATATCAGCAAAATAAATAAAATTCCACAAAAATAATTATTCGGCTTTGATCAGCAGTCTTTTTTATGCTCAATCCCACTTCTGATTTATAAAGATGGTCAATAATACACGGCAGTTTAATTGGATAATTTTTATTTTAATGAGCACGTTTTTGTATGGTGAAAAATGATGTTTATTCGTTGAAGTCACAATGAATCAAAATTCATGATGGCCGCTCCAATGACAGTGCACATCTCTGTATTAGTGGAGAACATGAGGCACACTGGTAGTAGTGAGACCGCTGGTAATACTATAACAGTGTGTCCATCTGACGGCAACGAAATGTAAACAGGCATTTCGTTGCTAAGAACAAAGTTAACAGATGCAATATCGTAAATACAGAAATCCTACTCTTCTATTCTAGCTCGACGTCAGAATGAATTTCATTATTTTTGATACCGTAAACCGGACAGACATTAACGTGATCGTCTTCTTCATCTTTTCCCCCCATTTTAATTCGTTTATTCATGGACACGAGTTTCAAATCATCATCGAAATGCATGTTTCTCTCAACTCCCTTCTGTAGTTGAGCCACTGTATTGGCCATTTCGCATATTTCACCTTGCGTGAATTGTTGTGGTCGATCGATTATGATGGTTTTTTCATTTTTAGTTCGGCTATCCACTGCTGTCGCAGTGATTGAACCATTCGCGTTAGTCTTTATTGAAATATCAATGATTTCTTTGCCTTTTGGAGACGGAGCTGTTATCCCATCTAAGATCATAGATCCAAGGATTCGGTTGCCTTTGATTTGTGGCTGCTCGCCTTCGAGTAGAACGATGTCAACTTTGGTCTGATTATCACGCGATGTTCGGCCGGGAATTTTCTTTTCGGTTGGGTAATGTGTATTTCCGAAAAGATGAAACTGAATGTAGCCAAAAACTTTATTCGAAAAGTAATTTCGTTCAGCCATAAATCCTTCTGGTTTGAGAATCTTGAGCGTATAAAGAACATTCTCTCGAAGAAAAATTACCCGATTGCAACCATCAACAAACTCATTGAGTCTGTGCGATGCGACAACATGAGAGCTAGATCCGAAAATCCACAAAGATTCGAAAGAAACAGCTATCGTTACCTTACAGTCGATTCACAACTAACGAACAGCATGAACACAATCGGCAACAACAACAGCACCAACAAAGTGTATTCATCGATTACTTTTGTGCCAGGATTGACAGAAAAAGTGGCCAGATCTTGTCGTTACTTTGTACCAGAAATTCAAGCAGCATTAAAACCAGCAAAGCAAGTTTCCGATTTATTTGAAAACATGAAAATGAAACTGCCACGTCAGCAAAAAAGTGGTGTTGTCTACAGCATCCCGTGTAACCAATGCAATACCAATTACATTGGAGAAACCATCCAAAAATTATGTGTGAGAATCGGCCAACATTCGATCGAATGCGAGAAAGTAAACACTGGGACAGCAAACACTAACAAAATAGCAGCACTAGCCGCTCATGTTAAGGACACCGGCCACTCATTCAATTTTGAGAAGGCCAAAATACTTTGCCAGCAAAAAAACAAACATAAATTACAAATTCAGGAAGTCAACCACATCATTAAAAATGAATCATCCGTTTGCAATTTCAAAACAGACAAAAAAGATTATAGCAATAGTTATTACAATCTAATCAAAAATAGTCTTTAACTAATTCAAATTCAAATATCCAATCATCTGATAAATTGACATTAGATTCATCCACTCATTTGACATTCCAATGCTTCTGCAATATTTACACCTAACTGTCAATGGTATTTTGCACTGTAATTGCCCAAAACGGCTCATTGTGATCAATTTTTGATTTTTGATTTAAGTCGCGCGTTCAGGTGCCTGATAGGTAATGTAATTGCCTCACAATATTGTACATACCAGATTTAAATCATAGCATTACGTTTGATTGTCACAGATCCTGAAGATGGAATTGTAAATTTCCGAAATATACAGATCATCATTCGAGCTGTGTGTTTAATTCAATTGGATTTATGGAAGCAATACAATCAACTGAAATACTGTTATCATCATACTGTTTTTCAGTTTGCAATGTGTATTTCGTTTGATTATTGGAACACACACCTGCTTTAAAGTAGCTAGACCAATTGTGAGGGGTGTGACATTTCGAACATAAATAGATGGAGCTCCCGGTTTTCGTTCTAGGACTGCAGCTTGCACGCAAGCACCATATGCCACTGCTTCCATTGGATTTATATCCGTGCTCACAGCTTCTCCAAAAAACTTTCGAGTGATGATCGAATCAGCGGTGTATAAGTACAACCACCGATTAACATAATTTTGTGTATATCGTTTTTTTCAAGATCGGCGTCTTCAAGTGCAGTTGTTACACATTGAATCGTTGTGTTGATGTATGGCATAATGAGATTATTATATTCGGTACGTGTGATCGTAATTTTGTGATCTGCGATTGTAATTTCCGATTCATTAACACTGGAAAGTTGTTTTTTAGCTCTCTCACAGGCGGTGCGAATGATGGTCATTTCTTTGCTACCGAAGAAGTTTGTATCTATCATCATATCGTTCAATTTTCCTTTGACAAACTTTACTAATCGGTCAATGAATTTTGCACCTCCTAAACGAGTATTACCATTTGTGGCACGTACCTCGTAAGATCCCATTGAATCTATTGAGACAATGGCAATATCAAAAGTTCCTCCACCTGATAAATAGAAAATGTCTTGGAATTGTATATTGGTATATTTGAAAATTAGGTGTCATTCAAATAATTGTGATAATTACCAAAATCGTACACAAGTATGTTTTGTTCTTCTCCTGTTGAAGCTGTTAAGAAACCGAATGCCAAAGATGCAGCCACTGGTTCAGCTATCAATTTGAGAACATTAAGATCAGCAATTGTTCCTGCTACTTTGGTCGCTTCACGCTGCATGTCATTAAATTAAGCAGGAACCGTAATTACGACATTTTTTACCTAAAATTCATGTGAAAATATAATATATAATGCTTGTTTAAAACTAGAAACATATAATACAACATTCACTTATAGCGTTACCTCTTGTTGTAGATGCTCCTGAGCAACTTCCTTTAATTTCTTCAGGACAATTGCTGATATTTCTTCTGGGTAAAATAGTTTCATTTCACCTTCCGAATGCACACTATATTCTGGATGGGCCCCCTTTGTCATGGTGTTCGCCAAGTATTTCATTTCATTTTCAATGTATTTATGGTCGTGTCCAATAATTCTTTTTGCTTCGACAATCGTATTTGACGGATTTGTTGTTTGTTGAGCGACAGCAGTGTTTCCAACCAAATACCCCGTTTGTGTAAACGCAACACACGATGGTGTTGTTGTTTGTCCGTCTTCATGTGACAGTACCAACACTTATCCATACAGCGATACAGGAGTTGGTGGTGCCAAGATCGATTCCAAAAACAGGATTATCACCCATCTTATGTAGAAATTATATATGGCTCATATATACTTAGTACGAATGATAGGTTATGTCTTATGTTGTATTTGTCCTGCTATTTAACACGTAAATGATTAAATCTAAAATGTATATTTAAAAATAATATGAAAAATCTCATTTTGATCAAAGAGTTAGTTCGCATAAACATTTAACACCAACCTTATTTTTATTCCTTCTAAAGTTTGTGCGATTCGGTGCAAATGCCTTTTTAGTCGATTTCCATGTAAACAGAATCATTCAAAGCTACTATATAAATGAAGTTGGCTCACACCATCGTATCAATACATTGAAATGTCAAATTTCATTCAAATGTCATTCAAATGTCTATACGGTACATTTGGTTCTGTGTACGACTGTGTAATTTAAAAGTGATCACAAACAAAAAATAATAAAAACTGATTTGTTGAAATAATTGCTTTAAATATGGATTCACAACCATTAAGTAATGGTGGCCCGAATATAGAGTTTTTTGAATCACATGAATCCCTCCAAGATTTAGAGGATGTGTGCAAATGGCTAAATTTTTTCTGTAAAAATGTAAGCATGTGTTTCACATCTGAATTGCTCATATCAAGTTCATAATTTTATTTTTAATTACCTCACGTCTCATCCGATCCTCCGACTAAGGAGTCACTGTCAAAATTGATAATATCATTCATACAATTTCAAGAGACAAAATTAGGTAAATTTGCATCGAAACAGACCGTCGTACGCACTCCAATGCGCATACCAATGCGCTGTTTCTTGGATTTTCGACCGGGTGGAAGTGTATGTCATATATTTGCCAGCATGTACCGCTTTAAGGCCGAGCAACAATTGGCGAAATTTGAGTTTAGTGCATCCAAGACAGCACTTGACGATTCGAATCTTCATAACATACAAATGTCAAAGAAAATTTTTGAGCAAACGAATTACTGTTATTTTGAAAGACCTGCAATGCGAATTAACCGATGACCAAAATCAAGCAACTCATATTATTTATCCACAATTGTGTCCATCGAAAGAAGACTATGCAAGGATATCTTTCAAGCGAGGAAACAACGTGAATATTCATTGGTTTTATCTTCCAGAGTCGTACGATTCATGGCTTCCAAATCATTTTTTTCTACCGGTATAAGAATTTTAATTCCTACTTAATTTCATTTGGGTAATTTAAGCGCCAATAATTTTATTTCAGAATGACATACCTGAGTCAATCAATTTACCTTTAAATACATGGCGTGTTTCGGCTGAATGGCTGTTCGATTCTCAAGATTTCAATGAATTTATGGTTGAAGAAGATCATGAAGTAGACGAAAATGGAAAGAAAATAGTTCATCAACATCAAATTACAATAGATGAATTCTTCCAAGAACAGAGCGACTCTACAACAGGAAGAAAGCAACAAAAAAGTCAATCACAGAATGGATCACAGGTCACGCAAAAAAGAAGGCGATCACAGGTTATGGAGACGATGGCTGTTCTCCCGAAGACCAAATGCCCCATTTGTGAAATAGAAATTAGTATGAAAGGACTTCAACGCCATCAAAAAGAAAAACATTCAGATTCTGAAAATTTAAAGTGTACCTTATGTAAATATTCAACAAAAAGAGAAGGTTCTCTTATGGATCACCAAAGGCGGAAACACTTTGAGCCAGCTCAGATAGGCCGTCCAAAGAAATCCGAAAAACGACGTCGCAATCGAAGTCCTTTTTGCGTTGAATATTTCGAAAAACGTCACAAATCATCAATCGATTGAATGTACAATTGAAAGAGGTCAATTCATACAAATGAATACCGAAAAATTGAACGAAATGGGGAAAGTGTTAGAAGAAACACAAACGGAAAACCAGAAAAATGAGCAACGCCTCAAGAAATTTGAAGAGTCAAACAAGAAGCAAGAAATTGAAAACCGAAAGTTCAAAACTCGTTTGACAATCATCGAAAGTAAAGAACGAGATATTGAAATACCTAATCTAAATAACATTCCTGCAATTTTGGACTATTTGAACCTGACAGAAAATTCAACGAAAGAGGATATACGGAAGGCTATAAATTTACGCCTGATGGAATCAAGTTTGGAATCTCTTTTAGGCGATGAAATATACACATCAACAGTTTTTTAAATAGATATTTATCTATCTAAAAAATAGATTATAGATTAGATAGATGGTCATCTATATCTATATCTAGATATTCTCACCAATGCTTGAATTGCAAAGTATCTAAAATATCTAGATGGAATATGAAGTGTATCTATCTTAAAAAAGAGATAGATATTTATGAAAATCACCACTGAGCAAATCCTGAATACGAAATTAAACAAAGGCACAAAACTAAATCGGCGAGTTTATTTTCATCATATATTTTTTATTTATTTCAAAATAAAATTTGTAAGGCATCAGACTTGTGATTCACAAGTTGTGAATATTATTATTTATTTCGATTTGAAAACGTTCAATATGAACTTTCGAAAGTAAACATTTCGAAATTGGAATTTAATTCAAATTGCGTAATTGTTAAACTAAAATTCAGATTTCAGAAAAAATTAGCATCGTTAACGGAAAATACTTTTTTCGTAACTATAATCAATCAAATCACACTTACCTAAGAAAACTGTACGACAGTCTGAATCGCTCTGAATATCAACCTTATCTGACAGTTTAAACACCAAGTCGATTTATTCACAATTTGTGACAAATCAACCAGCATTTGGAAAGTCACATTCCATTTCGCTCGTTCGCCACTGTTATCTGTCAAACGATCGTTTGACATTTCATATGGAACACTGGCGAGGAAAAAACAAGACGAGAAATCTAAACATATAAACAGATTTTTTTTGTAAAATGGCCCAAATTTTCAAGAGTTCAGGAGGTAAATATATTTTTTTCGTTCTCCTTTTTATTCCTTCAATAAAAATCCAGTTGCTTATTCCAGTTGAAATAACATTGTTGTCGGTAAAAGTGAACGGACGGGAAATCGACAAAAATAGCTTCAAAAACAAAATCGAAGTTGCATCTTTCAAGGTTGATGGCATGGAAATGAACCTGAATAAATTTGCCATAGTAAGACTCAAGCGTTTGAGCCAAGAAGAAATTACGAAATACACAGTTCCGAAATCAGCAGGCAATTCGAAATGTAGGCGAAATATTTCTAATTTCTAATTTTTTATTACATTGATTTTGGCTTATTTTTTTCTCCATTTTAGGCAAAGAAACATCGAAAATAGCAATTCCGAAAGAGCAACAAGTTTCGAAACAATGCTCACCGTCTACTAGTAATACGATTGCCAACATTCCGCTAAAGCTAGGATCCGTAAAAGGGAACAATAATAAAGTAACTAACAACACTTTGGACAATAAATCATTCTACATGACACGATCAAAGACAAGAAATACGAGCATTGACAAAATTTCCATTGGTGCAGTTAAACGAAAAAACGATACCGAAACATCGAAAATAACAAATCCGAAAAAGCAAAAGGTTTCAAATGTAGGAGGCTTGCCAGCATCTTCAACATTCGAAATACAGCCAACCGTCGAAATAACACACAATCCAATTAATGTGAACAATGTTGTTGCGAACATTCCGTTCAATATTAACGAGATAGTTTGGGGCAAAATACGCGGGGCACCACATTGGCCTTGCCAAATCAAAGCAATTGTTGGTAGAAAATATGAAGTCGTATGGATGAACGATTATCGGAAGTCACATTTATTTCGCACACAATTATTCAAATTTGTTGGAAACTTCTAAGAGTTTTCAAAAAAGTTTTCGTCCTGGAAACGGCAGCCAAAGAGGCATTGATTTTGTTGACCGAATTAAAATGACATTTTCGAAAAGACATATATTCCATAAATTAAAATATTATGACGAAATAGTCCAATGAATTTTTTATATAAATATGAATTTAGTTGTTTTTTAAATTAAACCGACTATTTTTTCAATTTTTGTGACACACATTCTATGTATGAGAACAACATGTAACAAAGCAATTTGACATTTCTAAAGTGTGGTTAAGGTTAGAATTTCTAAATCAGATAATTGTGTGTTTGTGAATAAATAAGAGCAACAGCAAAATAGTTTAGATTTTTTTATATACAAAAACAATAATTATTTTATGAAACACAATAAATTCCGAACACAATAAATTCCGAAATATCATGGCAACTAGGGCACAAAAGCGATTACGTGATTATTTGATTTCCGAAGAAGGAGAAATTGATTCAAACCAAAATACAGAAGATAACGCACAACATGGTATGTCGAATCAGAAGTACAGTCTATCGATAAAGTATTTGCCGGTTTTAACATTGTTTCTTATGGAGAAAGCGGAAGATACTTTATCGATAGACTGTACATTTTCTGTACATGAATATATTTTCATGACATTTGTTTCATTCACATTGAATAGAATCTGTCGAACCAAACAGCAAGCAAACCAAGACCGATTTGCCGAGACTGTTAGACGGAAAGTATTTCATCGTAATCAACAGATATGGGTCGAAAGTCGAGGCTGAGTGTCTGTACTGCAATATAATTCGAAAAGGTGAAGTTAAAAGCACTGGAAACTTTATGGAGCACATTCGCAAACTGCATCCCAGTAAAGTTAGTGAGGTTGAAGCATACAGAAAGCTTGGAACAACTGACGGAATGGGAGAAAAGTTACGAAATAAAACGTTAAACGAAATGTTTGAAAAATTCACCGCGGAAGAAGTAAGTCTCAATTTTTCGAAAAAAAATGTTGCAAAATCCGATTTTTCGAATTGCTTCATTTTAACAGCTTAAAAAAAATGTGACATCAAGTAAAATGACAACCGAAAAGAGACAAGAACTTACCATTTTTTACAACAGAGCAAGCGATGTGTTATTAAAATGGAAAAAACAGCAAACAAATAAATGAACAACACCAATTTTCTATCAATCAAAACTGTTTTATTTTAATGCGTTTTATTGCTCTCATTTATATTATATGTGATCTCACATGATGTTGGCGATTGGTTTTATTTGTCTTTACATTTCGAATATTCACAGATTTGGATACATTTAGACTGGAACCGGATACTTTTGTATATATTGACCATGCAGCAACCGTATCATTTCACATCCACAAAAGATGTAAAATGATATGGTTGCTACATGGTCAATATATACGAAAGTATTCGGTTCGCCGAAACAACATTACCGCACTTTAGCAGTATTTACACGTGCATTTTTTCTAACAGATATATGGTGAGATTTTCAGAATTAAAGTTTATTCATGAAATTAAAAAGGTTTATATATGTACTTTGAAAGCTGGTTGGATAGCAAGATTCGATTCACTGAACGTTTGTATTGCTCCTTTAGATGCCAATTGTCGAACACTGACCAGGGGCTTCCTGTAATTGAAATAGAAGTAAAATGTAGTTTATTCGATGATGAAAATTCAAAGTGGAAGAAAAAATCAGAATCAATTTATTGAAAGAATTGCATTAAAAAAATTTGGTCGAAAAAAATATGTTTATAGAATTGTTTTAAAATTTAAAAAAAGGGTTCCAACAAAAACTAAATTGTTTCTCAAAATACTTGAAACTCAAGTAAAATTCTTGAGAAAATGACTGACATTTTCATTTGATTTTCAACTCTTCTAAAAATTTATAGGCTCGTATGGACACTTACACTTCGTTGAAATCAACGCAAAACCAAACAACACATCACGCACCATACAACAAATGCAATAATAGCCAGATCCAAAATGTAATTCAGCATCATAACGGTGAAAGCTGGCTTTTGATGATAAAAGTACATTCGCGTAAAAGACGAGTCTAAATCATAGTGTGAAATAAAAGAGAAACAGTGTTTGTTTGTTTAATTGGAAGCACGTTACGTACCATGTACCTTTGCAAAAAAAATATTCGCACAGCTGATTTCTCCTTTCCTCTTTATTCGATCTCTTTCTACGTTGGATTTATTGTGTTGTTTTTTTGTGGTTGTTATTGTTACTACCGTCGCTTTAAAATTCACAAACAAAGGATTCACTTTGGTATTTGGCAAATGGCAAACGAATGAAAAATTATGCTCTATTCGCAAAACATTCTTCAGACAAACTATCAAAATACTATTTCATTTTAACCTTTTCTCAACTGCTTTTTGTTTCAAATTATCACACAAAAATCCCGAACTTAGACGCTAAACTACTAAACTATTACAATTCGTAATTTGTTGTTATTTTGTTTTCACTCGTTTTACTTTCAACAAATTTAACTGGATTTTTTTTTCTTTATCGCACGTTAATTCTATTGCTATCAATACCAAATCATTTTTTTACACTCACTATTTTTTCTGAACTGTCAAATTGTTGTTTTAAAACTGATGTGCACTAATACACTCAAATGTATGTGCGCATACACAACCGACTCAGTAGATGCACATAAACCATTTCTGTTGTATGCGCATACGGTTGTGCCGCATACAATACAATACGAGCGATGACGCGTATCCTATGTACTATATTGTATGCGGTACGCGCGTAACGTTTATATACTCAAAATAGCAGATATTCGCATCTGTATAATATAATTCATCTAGCTGCGCGCATCCAAATATAATGACTGGCGCCTGGTGGTACGGGAAAAACATTTGTGATATCACTGATTTTGGCAGTCATTCGATCGCAACGAAAAATTGCATTGGAACTTGCTTCGTCGGGAATCGCTGCTACTCTATTGGATGGTGGACGAACAGCGCACTCTGCATTAAAATTGCCGTTGAATGTGCAGGTGTGCTTATATTTATTGATTGATCACTTTAAAATTTAATCGATATTAATTAAAATGTAATTATTCTCAAATTACCAGGTGATTGAACATCCCACGTGCAATATTTCAAGAAATTCTGCGATGGCAAAAGTTTTGCAACAAGCAGCAATTTTTCTATTGGATGAATGTACAATGACGCATAAAAAATCGCTGGAAGCATTACACCGTACAATGCAAGATCTACGTCAGAATCAAGAAATTTTTGGTGGTGCATTAATATTATTGTCAGGCGATTTTCGTCAAATATTGCCTGTGGCTCCACGATCAACACCGGCGGATGAGATCAACGCATGTTTAAAGTCTTCTCTTCTGTGGCGACATGTGCAACAATTGACATTGAACATAAATATGCGCGTCCAATTGCACAACGACCAATCTGCAGATCGGTTCTCGAAGCAATTGTTAGATATTGGAAATGGCAAAGTTCGAGTCGATAATACAAATGGATTGATTACATTCTCGAACAATTTTTGTACCATTCTCCAATCAACAGAAGAGTTGATTGAAAGTGTATTTCCAAATAATGTTCAAAATTACAGGAATCAAAATTGGTTGAGAGAACGCGCAATACTGGCACCAAAAAATGTACACGTCAATGCAATTAATTATCAGATTCAAGAAAAATGGCCAGGTGCAGTGATATCATATATATCTGTTGATAGCGCAATGAATGCAGATGATGCAGTGAATTATTCAATTGAATTTTTGAATTCACTTGAACCACCTGGTATGCCACCGCATTATTTGAATTTAAAGGTTGGCTCATCAATTATTTTACTGCGGAATTTAAATGCACCAAAACTGTGCAATGGCACAAGATTAGCAGTAAAAAAATTGATGCCGAATTTAATTGAAGCCACAATATTGACCGGAACAGCGAAAGGTGAAATTGTGCTCATACCACGAATTCCACTGATTCCAACAGACATGCCATTTGAATTTAAGCGTTTGCAATTCCCAGTGCGTCTATCATTTGCCATGTCCATCAATAAGGCGCAAGGACAAACGCTTCAAATATGCGGATTAAATTTGGGGGAGCCGTGCTTTTCACATGGACAAGAGTTGGAACTCCAAATTGTTTGTTTATGCTCGCTTCAAATGGGCAAACAAAAAATACTTTATATCCAAATTTTTTGGATTGACATTAATAATTTTGAAATACAATGCATTCATTTCATTAAAAAAACCTATAATATTTCATTTCTTGTTTTGGTTGGTTGCAACGAAGTGCAACGGGGTCCGCTAGTTTTAATATAAAAACAAATAAACATCTCAGTTCCTAATTCTTACTTCAACGTTCTCTATTTTTGAATTGGTAATAACAATTACGAATTAGTTCACTCTGATGTGAACCTTCAATTCATGCCAACGATAGATATGGTTCTACATTTATGTTATGTATAACAGTATAACTTTCGGTAACAGCATGAGCAACTGATGAAAAAACACGGATTAGAAAATCACAAATACTTCGTCCAATTTATTGATTTGAATATTGACCCCGAAAATTGACAATTTTGTGAGGGAGCTGGTCTTAAATCTCATCAGAATGACTTGAAAACCATAGAAAATAATATTCTGACAGTTCCAATAGGAAACAATGTGAACTTAAGATAGCCGCCATACAAATGTTCAGTTTTGACCTCGAAAATATCCCAAAAAACGAAAATTGTACAGGGGAGGTAGTCCTAAATCTCATTGGAATGACTTGAAATATTGCACGACTCATTTTTTTCATATAAAAATAATATTCTGAAAGTTTCATAATGATACAATGCGAAATAGTCATAGTCCCCATACAAATTTTTCTTGATTATTTTGAAAAACAGCCCATTTTTTGATTCCACTCCACTAGAGCTACCCGAAAAAATAATCCGATTAGGCTGAAAATTGATAGGTTCCTATTCCTAATGAAGACAAATGTGTGTGTAAATTTTTGTTCAATTCTAAAATCAATTTTTTGAGTTATCGTGTTAACAAATTTTTGCGTACAACGGACAACGGACAAGGTACCACACACGGACAAAAAAATGCTCCGGGAATGGTCCAATATTTTTGGAAATATGTTACAATATTTTTGTATAATATGTTTGCGTTATGTTAATAACTGACAACGGACAACGTACGACGGACAACGTACCACACACGGACAAAAAATTGCTCCGGGAATGGTTGAAATCGTTTTTTCTAGGTTTAAAACGCATAGAAAACTTATTCCGAGCATTTTGAATTTTTTGAACAAATATGGATTCATACTTCGAAAGTGGAAGTCCAACTGTGAAGTAATTATAAGCGATTTACAAGAGGACGAAAAAGAGGCCTCCCCATTAAACGTCTTCAAAACACTTGGCATACAGTGGCACCAACTAACAACACATTTGTGCTTGTACCAGCCGAGTTCAAAAACATTGTAAATTGGACCAAACGAACAATATTATCTGATATTTCGAAATTTTTCGATCTAATAGGCTTGCTGTCTCCTTGTCAGATTCTTGCAAAAATATTCATGCAAACATTATGGTTGCTACAAGTAGATTGAGATGGAAAACTACCGGTCGAGGTTATAACTGATTGGCTCAACATTCGTCAACAATTTATGACGTCATATTCGGTTAAAATTCTTAGATGGATAGGCTTGAATAACGATGCAAAGCATATTTCCTAACAAGGGTTCTGCGATGCATCAGAAAAGGCGATGCCAGTGTAATATTTATGAGGATTCAGTACAGCACAGATCAAGTATCATGCAACTTAGTCGCTGCCAAAACAAGAGTCGTACCGTTAAAAAAGGTATCAATACCTAGACTAGAATTGAATTCATCATTATTGCTCTCTTCATTGATGGAAAAGGTAAAAGCAGCATTAAAAATACCCGGTATTCAGCAACAAGCTTGGTCTGATTCCGAGATCGTGCTTCATTGGATTGCAAGTCATCCAAGTCGATGGA
Source organism: Obolodiplosis robiniae (assembly GCA_028476595.1). Lineage (NCBI taxonomy): Eukaryota > Metazoa > Arthropoda > Insecta > Diptera > Cecidomyiidae > Obolodiplosis > Obolodiplosis robiniae. Next base: position 32,795,360 of record CM052015.1, on the reverse strand, counting down.
AAACATATGTTGCCAATCGAGTATCGGAAATCCAAAATATTTTACCATCTCACTATTGGAGACATATCGGCTCACTGCAAAATCCAGCTGATTGTGCCTCTCGTGGTATGGTTCGCGAAGAATTGGAAAGATTCAAGCTATGGTGGCATGGCCCTGAGCGGAGCCGCGGCACGCTCCTTTGGCGCCCCGGGCAAATTATCAATTTTGGCGCCCTTTTTTAAAAATTATGAATAGAATGAAGAATTAAGTTGTTTTAGTGCGCGCATATTTGTTCGCTATTTCCTCGATATTTATATCATTCAACAATTCCTTCTCAATAGAAAGGACGCCGAGACTATTCAATCGGTCTTGTTCTATTGTTGATCGGAGATAATTTTTCATTAACTTCAACTTGGAAAAACTTCCTTCTCCAGAAGCTACACCAACTGGTAGTGTCAATAGAATTTTGTTAGCTATTATCAAATTCGGAAATAGCGCGATGCTTTTAATCGATGAAATATAATTCAAAACATCGAATGGCACAGTTACAGTGTTTGATGCGATGGTTTTAAATATTCCGATTTCTTCAAACAACATTTTGCCATCAATATCTTTTTGCTCTACACCATCGATTGAAGCTTTTAAGGCTTTTTCAAGATTCTTACATTGATCTAATGTAATGTCTGATCGAATGTCATGAAGAAAACCAAAACACTCGTTGTCAATTGATCAAATCGTTCCTCCAATGAATTCAAAATGATATCAATAATCGTTCGTCTTTATTTTATTTTTATTTAAAGATAATCTGTGTTAAAAAAACCAAAAAACTGATATAAACAATAGAACTAGTGATTTTATCTTCGAAAAATATAAAGTGCAACATCAAATATCAAACAAAAACGATAAAATCGGGTTTACAGTGACGGCATTCACGAACAAAGTGATTGTTGTTGTTGTCGCTATTGCAACACAATGACCAAAATAAAACTATGCTCCCGTGACGACTGTCAACCTGCAAATATAAAATCGGATTTGTCAACGAAGTGTGCAGGTTGTGGTCATGTTGTTCATCTTCCATGTATTGGCATTTTTGTGAAACTCGAGCAAATAAAATCACCGAACGTCAGAATATTTTGTAACAAATGTACTGGCGAAATGTCAAACGAATCGAATGTACCGAGTGGTGAACCAAAAGTGGTCTCAAAAAAAACCCGCCGAAAAATCGTCAGCACCGAGTAAGTCAAATTTGATTGTACCAGAAACATTTTCGACACCGAGTGGTACACTGAAACCGCGCCAAACCAAATTGACTGAAATGGGGTTCGCAGAAGCAAAACCAGATGGTCCGTCAATTTTATCTGAATTATCCACAATTAAAAGTATGATTTCGAAATTGACTGGGAAAACAAACGAAATACACGAAGACATGCAATTTTTGGCCCAAAAGTCAATTTCTCGAGGTGATTCGGTACAGAAAAAAACTGTTTCGCGAAACATTTCAATCGCTCATGCCTCAAAATCATCTTTTGCACACACCCCGACCAATTCATTCGCAGACACATTGCGCAGTGGCTCACAGCCTCAATCGGCCAAGCGTCAACGTTCCGACTCACCGAAATTCCTTGCTCCGAAAATTAATGTTTCGAAATTTGAAGCTCCAAAGCCAAAAATGGGCACAAAATCGTCTGTCACTGGCCTAAAAATCGTAACAAAACCGAAACGCGTCGAGAGACCGGTGTTCCACAAAGCAATTTGGGTTTCCGGTTTTGATCCAATGACCACCACAGAAGAAATCGTAAATTACATTGTGCGGAATAGATTGGTAAGTGACAAGTCGATGTGCAATGTACACAAATTAGTGAAAAAGGACAAGGATGTCAATACGTTGAAATTCGTTTCGTTTAAAATCGAAGTGAATGAAGCCGATTATAATGTTTTGTCTGCTCCGGATGCCTGGCCAGAGAATGTTTTCGTCCGAGAGTTTCTGCAAAACAAAAATTTAGGTGATTTTTTTCCGAACTTGAATTCGAACAACAGACGCAACTCGACCTCAACGGATTTAATGGAAACAAACGAATCACAATTACCGGCCAGCACCGCAATGACCTCGTCGAAATCACAATCGAACAAAACACCGAACAAAACGCCCAACAAATCACCGATAGAAACACCGACAACTTCACCGATAAATCGCATAATTATCTAAGTGATCATTCGTCTGCAGTCAATTCGAATGAAACAAATCTGAATGCGCATATACAAAATACTTCGCCTACCAATTTTCCAGGCCACATTAATATTAATCATCTGGACTTATTGGAAATCAATATCTACTCCTCGAATATGCGTGGTATGAGAACGAAATCAAAGGAAGTGTATCGCAACTCATCTTTGTCAGAATATGATATCTTCACATTGACTGAAACCTGGTTAACTGATGGAATCGCTTCATCAGAATATTTTGATACATCATTTAACGTTTTTCGTAAAGATAGGGATCAAACTGATTCAATTTTTGAACGTGGAGGAGGAGTTCTGGTAGCTGTCCGATCTCATTTCATCTGTTCAGAAGTATCTATTTTCAACGCATCATCAATTGAATGCGTTTGTGTTAAATTAACGTTGAATAAGCATACAAATGTATTTATTTTTATTTCGTATATTCCACCAATGTCGTCAAACGAAACTTATCAATCTCATCTTAATGCCATAAAATCAATACATTGACTGGTGATTTCAATATGCCAAATGTGTCGTGGATCGCGGATGATGATTCTAATATTCTCCTGCCAGAGCAAATAGAACCTTCACATGCAGCTGAATTTATTGGTACAATAAGTGAGCTTGGATTGTTTCAAGTCAATAATATTCGTAATTCAATGGGTAGACTATTAGATCTTGTATTTACGAACGACCACGAAAATCTAACAATTTTTAGACCGCCTCCGTTAGTCAAATTAGAGGATCTTCATCCACCGATTTTGCTCACATTTGAATGGCATTTCAATGTTGCTTCATCTGAGCCAAATACCGACACATTTAACTATAAAAGAGGAGACTATTTTGGCTTGAATCAGTATTTGTCATCTTTATGCTTGGAAAATCAACTTATTAGTCGTCATCTATCTCTGGACGATAAGGTGACTGTGCTTGTTAATTCATTTACGACAGCAATAGAGCGCTTTATACCAAAGAATACCATTAAACGTAATGTAAAGTGTCCATGGAGCAATGCTCAACTACGCAACCTAAAAAACAAGAGAAATAAGGAATGGAAGTATTTCAAAATCTCGGGCTATAGACGTTCGTTTGATGCAGCATTCGCTGCGTTTGACTCATTGAATACAAAACTCTACGATGATTACATCAATAATATGGCTTCTACTGTTCGATCAGACTCAAAATCATTCTGGCGTATTATTAATTCCAGGAGGAAAACTGATAATATACCGAAAATTCTTCATTATGGTGATACATCAACGACTAATATTCAAGTTCAAGCTGATCTTTTTGCAAAATTTTTCAACAAAAATTTTGAATTTAATAGGAATGGCTTACAACCCAATCGAGATACCACCATTGGAGGAACTAATGATTTATTCCTGTTGGAAGAAGCATTTGTATTCGACGAGCTTATGAAAATTGATGTATCGAAAGGAACGGGACCTGATGGTTTTCATCCATTATTGCTGAAAAACTGTGCAGCCTTTTTGTGCACTCCACTTCACATCATATTCAACGAATCACTAACTCTCGGATTGTTCCCTTCTCAGTGGGAGAGTTATAGCGTGAATCCAATCTTTAAAAAGGGATCTAGATCAAATGTTGAAAACTATCGCTGTATAGCTAAACTACCAACTATAGCTAAATTCTTCGAGAAACTCGTGAATATTAAACTGACTGATATGGTTGCAAATAGAATATCACCGAAACAACATGGATTCTCTAAAAGGCGTTCAACAGTGACCAATCTTATGGATTTTACTCACTTTGTGTTTAAAAATCGACGACAAGTAGATGTGCTGTACACAGATTTTGCAAAGGCCTTTGATAAAGTCAATCATGATATATTGATTTCAAAGTTAAACAGATATAATATACCTAGTAACCTCATCTATTGGATCAAATCATATCTTCGCGACCGTCGTCAATTTGTATACTACAATGGTAGAAGTTCCGGGGAATTCATAGTAAACTCGGGTGTGCCTCAGGGAAGTCACTTGGGACCTACACTTTTTTTACTATTTATAAACGACATAGTTGAGGAATTGGGTATTGATGTGTTTATATCTTTGTTTGCTGATGATCTTAAAATTGCAGCTGCAATCAATTCCGCTATGGACACATTGAAACTTCAACGTGCTATCGATAAATTGAGGCAATGGTGTATCGCAAACGATTTACACCTAAACTTAAACAAGTGTTCAGTGATGTCAATTACCAACAAACAACAATCGAACATCATTATTGGAAATTACCATTATGGGGATCACGTGTTTGAAAGAGTTAAAGAGCAAGAGGACCTTGGTGTGATTGTGGATTCGAAACTGAACTTTAATAACTACATAATTATGATAGTGTCTAAAGCAAAATCTACACTTGGATTTATCAAACGCTTTTGCTTTGACATAAGAAATCTCAATACACTCAAGACTTTATATAACACTCTAATTCAATCATTGCTTGAATACTGTTGTGTCGTATGGTTACCATATCATTCGATATCGATAGACTTAATTGAATCGGTGCAAAAGCAATTTACAATATTTGCATTGAGAGAATATCCATCTGCCGAAAACAACTATCTTATTTCTTCATATGAATGTAGACTGGAAAATTTGAAAATGATGAAACTTGAAAGGAGGCGTGTCAATGCAGCTTTGCTGTTTTTTTACGACGTATGGAACGACATTATCCCATGCTCACAGATAAAAAACGATATTGCGCTTCATTCAAACCCATTCAATCTTCGTGAATCGTCGGTGGAAACTTTTAGAATAATAGATCTATTACTTATTAATGAACATACGGCACCAATAAATCAGATGTGTAAACTTGCAAACTTCATTGATGAACTGTTTAAAGAACCTGCTTCTCGTGCAAATTTTAAATCTCAATTAGTTGCCTGTGATAAATTGAATCTTAGGTTGAAACAACAACAAATCCAATGATTGTAATTAAACCATTTCTTTTTAAATTTCATTAGCATTGTTAATATTGTGATATTGTGATTATGTGATATTTTTATTGTATTTATAATCATCCAACCTTGCAATGTTTGAATGGATTTTTCTAAAAGAAAAGATACAGGTTTTAATGGTGGTGAGATCCGATATAATCGATTAATGACCCTTACCTTTTCCCTGTCAGATATGTAATTAATCAATAATGAATAAAAACAGCCAGTCTTTGGCGGTGTATTGTTAAATATTAATAATAAACAAATAAAATTCAACTCGGAATTTATGCTGCGGATTACTATCAATATCGTCATCGTTTTGCATAGAACGATTCCGTAAACTACGAGCCAAAGTATCGGTAAAATTGACTGGGATAAACATATCGTTTGCCATTTTCTGAGTGTTGTGTGCCTATTTCGATATTGAACCCAGTCTGCGAAGGAAAGTTTGTGCTCCTTTGTTTCTTCATGCGAATGCAATGTTTCATAAACATGCTTCCAATCACGAAAGCCAATGCCTTGTTGAGAAAGGGCTGAACGATTGTAAAGAGCACAACAAAAACAAAAACAAGAATCAGACGACTTTGAGTATATCAACCATTCAGGTTCTTTAGACTTATTGTTTTTGCCCGATGACAAAAACAATTTATTCGTAAAACAACGACCTTTCGTCACAGGAAAACTATAATTGCCGACGGTTTCTGGAAGTATACCAGCCGAATCGATTATGAAACCACGCAAAACATCGAAAAAGCCTGTCTGTTTTGAGTGTCATTGTCTTTGTCAACGATGTCTGAGTCCACACTTGTGGCTAAAACTTGTGACTCTACAATTGTGGCCGCCGAAACGTTGTTGATATCAACATCTGAATTTTGTACGACAACTGAAACCGGGTCAACATTCAAATTGGAATCAAAAGAAACATCACTTGAAATATTCACATCTGAATTATCGGTTAAATTGTCACCAGTTTTCTTCGAATCATGATCACTGGTTTTACCAAGCATTCGCTTCATCGTCTTTCGCAACGACTCATCGATTTCAGCTTCTTCCTTTTTTTTTGCTCGGTAATAATTACCGGATGGCTTTGAACGTTTCATTATTCGAGTTTAAAAACAGCGATGCACAAACAAGAGCAATGAAAAATCAATAGCACAAATAATCAACTAAATTCAATCGAAAATGCCACTTGGAATGAATTCAATATAAATAAATATTTCAGTTTTAAATAAAACACAAAAAAGGCGAAATAGAAAAAGATACTCAGCCGGGAACACAGTCAGCGTCGAAAATATTGCTCAAACGAAATCTTATTCAACTTTATCTCAAATTTCAATTTTCTTTTTGTTTAAATTAATTCAGTTAAATAAACACCAATTCAATTTAAAATAAAGGAACAAGAAATCCAAAAAAAAAAAAAAAAATCAAATCGACAACAAACGGTTTAACACTCAGAAGAACTATTAAAACTAGAGTTCGCCCCTTCGTCCAAGATTGGACGATCAAACAGTTCGGCATACATACAGTTGAATGTAATTAACTGGCTACACACAAACGTTGGTATGCCAAACTGTGTGCGACGAAAATGGGAATGGAAAAAAACCTAACACACAGTTTGGCATACCAACGGTTGTGTGTAGCCAGTTAATAACATTCAACCGTATGTATGCCGAACTGTGTGTTTGGATTTTGCCCATTCTCATTTTCGTCGCATATACTTCGCGTGTACCAATGCCTATTTTAAGAAAAAATCATTACTACAAAAACAGAAATCTTCCATTGTATCTAGTGTAAATTTCTTATTTGGAACTCTAAAAACACAGCCAGTTGAAAAGCAAAGATAGACTATAAAAAATTCCATGAACCTCTTTTTATTGATTTTTTTATTTATTTCAAATCATATATTGTTTAGTATTTACAATATAAATAATGAGCGTGTACCTGATATAAAAGAAAAATATCACATTATTATCCGGTTTCAACAAATATTTGAGTAGATCAGGCATCGGCTGGCATTTGATTTCACTGGATGAGTTAGCAGTAACTGGGATTCCCAATAAGGGTGATATGTTTTGAAAATGAAAAAGACACTGAATATTCATGCGGAATTGATCGAAATCTTTTTTATTATATTGGATATTCTATGGCATTTATGATTTAAATAATATATCGGCCAAATGGCTCCCGCGACTCTTCTTGCAAACCCGAATGCGTTCAAGCTTGATGATTTTTTGATGAAAATTGGGATCATTTTCAATTGATTCCAGAGCCCAATCCGCGAACTCCCGACGCAAACGATGGTCATTAGGCTTCAGTTCTTGGGCCAGAATCATCTTATAGGGATGTAGGCCAAGATCCAACCGCAAAATACGCCAGGTAGTCATCCTGGACAGGCCCAATTACTGAGATCGGCGCGAAACGGACAATTCATGGTTTTCCTCGATACTGGCCTGTACGGCGGCTATATTCGTTGTGGAAGCGTGAAACTACTCATGATTAAATGGCAAACCTTACTGATGACAACTGACAGTAGACGTCAAAAATGTCAGTTCAAATGAGCCCGATCATATCACAATATAGCTTGAATTCTCCGCATTTCACCAGTATGCCGGTAAAATACATGCGTTTGACGTTTCGCACTGTATATGTATGTATTTTACTGGAATACTGGTAAAATGCGGAGAATTCGAGCTATTTTGTGAATTCCCCATTCTACCAGTGATACCAATACAAAAATGTCAAAAATTTATAACAGTGTAACAAACCTAAAACTACATATCATATAATTATGCCTAGTGGAAATCTTAGAGATCCTTATCAAGGCCAACGGAATAAGTTTTAAATCATAATAGCGTATAGTTAATAAAGAAAATGATGAATATGGCAAAAATTAAAAAAAAATCCGAAGTAACATTGTATTTGAATAAATAAATTCTTTAATTCTAAGTCTGAACGTATATCAAGATTTTTCAGGAATTCCATGAAATTACACTATGTATGGTCCATATTTCCTCATTTCTGGAAGAACGCGCCCAAGGAATTCATACAAACTCTAGTTTTATTCAAAAAATATCCTATTGATGATTCTATTAAATTTTGAAAACATTCTGTCGAGTAGTTTCTTGAATATTTGAAACTTTTTCAGATAAATCATCAAAAATCATTCAATTTTTATTTTAGTCAATTAAAATGTTTTTTTATGAATTTTCAGTTCTTTCCTCTCTCTCTCTCTCTCTCTCTCTCTCTCTCTCTCTCTCTCTCTATTTCAGCCATTCAGTGTGGCTAAACTGAATTCAGTGTATATTTCAGCCATTCAGTGTGGCTAAACTGAATTCAGTGTAAATTTCAGCTATTCAGTGTGGCTTAATGTTGAGTACTCCAAGTATTCAGTTTAAATTTTAATATTCAGTGTGGCTTAAATAATTCAGCCAATCTAGCCAATTTATTTCCACTCGGGTTTAGTTTAATGAATAATTCTTAAGAAGACATATGTCTTGTATTCTAGTACATCAATATATTCAAATAGTGCGCAACAGACTTTAAATTTCTTCATCCGCTTCTTAGATAAAACTGAATAATTTAAAATAGTTCTAAATAAGCATTCTTTATTATGATGTCAATAATAATGAAATGAGAAGTATAACCATATCACATTTAGAAAGAAAAAATATTAAAACTCTGCTGTTTGAGAAGTAGTAAATAGTATTTCAGGGGTGAATAATACTCTTTTGCAGTTTCAGACGTTTCAGTTAAAACCAGGTAAACATTTTGGGAAATTATTACTGAATTTTTGGGAAATCATTACTGTAGTTTTGAAATCATTACTGCAAAAAAAGATAACAACAACACCTTAAAATAGGCACTGGTGTGTACACAACCAAAGCATTGAATATGCGACGAAAAGGAGAATGGCAAAAATCCAAACACACAGTTCGGCATCCGTACAGTTGAATGCAATGAACTGGCTACACACATCCGTTGATATGCTGAACTATATTCTTACGCACACAACCAAAGCATAGCAACGACTGTATGAAAAAGCAGTGCAACTATATAATAACATAAAATATAGTTGTACTGTCATTCCACATAGCCGTGTCCATACCACTATATGGTATGACAGTACAACTATATTTTATGTTATTATATAGTTGCACTGCTTTTTCATACAGTAAGTACTATGCTTTGGTTGAAAAGGTATTTTAAGTATTATTTCACCTTTATAACACCTCCCCACGTGCGAACCGCATGGTTTGTGCAAATCTACTCGAAATAAGCTTTCCATTGATATATGGATATCCCATATTTTCTAAATGGAAAGCAGGTAAAAAGGGATAACAAACTTTTATTTGTTGCCGTATTTATATATAGATGAAAATTTATGTTTTCACGATGGAACATTTGCAAATCACAAACAAATGAATAATGCGCGGGCTACTTAGCGTCCAACAGACCAGTGTCACAAATTGTATTCACTCACAATACAAGTGCAAAGTTCACCTAACGGAGATGCTGTTGTGTATTTGCAGCGACAAATACACACAGAACTACGATCGCATAGCGGAGGACCTGTTGTGCTGTGTTCTGCTTTGCTCGGCTGTGTTGTAATACTTTTTCGTGATGTATTGTACTAAATTAGCACAGTTTAAGTTGTAACACAGTACAATGTTTGTTTATAATCTCCAAATTATTATTCGTTCCCTTTCGCCTTCTCTCTATGGATTTATTTATTTTAGCAAATTTGGCGCCCTAGTGAATTTTCCGCCCCGGGCAATTGCCCGGTTTGCCCGTATGGATGCCGCGGCTCCGGCCCTGAGTTTTTATTAAAAAATGAAGAAGAATGGCCTGGAAGGGAGTTGACCAATCCTCCAGCAAATCACAAATTAGAGGAGAAAAGGCACTGTATTGTTGCCATAGCCAAATTCGCTGAACCAAATTCAATTATAGAAAGATTTTCATCATACGAGAAGCTACTTCGATTTAGCCATTATTGTTATCGATGGCGATTGCCCGGAACAGTCATAAACAAAACAATTACTTGCGAGAAACTAGAACGAACTGAGAGTCGGTTGTAGCGCTAGTGTGCTGCGACACACAGGTGTGACAGTCAATCGATGGTCAATAAAATTCAGTTCTATTCATACCATGCACCTAACTGGTCTCGTCACTCTCATTGCTCTCTTACACTCTTTTGAATCACCCACCTGATTTTACATTTAACCATCAAATATTACTTAATTATAATTAATATGGCGAGTCCGGCATAAGATCCATATTGTTTAATTGGATTTGGCATTTAAAATGTTAGTACAAAAAAAACGGAAACTAATTTACTTTAAAACCTATTGAATAAAAGTTTAACAAAAAAAAAATACACGTGATTAGCAAATGCACCGTGATAACATGAAACGGTATGAAACTCAACAAAAAGAGAATCATCGTGATAAATCATGACCATCGACCGATAAAAAAAAAATAATAATAAGAAAAAGATAAAATCATCGAATGCAATCAATCCACTTTGAGTTTAAGAATTCTGTTGAAGAAAAAAATAACAAAAAAAAAATCAAGAAACATTACCGTACATATAAATCAAGAGACACATTCATCTACAGCATTTTGTAACAAGGCACATGTGCAATGTAGGTGAACTAAATTTTGCTAAAACATATATAAAAATTGCATAATTTATTTATTTATTTGCGATTTGCAGAATTATTAAAAACATCTTTGACTAGGTTTGCATATTTACACATCATAGAAATTGGTACATTTGGCATTCTACTTGAATTGCTGTCTGATGCTTTCAATCGCATCTGATCGTGTGGGTGGTATCGTTAGCCATAATGAGCTGCAGTAGTCGAGTTTTGATTGAACAAACGCGGAGTAGATTGCTTTGAGCGTTGTTTGGTCATTTATTTCGTGACAAAAACGTTTGACGAAGCCTAAGGCAGCATTTGATTTTGAAATGATCAAGTCAGTGTGAGCTCTAAAGTTGAGCTTGCCGTCAATTATGACACCCAGGTCACATTGTTCACTTGAATTTGAGAATTTGTGGTCGCCATAAAAGTAGGTTGGTTGGGGTACTACTCTACCTCGATGGAGTGACAGTACCGAGCATTAGCTAACGTTTAGGTGCAAGTCGTTTGAGTCGCACCAATTTCGAAGCCAATTTATTGACGATTGCAGTTCCATTGAATTATTTTGGCTATTTATTGATTTGGCTATTCTAATGTCATCGGCAAACATTGAAATGAATACCTCGTTTGTGATCGAGGATGGATCATTGATGAAAAGCAGGAACAAAGTGGGGCCAATGTGACTTCCTTGAGGTACTCCGGAATTAATTGTAAAATCCGAGGACTCATGATCTCCAAGTTTGACATATTGTTGACGATTCAACAGATATGATTCCAGCCATTTGACAATATTGGCTGGGATCGGAAATGCTGCTAATTTTCGAAGTAGAATGTCATGATTAACTTTGTTAAAAATTCGTTGTTGTTGAGCGATTTTTCATAAAGCCATGTTGGTGTGGTGAAATACTTGGTGAGACGTAGTTGATCAGATGAAAATTGACGTAGTGCTCAAAAAACTTTGCAATCGTTGGCAATTTGGCTATGCCTCTGTAGTTTGAGACATTTGATTTGGCACCACTTTTGAAGATCGGGGTGACGGAGAATCTTTTCCAAACATCAGGAAAATTTGCTGTCTCGAGAGATTCGTTGAAAATGAGCGAAAGTGGCTCAAACAATATGGATGCACAATTTTTCAATACCAGTGGGTGGATACCATCTGGCCCCGCACTTGTGTTCGTCTTAATTTTCATCAACTGGTCGAAGACGAAAAACTCGTTGAGGGAAAATATCTCATCATTGACAAAATTAGTTTGCTGAGCTGATAATGTTGTTGTAGTTGAGCGTGCTGAAAAATTGTCATTGAAAAATTCAGCAATTATTAAGATGTCCACCAACTCAGAAGTACCTATTCCACAGAATCGACCTGGTCGGACCACTAGAAATACCCGAAAAATCCATGCACAAAAAAAAATGCATTTTTATTACTTTTCCATCTGCCAGAAACGTTCTAAGAAAACAATTTATTAAGATGGGATTTTAATAAAATTTCATTGAGATCATCTTAATAATTAGTAAGATTGAACTTAATAAATTATTAAGATCCGAACTTAATAACGTTAGTAAGTTGGCATCTTAATAAATATTTATTATAATAAATTTTTATTAAGTTGGCATCTTAATAAATATTTATTAATTAATAAATTATTAATTAATAAATATTTAGATTTTACTTAATAAATGTTTATTAACATGCCACCTATATATGTTTTCCTTGAACTTGCTAAGAAAATTGTCGAACAACTCGAAGAACGCTTTAGTTTGATCATGAAAGCAAATCCCACTTTGGCTTGTATGTATTTAGATCCACGATTTCAATGCGCGGACGATGAAGATGAAAAAAACATTGCCAAATCATACCTTGTGAGACTGCATGAACGAATCGAAAGTAATCGTTTGGCCCATATTGCGGAACATGCAATACCGGATGAAATGCTATCATCAGAGGAACCCGAAAATGACAGCATTGAATATCCAGAAGCTCTCGATGAAAACGACAACCTGTTGGAGCCAAGCGGACCGTGCTTGTATGGGATTGGGCAGCTATTCGAGAGTATGCCGATTGACCGCGCCATCTTATTTTACATGGTTGAACTCAATTTAGATACATTGTAATACAAATAAAATTTTTATTGACACAACTAATAAAAACAAATGAGTCATTGAAACGATTGAAATATCACATCGATACTATTGCCCAAAAGATGGCGCTGAAGAATAGATATCATTAAAATGTCTCAAATAGTACGGTCCCGTTGGGTGGAGCAATTGCTACAGACTAAATGCACTCAAAGTCAAAATATACATACCAAAAATATCAACATATAACTCGATGAATTTGATTATAAATCAAAACGAATCTCAAGTGGATTGAATGTTTTGGAATTCTGGGAAAACAACATTGCCACACGTTCAGAGCTGGCCAAACTAGCGGCTGTGATCTTTTCTATACCTCCGGCTGAGGTCATATGTGAACGACATTTTTCAACGCTCAATTTTGTCTTCAACAAACTTCGAAACAAACTTAGTGATGAGTCCCTCCAACGCATAATGTTCATTAAATTAAACCATGAACTATTTTGAATTAAATATCTCATTAGCTTTATTTTCACAAAAAACCGATTTCAAAGACATTTTATGCCATTTTACATTCAAGTTTATATTAATATTTATCACACTTTTCAAGTGAATATCAGGAAGAAAATGCAATGCGTGTATTACAATTACCATCACTTTATAAAAAACAAACTTTAACGAATATTTTCATTTACTTTATCGAATTTATTTACCTTTATTATTACGACACACACAAAATCCCTTCAGTATATCCGACACCATCTATCGGTGTTATGTCAAATCACCGATAGATGTGTCAAATTGTATCGGTGATTTGCTATTGAATTTTCCATTGTGTGAAGTGTCAGATCGGCACAATGGATTTCTATGTGCGCATCAAACTCAATGACATATTTCGGACCATAAAATTATCTGAATCGTTTTTTGAGCAAAATAAAGAAGATCAAATTACCGATATCATCTCAAAAGGTACGTTTAAATTTGAAAATTTTTGCTAAAATTTATACAAATTTCAAATACAGTGTATTTTTTTATATTCTAGCTTTGGAAGTGCACGGTGTTGAAAGTGGTACTATTTTGTGTGTTGATCTCATTGACCAGTACAAAACCCCAATTGATGAAGAAAATGTTGACATGGTTAACCAATTCAAAGGCTGTTCTCACTTTTTCATTGAAATTCTGGTTGACTATCGACATACAGATCTGTGTGTTTTGATTGAAGTATGTGTTCACAAATTTAGGTTATGTTTTCTCGATTAAAAATTCTAATTGAATTTCATTCTCTTGTTTCAGTGTTTCGAAAATTATTTAAAGTCAAATAATTATGAGTACATTCTAACGGAACAAAAGAAACTCAATCGGCTGCGAAGCAAAACTGAAAGTACTTTAGTAAGAATCATGACTGAATTCACATTCAGCGGCTTTGAGTTTGTTCGATGGTTTGAAAGGTGGTTTGGTGAGTGTTTTGAAATTAACATGTGTTTACAATTCTAAAATACACACATTCATTTGTTCACAGACTGAACTGTATGATGCGAAGAACAGAAGAGGCGCATTTTACAATACAATTTTGAATCAACGTCGAAAGTACAAAAATACAGCCGAAGTCGGTTTTGTTCAAAATTCTGCGATTGAATTGAGTGAAGAAGAGAAAGAAGAAGCCAAATCGTGTTTGAAGACATGCATATTGCCACGTGACAAGGAGTTCTTGAAGAAAAAGATGACTGAATTCAAGGAATACCGAAACGAGATGATTACAAATGACTTCGACGCATACAAGCAAATTTGGGACTTCTATTTTGTGTGTACTAATTTGGTAAATATATTCATTGATATTTCCTGATTTTCGTCTTGCTAATTGAAGTGTTCTGTAGGTTCTATTCGACTTTAAATTGATGTTTGCACACATCGAACCAAACAGTTTCATGAATAAGTGGCTAAAAATTCAAACAATTCCATATGTGGAACGCAATATTCGCATTGATGAAAAGGCATTCCCGATAGTCAAAAAAAATGATGACATTCATGATTTTCTCACATTTTTCAAATTGGTCCCTACACATAAAACGAAATTTGCTGTTTCTGTCGATTCATTTATGGTTTACAGCACTGTAAGTAACCTCTTATCAGCATGTCACATTTGTTTCTTTTTAATTGGTTTTCAATACATTTTCTAGGATCCAAACAAAGACCCAGTGGAAATGATGATTCCGAACAATGCGCATCCACAAATTCTTATTATCGCTTCTCAAGAGTCGGACGAGATAAAGTGTTACATCGTTGTGGAGAAAAGAGTGATGAGCGTAAGTTAATTTGTTTACATTTCATGTTCAGAAGAAAAAAATTTACGGTTTGGATTTGGAATTTTTTCAGTTGCCGAAGGATCTTTCATTTGTTTGTGCAGTGGATTTCTTTATCAAATTACACAAACTCTTTCGTCTCGAGTATAACCCCAAAATAAAAACGTTGATGTTTTTCATTGAATATTTCGTTTACGGAATCGAAGAAGCAAAGAACATGATTGCAAAAAAATTCCACGACATTGGACAAACTATTTTCAATGAGCAAAATTTAGAAAGTAATGAGTAATGTGATTTCAAGACTTTACATTGTTACCTTATTCAAATACCTGTTAATTTAATGTTTTGTGATTTTATATATAATTTTGAAAGACTAGTCTGAATCATGAGCTGTGCTCAATTCGATTCAAATGTTTGTTAGTTAGAGTTTTCGATTTTGAGTTGACAAAACGTGCTTAGATTAAAAGCAATTTCTTTTGAAGTATTATTTTCAAGACTTTACAAATTTACTTGATTATTTTGTTTTGAGACTGTTCATGAGAATGAATGAAATCAGTAGGTAGTGAAAAGAAAAGACTGTTTTTTAGATATTCCCTCAAAAAAATAAGAACTTTTTTTCAGTTGAAACAAATGTTTTTTTATTATAATGCAATAAACATTCAAATTTATGTGAACACGATGTTCACTGCGTATTTTTCAAAATTTGTAAGTCTTCTGTAATTACATAAATGGAACCATTAGCGATTTTTTTTTCAAAACTGGAATTCAATGAGTTTACGTTAATGAATCTCAAGTTGTCTTCACAACAATCTGTTTTCTTTATCTCAATGCTATTTAATGAACCATCAAATTTACTAAATTGAAAGTCATGACCAGAGCGCGAGAAAATAGGCACGATAAATGTCGATTTTAGGCACCTAAATAGTCTCGTAAAATAGCAAAAATAGGCACGAAAACAGGCTTAACTCTCCAAAATAGGCACAAAAAAGTCTCGAAAAAATGCAATAAAATAGATATTTGTTCAGTTTATTTGCGAATTTTATTTTTCTATGATTGAAATGAAATATTTTATTTGTTTCCGCGGTTACAAAGCACAATACAATGTTGTTTCAAATTATGAAATAAAAAGTTTCGACGTTTGATGGTTAAAACATCTGCGTACATTGAAAATGAACGCTCGACATCCGATGATGTAGTTGGACAAAATTTGTATAGCGCAAGTTCAGCTGGTGAAAGTTCCAATAAAAATTGTTCTGTTGGCTGTGCACGATGATTCAAAACATTGTTGATTTCAACAATAGTTTTGAAACCGGGATTTCTTTGAAGTACTGCTTCCATCTTGCGGCCAAATGCTGGTTCATCCAATGCGTTCAGTGAATCACGGATGGATGTGATCAAATCAATGCTTTCGTTCAATGGTAGCCCTTGTGTTTCCAGTTTGATTGTTGCTGATACCAGCTGTGCAAAATGAGTTTTGATATATGCTAAATCAGTTTTGATAGTATCGTCAGCAAATAGCTCCTTGGCCGTCTTAATCGCTTCAGAATCGTCGCTATCGAATGAATCAATTACAGACTTGACCGGTTCAAAATGATCGCAGTAGTATATTGCTGCTTTCAGCCATGTACACCAACGTGTTATAATTGGCTCAGGAGGAAGCGCCAAATCTGGATTCATTTCTTTGAAATTCTTTTGCCGAGAGGGTGTCTGTAAAAATACAGTTTATAAATTTCAATAATTATTTGTTTGGTGATTTTTATCAAATGAAATTGAATTATTCAACTAGTTTCATTTTTTAAGCATACCTTTACAAAAACGGCTTTCACTTTCGATATCAATCGATTGACATTCGGAAATTTGGTGCGAATACATTCAGCAACTTGATGCAGCCCATGGGCAAAACAAGTCAAATGAATCATTTTTGGATATAGAATTTTCAGTGAGCCCATGGCTGCAATCATGTATGCTGCTGCATCCGTCAGAACAGCACGCACATTATTGTATTGAATACCTAATTCAAACGATAAAAATTCTTAATTCAAATTGTTTACGCAATCGATAACAATAACCAAAAAAACAAAAAATAAGCAAACCATCTGGCCAAAGCAATAGCAGCGAGTCGTTGAAAAATTTGGCCATACTGGAAGCATTAGCATTTTCGACAGCATCCATGTTCAATAGATAGCACTTTTCACGCTCTGGAATGTTTTCATCGCCATCCAAAATTCCAAAAATGAAATTAACAACCAGTCTTTGTTCCTTATCGGTCGTCTCATCAATCGACACCCAAATGTTTTTATTCTTTGCTTTTTCACGAAGCGATGCCATGCATTGATCGTACAAATTGGGTACATATTTGTTCCGTAGTGTGAATTCACTTGGCAATGTTTTTTTTGTGTACTTTTCAAAGAATTGTACGACGGATGGATGAACGGCTTTCTTCAAAGGAATGTTTGCTTCTAAAAACATTTTGCAAAAGTCCATCTCGAATTCGTTGATTTTTTGTTCTGGACGTGGTTGTTGATGTTGCGTCAGTAAACTTTGTTGGAGCGATGGACCACTGTTTGAACGATCTCTCTTTTCAACATTGTTCTGGTGTATTTTGGTAGCAATGTGTTGCTTCACATGGGAAAGTTTGTCAGCGGTTACCTCGCACTCACAATATTTGCAAAATAAAATCGAATTATCTGTACGAAAAACGGCCGGATATTCTCTGACCATTCGCGCACGAAATTCACGAGGAGTTTCCTTTGTTTTACCCATTTTGATGTATTGAAATTGAAACGCACCCAATGAAAATCGAAACTCAAATGACGACACAAATCAATTTGAATTTTATTCGAGCACGTTCAATTCATGCTGAGTAAATGACCAAGTGCAAAAATGCTCATGTATGCAAGAACAAAACACATCCAAATTGTTGTACTGTATCCAAGTGCTGTATACACATGAATCAACAAAATTGAACAGCTAACAGCTCCGTTCCAAACATTCATTTGATGAATTGTAGATAGATTCGTAATCGAACCGAATGTTTACAGCACAAAAATGCATTGCTGTCAAAAAAGACAAAACAAAGAGTATGTGGACCGTACATTTGAAATATAAACATAAATAGTATGGTCAACTAAACAGATTACTGTTGTATCGCTATAGATTATTTTTATTTGCGTAACTCATTTGCTTGTGATTTATTGGATAAACAGAATTAAGTAAGCAGCGCATTGAAAAAACGTAGAACGTTCATGATGTATTTTTAACATTCAACATATATGAATTGTTATTCTGTGCTTTTGAAATCACTTTATTTACGAATTTAAAATGTATGTGAGCTCAAATTGTAATTTTTGAGCAGAAAAAATAACAAAATATTTTTTTTAGGCTCGATGCATCAAAATAGGCACGATGGACCAAATTTGGCCAAAATAGGCAAATACCTAGGTTCTAGGCAAATGCCTAGAATCTCGCGCTCTGGTCATGACATAGTAATATAAACTTATTATTTGTACATATTATTGAAACAATTTCACAAATGTTACGCTCATGAAAGACCAAATAACCTTTTTTTAAACATAATTCCATTGAATTTAAGGAAATATAATGAATATGAATTGTTCATATCAATTTGCTGACTGTTGGTAATGAAAGTTGTAAATTTTTTGAAGTAAATATCGCTTGTGATTGGGATTTGCTTTTTTGATGATTCAATGCGGTCAGCAAAAGGGTCAGTGCGATTGCAAATGTAATACTGATGAATTTCCGTCAAGGATTTTGTGATGTTGATAAAGTTGTTAGTTTTTTTTGCGGCATCAGTGAAAAATTTATGTTTCGCTTCGATTCTCATCATTGTACTATATCGAACTGGTCCCATTTCTCGTATGATTCGTGCGTAATGAATGAGATTGTGGTGTTTTGGTTTCAAAGTGGTACCAAATATATTAATCATCCCAGACAGGTGATTTTCTACACACATGACCAAGAATTGTAGACCACTTTCGTGGATCTCATATGAGAACAAAATACGCATTATGTGCAGCAATGATTCCATTACAGGCCAAACATCTTTCAGATCTTTCTTTTTGTCAAGAAATATAAATGGGAGATGGAGCACTATACACTTATATTGGGTGGCATTTTGTCCCAAATGATCAGACCCTATGCGCAACCTGGACGGTTTGTTCTTTGAGTTTAAGGTCCCATAATTGAAATCTCGTATTCGGCGAATGAGGTCATCTTCTTTACAAATTTTTTTTTCTATGCAATTTTTGAAAAAACTTTTCAAAAAGTATGGGACAGCACCTTCAAGTACATCGTGCATAATGTCAGCGCTGATGTTTTGACATACATGGAAATGTCTCAATTCATTGAATAAACAGTTCTTCTTTACGCCTTTTGTCTCTTTCAAATCCAACGCTGGATTATCTACAAGTTTTCTTATTTGTTCATCATATGAGTTGACAGTTCGAATTTTGGAAATATCCTCACTCGTTAATAGTTGAGCTTCTGTCTTAGAGCATGTGCAAAAACGACAATAGTTGGTAGCGGAAAAACTGCCAGAAAACCTAAACAAATTGTTTGCACCAAGATTATCGCATGGAATATCAAAAAGAACAACTTTTAACCGTTTGTTATCACCAATGTGTATACCATTTATCTCAAGTTGTCGCAAGTCACGAACCAACTCTGTAATAACATCATCTTCATAGCGGCCGGTGTCTTTACTAGAGTTGCACAAAGCTGCCAGGTAGATATTCTCCAAGCGAGACGAATATTTCTTTGGAATGTATCTGATGGTTAAGTAGACAGCGAAAATTTTATGAATAGTTGCCTTAGATTTCAAACCGCAACATACATCAACCTCATCACTACCCAATTGTAAGACAATCGTATCACTTGATCGATGAATGCCTGATGACTTGGCCACACTACCACAACAATAATCGTTATATACTCCATCCTTGCATCCAATTTGCTGTTTTTGTTCATTATAATCGAGAAACATTTTCTTAAAAGATGCGTTTGTAAACAATTTTGTCAGAGTTTGAGATGGCAAAACAAGTTAAAATGTGGTTTGTGTTAGGCGGTGATCGGATAAGTCAGAATCGGGTTGCAAGCAATTTTTCCACTTCAATCCCATGGCTTTTTCAATCGGAGCTACATAATACGGATTTTGTGCGATTTTTTTTTCATAGAGATATGTGGTTTTGACTGAAGAAATTTTCTTGGAAATATATGTCTTGGATTTCGAAATAATATCATGAGTCTTCAATTCAACTTGTTTCATTTCTCTTTCAAACATTCTTCTGCACAATTCCATACATTCACTAAGAAGCTGTTCAATCAAATCAAAAAATTCACGAATGTGTTTCTTGGATAGCCGCATATCAACTATTTTAGACAGAAATTTCTCAAAGAAAACATTAAAGTCCTCATCAACACTGTTCGGAATGAATTTTACAGAGTCTTTTTGTCGAAAGATTTTGCCGTCTAATTTGTCTTTGGCTTTTCGACTGTATTATTTTTTTCAACACAAGCCTTTCCATCGGCAAATGTAACTTTAAATTTTCCGCGTGGCATAATTCCAATATTTTTAATTCATGAAAATCCAAATAAATGTGAAAATGAATGTATGTTTTTATTTACATCTCAAAAATAAAGTCACATTGACATTTCATTTTACCGATACGATTTGACTTTTGTATCGGTGATTTGACATTTTACCGATATGTGGTGCACAAAATACAGAAGGGTTTTGCTGTGTGGACTGACGCAAAGAATGGTGTTTCAAATAATAATAAATGGTCTGACGTACGTAAAAATATTGGGAGTACAAATTGAAAACCGCGCATTCGTTACTAACTTCATATCTATCATAGATGTCATTATTTTGACTTTGACAGCTATTGTATCTTAAAGAGGATAAAAAAATACATTGAAAACGATCTGTCAAACTTATCATTCAGTTGAATACACAAGTTTATTATTGCGTTGAAAATGTCGAGCTACGTGCCTACAAAACAGCATTTGCGGGAAGTTTTACTTTATTGGTTTAATCTGAAGAAAAATGCTTCCGAGAGTCATCGTTTGTTATGCGAAGCATATCCAGAATATGCTCCGTCGATTAGAACGTGCCAGGAGTGGTTTGCGCGGTTCAAAAGTGGTGATTTTGATGTGGAAGACAAAGAGCGTCCAGGCCAAGTGAAAAAGTTTGAAGACGAGGAGTTGGAAGCATTACTCGATGAAGACTCGTGTCAAACGCAAGAAAAACTTGCAAAATCATTGGGAGTGACACAACAATCCATCTCCTATCGTTTAAAAGCCATGGGAATGGTTCAAAAGCAAGGAAATTGGGTGCCATACGAATTGAAGCCGAGAGACATTGAACGCCGTTTTTTCACTTGTGAACAGCTGCTTCAAAGGCAAAAACGGAAGGGTTTTTTGCATCGTATTGTGACTGGTGATGAAAAGTGGATTCATTACGATAATCCGAAGCGAAAAAAATCGTATGGTTACCCCGGCCACGCATCAACATCGACGCCAAAGCCGAACATTCATGGCTCGAAGCTAATGCTGTGTATTTGGTGGGATCAGCTCGGCGTGATCTATTATGAGTTGTTGAAACCAAACGAAACCATCACAGGAGCATTGTACCGAACTCAATTGATGCGTTTGAGCCGAGCACTGAAGGAAAAACGGTTGGAAACGGTCGCAAGACACGATAAAGTTATTTTGCAACATGACAACGCTCGGCCACATGTTGCTCAGGTCGTTAAAACCTACTTGGAAACGCTTCGATGGGAAGTCCTCAGATCAATGACACATGGCCTGGCTGAACAGCATTTCCATTCTTACGAGGAATGCAAAAAATGGGTCGATTCATGGATAGCCGAAAAAAGCACAGATTTCTTTCGACGCGGAATCCGTAATTTGCCAGAAAGATGGGAAAAAGTTGTGGCTAGCGATGGACAATACTTTGAATAATCAATTTGTAACCATTTTTCCATAATAAAGATCGAAATTTTGAAAAAAAATGCGCGGTTTTCAATTTGTTCTCCTAATAACTTTTCCGCACATTTCCCGAAATTGTTCGGGCTTACGCATTTTTCATTGATTGCTATTCATTTGTATTGGATTTATGTTTATTTCTTATCGAATCATCATGCAACTTTGAGAATAAATCACAGAAAATTTGAAGTCATTACGATGAGATCGAATTTCTAGTCATTACACATCATGTGATTAAAATTTAAATTTTAATATGAAAACAAATAAACATCTCAGTTCCTAATTCTTACTTCAACGTTCTCTTTTTTTGAATTGGTAATAACAATTACGAATTAGTTCACTCTGATGTGAACTTTCAATTCATGCCAACGATAGATGTCGGGCTGAGAGTAAAAACAGTTAAAAACATCTTACGTCATGCTCACGCTTACGAGAATTTTCCTTGGTGTGAGCAGGAGATAAAATGTTTTTAAGCGTTTTTACTCTCAGCCCTACAGATATGGTTCTACATTTATGTTATGTATTTAAAACAGTATAACTTTCGGTAACAGTATGAGCATTCAAACTGATGAAAAAACACAGATTAGAAAATCACAAATACTTCGTCCAATTTATTGATTTGAATATTGACCCCGAAAATTGAAAATTTTGTGAGGGAGCTGGATTTAAATCTCATCAGAATGACTTAAAAAACATAGAAAATAATATTCTGACAGTTCCAAAAGGAAACAATGTGAACTTAAGATAGCCGCCATACAATTTTTCAGTTTTGACCTCGAAAAGGTCCCAAAAAACGAAAATTTTACAGGGGAGGTGGTCCTAAATCTAGTCGGAATGACTTGAAATTTTGCAGTGTTTGAGCATTTTATCTTATCTCAGATAAGATACTGAGATAAGATAGATAAGATACTATCTTTTATCTTATCTAGATAGATTTTTTCTTTTTCCAAAATATCTTACCTTTCATCTTATCTCTCCGAAATTATCTGATTTTTAGCGAAGATACTCAGAAGATAAATAAATTTTTTTATTCTTTATTCACGAAAGAGTATTTAAATTTGTTTTTATATTCATTGATTGATTGATTTCTCCATTGCTTCTCTTGAGTACCTTTCTACTATGTTGATTGATTTTCTGCATTAATTTTTTTCATATTGATTTATTTTTCGATTTTATAAAAAAAAATTCATTTGATTTGAACTATTGTGCCAAACATAGAAAGACACTCAAGAAAAGCAATCCAGAAATCAATCAATCGATTTGATTGATTCAATTAATATGAAAACAAATTGAAATACTATTTCGTGAATGAGGAATAAAAAAAAAATATTTATCTTCTAAGTTTGTCGATGTCATCTTGAAAAAAGTAGACAATAAAACTTTCATATATTCATTCATTTTGGCATAATATTATTTTTCTGAGTTATTAATTTGCGATTGTATTTCAACAAAAGAGTTTTTTCGAAATGCGCGCTCGAAATTCTATTCTGTCTCAAAGATTGGCTGAAGAGCCGCTCGATAACAGCAGAGGCCGATAACGTCGTATTGTGTCGATAATAAATTTTGCGTATCAATGGATATTCATCTAGAATTTCGTCGGATTTTCGATCGTCTGATAAATAACGCATAACCTGTGATTCGATTTGATTCTCTACCGTCGAATTGCGACGATTAGTACGAGTGTTGAATGAAACAAAAAAATCGTCGTTTTCTGTATTGACCGGCTCAATATCTACCGTGATACTAACGTCGATTTTATCACTTAATTTATAGCATTCACTGATAAGCATATTTCTTGCAGCTCGTTGCTTCTCTTCGGTTTCAAAACAGCTGTCTTTGAAGCGAGGCAAGCTTATTGCTGCGAAAATTAGTTCGCGATTTTCTTCGGTGACTTCAAAGTAACTTGAAAGTTTATTGTCGATAACTTCCATAGCCCGTCGAAATTCAATAATCGTTGCGAAGCCAAATTGCATTGCGACGTGATGTCTCATTGCGACTAAGGTCGGCATGATATAGCCTTGACTCCCGTTTGTTTCTGCTTGTAATTTATCCAATGCACATGAAACGGGACGCGTAACTTTCAAATAGTCATCGATGTTGCACCAGTCTTGCGTCGTAATATAATTCAAATTTCGTGCGGACTTCAATTCAATTTTCAGTTTTTGAATTAATGAATTTATTTTCATTTTAACCTTGAAAGTTAAATTCACGGAATCAAAGTGTGAGTTCCAGCGGGTTACACAGGGTGTTTGCAATGTATGACCGGTAATATCATAAAGTTTCTTTGCGATTGTACTGTGTCCTATTAAAACCCATAGCGAATGCAATTTACTCATAGTCGATACTAGCGATGACTTTACTGGGTTTTTGACCGCCGTTTCGAAATCTTTTGACAGAAGATTTAATACGTGAGAAGTGCAACGTCGTTGTGGTGGAAGTTTGATCAATTCTTTCAATTGTGATTCATCGATGAATTCTATATTGTCAGGTAGTCCGTCGATATTCAGCGCTTTGATTTTGGCTAAAGTCAACATCGTTCGCTCCACGGTTTTCAAGATCGATTTCGTTACTGTAATAATACTCGCCGCTGTCTTGCATGAATGGCATAGGCGAATTTAAATCATTTTCCTCGCTAACGGTCGCAGCGATTTCTTCGACGTTATCTAAAAATTGGTCTTCGTCTTGTCTGCCGTATACCCTGAATGCTTTACAAAATGCACTTCCCCCACCCGTTACGACGTGTGTTATTTTATCGACAGCTAAACCGTACTCTTTGAAAACGTCCGATATTATCTTCGCTAAAGCATCGTATGTTTGTTTTCCATCGATTTGGATGAAACTTTTCCCTCGCGCTGACCAGATATCTGTTGTTACGCAGACATACTTTTGCTCGGCCAAAAGCTGAATCAGTTTTGATTTCATCATGTTGTACTTTTGATTCAATGTGTCCATAAAATATCTTGTCGACGGAATTATAATTTTTCGGCCAGTAATATTTTCGAGCAATGTACAAAGTGCTGGCTGATGAATGACGTGGTACGATAAATTTGCATCTACGACGAAATCAACCAAATCGCTTACAAACTTCTTGGCAAAAACAGAAAGAAAAACATTCGTAAAATGCGTACAATAATTTAAAATCAAATTATTTCAATCAAAATATGAGAAGAATGTCCTTACTTTCTCAGGTCTAACCATTGAAGTGTATTTTTGTATGGTTTGCTGTTTGTTGGAAGCTTCAGCATCCTTTGATTTCAAATATTCTTGAACTTTGGACACCATCGCGCCATGTCTCTTTCGATAGTGTTTGAGAAAATTGCCTGTACTCGTAATAGAACCTTTTTTCAATTCATTACACTCTGTGCAACGAACGACGACATTTTCGCCTTCTCTTGTTACGATGACGAAGTATTTATTGTCCAGAATTCGTGGATCGCTCGTCATTTTTCTTCGTTTGGTTGGATTTTGTGTCTCGTCGTTCACCGAATTCAGATCCACGTCGAGAGTTTCATTATGAGCTATTACTTCGGCAATATCATCGTTTGAACCTGCTTCATGTTGGCGTTTTCTTCCACGAGTTTCCATGATTAAAAAAATGCTGATTTGATAAAAATCAAATTTATTAATTGAATACACGACTCTAAATGAAAAGATGTTTGTATTTTGTTCAAAAAAAATATTTGGTTAGGTCGTCACAAATTCATACTTACGTGTTGAATGCACTGCATGAAAAATACTTAAGTCCTTAATTCACTTGATTTAGTACTACTCAAACACGAATGTATTTATGCTTTTTTTATATTTATTTGCCTATTTCAATACTTTTAATTTTTTAAACAAAAATGGTCAGCTTTTTATATGTTTTGAAAAAAAATTCGAGGTCAAAATTATTATTTTTGTTTTTGGTTACGATATTCATACATCGCCTCAAACGCTGCAGTTTTCAAGCCGATAAAGTTGTCGAAATATTTCGCATAGTTTTCAAAATTCTTCAAGAACTTGGAAATTTGCGTTTTGTGGATTTTACTTCTCCGATAATCGTTGTACCAAACTATTTCATACATTATCAAACCTCGCGCTGTTGTAACGATTCGGTCGATACGTGCAGGCCAATGGGTGGATCCTCTTATCTTTGCCCAAACAATTTCATTCAAAACGAAATCCGATTTCACCACCTTGAATTCATCTCCTTTGTTCGAATCGAAAGCAATTTCACATACGTCAGATTTTTCAATTCTTTTATCGACGATATTCACTTCTTGCGTGGTACCATCAGATTCTTCGTTATCAGTTTGTGTCGAACTTGCATTATCTCTTTCACATTCGTCGGATTTTTGATTTTTTTTATCGACGATATTCATATCTTGCCTGCGAGTATCAGATTCGTCGTTATCCGTTTGAGTCGAAACGTGTCTGACATTGCAGTTGATTTGTTGATTTATTTTTGCTTGAGAAGAAACACCATTCGCAATCATATTGGCCGCAATAAAATCAGCTGCTGTCGGTCGTTTTAAGACAATCGATATCAGATCAAACTTCGTTCTCGTAAAAGATTCCATTTGCGCAGAAATTTGTATTGTATTACGTTCGATTCGTGCAGATTCTGTTTTTCGATCGATTACAGATTCAGTTTTCCCTTCGTACGGCACAACACCAGCTGCTAGCAAATCGGCTGTTTTCAGATTTCGTAAAACAATTGATAATCGTTTACACGTCGTTTCCGTAATTGTATTGATTCTTTTTTCGTTCTTCGAATGTTCTAATTTGCGTCGCTTTGCTCTGGTCAAAACACCTCCGTAATTCGAATCGATTTCGTGTCTTCGTTTCTTGTTATTGGTTTGTTTGATTTCGTTGGACATATCTCTGAAATTTGATCAACAGATATGCAAATATGTTTCGTTTTTGCAATATGATATGAAAGTTGAAGATTACTTACGCACGATTGTTTTTTTTTTGCAGTACGAAAAAAAGAATTATATTCTCTATGATTTTTATTTATTAATTTTTGGACAAGAAAATGAAATGTTGTACGTGAATGATGCTTTCACCAGAAATGAGTAGCAGAAATAATATGCCAAATGAGTTTGTCATTTTATTGCAGTTAGTTCGTTCGTAGGCAACAGCATGTGGTGGCGTTACCAAAGAATGTTCATTTCAAACTACTACTATCAAATGAAATGCCAAACACAAATATCAAACCATTTCACGCTGAATCGTATTTGAAACGAATTGAATAATTACATTAGATTTTCTTTCGCCGATTTTTCGTTGAATATATATTGTAAATAAGTTATTTTCATCAACCGACGGATTTATATTATACTAGCGGACCCCGTTGCACTTCGTTGCAACCAACCAAAACAAGAAATGAAATATTATAGGTTTTTTTAATGAAATGAATGCATTGTATTTCAAAATTATTAATGTCAATCCAAAACATTTGGATATACAATATTTTTTTTTTGCCCATTTGAAGCGAGCATAAACAAACAATTTGGAGTTCCAACCAGACAACTGCAAATGATATTTGGGCAGTTGCTGCTATCGAATATTTGTTGTTCACCAGCAGATACTGCTAGCGTTCACCGTTTTGTGGTCGATGCGCGTCACTCATGTCTGTATAAACGAATGAGTGGAACGCGACGCTCGCGTTACACAGCAAAGGAGAAATGAATACATCGACTTATGCGTGTGCGCGTACATTTACAATGTTGATGCTATGGCGACTTTGTTCTCTTTCGCTTCATTCGTTTCAGTTGTGCATGAATATACATTTAAAAGACAGGCTATATACATGTAAGAGTCGGTTAAGTCTGTGGTGTTGAACGTTGAGCACTGGATGTGTGTTCCGTTAAGTTCATCGAGATTCAAACTCTGTTCAATTCCAAATGAAATACTTCTTCTTTTTTTTTAATGCTTTGCTCTATTGAAAATTTTCGATAGACAGCAAATGTTCTCCTGCACGAAAAAATATGCATACTTACAAATAATAATTGCATTGAGAGAAGAAAATTCATTTATAATCGTTTAGAGTGTGTCATATTAATGATTTTGTTTTCAGTAAATGCATCATGTTAATCGCCAAAGAAATGTGTTTCCACTCAAAAAGAAGATATTTGATAATTAACTCAAAGACTTTTTTATTATTGTTGAACTTTTATTTCGATAAACATAAGAAAAATGGATAATTTAAATGGTAAACATCAAAAGGAAAAAATCGATAGTTTAAATGAAGTGTAAAGCGAATTGTTCACCTAAAATTGTTATTTCGAATTTCGGATGATGAACAAAGATTGCACATTGAAGAACTTTGTACTGACATTAGTAAACATATTATTTTCTTGAACTATCTTTATGAAAATCAGCGCTTGAGTTGGTTGTTTGGATTCTTGATTTCGTCTTCCTTAATTTCATCAAATAGTTGTGGATTTAAGTTCAAAATCATTATGTCTTCCAGTCTTTCTTCAGTCAAACGGCAACGGCGGTCGTTAAATACGTAATCTAATTTAGAGAAATCTCTCTCTATTTGCGTTTCTGTAGGTGGAATGCCAAACACAATTTCAGCTAATTTGTACAGTTGTGGTTGTTTGTTTTTTTCTGCTTCCCAGTAGTCCATTACAGACATTTTTCCGTCAATTTGTAAAGGATCTGGATCAAACATTTCGATCAAAAATTCAATGTCATTCGTTTGGTTTTCTGTTCGGTTTGTTTCTGAAGAAATAGACTGATTTCCCAGCAAATATCGTTGCAATGCAGCTTCTTCATCGTAATCAAAATTGAAGCTGTCCGTTGAACCAGCACTTGTATTTTGTTGTGCATCATTATTTGCCACAGATGGATCATCGTTAATTCGATGCCACAGATTCAACAATGTTCGCTTCACCTCCTCAACTTTTTCTTGGTTTCGCATGATTTGGTTGTGATATTTTGGATCGAGATAAATGGCGCATGACATGAACGGATTGCTGTATATTTTGTCTTTTCGGTTTGCAAGTGAAATTAGCAATTGATTTGCTAGATCTGTCTTAGATCTTTGTAACGTACACGCTTTCAAATTTAGTTCCATTTTTGTCCAAGCTTCAAATAGTTCACTCAGATTGAGTTGTTGGTTTTGCATAGCGATTGTTGCACGGTAAGTAATACCAAGTACATACTTCATTTCCTTTAACATCGACCATTTATGCTCGAGTAACACGAATTCTTTGATGCTTTGTTCAATGAAATGATCAATCATTTCCTTTGAATTTGAAATGCCGAGCAGCTAAAATGCAAAGAACTCAATAAATAATTTTATTCATGCAAAATTGGTGGAATAGAGAAGAAAATGGAAAATATACCATCTCATACATCGATCCCCAACGAGTAACGCAATCTAACGTAGGACGCTTATAATTGATTCCTGCATCAATCAATTGTTGTTTTGACTTTGATAGGCGTAACATCTTTGCTACACGGCGAATGAGTTCAATTATATTTTTCTGGCTGGATGGAAGTGCTTTTAGCGCATCAATAATGGCGAGTTGCAATGTGTGTGCAGCGCAATTAACACCTGTTATGTCATACTGTACAACAAAACCATTATTTTGCATTTCTTCAGACATACTGTTCAAAAGACGGTCGTGATCCTGAATCAATGCATTTTCAATTACACAAGTAAGTGCATCCTCATCAGAAATGTTTTCAGCTTCAGCCAACAGTTGGGCAATATTAATATCAATGTTTTCACGTTCTCCAGATGATGTAGTCGGCCGGCTTGGTGAGAGTAGCTGTGCTTGTGTTTCAGTGACTGAATGTTGTAAATCGATTTGCATGTCTCGTACCATTTTGCAAACAATTGCTCCGTTATCTCGCGTAACACTGATTATTTTTCGAATAATAATTCCATAGTAATTTAATCGATCAATGCAAACCTTAGCTAAATATAGACCGGTGTGCAACGCTTGAAGTTCGATGATACCAATGGAAAACAATGTAAACTTTCCATTCTGTCTGAACTGAACACTGATGCCCAATACAGAGCGGCCGTTTGTTGTTGCTATGTCGATTAAGACAGATACATGTTTGTTCCGAATAGCATCACGGATTTTTTCTCGCGCCTTTTCTGCCATTACGCGCAAATGTGGTTTTACATCATTCAAGGATTCGTGCGACAAATTTATTGAGTATCCAGCTTCATTCAATTTTCGAACTTTGTTTTTTATCCCATTTTGATAGCCCGATGAAAGCAAAAAATTAAACGGTCGGCCATTTTTTGAGACAATTTCAACAGCATTATGCAATAAAGTAAGTCGCTTCACTGCCAAATGATCTTTTTTCTTTTTGCAAACGTCGTCGTAGGCATCTTTGTGAAAACTTTCGAGGTGAGAAGCCAAATTATGTTTATTGTTGCCATTGATTTCGCGTTGACACTGTTTGCATTTGTACATTTTGTTACCATTTTTAATGAACATATCACCAAAATATTTTTTTGCTTTTTCACCAGCTGCTGGACTTTTTTCTCTTCGCCTTTTTTTTGGGCTCACAAAATCCATTTTTACAGCAAAAAATAACAACTTTTTTAATTAGGTCCAATGATTATATGCTTCTTCAACGACTGTAAATATAATAAATGCTTCTCTTGCACTTGTTAGCGCCACAAACGTTTATAAGTTATAAAGAGACCGCACTACCAGGCATTCACCCCAATGCGCATAACAAACTGTTGTACGCAGTCTCATTGCCATTGGATTTTAGTACAGTTTCTGCTTCGTCTAACATTCGCACAATAATATCGTAACATTCATTTCATAAGAAGACGCCGAAATTTTCCTCGCAAAATGATTTACGTTGTCGTACAATTGTTGGAGCCTCGAAAACGTATAATTATTCCTGAAAGTTTTGTTTTTGATTTGTGTGAGCAGAGTCTAAAAAATGTTGGCCGAAATTCCAACCATCGTTATTTGATTTATTGGTCAAAAAGTGCATTAGGCGATGGAACAAGTGCCCCGGATATAAACTGTGTGCCGAATTTTCGGAAGCCATTGAGCAAAGTTTTTCCACCTGAAAATGGTTTAGATGAAGCATGCTACATTGGTCAGCTGAAACGCTTCTTCAGTAAGTACAAATAATACGAATTAGATGCAAATGAAAGCAATAATTTTCACGGCATTTTTTTGAATATTAGAAATATTTGAAGAAGCAAAAAAGTATCGAGACAAATTCCGATCACAAAAGTCTGCTGTTTACAACATAAATCGCCTCGTTGAACAACCGATTCCGTCTTTCGAACCACATATTTCTGATTCCGAAGATTCTACTGACAGTCAACAGACCGCTAGTCTCACGCAAAATTTGGTGAATGGTGAGTCGAACAGCTCTCGTCAAAATATCCAAAATGTATCGGAACAATTACAATCAATCACCGATGAAGTTGATAATGAGATTGAAGCCGATTCACAGAGTGAAATATCATCGATAGATTTTATGAATGATGGAATGGAAGGTGATCGAGACAATTTGAATCAAATGAATGTTATCTCAAACGAACAGTCACAGTCAGATATCGATGAAGCTGATACTGAAGTCAACGAAATTGTTGAAAATGTAACACCATCGGAAGATATTGATGAAGCGAAAAATTCATTCACTCCTATACAAATGGAAAATGACGATTCTATGGCAATCGATGGCATTTTCAACGGTACAAATGATGCTGGTTTGAGCAATCTCAGTGCTTCCGATGAAAACGATGACAGCTCAATTGAGTCGACCGGAATAAAAGTGAGAATACACCGGCTCTAGATCAGTACAGCGACTAGATAATCAAAAACGCTGAAATGAACCATGAATATTGTTGAGTGGCAGCAGCGGTCCATAATTTTCGCTATTAATGTATATTTTTAGGTGCACAGCAGCACACAAGCCGATTCATGTTTCACTCCTGTGTTTTCGATTCCTTTATTACGCTCTTCCACTTGGCTCGTTGTTCACGCATACATACACACACACACACTATTGTGTGTCACCGTGTATTTCCACAAGCGTAATGTTTATTTACATGCTAACGCTTCAAAACCACTGTGTGAAGAAATAAAATACAAAAATTGATTTCAGAGTACAAAAATCTTTTCATGTTTATTGAAAAAAATAATAATAAAATTCCATTGAGCGGTCTCATCTGAGAGAAAAAAAAGAGAAAAATGCAGTCTGGAGATCGAATTACATTTATTAATAATCAATAATAATTTTATTTGTTTCGTTTTCTTTGTTCTGTTGGATTTGCTTATTGACATGTTTTGTTTCTTTTCTTTATATTGTAACGTGCGACGAACTCGCGCACCAAATGTGTGCAAAAATGTAATGCAGAAAAAAAAATCGAAAGTAACTTATTATTGTGTTATACATTATTCCTCATCACTCGAATAGACTACTTTTCTTTGATGTTTCTTTTTCAATTCATTGTCGCTTTGCAATCCTTGATAAAATGGCCAGTATTCTTCAGGAATGAATTCCAATAGCTTCATTAAATCGTTGTATTTTTGACTTTTTATTAGGCGGCACTTCGTATATAATGGTGTCAATTTAAAACTGGAGAACGAGTTTAATGTTTGGTTTTGTCTACCTCTTTTACGCAAAGAAATATTAACTGGTGACTGAGGTGGTTCACTGTATTTTTCAATCGTTATATCAAACGGATTTGCTCTGTAGTTAATTATTTTATGGAAATATAACCAATTTACTTTTTCGCCGTTTGTAGGTATTTTTCGATTTGTGATTGAATTTTCAAGTTGTTCGGATGAGAAAAAGTGTTCTTTTTCCATTTCAATAACGGTGAATTTTGGCACATTTTTCTTAGCCTGGACCATAATATTGATCCAATGTTGTGGTATCAAAATATTTTCGGTTCTCCGTTTCTGTTTTTCAATTACGCCAAAACAGCGATCGCAACTGTTATAGCTGTGTCCGGATAAATAAAATCTTTGCTCAATTGATTTTAATTCAGTATGTGGCCAAGAGTCCAAACATTTCTTCAGCATAAGTGTCGTTTTAATATTTCTATTTTGACCGCCGCACGAATCGCTGTACAATATGATTGTTTCAGTTTCTGGTGGCACGAAATGTTTAAAATGATACAGTAGACAAGAACTGACTTCTTGAGCCCCACGTGATGCAATCGACTCGTTCCAAACGTACATACATGCTCTGTCACGCTTTTCATCGTAAATACACAAATTATAAAGCCATAACTGCCTGCGATAAAACGCCTCACTCGTGGTTATTGATGGAAGTTCCAATGCTCGTTGAAGGTCAAACGTAAACATTTCCGCATTGTTCGAAACATCACGCACAAATTGTACAGTCTCTTTAAAACAATTTTGTATGCAATCTTTAATTTGAATATGATTGTCCTTTTGTTGTTGCAGTATTTCTTTCCTTAAAGTGTTTGTTCTTTCAGATCCGATTAAAGCATTCCATTTGTCGCATTTACGGCATGTATCAGTTTTTTTCGGCTTGAACCCCAAATTGAATTTGGTATTAAAAATATCCCGAAATTTCCATTCCGACACCGATTTTCTCTTTTCAAATTGGCATACAATTTTATATTCTCTGTAAAGCCGAATGATGTTCAAATGTGGGTTGAGATACTTTTTCCCGGATTTTGACGCACCGTAATGGGAGTGATAAGAGGGCAATTTCCGGATGAATCTTTTTACAAAATTGAAATCACTAATGCTCGTTTTTCTAGTAGGAAAACTTCCACGCATATCTTTTGCCGTTTCATTAGGAACCAATGAGCTAATTGCTCTACTTAAGGTTGAACGTGATACTTGAAAGCATTGCAAGAAGAATCGATGACAAACTTCTTGATGTTCACTTTTGCTATCAGTCAAATAATACGGAAGAGTTTTCACAATCGATCGCAAATATAGTGTTTTTTTTGAATAATTCTCTAAATCGTAGAATGCTTCAAAAATCTCTTTCTGTCGAATAACATTGATTTTCTGAGCGCACTGTTGTTTACAGCCACCAACGCATTGTGTTTGTTCACGGAATATTTTTGCACTTATTATGTTGCCTGATTTTGTTTTGTGCTCCAAACCTTTTTGTACTTTTACTTTTTGTCGAGATGCAGCATGTTTTTTTGGGTTGCGTGTACGCTTTCGTGTTTTTTCGATTTGATCACCACCACCATTTGCTTTACTTGGTAAATTTTGTTTAACAAATGACGACAACATTATGAATATTCAAAATTATATGGAATTTTGGTCACGATTGAATCGGAAAATAGCATAAGGTACGCAAATGTTCGCAAAGGTCCAGCATTCTTCGATCAAGGTCAAATTTTTTTGTGTGTTAATGTGTTAGTGGTCACAATGCTGTGCTCTATCCAAGTAATACAGATAAAGACAATGACATTTTTGATGTCAATCGATGTAATGTGTAACAAAACAAGAGACACAACAGCATTGTTGATCGCAT
Organism: Obolodiplosis robiniae; assembly: GCA_028476595.1. Lineage (NCBI taxonomy): Eukaryota > Metazoa > Arthropoda > Insecta > Diptera > Cecidomyiidae > Obolodiplosis > Obolodiplosis robiniae. The sequence continues at coordinate 32,760,726 of CM052015.1, read as the reverse complement.
TTCCAAATCCGTTTCGTGATTGCGTGAGTATTGTTTCAGAATTCAGAACATTATTATATATGTGTGCTTACAGTGTGCACGACTCAATGACAAACAGATCACCGTTAGTCAACTAAAGTATTTCATCACACCGGCATCATAAATGTTACCCATTATTAGAAAGCTTTTAGTCTTGAGTTAATGAACAAACACAATAATGCATAGTAAAGTGCGATTTTTAAACCACAATTATTTTTCATTTCCTTCATCTACAAAAATGGCGAAGAAAAAAAAGTCACAGAATTCGACGACAGCGGTGGCAACAAAAACATTTAGGGCACAAGTGAACTGTATTTGCAATAAGAAATGTGCCGAACGGGTGGAGGTGCTTGCACAAAAAGATATTTTTGAAAACTATCACAGTTTGAATAGTTGGTCAAAGAAAGTGGTTTTTCTGCGTTCGATTGGACAACGAGAGCCGGTTAAAGAAAATCTGAACGCACGCCTGAATCTGAAGAACAGAGACTTTTTCACTTCGTATTATTTACATAATTCGGATGGTAAACGACAGCGAGTTTGTTCCGCGTTTTTAATTGAATTGCTTCAAATAAATCGCACAAAATTATTCAGAGCATTGTCCTCGATCACAACAAATCCAAATGCAATCGACCACCGTGGGAAAAATCCAAAAAACAAAACAAAACCAGCCGATATTTCGTTCTTAACAGATTTTCTCACAACATTGCCACAATATGAATCAAAAATAAAGCCGAATTTGTCGCCAATTAAATATTTGCATCCGAATTTGACTCTGCAAAAAGTGTATCAACTTTATGTAAACATTTGTGGGTTCAAGCAACGTATTGTGCTATCGCGCCAAATTTTCGATCGAGTAATGAAAAGTCAATTTCCGAATTTGAAACAGTATAAAAATTCGACGGATTGTCACTTGTGTAAATCTCTCAAGCAACAAAAGCAAAGGAAAGTGCTTAGTGAGAAGCAAAGAGATAAGATTAACAAGGAAGAGAAAGATCACATTTCAAACGTAAAAGCAATTAAAAACGAATTAATGCAGTCCATTGATCCATTGTCGGAATCAACTGAAGTTTTGGTTTTCGAGCTACAAGGTGCGCTTGAAATGCCCATTGTTTCCGTTGATGAATCATACGATCGGAAGCCCATATGGTTCTCAAATCTTTGTATTTACGACGAGAAGCGAAAGCAAGCCTTTATGTACGCATGGGACGAGACGATTGCTGAGAGAGGGCCAGAGCAAATAGCATCATGTCTCTTCAAACATATTTACAAAGAAATTCGCAAGACCACATCCAATGTAATTTTGTATAGCAAGTCAAACAGCCTGTATCGAAACATGAAAATAGCTCTGATGTTGAAAAAAATCTGCGATTATCGTAACAACTCGACATTGGTGTCTATTGAACAACGATTTTTTATGAGAGGGCATGATTCGAACGATTGCAATAAGTGCTTTGAAGCCATCGATAAAGAAATAAAAATGTATCAATCAAAACAAATTAATTTGTATACACCCAGTGATTTGATTGATTTGATTACATTTGCCAAGCAATCAGAACCACGTTTTACGGTCATCAATATGGCCACAAACGATTTTTATTCTGTGGCCCAGTTGATGAATTTTGTGATTTCGGAGAAACATTCTGCAAATGGAGATGAAATTAAATGGCCTAAAATCGCAAAAGTTACATACACTCTAAGTGAACCATTGAAGCTGTGCGTTTTTTATGCTAATGAAGGAGTTGCTGTTCATTTGCTGAGCATGCAAGACAATGAAGAATTCCGCAAAACGAAATTAATCTACAGCAACAAAGAAGGAAATGCTATTTCGAAGGCAAAATTTGATAAATTACAAACAAATTTAGAGTATATACCGACTGCTGAGCAAGAATATTTCTGACGTAGAGTGGTGTATGTCTATGTTATTTTGAATGTACATGCACCACTCTACATCTCACTCATAGATTTGTAAGAAAAAGAAACAAAACATGTCAATAAACAAATCCAACAGAACAAAGAAAACGAAACAAATAAAATTATTATTGATTATTAATAAATGTAATTCGATCTCCAGACTGCATTTTTTCCCTTTTTTTTCTCTCAGATGAGACCGCTCAATGGAATTTTATTATTATTTTTTTCAATAAACATGAAAAGATTTTTGTACTCTGAAATCAATTTTTGTATTTTATTTCTTCACACAGTGGTTTTGAAGCGTTAGCATGTAAATAAACATTACGCTTGTGGAAATACACGGTGACACACAATAGTGTGTGTGTGTGTATGTATGCGTGAACAACGAGCCAAGTGGAAGAGCGTAATAAAGGAATCGAAAACACAGGAGTGAAACATGAATCGGCTTGTGTGCTGCTGTGCACCTAAAAATATACATTAATAGCGAAAATTATGGACCGCTGCTGCCACTCAACAATATTCATGGTTCATTTCAGCGTTTTTGATTATCTAGTCGCTGTACTGATCTAGAGCCGGTGTATTCTCACTTTTATTCCGGTCGACTCAATTGTTTCCCCGTCATTGGAAAAAGTGAAATTAGCTCCAAATGAAACGGCCGCCATCAATTCAAAAGGACAAATTGAAATCACACAAATCATTGGCAAAGACTTGGTATGCGTGTACATTTACGGTGAACGCCCAATGCCACTCGCTCCATTCTACAAAATCAAAATGAATGATTTGATTACGGGCAACATTCCCTTTAAAGAAAATGTAAGTTTTGGTGTTTTTATAATGACTTTTTCGATTATAAATATTGTTTATAATTTCAATCACAAAGGGAAACAAGGACCGAGCATATTTGGTGAAATTTGAGGGCGATTACAAGGAAATAAAGTTGAGTGCAAAGTTGATAGAGGGCTTAACCATTTTCAATGACAAAACACGACGAGCCACCGCTGCATTGGATAAAGCATTCATCAAAAGTTTGTTAATTGGTGTATGCACTATCCAGATTATAAAAACACAACCAAACATACACAAAGATTTTCTGGCGTTCATCCGTGAGCTGTTTTTAATTCGAATTGAAAACGGCGATAAAGATGGCAAGCGATATGAATCATTCAGTCGCCTCGTTGATGTTTCATCATCCGAAATTCGAAATAACAATTTTAGGTGAACAATTCGCTTTACACTTCATTTAAACTATCGATTTTTTCCTTTTGATGTTTACCATTTAAATTATCCATTTTTCTTATGTTTATCGAAATAAAAGTTCAACAATAATAAAAAAGTCTTTGAGTTAATTATCAAATATCTTCTTTTTGAGTGGAAACACATTTCTTTGGCGATTAACATGATGCATTTACTGGAAACAAAATCATTAATATGACACACTCTAAACGATTATAAATGAATTTTCTTCTCTCAATGCAATTATTATTTGTAAGTATGCATATTTTTTCGTGCAGGAGAACATTTGCTGTCTATCGAAAATTTTCAATAGAGCAAAGCATTAAAAAAAAAGAAGAAGTATTTCATTTGGAATTGAACAGAGTTTGAATCTCGATGAACTTAACGGAACACACATCCAGTGCTCAACGTTCAACACCACAGACTTAACCGACTCTTACATGTATATAGCCTGTCTTTTAAATGTATATTCATGCACAACTGAAACGAATGAAGCGAAAGAGAACAAAGTCGCCATAGCATCAACATTGTAAATGTACGCGCACACGCATAAGTCGATGTATTCATTTCTCCTTTGCTGTGTAACGCGAGCGTCGCGTTCCACTCATTCGTTTATACAGACATGAGTGACGCGCATCGACCACAAAACGGTGAACGCTAGCAGTATCTGCTGGTGAACAACAAATATTCGATAGCAGCAACTGCCCAAATATCATTTGCAGTTGTCTGGTTCCAACTCTTGAGCAGCCACGTATAGCTGTCCATGTGAAAAGCACGGATCCTCCAAATTTAATCCGCATATTTGAAGCGTTTGTCCTTGCAAGGTGGTGATGGACATGGCAAATGATAGACGCACTGGGAATTGCAAACGCTTAAATTCAAATGGCATGTCTGTTGGAATCAGTGGAATTCGTGGTATGAGCACAATTTCACCTTTCGCTGTTCCGGTCAATATTGTGGCTTCAATTAAATTCGGCATCAATTTTTTTACTGCTAATCTTGTGCCATTGCACAGTTTTGGTGCATTTAAATTCCGCAGTAAAATAATTGATGAGCCAACCTTTAAATTCAAATAATGCGGTGGCATACCAGGTGGTTCAAGTGAATTCAAAAATTCAATTGAATAATTCACTGCATCATCTGCATTCATTGCGCTATCAACAGATATATATGATATCACTGCACCTGGCCATTTTTCTTGAATCTGATAATTAATTGCATTGACGTGTACATTTTTTGGTGCCAGTATTGCGCGTTGTCTCAACCAATTTTGATTCCTGTAATTTTGAACATTATTTGGAAATACACTTTCAATCAACTCTTCTGTTGATTGGAGAATGGTACAAAAATTGTTCGAGAATGTAATCAATCCATTTGTATTATCGACTCGAACTTTGCCATTTCCAATATCTAACAATTGCTTCGAGAACCGATCTGCAGATTGGTCGTTGTGCAATTGGACGCGCATATTTATGTTCAATGTCAATTTTTGCACATGTCGCCACAGAAGAGAAGACTTTAAACATGCGTTGATCTCATCCGCCGGTGTTGATCATGGAACCACAGGCAATATTTGACGAAAATCGCCTGACAATAATATTAATGCACCACCAAAAATTTCTTGATTCTGACGTAGATCTTGCATTGTACGGTGTAATGCTTCCAGCGATTTTTTATGCGTCATTGTACATTCATCCAATAGAAAAATCTTTTTCAGGAAAAAAATCATAGCTCGAGAATGGCTGAACCGATTTTGATTTTCAAAATCAATTAACCATCATCACTCCTCCCTGCACTTTCCCTAAAAATTTTATGGCAATCGGTCGAGCTGTTCTCGAGTTATGGAGTGACAATCAAAATGTACACTTCTTTTCATATATATAGATTGAATTTCAATAATTGAAACAAACTGGCGCACACGATCAAAACAAAATCAACGCTTTAAAATGTAAGTTTACGATAGTAATTCTCTTCGTCGTAGAAAATATTCAAAACGACGCCATATTTCTTCAAGTTTGTATACACGAAGATTTTAGTTGAAATTTCTCAAATTTGATTCTTCGTAGATCTTGGCAAGATGATTTGTTACAATTGTGGACTTGAAGGCCACCGATCTGATCGATGTCACCTACCACAACGATACACGCGATGCCCATGCGGTGTAGTTGCCCATAAGCCGAAGGATCACAAGGCATCTTGTGAGACCAGAAATTTCGTATCGACTGAACAACAAGCATCGACGGCTTTCGAAATCAAAGACATTTTCGCGATCGCTTTTAGAAATGTTGGGGACACTTTTTCCGTACTTGATGGAAATCGAAACGTTGAAATTGGGTCCAGTCTGATATGGCTATCAATGATCGAGGCTTTTGTAACCAAAACTGGGAATCGTTCGTTGACTTTCACTGCGTTAAGCCCAATATACAAAAATATTATGATTGTCGACAATGAAAATAAACCAGTCGCATCTCTGATGTACAATCATTCCGTACTCGTCGTAAATTCACGTTATGAAATCCACCCCAATGGTTGGGTATCATTCCAATACGACAAATCGATTCAAATTGCATCAACTCGAGCTTGCAAAATTAAAGTGAAGATGCGCATCAGCATTTGGGGCACCCATTTCGTGTTCGACGTGTATCCAATTGGGCCCATTCTGATCGACCCACAACAGAAGATTGCTGAAGAATCGGACCTAAATAATGATGATGATACCAATCAATATTATGTTTCGGCCGTTGTGACAAACAATTTTGCTTCCAGCGGAACCGAGCATCCAAACAATTCGATCGAAACGATTATTTCGCAACAAAATGTTGCTGGAGGTACGGTCGAGGATAATGGTGATGCTTCGAACACGACGACGTCAAACGATTCTGCTTCCAAAGAAGCCGAGCAGCCAATCAATTCGATCGAAACGATTATTTCGCAAGAAAATGTTGCTGGAGGTACGGTTGAGGGTAATGGTGATGCTTCAAACACGACGACGTCAAACGATTCTGCTTCCAAAGAAGCCGAGCAGCCAATCACTTCGATCGAAACGATTATTTCGCAACAAAATGTTGCTGGAGGTACGGTCGAGGATAATGGTGATGCTTCGAACACGACGACGTCAAGCAACTAAGCTCAGCAGCAATTTTCCATTATAGCCAATGAACTTATGGCTCAGTAAAAAACTTTCTTAGACATTTTTCATTACTTTTGTTTAATTTAAAATGAAATGATCACACGAATAAAATTATGAGACCAATGGAATATTTATTTTGATTTTTTTTAAGAAAAAGAAAGTATCTTGGAAAAAATTGGAAGATATCGTGAAAATTGTGTGTGCTATGGTGGTGTGTGCGAGAGCTGTGTCTTGCGACTACGATGCGTATGCAAACACAGCCACGCATCGCGTCGATAGGCATGCCTAATATGCACTGCATAAAATAGGCATTCGATTTAGCTATGCTTTTGCGAACGCTTAGTTTTGTGAAGTGGTGCTTCGGTGGTAAAATGATCGGGTGCTTTTCGCTTTCGGTCATTGTTGCTCTGTGAATGCGGCCACCAACACACAGGATGTCCTTCTTATTTAAATACGATAGAGAGTGATTGTCCCTTTTTAAATAAATTATATCGGCTTCGAACGCTTCTCGCTGTATAGCTTTGATCAACCGTATTAATAATAATTAAGTAATATTTGATGGTTAAATGTAAAATCAGGTGGATGATTCAAAATATTTTAAGAGAGCAATGAGAGTGACGAGACCAGTTAGGTGCATGGTATGAATAGAACTGAATTTTATTGAGCATCGATTGACTGTCACTCCTGTGTGTCGCAACACACTTGCGCTACACCTCCCTTTTCAGGAATGTATACAATACTGATTTTTGTTTTATTACGTATTCCTACTTTTTTTGTGTTGTTTTTTTTTTTCTTATAAATTATAGTGTTGTTGAGATTGATAAATTTGATAGAAAAGATGAAGATAAGATAATTCCATTTTTTTTATTTTCATCACAGATAAAAGATAAGATATTATCTTATCTTATGTAATTAGATAAGTTATTATCTTATCTTTTGGAACAGAGTTAGATAGCTTTAAGATTGAAACTAACCGCATGTATTTTTGAAAATGCTTATAGGAAAAATATCAAAATAATTTATTTTTATTTTATTGAAGACTCTATGATGATAGGAATTAAGAAAAGTTTTTATTTTTCGAAGGACCCCTTTCATAGGGTCATAAAAAGAAAAAAAGTTAAGATTTTGCGCCTTTGGAATGGTGTAGTGTATGGATTATTTTCAAATAGCGACATCTCTCAAGTGTAGGCGGTGACGCAGCAATTCAGTGATCAAATTCTCCGATTCTGATTCAACCAAGTTTATGGAAAGTCCTTGTCGACCTGAAGAAATTGAATTTCTATTCATTAAAAATGTCAATTAAACCAACTGAACAAAAAATAAATTTGGCGATTAAAAAATATAGAAATTTAGACAAATTTTATTTTCCTACCGAAATGGTACGATCTTCCGATACGATACACATAGTGTTTCAAATCTACCATGTCGTAGCTCTGATGGTATGGCATTTCAAAATTTATGATGACCCGCACTTTTGGAAAACGGAGTCCTCTTACCAAAATATTGGTCGACACCATCATCATATGATCTCCATTGCGAAACTTTTCGATTTGCGTATTTCTTTCAATTACGCTCATACCGCTATGAATTATTGCCAATGGCGCCTTTTTCAGTTCCATGAAAGCGGTCAACATTTTTACCGATTCCCGTGTCTAAAAGTGTTTAAGTTGATAAATGGATATTTAAGTAAAAAATTTGCGAAAAAATTAAAATTACCCCACAAAAAATTATGGCCTGAGAGTTGAACCGCTTCATCACATCGTAAATGTTTAAAATCGCTACTAGCTTTTTTCAGCTACATAATTGCTGGCACAATGTGCGTAACGCTCAACCACATTCACTGGAGATTCGTCACGGTGCACAGAATATGGCACTAAAAAATGGAATTCCAAATTTTTGACGACAGGAGTAATCAAAACTTTACAACAATTGTTGCTTAGGTTTGTGATAATGTTGTCTTTGATCAATTTTGTCGTAATAATTGAATCTCCGTCATCGAAGCCACACATCGACAATTGATCAACGTGCAACAAACGCATGGTTTTCATCGAAACAATTTCTTTGGGTGAGCCCACCAAGTTGTGGTAAAGCAGCTGGTGTGGATGAGATTCGGAATGAATATTTATTGTATAGTGGATCAGTGGGGCTTCGATGGTTACATCGCATTTTCAATTTGACCTGGAAAAACTCTGTTGTACCAAAGGAATGGGGTGTTGCAGTTATTTCTCCGCTGCATAAGAAGGGTATTAACAGGGAATGTAATAACTACCGTGGAATTTCGCCGAGTGTTGTCGGAAAATTATATAGTGCAGTTTTGAAAAAACGAACCAGAGCTATTGTCGAATCGCTCTTGGATGAAAATCAAACGGGCTTTAGACCACTTCGTGGATGTCAAGATCAAATTTTCTGCATGAGACAACTAATAGAGAAGTTCCAGGAGAGAAATAAAGATTTGTTTTTGTGTTTTGTGGATTTGCAAAAGGCGTATGACTGTATCCCGAGATCGAAGCTGTGGAAAGTTCTGAGTGAATATGGTATAAATGGGTCGTTATTGAGTGCAATCAAAAGTCTGTATGTATGTAGCGAAGCGGCAGTGAGAGTGGATGGAGATCTGAGTGAGTGGTTTGAGGTGCGCAATGGTCTTAGACAGGGCTGTACAATTTCACCGCTTTTATTTATTATTTATATGGATAAATTGATCAAGTCAGCAAAGCTGAAGGGTAACGTAACTTTGGGGGGAAATGTTATATCTGCTCTAGCATATGCAGATGATCTGGTGTTGTTTGGTGGCTCTAAAGAGGTGTAAAACTTACTATTTAAGAGAACTTACTATTCACATGAGCCCCAATGGCTAGTAACAATAAGTACATGCTGTAAGGAAGAGTGTAATGAAGGAACGACTGATTGTGTTGAGGGACAAGTGATAACTACTCTTTATTAATTGTTCATGCATTAATTATGACAACGCTTATCGCGTCGCTGGTACGCATGAGCCTTGCGCTCAGTATGCGTTACACCCTCATTCCATGAATGGAATGAGCATACAATGTTTTTTTGTTTTACAAATTGTTTACGTATGATTGTCAAAGTTACAATTGTTTGCGGGTTAGCTACTCCCTTTTTTTAAAAAAAAAACTTGTATGTCTATTGCATTCTAATGTATGTTTACTGTAATTTTGCTATTTTTTTTGATTTTCTCTAGATTTTTTTTTTGTTTGTTTCTTTTTTTTTTGTTTTTGTTCTTACTCGATAGCAAAATGAAATGTGTTTAAAGAAATTGAAAAAGAAAAAATTTTTTTTTGTTTTTTTTTTAAAAAAATGAATCCGTATTTGTTTTGAAAGTAAAAAGAAATACATATAAAGGGGAAGAAAAAGTAATATAATGTTCTTACTCACTAATATCTCCGGATCCTGTCCTTGTGGATGGAGTATGGTTTGTTATTCTCTAGTTTGATTACTACATTCGGTTCGTTTATTTCAATGACCTCAAATGGTCCATCGTAGATTAAATTCAGTTTATTATAAGGCTCTTTCGCTATTTTCACTAAGTCGCCCACGCTTACATCTAGCGGGTTTGCGTTCCTATCATAGTATTTTTTGTTTCTTAACTTCATTTTCTCAATTAGCTCTATGGTTAGTTTATGTGCTTTTTGTAATCTGTATTTCGCTTCCTTACAATAATCTTCTACGTTATAAATTGGCTCAATTTTTCCCCGTAAAATGTTATTGAACATGTTTGGTTTTTTAAGAAAAACCAATTCGTAGGGGCTGAATTTTTCGTTATTTGATGAATGTTTTTGTATATTGTATGCAAACGTGAAATAACTTAGGTAAACATCCCAATCACTGAGTTCACCGTCCAAATAAATGCGTATATACTCGTTCAGAACACGATGATTTCTCTCTACGCCACCCAAAGATTGGTGGTGGTATGCCGTAGAAATACTGTGCTCTATTTTAAGCAATTTACACAGCTCTGTAATTAGTTCATTTCTATACTCAGTGCCCATATCTGTCCGTATGTTTTTCATTGGGCCGTAAATTAAAATAAACTTCTCAAATATTGCTTTAGCCACTTCGTGAACTGATTTATTTTTTATCGGGATGGCTACTAAGTACTTGGACAAGTCATCTATAATAGTTACAGCATATTGATAACCGGATGTCGTTTTCGGTAATGGACCGATCGTATCTATTTGTACGATTTCGAAAGGTTTTTGAGGAGTTCTGGTTATAGTCATTTTTTCTTTTGTTTTCTGCCCTGGTTTTGCTAACTTGCATTTTTCACAGTTTTTAACGAATTTAGTGCGCGAAACAAGACCCACTGTACACGAAAGTAGTTCGAACATTATCAAAGAAAGAGGATTTAGCATACGTGGTTACATAAAACGCGCATTCGATGTCCTAAAATTACAATACAATTTCGATGACAGTGATAATTTCGTCGATGTGGATATAAATTTGGTAGTGGACACGCGTGAGAATGAGAGTACTGACAAAGGTACAACAACAAGTGAACAGCCAGGCGCAAGTGCAGTTAGAGGCGACGAAGTAGCTGGAACAAGTAAACAAACAGAGACGATAACACCTGACGAAGCACCAACAACGGAAAAAAGTAAATCACAAGGTAAATTAGATAGTAGTATTGACGAGGCCAAAAGCGACGAACCGCAATCGGAAAAGAAACTTGACGCAAATGAAACCACAAATGAAACAGTAAACAACAATACAAATGATGATCAACGAAATCTAATTTTAAATGAAACTGATCGTAATAATTCAATAGATTTAGATCCCAATCATAATAATTTAGATAATTTGAACGCTGTTAATGACAATCAGGTACCAACTGCAGTCGTAACTGAGCCTGTTCCTGCACATTTAAACGTTAATGATAATAATAATCAAGAACCAACTGAAACATTAGATGAAAATTTAGGAATAAATTCAGATTTGAATAGAGATAATTTAGATTTATTGAATTTAATTGGTGAAACAACCGAACGAACAGAAATTGAACAAAACGGCACAATGGTACAATCAAAGGCTGATGTAATTAAATTTGCTTACCAAACAATAAACACTGCTTTTTCTGGTGAATCGAGTCACGAATTAGACCGTTTTATCGATGCAATTAAACTTGCTGATGCATTGACAGAAGAGCAACACAAAGACACTTTAAAAACATTCATAATGACACGCCTTGAAGGTCGCGCATATCGTGCGGTACCAAGGGGTAATGATGTTAAAATTGAAGACATTATTCGGGCACTTCGTGCTAAAATAAAACCTGAATCTTCCCGTGTTATCGAGGCAAAAATGCTTGCGTTAAAAGCTGAAAGTGGTTCTTTGATGAAATTTCAGGAATCGGCAAAGAAATTAGCTCATGAATATCAGACAAGCCTTGTCGAAGAGGGCTTCACCGAAACAGAAGCGGAAGAGCTTACAATTTTGAAAACTGTTGATTTATGCAGAAAATCAGCACGTAATGATACAGTTAAAGCCATTCTGGCCTCTGCGACTTTTGACACGCCTGAAGCGGTCATTTCTCGAATGATAATTGAAATCGACAATTTGAAGCTAGAGAGAGCTCATGATGGCAATTCAAAAAACAAGCGAAATTTCAATTCCAATGGTAAATATAACAATCGTGATCGTAATAAAAACAATGGAAATTCGAAAGGCTGGCGTTCCAATAACGGAAATCGCAATGATAATCGTAATGACAATCGCAATGATACACGTAATGATAATCGAAATCGCCAGTATCAAAACAGAAATAATAACGGTGGTCGTGGTGGACACCAAAATCGTAATGCACATACAATCCGTTTATTGACGGGAAACGAGAGAATGCCGTCGGCAGAGCGGCAGGACAGTGCATAAACTCTGCCACAAATTGCGAAAAAGAAAATTCGGAAAAAATCAAATCATACAACATTTACAAAATTAACGAAAATCTGACTGATTTTATATCCGTGAAAACCACTTTAACGGACAGAAATATATTATTTTTAATAGACACTGAAGCTGCTGTATCACTTATTAAGGTGAATTCTATTCCGAATAAAATACAATTTGACAATCGAGAGAAAATCGCTTTAACCGGTATCAATCCGAAGCCCATCTATTCATTGGGTCCATGTCATTTGACATTATTGTTCGAAAATCAACGAATGTTACATAAATTTCATGTGGTTGACGAGACATTTCCTATCCCATCGCACGGAATTATAGGAAAAGATTTTCTAAAGCCGAACGGATGCGATATTAGTTTTGGCAAAATGACTTTATCTTTTATATTAAATGACATTACAGTAAAAATTCCAATTCAGTCAGAACTTTTAGCAGGTTTATCAGCGCTGCCGCCGAAGAGCGAATCTTTTAAAAATTTTCATATTAAATCGAATAAATTTCCGTGTTTAGTAGAAAGTCAAGAAATAGATAAAGATGTTGTAATCGCGACAACAATTGCCCATACTCCTGATGCGTGGATTAGGGTGGCAAATCACGATGATGAGGTGAAATTAATTAATACATCGAATGTACACGGTCAACCTCTCGAAAATTTTGACATTTTAAAACAAAAACCTACCAATTTAAACGATGAAAGTGGTGAACGTTTAAGTAGATTAAGAGATAAATTGCGATCGAAAATCCCAAATCATGTAATGGACAAGTTGCTTCCCCTTTGTATGGAATTTTCAGATATTTTTTATGTGGAAGGCGACAAAATGACTATAAATAATTTTTATGCACAAGATTTAAATATCGATGACAAGTGCGCAGTGTACACAAAAAATTACAGACTACCACAGTCACAGAAAAATGAAATAAAGGCTCAAGTCCAAAAGTTGCTAGAAAATGATCTTATCGAATTGTCTAAATCGAACTACAATAGTCCATTGATCGTAGTTCCTAAGAAATCTGTAAACAGTGAACGCAAATGGAGAATGTGCGTCGACTATCGCGCATTAAACCGTAAATTAATACCCGATCGATTCCCACTGCCACGAGTGGATGAAATATTTGATGGGTTGGGCAAAGCAAAGTTTTTCTCAATAATGGACATGTACTCCGGGTATCACCAGATTCCGATAACAGAAAATTCTCGAAAATACACTGCTTTTAGAGCGAATTACTACCGACGATTTATCGCACACTTTGCTGGCATCACAAAGCCATTGTCACAGCTCACTCCCAAGAAAACAAAGTTTATATGGACACAGGAATGCGAACAAGCATTCCAAAAAATAAAGGAAATGCTAATTTCTCCTCCCATTTTGATTTATCCAGACTTTTCAAAGCCATTCCGGGTTACAGTAGACGCCAGTATTTCGGCGTGCGGAGCATGTTTAAGCCAAGAACACAACGGACACGATTTACCCGTTTCTTTCATATCAAAAGTATTTAAAAAGGGCGAAGTAAACAAAGCGATAATAGAGAAAGAGCTATTAGCGATTCATTTCGCATTGACACAGTTTCGACCATATCTATACGGTATGAAGTTTGAGGTATTTTCGGATCACAAGCCTCTCATATATTTATATTCATTGAAAAATCCATCATCAAAATTGACGCGCATTAGGCTAGAACTTGAAGAATTTGATTTCACGATAAAACATATTGCTGGGAAAAATAACGTCGTTGCCGACGCGTTATCACGCATAGACATTGAAGACTTGAAAAGCGTTTACGAATCATATCCAATTCTAAAATTCGACACTTTTACGAATAATTCATCGACGTCAAAAAGCCAGAAAGTAAGAAATGTAAACAATATTTTAATAATGACTCGATCGAAAAAACAACGCATTGCCAATAATGCTAACGAACCAGAAGATGACACGGCGTCTTCGAGACCGCTAAAAATAATTGAAGCAACCGCAAATAAAAGTTTACCGAGAATTCGGGTGACAAATGTCTCAATGAAAAACGAGCAAATCGTATATTTGGCTCTCACTGTTTACTTGAAACACAAAAAATATTTTTCAATTGCAATTAGCCTCGATAACGAAAGATTGAATCTGACATCAATCCTTTCGAAACTGCAAACGGCAGCGAGAGCACACAATGTGGAAAAAATTGAATGGCCTATGAATGATAAAATGTTTGAATTATGCTCTTTTGAAGATTTCAAAAAATGTGGAAACAAAATGTTATCGACACTGAAAATAAATTTGATTGAAACGCCAGAGGTTGTCACAGACAACGAAAAGAAAACTAAAATTTTGACACGATTCCACACTGATGAATTATTTGGCGCACATTGCGGAATGAAAAAATTACTGGCAAAAATTAGCGCAAAATATTATTGGCGAAATATTTCACTAGTACATTGTGTTTTCTTATAATGTCTTTTTTATAGCCTTTTAAAAGTTCTTCAGTTTTTGTCAACGGCACTCTTTTTTCGTAAGGTTCGATTTTTTTCCATTCTTTTCGAAACGACTCAGCTAGCAAACGATATTCATCATCGTTGTACACTGGTGTATTATTACTCATTATCTTTTTGCATGTCTTTTTCACTATCAGCACTTTTGCTTTCACACGATTTTAGTTCATCAAATTTCTTCTGGTTAAAATTTTTTTTCCAAGTTCGGTATCGTGGGACATTTAATTTTCTTCATCTTTTTTGATTTCGCGAAGAGAAATCACTTCATTGCGCGTTTGATTTTGTTGTTGGACTTTTCTACCGTATTTCTTGCATAAAAATGTCACAAAGCCGATAATCACAATGCTGGTTATCACCGTAACAATGAGGGCAATGATCACAATTTCTAAGATGCTAATGTCTTTTATTTCACTGGTCATTACTTTAATTTCAGTTTTGATCGCAGCTTCAGTTTCTTTTTTGTTATTGAATGCGAAGTGGGTAATTGTTGAGCCCAAAAACGACCCAACTGTGATAAATAAAAATACTACACCGGCTAAAGTCGCGGGTTCCATATTGTTCTGTTTTTACTCGAGTTTTTTTTTTCTTTGTATTTTTCACAGTAAATTGTTCGTTTTGTCGCCGCTTGTTTTCAATTTTCACAAACTTGTGTTAATTCAAAATATGTATTTTTTTCTCAACAAAAGGTTCAAAATGTTTTTCTTTTAAATTATTTTGTTTTTCAATTTGTTATCACTGTTTGAATCGCCGGATTTCTCGCCATAAAGAGGTGTAAAACTTACTATTTAAGAGAACTTACTATTCACATGAGCCCCAATGGCTAGTAACAATAAGTACATGCTGTAAGGAAGAGTGTAATGAAGGAACGACTGATTGTGTTGAGGGACAAGTGATAACTACTCTTTATTAATTGTTCATGCATTAATTATGACAACGCTTATCGCGTCGCTGGTACGCATGAGCCTTGCGCTCAGTATGCGTTACAGCTCTGAACAAGAATTACAAAACAGTATCAGTGATACGTCTCAAAGACGCAAGTTCTGCATGTGGGAAAGACACGGAAGACGATTGAATGTGTTTTGAATGGTAGTATGTCAGAGTTTAAATATCTTGGTTGTGTTTTTTCTGAGGACGGTAAATTTGATAAGGAATTTGAACATCGCAGAATGAATGGGAATAAAGTATTTACACAGCTTAGATCGCATGTATTTAACAAACGAGAGTTGAGTGAAGAAACAAAATTGATGATTCACCGGTCAATTTTCAGACCAACCGTTTTTGATGGAAGTGAGAGCTGGGTTGATTCTAGTAATCTAATTCATGAACTTGAAGTGGCCGATATGAAAGTGCTGCGTATGATTTCGGGTGTGTCGCGTAGAGACCAGTGGGAGAACAGAATTAGAAATGATAGAATTCGTGAAGATTTGAATGTGGATTCGATTGTTGAAGCGGCTAGAAAGTCGAGATTGAGATGGTATGGCCATGTTCAACGTATGAATGAAAATCGTTTGCCAAAGTTGATTTTGAATGCAGAAGCGAATGGACCGAGAGGACGAGGAAGACCACGAAGACGGTATTTGGATTCGGTTAAATGCGATTTGAATGAAAGAGGATTTGAATGGAATAGGGAAACTCAAGACCTGGCTCTCGATAGGGTGTGTTGGAGAAGAGGTGTAGTGAGAGTTTTACCATTACCAAACAGACCAGACGCTGAAAGGCAATAACGGTCTTTAAACGCGTGTTGTTGTTGTTGTTGTTGAGCCCACCAATATCACTGAAAAGATATAATTCAAAATAGTTTAATACAAATTCGAATAACAAAATATAAAAATTAAAGCTAATAGCAAAATTTTTTGTACCATTTGTATCTCGTGTCGCATAACCAATTTTGATATCAGTATGCTTTGCCATTTGTGTGAGAATTTTTTCTGTTTGAATGGCTGATTCATGGGATGAACACAAACACAAAACGTGTGGGTGATTTTTCTTCGTGTCAACATGACACAGAACAGCGATTGCATATGCGATTGTTTTTCCAATGCCAGGACTACCAATAACCAACACATTTTTGCCCTCGATAAGCGTTTTTATCAAACCAGACTGAAATGTCGTAATCTGTGCAATGCCCATATCAAGTAAGCCAGTGGCAATCCTTCCATCTCTAAAAATCATATTTTTTTAAGGAAAATTAACTTGAGAATGCTGAGAGAAATCAGAGTAAAGCGAAGAGCAAAAAAAGGTAATAACTACTTACAAGTGGCATTCAGCGATCGGTACTGTACCGACGGTACATCTTACATTTCGGCACCCCCATAATTTTTCAAAAAAAATTTCACGAGTGATCTTATATTCCGGTATACCGGAGTTTTCACACCTTTCGTTCGGTTCATTGTTTTTTTTTTTCTTCAATTTCTTCGAATTTTCAATCAGCGTATCAGAAGTTGATGAAATTTAGGTTTACAATGTTTAAATGTCAAACATCAAATGTGACAGTAAAACATTTGTGCAGATTTGTATCGAAATAATGAAGACTTACCTACCACATTTTAAACTCACTAAACCGCTAAGCAAATTCATGAAAGTTTGGGAGGAATTTAAATAGTTGTGTGCGGTATACCCAAGCCGCAAAACTTACTCTTATAAAACATCTATGAAGCTCTCAAATCAGATCATGCTATCAAACTATTATATGAATGCTATTAAACAAAACCTTAGATAAGCCTTATAGTGCTCTATAATGTACAAAGGGGCCACTTTAGGGATTAAATCTGAGACATTAAAAAGACATCAAATCTGTGATTTTAGCGCAAATTAAGTAGCTGCCTGATTGGTAGCATATTGCTCTTGACACAACATTATCGTGCGCTTTGGAAAATCTTAAATAACTCTTTAATTGCATGCAAGGAGCTTATTAAGAGCGGATAATCTCTTATTATGTGCCTGTTAAGAGCATCCAAAGTATATTTGTCAGTATTAAAGCGCCTTCAAAGTCTTATTTGATACCCTTTTGATATTCATTTAAGTACCCTACAATACATCATTTGAGTACCTAAATGAGAGCCTTTAAAGAACATTTTGGGGCTCTTACAGAACCATCTGAGAGCCTTTTAAGATCTATTTAAGTGGTTCTTAAGACTCATTTGTAAATCCCTAATTTAAAAAAAAAGAATGAAATACGCTTTATTTTCCACTTTTTTATTGAAGAGCACTTCATCCATCTTTCGGTTGCTGCAGCCTGTAATGAGAAGAATTGTTGATATCATTTTTAATTTAATTTTAAATATATTGAAATTCTTACTTCGGGATTCGAACCGCAGACTATGTGACTGTTGACTGCTGCGCTCCATCTCTCTCGGCCAACCTGAAATATGCTAGAATGTGCAATCACTCGATACACATTCGTCATAATCCAAGCCACAGCAAGAGTCATTTGAAGTATGAGTAGAACCTTTATACTTCAAATGAGTCTCACTGTGAGAGCATGCAAGAAAGAATTTGACAATCATTTCCTTTTCTTGTGTTGAAGGAAGCAGACGATATTTGTTACGGTGTTGCTAAAAAGTTTCTGAAAAATGTCTGACGTGATCTGTGCTATATGTTTCGATGATTTAATCGGTGAAGAAACGTCGGATTTGGCCACATTTATCACGAAAGGTGTTTGACAGCTTGGGTTTATATTGGACCAATGGGTATATATTTTTAAATAAAAATAACGTCGTTCGATTGTTCTTCCTATCATCCGTAAAAGTTATAATTAAATTATTTTTTTACAGACCAAATCATGAAAATTGTCCATACTGTGCAACCAAAATTGATGGAACGATCAAAATGTTTCCTAACATTTGTCGTTATCGTCAAAATAGCATGCTATTGCTTGTTGCTCAAATGGGGGATGCGGTCAGCATCTGAACAACAGATCGAATTCAATAAGATTGATACCGAAGAAGAATTGATTCAATTCGAAAATTCGATTGAAGATCTGAATTATCGACGAAAAATGCTTGAGCATTTTTCTTCAGCCGTTGGTGTAGACGAAAAAGCTACACATCGTAGCGTTGCTCTAAAACTCGAACGAAAAATCTTTCAAGAAACTTTTTGGTCGAAAACTGCATGGACGGGTGGTCGGAAGACCCAAGGACCCCAAAAATTTGCTTTTTCGATTCACTTTATTTTTGGAAGCTTCTTCAACGATGTAGTTCGGCGAGTTTGTGGTCAACCGATGTCAGATGGTGAATTTGCCGAATTTGTAAAGGGCCGGACAAGAAATAGTGGATATATTCGCACCACAAATCGTCAATCAACTTCCCGAACAGCTATCCGAAAAAGACGCCGAGTTGAGGAGTCCAACAAAGAGAATATTGAAAATGATGGTATTCAGTGAAGGGGCCGAATCAACTGATGGAAGTCAACGAATCATTTAAATGTCGCGGCAGAGCAATAAAGATTGACAGACTGACCAACCGATCAAGATGCGTAAGCAAAGATACCAACAGCATGAAACCAAAAAAATAAACTGGAAACATTGTGCCTTAAAATGCTCATTTTGTTTTGAATAAAAAAGTATTTACGTATGACATAGTTCATGCATAACATTTCTTATTGATATATTTCATTTCAAAGTATGCCATAAGGGCACAAACACATAATCAAATGGAGAAAACTCCTCATCCAGTTCTGATTCATTGAATGCACCGAAGTATGGTAAGCAAAACAATTTACACGCGATTTGTTCTACTTCGTATAATTTTGAAGAACTCAAGCCTTTTTTAGCTCCGTATATAAACAAAACATTTGATTCAATTGAAGAAAGAACTTTTCTCTAACAACAAAAAATCCAATTTAGTAACTTGTTTCATGTTACTAAATTCATTCTCAATACATTTTGAATGTAATGTAATTGCATACTGAAAAAAAAAATGAAAGATAGGCGACAAAAAACATTGAATGAGTTGAAAAAGTCTTGGAAATTCAAAATATGATCAGGAAATGTGTTCGAACGCTATATTTTGGCGTTTTTTTACAAAAAAGAATAATTTAGTATGTACTGAATTTAAAATTAGTATGTACTGATTTAGTAACTAAATGAGTAAAATAACAAGATACTAAAAAAAAAAAAATAGTAACTAGTTAGTAATACTAAATACTAAATCTGCTACTGAATTAGTAGGTACTAACCGGTTAGTAGATACTAATTTAGTATTTAGTATCAACATTTAGTATTATACGAAATGATAACAACTGTAAATCTAGGTCTTTCGGTTTACCTTGCCCGCAATAAACACCTATAATTTCAGGAGCAATTTTCGGCAACTCCTCGATTTCGACAAGAATCGGCCAACATTCCACTCCCGATGATTTTAATATCGTTATGCCGTCTATATTCAATTTGAGTGAAATAACATCTGGAAAATTAATACATTTTTCAAGCATACTTTGCAGTGCACTTTGCAAACCACGATGCCAATAATTATTGTCTTTGATCACGACCCTTTTTGGAGTCTCGAGAAGTGTACGTGGATCAACTGGTAGTGCGGGAAGTGGAACATAATCGTTCCAAATGCTCAAAAATCCTCTCAATTGGTCATGTTTGATGTTATTGCTTACAGCTCACGTAGCCAACAGAGATTGAAATTTAATTTTATTGAAAGGGAAATCGCGTTCATTTTTTTTATTATCACGTGAACTCTTGCCTTCACAAAAGTCAATTTCAATCACACTTTCTGCATCTGAGATAATGTTTTCATCAGAAACCATTAATGCGTCATTTATGATTGGATCTTCGCCGAATTCCAAAATGTGTTGTAGTTTTGCATTATCACATGCAATTGCGTCGTTGTCACAAAACTTGAATACGATATCACTTTGAACTGGTAATTCAATATATTCAACAGATAAATCTGGCATATGATATGTCTTTATAATTTCTCGAGCTGTTATTTTTTTATCTTCCGAAAACCGCCCGACCGACCGAACTTTTTATATATTTTACTCATTATTTATATTTTCGACGTGCAAACGTATAGTTAACGCAATAATGAATATTTGTCAATATAGCCTATTGACAATAGCTGAGGCTAAAGCTCTCAAATTGGTCTTAAATTGTATCAATGTGGTAGCTATGAACACAGTTCATTCTCATTGATGTTTTATAGCTTTAATACATTCTCCATGCAAACTCAATAAGAGTTTGGGTAGCGCTACTCTTTATTTCAATTCTTGAGAGCGCACTATGGTCTGTATAAAGTCTGTTTTTATTATACGCGTTCTAAGATCTATTTAAGATTTCCGTCGGTAGCGCTGCTCTCAAAAGCAATCGAATAAGAATTAATTAAAGTCTCTGCAAGACCATATTAAACTCGGCCATACAAAGAGCACCCAAAATACCTTTTAAGAGCTCTATTTTCTTGTTCTTTAAATAAAACTGTAAGTAGAGCACATTGAGAGCCCTTTCATACTATTTAAGATCAATTTACAAGTTGCAGATACATTGAGAGCACGATAAATCGAATTTAAACAAAATGGCCATTTTAAACAAAATGGAAACGACTGAATTCTTGCCGGCCAATGAGGAAAACCTTTTATACGTGCCCACACTGTTTCACCGATTTTGAATTCAATTTTGCTAATAGCTTGTGTTCCAGATGATTTGCTACTTGCCGCAACCGTTTTCGATTGATTGAATTTATCGATATTCATTGTTGATGAAGAAATATGAACTTTCTTCTCGTCATCGATCTTTCTCTTTTTCAAAGTCGATTCATGCGTATCATTTTTTTCACAATCATTCAATTTTCTTTTTGTACGACCTCGAATAAGATGACCAACTGGTTGACAGTTTTCAGTGTGTGAACCTAAGTCCTATTGACGAAAAATTAATGTTAATAACACATTTTTTATAACAATTTTCGGTATTACCTTTATTTCCCCCAAGGGGTTTTTTACTACCAAATCACCAAAATAAATTCCAAGGACCAATAAAAATTCATGAAGTACCAGTAAATATTCAAATGTACCAAAAATGACCAAACAAAAATCTGATGATATCTGAAATTCGTATAATACGTATAATACGTATAGACTATCCAGACAGACGTATGCGCGTTTGTATTTGTCTCTTTCTTTCAATGTCGTATGGACAGCCTAAGAATTGTCACACAAATTCATATGTTAACCAAGACGAGTTAGCTGTCAAGAAAATTATTTATTTCAAAACGTATTTTTTCATTTCCTTGAGATCAAAATAATAATGGATTTGGTAGAAAATGACAAGAAACTTGTGTGGTAAGTAGAGTATATTCTAATAAATATATAAACAGTGAGAAAGTTTGATAAATAATATAATCGATTGTTGTCCTAGGGCAAAGTTGAAGTTCTGCTCATTCTGGCCGGCTCGTGTGAGTATTTTTGTTTGTAATTCATGTATTAAGTATAAAATTTTGAACATTTGCGTCCATTTTATTGTTGATTCAGGTCGTGGATTCTCCTCCTCAAATTGGAACAGTACCAAAAAACCGAGTATGTGTGCTCTTCTTTGGAACCAAAAACTAGTAAGACAGAATTCGACATAACCTAAATTTTGACACGACTATGTACATAAATACCGAATGTGCGAGACTTTTTTCGCTATCGATCTAAATTCGAAAACAAAAGTCAAAGAAAAGATTTCCAAGATGCGTTAGCTCAGATAGCAGAATATATTGATGACCCTAATGTAAACTTCATTATTGCATTCTTTGAGCAACTTATAAACATTTTTCTTCAAACATTATTCTATTTCTACAGACATTTGCATGCAACGCGAAAGTGTCACACAAAAACATTAAGATTAAAGAAGAAGTGAAAATCAAAGAAGAGAGTGACCAACATTTCAAAATAGTCGCCGTTCCCGCAACCAGTGCTATAAATTCCACAAACGACCAGAGCACCGCCGTCAAATGGGGAGTGGAGAAACAAAAGTTAGTCGACGAATTGATTGAATTGAAAGGTGGAAACCAAAAGTTGTTTCTCGATTCACAACAAAAGCAAAAGGAAATCCAAGCGTTGAAACAAGCCGAAATTAATTTTCAGAATGAGATCATATGATTAGGGTTTGAAAATAAAAAACTATTAGCTCAATTAGTACAATTAAAGCAGAGCAACAAGGAGAACGAGATGGATGATGTCGATATGGAGCTCTCCAAAATAGATGACAGTCAGTTTGAGGTGGAGAAAATCTTAAAACATCGCACAGTACGTGGAAAAAGATCATATTTCATTCGATGGAAGGACTACGGGCCAGAGGAAGACTGCTGGGTTCCAGAAAAAGACTTACATTGCTCCGAAATGTTGGAAATATACATAAAATCTATAACATGAAATATGAACGATATATTTTCATAACATGAAAGGCGATTTGTTTCGTCAGATAAAGCAGATGTGTGATTCAGTTAAAGTGAATTCAGTTCGACCGATCACCGAAGATATTTTATCGATCGTTGGCAATTGTATTCGTGCTGATGTCATTTGTGTATTTTGCTCCAAAAATACAACTGACAATGAAACACCAAAGACATTTAGTGTTCAATCGTTCACGTCCAGTAGCTCCACGTCATTGTATTGGACCCTTTCCAACTTTAAAAAACATTTGGACAGCAAACATTCTGCAGGCAATCAACAATATATTAAACCATCAGCCGACAAAGATTTGACTGTATCTGACATACACTCAAAGAATGTGACAGCCAACAAAAATTTAACTGTACCTGGCAATTACTTACATAATGAACGATTAGATCATGAAGAGTTGTCTGAAAGTACCGAATTTCTTGATTTAAATCCGAACGAAGCTATTCAGCTGGAATCATTCACGACGGGATTTGAGGAAGTAATTGTAGAAGAATATTCAAACTACGAAACTGAAATTTATGAACAATTATCAGCACAAACATTGAACATGTCGAAGGCAGTGTTGTTGAATAATGACTTGGCTGAGAATATGGCATTCCAGATTGATGGAAAAACGAAACACGTTCATGTAGCAAAAATTCCAGGCGATGGGGCTTGCTTATTATCTTCTTTTGCACATCAAAAGTTCGGAATGAAAGTGAAGTCTGATGATCTCAAAGCTTCGGCGGCACAGCTTAGAGCGGGGACTGTTGGCCACATCCGAAAAACTTTGATCGTTTTCAGTTACAGTTGAAAAATAGAGCCTATGAACATCTTGAAGAGTCGGGGAAAAGTGGCGTTTCATTAACATATTATGAAATGGAAGCTGAATGCAAGTTCTTTATAAATGTCTTTTTACCAAATTCGAGCTGCTGGGGCGGACAGGAATCGATCATGGCTTTATCAGAAATCCATGCCGTGAACGTTGTTGTGTTCGATGAAAAAGGAGATTTCAAATTCCCTGCTGGATTCAACCCTGACTTTCAACATATTGTATGCTTAGCATATCGGCTTTCAAAGAAAAAGAAGGGATCAAAGCGTAATCACTACGATAGTGTGTGTGGCATACAAACGGAAATTCTGTTTGATTGTGCAAAAGTGTTAGGTCGTCGATGTTACAAAGCTAACGAAAATGAAGTTATTTTAGACGACATAAGCAATATTTCCGAGGTAAAGAATTTAGGATATGTTTGACACATTTCATCAATTCATAACAAATGTGATTCACGTTCAATCAAGTAATATTTTCCTTTCATTTAAATATCATCGTGCATAAAATGCGTAATTAAGGAAGCAATTTCGTAAGATGTTTCGTAGTAATATGAAGAAGTTGAGGTGTGGTTTAAATATCATTAACTAATACTGTGTATATTTAGTTTTCAGGATCAAGATTCAAACTTGTTCAGGATTCAAAACAAAAGAAAGAAAGAGAAATTCAATCAATGTGTTATATATAGTACATATTCGATGAAAAATAATTTCAATGAAAATTTTGTTTTTATTTTTACATTTTGTGTGTGTTTTTAATCATTTTGTATTTCATTTTTCGAAGTTTCGAACGTTATTTTGTTCGAACTGTCTTGATTTTTTTTTCAAAGCTTGCAACCGATTTCTTTGATGTCATTTTTGGTTTCGACTTTAACTTTCTTCTGCCAATTATCGCCTTCACACGCTCCAAGCGATCACTGCTCAGTTTGACGTGATCACTTCGCAAAAGCCAACAAAGTGATGTCTTCTTAATTACAATACGTTTTCTGTCATTGGGTATATCGACATAGGGAGAACTTTGTTCAACCTTCCGTGCCTCGAATTTGAGTGCGACATTTTTCAGTGTTGTTGTTCTTAGGTAAGATAATGTCCTTGACCAAATTGTCTGGTTTATGTGCAGCGATTTTGGTTCATATGTTGATTTTTTTCGTAGGGATTCACTGTTAGAGTAATATGGTTGGATATAACAAGATCCTTGATTTTCGTCATTTTTAATAAGCCCAATCTTTATGGCATCAGAAATAGCTGTAGCTCTGCATACCTCGATTACCTGAATAATTTCAGCACGACTGGGTAGTTCAAAGTTGGAGTTACCTTGTGCTATTGTTTCTCGTGGATATAAAAATATCGATGTTGAATCATTTCCTATATCATTCATCAGTTGAATTCGCTTTATCCGATGTAAAATTTCATTTGTACTGCAATTCGCTACTGTAGAATGTGTAGAGGTGAACGATCTGATCTGTCTGTAAAAGGCTTCACAAGGCTGGCTATCAAAATGATTAGGTACGAATAGATGGCATTGATTTGACTGTTTCAAATACACAAGAATGCAAATCAAGCTATGAGCGTTGAGCTCCAGACATATATAGCAATTCGATGACATAAAATTACCGGCCAATGTCAGCGATGGATCTTTCAAAACGAATTCTCTCCATATTCTCACAATAAATAAAGAATACCAAGCATTTAATACTCGATCTATGGCTGGCATTTCGGTATCCGTGAACGAAGCATAGAATTTACTCATGATTTCTAAGTACATCACAGTTCCATCGCTATCATCAACAAATTCCTTTAATGAACCCAATACATCCGGGCTACACATAATTTTAGCTGAATCAACATTTTGTCGATCTGCTGAACTCAAAACTGTATATGTAAGTCTATGAAGCGCTTTGTCAACGTGTCTAACCAAATATTGGAAACGAGCTGCTTTTATGAAAAATCTTCCAAACGGAAGTTTATCCAGATTTGCAAGAGTTTTGAAAATCAAACTGCGGAGTTTGGTAAGAATATGGGCCGGATCTTGCACGTAAAATGGTGGAAGCACATGCCCGATGCGAAACCAATCAGCGTCTGAAAACAAATCACCTTTGATGCCCAGCAGTGTATTTCTTCGCATGGCTGCATTATATTTTGGATCGCTATCCGAAGAAATTGTTATCACAGAAATTCCTTGTTCGTGTAATTCATTTGCTATGTTTGTCCAGCGGGTTGAAACGTCAATTGCAGAGTACTTGTTGTTTGAACAAAAAATCAAGAGACAGAATGCGGGAACATTTCCAATGGGTTTTGCCATTATTGTATTTACGTTTTGGGCTGTTGGCGTGCCATTTAAAAAATGACGTAACATTTCAAATGCTGATCGTGCTTTGTACGAAAATGGGATCGGTAGTCCATTATATCTATTTAGCGGTAATACAAAGCCAATCAATTGATTGGTGTTTCGATCGTACTGAATGCGGTTATCGATGCGAGTCGCATACTCTGACAAAGACACAACTAATGGCTGATTCCTCTTTTTTAAATACAGCAAAAGTTCGTTGGTACGCAAAACACTTTCAACAATTTTGTTGCTTGACTGATTTATGAGGTGATCCGTTGTACTCAACGATGGCAGTGCTAGTGGTAAATTTGCTTGAAGTGTTTGATAACTCATTCGTCCTCCAAGCAATCGCATATAAACCGCAAAGGATTTGACTGTTCTACCAAATCGATACCCTTCTTTCGGTCTATTGACATTTCTATTTGCCGTTTTCAGCAACGTATTCAACACAAAATGTGTATGTGTCGACGGCGTTTCAATAACTTCGGCCTCCACATCGTTGTCTGTGAAATACCAATCGTTGATAGCACACAATTTAATATTTTCAGGTTGATGAAAATGAGACAATCCATCCTTGAATCCGAGAGAATCTAAAATTTGGATTATGTACTCCACAAATTGGATCATTCGACTTCTATCCTCATTACTGAACCGAAAATTTTCAATATTTTGTTCATAGGTGCTAAAAAAATGTACTTTGACATCGTCAAATAGCAAGTTCTCTTGCTCGCATTTTGTTTGCAAAATATGCTTGAGGTCATCGCGGATAAATGACTCAACTTGGTCAATGATTTCATTGTCAATGCATTGAAATGCTATTGCGTTTGAATATCCGTTAATTCCATCAAAGAAAACAATATGAAATAAGTCCATGTTTTAAAAATTGTGTGCATTCAAGACATACGTGAAAGTGTTCTTTATATACGTTGGTATTTGTGTTTTAAAATCAGTTTCTAGAACAGACCAAAAGCTGTGAGTCTGTTTTGTTATTTCCATTATTAATTTAATCACAAAAATATATTAGAAAAACACATTTGATTGTCATGACAACTAATTAAACTGTAATTTTCAATTACACTTCACTAGTTGTTAAACATGTGTTTGAGTGTCATTTACATCAAAGAATCAATGAAAGAAAGAGACAAATACAAACGCGCATACGTCTGTCTGGATAGTCTATACGTATTATACGAATTTCAGATATCATCAGATTTTTGTTTGGTCATTTTTGGTACATTCGAATATTTACTGGTACTTCATGAATTTTTATTGGTCCTTGGAATTTATTTTGGTGATTTGGTAGTAAAAAACCCCTTGATTTCCCCAGTGTCTGTTGATTTGCTATTAGCTAGAGCCGTTGTCGATTGATTGATTGTATCGACATTCATTGTTGTTGAAGAGGTTTGAACGGTGTCCGCGTCAACAATCTTCTTCCCTTCTTTTTGCTTTTTTCATTTCAAGTGCTCGAGAATCAGTATTTTCAAGCTTGCGGGCACGGCTTCGAGTTAGACGACCAACTTGTTGACGATTTTCAGTGTGTGAACTTAAGTTCTATTACGAAATGCAAAGCAAAAGTTAATAACATGTATTTAAAAACAATTTTTGGTATTACCTTGTTAATTTGGTCGATTTCATCTAACGATAGTCTCTTTAATTTCACAAAAACTGGCTTTAATTTTTTGGTTTCATGTTCCGGATTTATCTCCTCTGTCACTGTTACGGTGATTTTGTCGGCCAAATGTAAACAACTAGTCAAATAAACTGTGACTGAAGGAGTAAATATATATGTTTCACAACCAGAATATTATGCTATTAGCTATTTTTTTACCTTTATCGTTCTCGAACATTTTTGCCATTTTACTAAATATACCAGAGAGTGAAGATTTGCATTCATAACATTTCCTACATAGCTATAAAATACTATCATAGGATCCTATTGATGCGGCGTACAAGCGGGGAAACGTATCTCACAGTGAGAACGACAGTCGAACGTTCGCTGTTTTTCGGTTGCGTGTTTCGCTGCTTCGTGAATACGCGCTCTGTATCGAACGATGTGCATGGTAAAAGAAACGGAGGAGAAGCGAAACCGTCGATATGCACAAAACAAAGCAATACATTCGATGCTGTTGTCGAATTGTAGTGTGTATGAAAAATTCACATCTCTTTCTGTTTAGCGAATAAGCATGCGTTCAAAAATTTAACGGTTTTTAATTGTTTCAGTCTGATGACGTACTTACGTTTTCAATTTGTTAAAGATTTGTTTCCAGTATTCTATTCATGCATTTAAGATAAAAAACGAGTTCACTGATATATATATTTTAATATTACTTTTAATGATAAAACTGTATTGTTCTATTTTGTAATGAATATTTTTATCTTTATAACTTATCTTTAAAGTAATTGATTTAATTCATCTAATTTAATTATATAAAATAAGTCTGGATTCAAATGAATTAAAAGAATATCGTCAATTAATTCTGGAGATAAATTGTACCGGCGATTACTAAAAATAAATTCCAAATGAGAAAAATCTCTTTCAATTTGAACCTCCGTTGGAGGAATACCAAACACAGCCATAGCAAGTTTATATAATGTTTCATGACTTTTTTTCAATGTTTCCCAATGCGATAGAATGTCGGCGTCCGATGGTAGTTTTTCAGGATCGAATGTGTCAATTTCTTCTTCAATGTTGTCATAATTTTGGCAATTTGATGTACTTTCAGTCCGTTCGCCTACATTTTCCAACTGTTCCGTTTGTGTTTGAGTCCGAGACAAATAATTATCTAACATAGACGGGTCATTGAAATCAATATTCATATCTAAATCCGATGAACCTGAACAGTTGTTTGTCGATGGAATTGTTGTCTCATTTGTCGTTGAATCAATTTCTACTTGCGATTCATCGTGACTTATATAATTAATACGACGCCAAAGATTCAATAATGATCGTTTTGCTTGTAAAATCACTTCTTCGTTGTGCAATATTTCGCAACGAAACCGAGGATCAAGATACAATGCACACACCATAGCTGGATTATCGAAAATCACTTGTTTGCGCTCATTGTAATTATCAAGCATATGCTTCGCGAGATTTGTTTTGAATGATTTCTTCAAACAAAATGTTTGCAAGTGAAGTTTAAGTTTTAACCAAATTCCAAATGCATCAGAAAGAGTAAGCCGATGGTTTTGAAGCGCAATCGTCGCTTTATAAGGAACTTGCAAAATAATAATCAACTCTTTCAAAATTGGCCACTTTCGCAGCAGAAATTTAAACATTTGTAATTTCTTATTTCTGGTATATTTCTCTTCGAGGTATTCAATCGCACTTTTGCAATCATAAACATCCATCAACTGTAAACAAAATTGGACAAAATGCACACATTTTAATACACAACCCGTATATACTAGACATAATTTAAAACTCTTTTGCTTAAAAGAGTTATTCATTTAAAACTGCTCATATTTTGTACTTACCATTAAATATGTAGAACACCACCGTGTCTCGACATCAAGTCGTGGTTTGTTATACGCATGAGCATCACCGCTGTTTTTAAAGATGATCTTTGTTGACTCTTTTCGCAGGAATTTGGTAACACGACGGGTCAAATTGATAATATTTGAATGTGCGTTAGGCATTGCTTTGATAGAGTCTTTTGTGATTAATTGCAATGTGTGTGCCGAACAATTGACTCCCGTAATATCCCAAACAACGTTTAAATCATGCTTTGACGCTAAATTCGATGAAATCGCGCTCAAAAGTGTTTGTGCATGTACATTTTGTGTAATATTATTCTCACTTTCAGCTGTTTCAATTGAATTATCATAATTGCTGAATAAAATATCAAGTAAATCGTCACTCGACATATCTTCTGGTTCTGATTCGGCAAGAATTTGCTCAATTTCTCGATCGATTGTTTCATCAACAGTTGAATTATTTTGTTGGTTTGACTTTGTCGGCGTTGGTGGCATAAAATTTTCGGCATTTTTGGCGTCATTTACGGCTTTTCTGAGATGCTCTTCAACGTCCCGCACCATTTTCAAGACATTTTTTCCATTATCGGTTGTAATAGAAATTATCTGTGTGAGGTCAATGCCAAGTTCTTTCAAACGTATTGAAATTAATTCAGCAAGATAAATCCCAGTGTGGCTTTCATTTAGATCAATCATACCAATAGAACGGATGACGGTTTTTTTTTTCACAAATGTATTGAATGCTCACTCCGAGAATGGAACGTCCACGCTTTGATACAATGTCAACTAAAAGCGAAATAGGGCGCTTCTTTGTTTCAGTTCGGATTAGATTGCGTATTTTTTCGGAAACATTTCGTAAAATTTCCTTTACTTCTGGCAAATGTGGATCACGTAAATTTACTCCCTTTCCAGCTGCATGTAATTCTTCAAGTTTGTCTTCATTCATTGCAATAATTGCCGAATCCCGTATAGCTTTAAGTGGCCGACCATTAATTGTAACAAGTTCGACACAATTCAACAATAACTTTAATCTTTCAAAATCCATTGATTTGTCATCTTTCATTATATCACCATAAACATCTCGATGAGTTTTTAAATGCGAAGCTAAATTCCATTTGTTTTTTCCGTTCAAATTACGCTCACAAATTTTACATTTGTAACATTCTACCCCGTCAACTTTTTCAACATATTCAAATTGCGACAGTGATTTTTGTGTTACGTTCGTTTTCTTCTTTTTCATGGGACTATCCATTTTGGCGGTTTTAATTCGATTAAATACTGACTCAACAAAAATCCGTTAAAATTCAAATTCGCACGGTCATTCGTAGATTGTGTGTTGTTTTAATGCAATCACTATAAACGCAATGCTGCGACTATTTGAAAAGTGTCTAAGAGAAGCTAAGTCTAGTTGGCACTGCATTTACGGTATGTTTGTGCCATACACAGTTACGCATAATCGTTCAAATGACAAAATCCGTTGAAATGGGATGAAACATTTTTTATATTCTTTAATAAGACGTTTAGTGAAAGTATTTTTTCTCGATATTTTAAAATTTTAATAGTAAAAGTATCGATCTTACTTTAAAAAATTAAAGAATTTTTCTTTCTTGCAATATTATCATAGTAAACTCAGCTTGAATACAGAACAAGTGTGCATAAAATGGTTTATGTGTATTAGTGTTCTAACACAGTAACCAAAATACAAACAGATCATAAGCTATTGTATTATTTATAGACAATCAGTTTGCGGGAAAGCATCAACTGAGTGAAAGCATATTTTATCAAACGGTCGTTGCATTTTGTTCATTTTTTTGTTATTCCATTGGTTACGTACCATCATGTTTGTTACGGTGTTCCTGGTTGAAGCACGGGCACATACCGTGATACCAGTAAAGTTTATTTACGATTTGAATCAAATGAATTTATTCAACTTGGGAATAAATACGAATCAAGCTCGTCGTATTTATTTCTCCAAGAATTTATTTGAAGCGGTAAAAAATGGTGAAACATTGGAAGAGAACGAAATTGAGCCAAATTTTAATTTACCAACTTCAGTTGATTATCCATTGAGAAATGGCGCACTTGAAACTTGTTTCATTGCCAGATTAAAGAAATTCTGGGGTATGTAGAAAAAAAAAAATCGAATTGTTTGTGTTTTTTTTTTGGCTACGGAATATGTAAAAAATTTGTCGTGCAATTAATGTTATAGATCGTTTTGATGACGCGTTGGCTCATGCAGAACATTTACGTATAATTCTACCACCATTATACAACCCAGCTCGACTCAATGAACGGCCAGTTCCATCAATAAATGCATCGACAAATATTCAAGAAGAAGATGAAGAAAATTGGGAAGATATGTCACAAAACAGTGATTTAATTGACTTGGAAATGGTGCAACACGATGTATCAAGCGGAAATATTGACGATTCACTTCAAATCACCGATGCAACGGTAAATATTCAAGAAGAATATGAAGAAAATTGCGAAGATTTGTCACAAAGCAGCAATTTAAATGTCTTGGAAATGGTGCAAAACGATGTATCAAACGGAAATATTGACGATCAATTTCAAATCGAGCATGCAACCGAAAATAGTGAAACAAGTGATCTAAAAATTGAACCATTTGAAATGGTCGTAATGGAGCTAGACGATTTGGATGCCGTTGACAACTTATTCGGTAATGATGGTGAAGACAGTGAAAATCGTACATTGGACGAAACATCAGTCAATGGCAACAACGAATTGGATACAAGTTCGTCATCGATAGAATGCACTTTCGAATCATTGAATGACTTTCGGCCAAAAGTGTTGGAAGACGGATATTTTTTCAAATCGCATGACATTTTATCGAACAACATACCATTTAAAACAAATGTAAGTTTTTATTTTGTATGTTCCTAAAAGTGTTTGTTTTAAATAGTAATTATTTTGGACCAGGCGAACGGTGATCGTGCATTCAAAGTGCAAGTTGGACGCACATTCAAAGAGGTTTTGTTATCTGCACGTCTTGTGAATGGTTGTTCTAATTTAAATCAAACACGACGAAATGATATCACTGCCGATAAGACATTTCTGAAAGGTTTACTCATCGGTATATGCACTGTCAAGCGAATCAAGTCATCATCAACATTCGATGAAGGAATTCTTGATTTTATTAAAGGTAAAATTGGAATTTGACGATAAAATGAACTTTTATAAACAAACTATGCATTTTTCAGATTTGTTCAAATGTCGAATGTCAGATGTCGATGAAAAAGGGGAACGTTTAAAGGATTTCGATGGCTTGATTCAAACTTGCTGTGATGACATTTGCAAGAATATAATTTAGGATTTCGAAACAAAAATTCATGCATAAAAAGTTGAACGAAACTGTATTTCAAATAGATTCAGATAATATAATATTAACTGTATATTTATTAAAATTGTATTATTTAAATGCAAAAAATGAATATTGGAAACAAATCTTTAACAAATTGAAAACGTAAGTACGTCATCAAACTGAAACAATTAAAAACCGTTAAATTTTTGAACGCATGCTTATTCGCTAAATAGAAAGAGATGTGTATTTTTCATACACACTACAATTCGACAACAGCATCGAATGTATTGCTTTGTTTTGTGCATATCGACGGTTTCGCTTCTCCTCCGTTTCTTTTACCATGCACATCGTTCGATACAGAGCGCGTATTCACGAAGCAGCGAAACACGCAACCGAAAAACAGCGAACGTTCGACTGTCGTTCTCACTGTGAGATACGTTTCCCCGCTTGTACGCCGCATCAATAGGATCCTATGATAGTATTTTATAGCTATGTAGGAAATGTTATGAATGCAAATCTTCACTCTCTGAAATATACTGTGATGGCCAAGGATTAAAACCAAATTACTTCAGATTATTATTGATAATTTCTATTTTCGACTGTGATACTGTTAGTCTGTACGCTTTGCTAGTTCACAAGAGAAGAACGAACAAATTTAATCACATTTTAAAAGTGACGCTACTAATACATAAGAAAGTCATTTCAGTTACACACAAATAGGCACTCATATTAACTCAGATCAACTAGCTGCGTGCTCATTGGTAGTTGCCAGTCACATGACACTTCCACTACATAAGTGACTCATTTCGTTTACACACAGACATGCACTCACACTGAAGCAGGTCAGCTAAACCAATGCTCATTGGTGATGACGAATCACATGGCACATTGGTTGAGCCTGGCTGTATTCACAGTATGTAAATGAAATGTCAAATGAACAGATGACAAATAAGATATCTAAATGCCTACAGCTCGACCAGACTGACGCAAAATCGACCCGATTTCTTGATTTGTTAAATTCTTAGCTACTGATTCAACCACACTACAGTTGTTTGACAAAGTTACTTAATTTGCTATAGGCTCTATTTCTAATCCGATAAGCGTTGCTTTCGGAGGTTCAGATTCACAATCAAAGATGGGATTCACCCATAACTTCATCCGGGATGAGTCGATAATACCATCATAAGGGATTTGGGTAATTCTACACCCATCAATGTCCCTAACAACATAACGATCATTCTGAAGTTTCTTGTGAATTACATAAGGAACCCCGAACTTTGGAATCAGTTTTTTGTTGCTGCCGACCGTCGTGTCGACGTTCTGAATGACTACAAAATCACCCTCATTAAACATACATGCATTCCTATGGTTCGCCGAAAAATACTTCAGATTCGCTTTCTGCGCCCTGTCAATATTGTCGCTAGCCTGTTTCCGTATAACCATCAGATTGTCAGCATTTCGGTTTTGTTTGTCATCCAGGTATTCAGTCAGTTCGTCTATGATTTTTCCCCTTTGTTCCACCCCAAATAATAGTTTTGCTGGTGCAAAGCCCGTGGAAGCGTGTACAGAATTATTCAGTGCATACTCAATTTCCGGCAGGCGGGCCACCTAATCAGAGTGTTCTTCAGTTTCCGTCAGTTTTCCCAACATTGGCCCCAGCACCCGGTTTACCCGCTCCACCTGTCCATTCGCCCGGGGAGCATTGGTGGCTATTTTCACATGTTGTATGTTATTTTGCTCCAAAAATGTACTGAATTCAGTAGATGTGAACGCAGTGCCCCTTTCGGTTATACACCGTCGAGGACGGCTGAAGTGGCGAAAATAATCAGTTAACGCAGAGAGGACTTCCTTTGTATTTGTAGTTATCGTAGGGTACAGTGACACATGTTTCGTAAAGGCATCAGTGATCACAAGCAGATGTTTTTTCTTCGATTTAATTGAGGGTAGCGGCCCCAAGTGATCCACGTGGATAGTGTCAAATGGGATCGCCTCCTTTGGTATCGGGTGTAAAGTCAGATTGTTCTTATAAGGGGAAGCAGAATAATAAATACACTTTATGCAGTTTCGAATAAAGTTTGACACCCTTGACTTCATGTTTGGAAACCAGTAATGTTTTTTAATAGCCGAACAGCATTTGTCAACTGCCAAGTGTCCAGATTTTCATGCATCAGACGGATAACATTATTGATCATTTCAGTTGGCACATATAATTGTAAATGACCTGCAGGTGAACGACGAAATACTACCCCTCCATTCAGTTCGAAGTCCGGAACATCAGTTTCTTCCAATTGTTGTCGTATATCCAATATAGTGGGGTCACGGGCTTGCGTCAGTTGGAAGTGAAAGTCTAGACTACTTTCCTCCACATAATATATCAATGGAGCCCTACTCAAGGCGTCTACATGTTTCATAGAGTCACCGGGTCTATGTATTATCGTATAGTCATAGTTTTCCAAGAGCAATGCCCACCGTTCTATTTTCGCCGAGTTTCCCCTATTATTCAGTGTCATCGCTAGAGAGTTGCAATCAGTTACTATTTTGAAGGGTACCCCCTGTAAATATACATGAAACCGCTTCAATGCATACACAATAGCTAATGTTTCTAATTCATAACTGTGTAACCGCGACTCAGAATCAGATGTAGTTTTCGAATAATATGACACCGGGTGTAATTTTCCGTCAGACTGTTTTTGTAATAGAATTGCCCCAAAGCCCGTGCTGCATGCGTCACAGTGTAATTCAGTTTCCTTTGACGGGTCGTAAATGCATAAAATGGGAGCCTTTATTAACTTCTCCTTTAATACCTCAAAAGCTTGACGGCAGGTTTCATCAAAATTATAGGGAATATCCTTTTTCAGCAGGTTTGTCAAGGGGTGTGCCACACGTGAGAAATCCTTAATAAATTTTCTGAAGTATGAAAATAGTCCGATACATTTTTCGATTTCTTTCTTATTCTTTGGTTCGGGAAAGTTCATAATAGCGGTCATATGTCTCGAACTGACGCCAATTCCCCCCCGATTCGCTAAATACCCCAGGTATTCTAATTCCGTATAAGCAAATTTGCACTTTTTCAATTGGATCTGAAGGCCGAATTGACGTAAGGTCCCCAATGTTCTTGATAAAATCTGAAGGTGGCTATTTAAATCAGTGGTTGCTATTAAGATGTCATCCATATAGACAACAAGTAAACTCTCCCTAATCAGGTCATCCAAAATTGTTCTGATCACTCGCTGAAATTCGGCAGGTCCGTTCTTCAGTCCGAAGGGTAAATATTTATATTCCCACTGTCCGTCAGGTGTCACAAAAGCAGTGTATTTTATATCAATCAGGGTAACGGGATAGTTATCGCGTAAGGTTATTTGATTCAATGGGCGGTAATCAACACATTTTCGAATTTCCCCATTTTTTTTCTTAACAGGCACTATAGCAGAAGCGTAAGGGGAGTGGCTCGGCCGAATAATATCATCAGATAGCAGTTGGCTTACAATTTTTTGGATTTCTATCCGTTCGTAGTGAGATAATCGTCGTGGTTTACAATATATAGGTGAATCATGTGTTAACCTCAGTTTAACTTCATAGTTCATCGGTGTAATTTGATCTTCAGGTAGCTTGGACCCATATTCATCAATAATTCGTTCGATTTGTCTCTTCAAAGAGGGCGGCAGGGCTGGATCGATGGACTCGTTACATGATCGCTCGTGTTCGTTATCGTTTCAGGTTTATTACAAAAATCAGAAATATTAACCACTTCATGTGAATCTTCCCTCAGGAGATTGAATGACTTGAGAATCAGTTTGAGTTCTGGTCGCTCATCAGATATCAGATTGCTTTTATTTGATTGCCTTAAATAATTCACATCATATTTTCTTTTCACATGACATAATTTGATACTAGCTTTTTTCAAAAAATCTCGGCCTAATAGTATGGGAATTGTCATCAGATCATCAGGTACAACAAAAACTTTACAAAGTGTCAATTTATTTCTAAGTTTGATTGCACAGTTGATCATTCCATAAGACATCAGTGATACATTTCCTAATCCTTTACATCTCGTATTCATCAGAGGACCAGCAGTGTAATTCGGAACGTTTGATTGGCGAATGAAGCTTCTAGGACTGCCAGAATCAAGAAGAAAAAAAGCACTGCGTAAACTCACCGTATCTCAAATCATTCAATTTACAGGCAACACTTACCAGTTGTAATTCTTCCATGCTTTCTAATACTACATCCGTTTCGTCAGTTACAGCAGCAGCAGCATTCACCACGGAGGCTCGGTTCTGACAGTTTCGATACACATGTTGCATGGACCCACATTTAAAACAGGATCCCTCAGGCCGCAAAGGTTGTGGGCAATTTCCCTTGTAATGTCCAAATCGTTGGCAATTGAAACAACGAATGGTATTCTGATCGGCAGAAACAGCAGTGACTGAAGCGCTTGGATGGCGAACTGAAGTGCTAGCAACGACGGCAGTTGGCACCCGTGGTGCATTCTGTACCATTGAACGAACAGCAACAGCAGTTGGTCGATTTTGAGTTGATACACGAACACGTTTTCTTTCAAATCGTTCACAAAGATTCTTCAGTTGAGCCAATGTAGTAGCTCCCCATAACATAGTTGCGTCTTTTACTGTATCGCTGATGCCATCAATGATAATATCTACCAATTCGTCTTCAGGTACGTCAGTGTGTGATGTGATTTCCTGCATTTCCAAAATATATCGACGAAAAGATTCATTGGGTGCCAACCGACGATTACGTAGTTTGTTATACACCTCTTGTATTGTGTATTTTCGCTCAAATTCAGTCATCAGGACAGTCTTCAGGGTTTTATAATCACAAACGGCAGTAGTTGTACGTAAAAATACCTTAGCGGTGCCATTCATTAACCGTCGGCAGCCCACAAAACGTAAACGGTCGTCGAAAGCCAAAATGTCACATGCATCTTCAAAATCGGAAAACCATTTCTTCACATCATAGTTGTTGTCGGCACTGAACTTGCATACCATTGCTTCGATTACACTGACATCAGTTAGTTTTGAAACACCAGATTTTATTGATACAGCAGGTTGATTCACATTGGCATCGATGGTTTGAAATTCAAGGCTCGTATTGTGGGGGGTCGGCGTAGATGATGCCATCATTGCATTGATTTCAGCTTGTAATTGCATCAGTTGTCGTCGTTTTTGCAAAATTGCAATTGATTTATTGGGAGAACAAATTGAAAACCGCGCATTCGTTACTAACTTCATATCTATCATAGATGTCATTATTTTGACTTTGACAGCTATTGTATCTTAAAGAGGATAAAAAAATACATTGAAAACGATCTGTCAAACTTATCATTCAGTTGAATACACAAGTTTATTATTGCGTTGAAAATGTCGAGCTACGTGCCTACAAAACAGCATTTGCGGGAAGTTTTACTTTATTGGTTTAATCTGAAGAAAAATGCTTCCGAGAGTCATCGTTTGTTATGCGAAGCATATCCAGAATATGCTCCGTCGATTAGAACGTGCCGGGAGTGGTTTGCGCGGTTCAAAAGTGGTGATTTTGATGTGGAAGACAAAGAGCGTCCAGGCCAAGTGAAAAAGTTTGAAGACGAGGAGTTGGAAGCATTACTCGATGAAGACTCGTGTCAAACGCAAGAAAAACTTGCAAAATCATTGGGAGTGACACAACAATCCATCTCCTATCGTTTAAAAGCCATGGGAATGGTTCAAAAGCAAGGAAATTGGGTGCCATACGAATTGAAGCCGAGAGACATCGAACGCCGTTTTTTCACTTGTGAACAGCTGCTTCAAAGGCAAAAACGGAAGGGTTTTTTGCATCGTATTGTGACTGGTGATGAAAAGTGGATTCATTACGATAATCCGAAGCGAAAAAAATCGTATGGTTACCCCGGCCACGCATCAACATCGACGCCAAAGCCGAACATTCATGGCTCGAAGCTAATGCTGTGTATTTGGTGGGATCAGCTCGGCGTGATCTATTATGAGTTGTTGAAACCAAACGAAACCATCACAGGAGCATTGTACCGAACTCAATTGATGCGTTTGAGCCGAGCACTGAAGGAAAAACGGTCGGAAACGGTCGCAAGACACGATAAAGTTATTTTGCAACATGACAACGCTCGGCCACATGTTGCTCAGGTCGTTAAAACCTACTTGGAAACGCTTCGATGGGAAGTCCTATCCCACCCGCCGTATAGCCCAGACATTGCCCCTTCCGATTACCACCTCTTCCGATCAATGACACATGGCCTGGCTGAACAGCATTTCCATTCTTACGAGGAATGCAAAAAATGGGTCGATTCATGGATAGCCGAAAAAAGCACAGATTTCTTTCGACGCGGAATCCGTAATTTGCCAGAAAGATTGGAAAAAGTTGTGGCTAGCGATGGACAATACTTTGAATAATCAATTTGTAACCATTTTTCCATAATAAAGATCGAAATTTTGAAATTTTCAATTTGCGCGGTTTTCAATTTGTCCTCCTAATATCTAATTCAGCTTCATCAGTAACACTTGCGATTTCATTGTCAGTTGGTGGGGTTTCAGTTGATGGTATTCCAGTTTCACTACCAGTTGGTAAATTTCTATGCATATTGTCACTACCCTCACCTTGATTTGTATCGGATGTATTTGGGTTAACCACCACTTCGTCAGTAATTCCATCAGTTGGTTCCTCAGATGGTGCATCAGATGTTTTCAAATATTCCGTATATAGTCGTTTAATTTGGGTTACCGTTGCTGTTGGTGGAACATCAATATCGGCTGCAGTTAAAATGGCAATCATATCGTCTTTCGTAGGTAAAACCATATTGTTCAGCAGTTGGTTTGATTTTTCACACAATGATCAAAATATCCAATTTTTTCCAAAAATATTGTGATATTCGTGCTCAGCATACACGAATTTATCAGATAATCCCACTTCTGAGATGTGATGGCCAAGGATTAAAACCAAATTACTTCAGATTATTATTGATAATTTTTATTTTCGACTGTGATACTGTTAGTCTGTACGCTTTGCTAGTTCACAAGAGAAGAACGAACAAATTCAATCACATTTCAAAAGTGACGCTACTAATACATAAGAAAGTCATTTCAGTTACACACAAATAGGCACTCATATTAACTCAGATCAACTAGCTGCGTGCTCATTGGTAGTTGCCAGTCACATGACACTTCCACTACATAAGTGACTCATTTCGTTTACACACAGACATGCACTCACACTGAAGCAGGTCAGCTAAACCAATGCTCATTGGTGATGACGAATCACATGGCACATTGGTTGAGCCTGGCTGTATTCACAGTATGTAAATGAAATGTCAAATGAACAGATGACAAATAAGATATCTAAATGCCTACAATACTATAATTTATTTTATAAGAATCTCAATTGTGTATACACACCAAATAGAATTTGTAATACAAATACGCATGTAAAAGAAAGAACTTCAAGTTTGTTAGGTTATGTGAATAAGTCATTGTGACATGCGAACCAAGTTAACTCTCCAAAATGAGTGGTGAAAGTGGTGAAAT
This sequence comes from Obolodiplosis robiniae, assembly GCA_028476595.1. Lineage (NCBI taxonomy): Eukaryota > Metazoa > Arthropoda > Insecta > Diptera > Cecidomyiidae > Obolodiplosis > Obolodiplosis robiniae. The sequence continues at coordinate 32,720,184 of CM052015.1, read as the reverse complement.
CATTGAATTTTTTTCTCATGTGTGTTTCGATTTGACATAACAGATTATTCCAGAATATTTTATGAGAAAAAAGTTAAATCATTTATAGAACTACCAAAAATCTATTTGTTATCCTTTGTACTAAATTTTTTATTTAAATTAACCGTAAAAAAAAATGTTGACGAGAGGCAAACGAGCGTTGGATCGCTATTTTGAATTTGAAGGCAAGTTATATCATATTTGAATTTTTTAAAAATCAACACTGTTAAGAAAAATTAAATTAAAAGGAATAATATTCATTCAGGTTCAAGCGAAGGCCAATCGACACCAGAGCAAGTTGAACTTCCAAGGAGAAAAGCAAAAAAATATCCAAGAATTTTCGATGGGAAATATTTTTCTGTTCAAAGTGATATCAATGGAAATATCGAAGCAATCTGTACTGTCTGTGAGGAAGTAAAAAAAGGAAATTTGTTGAGCACAGGCAATTTTTTTAGTCATTTTTTTCATTTGTTACTGACATGAATTCAAATATATTTACTCTCTTTAGGTTGCCACAAAGGCTCTCAACTTTGTGATTGACGGAAATCTATCATTCAATGTGGTGCAGTTGAAGTCATTTGCCGACCTGCTGAACACAGTGAGTGGACGAAAGATTGTGATTCCAAGCCGCCATAAGTTTATGAAAACTTTGGATTCCGAACATAGCAAAGTGAAGGAAGTATTAATCGAAACCTTGAAATATCAAGATCATTTGTGTATAACTGCGGATGTATGGAGTTCGAGGGCGCAAAGTTACTTAGGCGTCACCGTTCACTTTCTTAATAAAGAATTTAAACGCGAGTCGTACGTCTTAGCTTTCAAGCAGCTGCTCACCAAACAAACCTACAAAGAATTGGCCCATGCAATGAATCAAATATTCGCAGAATACGGTATCAAGCAATCACAAATTACAAATATTGTCACAGATGGTGGCTAAAACTTTTGCAAAATGTTTAAGAAATATGGAAAGTCGATTGATGCCGTAGTAACTACATACCATGATGAAGTTTTAAGTGATTTTGACGACGAAGATTGTGAAAATGGAGAGAGTCTCAATGAAGCAAATACCGCGTCATCATTCATGACTGATGCTAATGGAGATGCCCTTGTGAATGAGGTATTATCCTTCGATAGAAATGATAGTGATACTGAAAGTGAACATGCAACAAACGGGCAGACCGATTCATTCGAAGAAGATGCTACTAGCGAAACTGACATTGTTTCATACTTTGCTGATACAATCACAAACAACATCACGGAAGAAGACGATAATATCGAATTTGCGCCACAAAGGCGATGTATTTCCCATATATTGAACCGCTTACCACATGATTTTGAAAATAAATATTTAACTGGTCCTGCAAAGAAGGCGTTTTGTAGCACTTTGAGCAAACTGCACGCGCTATGGGTGTTGGTACGTCGAAATTCACGAGCAAAAACAATTTGCAAACCAGTTTTGGGAAAAATTCTGAAAATCCAAAACGATACGAGATAGAACTCGCGCTTCGATGCTGTCAAAATGTGTACTGAGTCAGGCATCCAAAAGAATTTGAATAAATTAATTCATCAGCTGAAAACTGAGCTCGATTGCATATCCGCGAGAAATCTACAGTTATTAACCCCCCGTGATTTTTCGATTATTGAAAGCTATATTAAGGTTGTTGAGCCGGTCGCCGTATCTCTTGATATCATGCAAGGAGAGGTAAACAGTAGCCAGGGTTACATTTTACCTGTGTTGAATTCCAAAAAATATGTTGATAGCTGAGTGCAAAAAAATGAAGAAAACCAATTCGGAAGGAGAAAGGACAGCCGAGCCAGAGTCCATATCACCCCAAAGTGAATTCATCATTTCATACACGCGATCTCGAGAGCTACATCGAAGAACGTCAATCGAAAGCAAAATCGAATCAGAAGTTTCGAGATATTTATGTGACGTCAGAACTAATATTTCGATTCTGAACGAATATCCCCATGTCCGCGAAGCATACTTCAAATTCAACACAACGCTCTCCTCCTCTGCTCCGGTTGAACGAGTCTTTAGTCAGAGCCTTATGATTTTTACACCTAGAAGAAACAGGCTATCTGCATTACGTTTTGAACAGGCACTAGTAATGAAACATAACCAAAAACTACTGACCGAAACTAAAAGATTGAAAAATTGAAAATTTTCCTTTTTTTTAAATTTAATTGAAATGAAATCTGACGTGCTGATACGCTAATAGCTTTTTTGGTTTTAATTCATTTCACAAAAATATTGTACTGAATCATTTTGTTATTATCTACAAATTATCTTTAAAACACAAATATTGTATATAACGAAAACAAACAGCAAATAAAGATGAAGATAATAGATAACGACACTTTGGAAAGGCATAGTTAGATATAGATAAGATATCATCTTATCTTATCTATCTGTGGCGGACTCACGACTGTCACGACATGACAGAGCGTTGAAATGTCATACGTCACACCACCTCTTACATTCCATCGCTAGCTCGCAAGCAATACACATTGTGTCGTCAAAACTGAATAAATAAAATAAATTTTTCGTACAAGCTTTAAATCAAAGTGTTCGTTTTTATTAAAAATATTCCGAGCATCAGCGAGTGGAATAAATATGTAAGTATTTTTGTATCAACAATTATTCAGGGATACACAACACTACAATTGGTGACCCCGACAAAAAAAACGAAAAAGACAAAAAGTTTGACAATATACAAAATTCATCGAAAATAAAAAAACCATCGAAATAATACAAAAAACATCGAAATAATACAAAAAATATAATACAGAAAGAAAAATAATACAAAAATAACATAATACAAAAAATAAATGACTAAAAATTAACATACATCAGAGAAACAGCTAAACACATGTGGCACAAAAACACACAGCGGCAAAAGAAACAAAAAACGAATGTGTAAAAAGGTGCACCAAAAACAATATAAAATTGAAAAATACTTACGAAAATAAAATATTCAGTCAAAAAATAACAAGGACAATAAATAATTAACAAAAAATAATTCAATTTGGGACCCGATGATCATCGATTAAAAAATTCAAACATCAACGAGGAGCGCATTGGATTTCCACAAAGAAGCGAAAGCACGTGGCGAAGAAAGACGTCATACACACGACCGAATAGGATCGCAACAAGCAAGGAGGCGCACACCAGATACGTACTTAGTTTTTTTTCTTGCAAATAGGGCCATAGTTTTTTCAAATCCAAATTTAACGTAAATTAAAATAAATTTTTTGTTTTGACAATTTTTTTTGAATAAATTAAGCAATTTCATACACTTTTCACTAATGAACGTACGTAGGAAGAACGAGTGGTAGTAAAATTTTTGATAAATCATTTGCAATTCAAAACAAAATACAATTTCAAAAAAAAATATTTTTTGTGATAGACTTTCTTCGGTAATTTCTTGTTCGTTCACACATTTTCCAAGGGGAAAAACATCAGTTCAGTTAGTAGTCTCATTTATTTGAAAATTTTAACGGACTGAATATTCCGCCAATTTCTCTGATATTTTTCGCAATCGTATCGAGTCATAAACATTTTTATAAAATATGGTTCTCACACATTCACCAACCCGTGAAAATAACGACAATAACACAAGTTTGGAAGAACAATTAGCCAATCTTCAGGCCAGATATGATTCATTACGGCAATCGATTCCAATTGCGACTGGTGAATACGCGACCACAGCAATTTCGGGAGAGGGCAGATCGGAAATCTTTAAAGTTTCAACAAAAAGTCCACCTTTTTACCCGCAAAAACCGGACTTATGGTTCATGCAAGTCGAAGCACAATTTCGAAACAATGGCGTCAAGGTGGATCAAACCAAGTACGATATAGTTATCTCATCGCTTGACCCGATGTACCTTGACGTTATTGCTGACGTCATGCGAAATCCACCAGACACCGGTAAATACGAAAAAATTAAATCGATTTTAACACGAGAATACGCGCACTCACAAGAAAATCGTTTAAAGCAAATCCTTCATGGAATTGAATTAGGCGAAAAGAAACCGTCCACTCTTTTAAGAGAAATGCGTGAGGTTTCCAAGGTGATGCTCAATGATGAAATTTTGGAATCATTGTGGTCGTCAAAACTCCCACAAACAATGCGCGCCGTTATTGCACCTCTGAACGTCAGTATCACACAGAAAGCGGAGAGTGCAGATAAAATTGCCGACATAACAAATTTCCAAACGTCCGCAGTCACGCAAAAAACGGCAGAACCTCAAAGCGAGATTCACGAAATAAAGGGTCAGATCGAAGTTTTAACGCAAAAACTTGACAGAATTTCACGACAATTTGAACGCTCTCGCTCACGTTCGCGAACACAATCCGGTGGATTTAGAAAACGAAACGACAGTCCGGGCACTGTTTCAAAAAAAGTATATGAACAGTGCTGGTATCACTTTAAGTTCGGTGATGACGCAAAGAAATGCACCGATTGGTGCAAACATAACAAAGTTTCAAAAAACTAAAAGCTTCGTTGTGTAGTACGGCAAACCCGACGATCCTCAACAACCGCCGTCTTTTTGTACACGATCCGCTCACCAATTTAAAATTTCTTATTGATACTGGTTCGGATTTGTCGATTATTCCACCTTCAAGGGGGGACACACAGAGCAAATCCGACAATTTCATCAGGCTATACGCAGCCAATGGTTCCATAATAAAAACCTACGGTTTCAAAAACATTTCCATATCATTGGGACTACGTCGGAATTTCAATTGGAATTTCATAGTAGCAGATGTCACTAAGCCAATCATCGGTGCAGATTTCATTACGCATTACCAATTATTAATCGATCTGGGTAATCGCAAGATTATCGACACAGAAACAAACATTAAAATGTTGCCAGATCAGTCGACCCCCGAAATTTAAATATTACCACGATAAATGTTCAACATATCGATTCACTCGATGAGCAATACGCAAAAATCGTAAGGGAATACCACGATTTGACAATTCCACATTTCGATAAACTCGACATTCAACGATCTCACGGTATTTTTCACCACATTGAAACAGGGGGTAAACCCATTTTCTCAAAAGCCCGACGTTTAGCTCCGGAAAAATACAAAAAAGCAAAGGAGCATTTCGAAGCCATGATCAAATTGGGAATTTGTAGACCCTCTAAATCACCATGGTCAAGCCCTTTACACATTGTGCCCAAGACAAACGGCGACATAAGACCATGTGGCGATTATAGACGATTAAATGCCATTACAATTCCAGACCGCTATCCAGTGCCAAATATTCGAGATTTCACGATCGGACTGGATGGTTGCACAGTTTTCTCAAAAATCGATATCACGCGTGCTTATCACTACATTCCAATTCACGAAGAGGATATTCCAAAGACAGCAATCATTACTCCTTTTCGTCTCTTCGAATTCACTTCAATGCCATTTGGTCTGCGAAACGGCTCACAAACCTTTCAACGATACATGGATCGAATGTTGGCAGATTTGCCTTTCGTTTTCACTTTCATAGACGATGTTCGCATCGCATCAAAGAATCACGAGGAACATGTCGAGCACATCAAAATTGTTTTGGACAGATTTCGCCAAAATGGCATAACGATCAATATGGACAAGTGTCTATTGGGCAAGTCAGAAATGCTGTTCCTCGGCTTCATCGTGAATCAACACGGAATTAGACCAAATCCGGAAAAAGTCAAAGTACTGCGTGATTTTATGCGACCAGACGTGGCCAAAGACTTACGCACTTTCATAACCGCTATGAATTTCTATCGTGAGTGCATCCCAAACATAGTCGAGGCACACAGCAAACTTCAAAAACTTATCAAGGGAAATGTCAAAAATGACAAAAGACCAGTCGAATGGAACGATGAGGCCATTGAGGCTTTCGAAAATTGCAAAACTCTTTTGACTAATGCAACACTGTTAGCCCACCCATCATCTTCAGCACCCATATGTTTACACGTAGACGCTTCGAATTATCGCATTGGAGCAGGTCTCCACCAATTTCGAAATGGTTGTCTCGAACCACTTGGTTTTTATTCCAAAAAAATGACCGACACTCAAAAGAAATACAGTACGTACGACAGAGAACTACTCGGCATTTACCAAGCACTCAGACATTTCCTACCAACAATTGAGGGGCGAAAAATCACGATTTACACCGACCATAAGCCATTAATTTACATGTTCACAAAAAAACTCGAAAAAATGTCACCGAGACAACTCACGCATATAGATTTCATTGGTCAACATACCACCGACATTAGACACATATGCGGAAAAGAAAACATTATCGCTGATATGTTGTCTCGTGTTGACGGACTTGAAACTGATGAGATCCAAACAATCGATTTCAAAGAATTGTCGTCCGAACAAAAGAATGATCACGAGATTCGTGAAATAATTAATGAAAATAACACGTCACTAAAATTGAAAAAGTACCAAATACCGGGAACAGACATGGACATTTATTGCGACATATCAACCGGTAAGCCAAAACCATACATTCCAAAAAAGATGAGAAAGAAAATTTTCAATTCACTCCATAATCTATCACACCCGGGCATCAAATCTACAATTAAAATGATAACCGATAGATTCACCTGGACGGGCATTAATAAAGATTGTAGAGTCATGGCACAAAGCTGCATTCCATGCCAGAAATCAAAAGTCACACGACACAATAGCCGACCATTTTCGAAATTTTTAGTCCCAAACGAACGATTTAGCCACATAAACATTGATTTGGTTGGTCCTTTACCACCATCACAGGGCTATCGCTATTGCCTTACATGCATTGATCGTTTCACGCGATGGTGCGAAATTATACCAATTGTGGACATAACGGCTAAAACGGTGGCCAATGCTTTACTCAGTGGTTGGATAGCTCGTTTCGGCATTCCAAGAAATATAACAACCGACAGGGGGCGACAATTCGAATCCAATTTGTTCAATGAATTAGCAAAATTTTTGGGAATAAAACATTACCGAACCACGGCTTATCACCCGCAAGCTAACGGAATGATAGAGCGTTGCCATCGTACGATCAAGGCTTCGATCAAATGTCATGAAACAAAAGATTGGGTCGGTGCCTTACCTCTGATTTTGCTGGGCCATCGATCAACGCATAAGCCAGACATTAATGCCACTCCGGCCGAAATGATTTACGGTTCTTCAATCCTCTTGCCAGGAGAATTTTTCGATCACACACAAAGAAAACAAGACGAAGACGAATTTGTCGAAACAATCAGAGAGGTTTTCAGAGCAGTAAAACCAGTTCAAGCTTCTGATCATAATACACGAAAGCGTTCCTTCATTCAGAAAGACCTAAAAAGCTGTACTCACGTTTTTCTTCGAAATGACGCAGTCTCACCGCCGCTCACGGCACCGTATAAGGGCCCGTATAAAATTATTAGGCGAAAAGAAAATACGTTTATCATTCAAATTGAAAATCAAGAACAAGAAGTCACTATTGATCGTTTAAAAGCAGCTCATTTAACGAAAGAGCAATGTGATAATTTTCCAAAAAAAGACGATAACATTAAAGACACAAATAAGATTAAGAGAAAAGAACCAATCATTGCAAATGTACCTGATGGTAATAAAAAAATTAAGACTAAAAAGCTTACATTCAACCTCAGGAAAAATACTGTACATAACATTAAACCACACACAACTCGTTCTGGTAGGGTAGTTAAGACTCCAGAAAAATATTTTTCGTGACAAGGTCACTGGAAGGGGGGTAGTGTGGGGGACTCACGACTGTCACGACATGACAGAGCGTTGAAATGTCATACGTCACACCACCTCTTACATTCTATCGCTAGCTCGCAAGCAATACACATCGTGTCGTCAAAACTGAATAAATAAAATAAATTTTTCGTACAAGCTTTAAATCAAAGTGTTCGTTTTTATTAAAAATATTCCGAGCATCAGCGAGTGGAATAAATATGTAAGTATTTTTGTATCAACAATTATTCAGGGATACACAACACTACATATCTTTATCTTATCTATCTTTATCTTTTTACAACACTGCTTATAATTAAATTCAAACTTACACGATAATAATTTAACTTATAAACTATATTTTAATAATGTTTTTCATCATTTTTCCCTTTTTAGACAAAAATTAGTTTTGTATGCGTTCATTATTCATTAGATTTCTTTTTGTTTAATGCTTAATCTAATGTATAAATTGTATATAAATTTTCTTTGTATAATTATTGTATAACTCGCTCATTACACTTTGGGTTTTTTTTTTCTTTATCAGTTATTCAATTCTTTTTCTTCATTCCAAAATTTATTTACGTTTTTTTTTTAATATTTTTTTTTTTTAGTTTTTTTTTTTTATAATTTTGTTCTGTATTTTTGTATTCGATCTTTGTGTATTTTGTATGGTTTCCCATTTTCTAGCTTTACAATCACGTTTGAATGATCTATATCTAGAATTTCAAATGGTCCATCATACATTTGCTTAAATTTAGTATATGGTTCTTTCTTTATTTTTATTTTGTCTCCTATTTTTACATCAATTGGGTTTGCATTTTGATCGTAATTCAATTTAGATCTGCGTTTAATTTTTTCTATTATTTGCTTCGCATGTTCATTAGCAACTTGTAACTTGTATTTCGCTTCTGCCATGCAATTGTCTATATTGTAAAGTGGATCTATTGTACCATTAGATATTTCGTGTAACATATTCGGTCTTCTCGCGAAAACTAATTCGAATTAGGGTTTGGAAACGTTTTAGAAAAAAAAAACGCAAACACAAAAAAAAACGTTTATTTAACGCACAGCAGCGCCACCGTTTGTATGTCAGTGTGGAGAAAAAAACGCGCGCTGAGAAACGTTTTATTTGGTTATGTCAATTCTCGTTCTTTTTGGTTTGACGTTCCAGTGTGCAGACAGCTAAAATATCATAGTTCAACAAATTCGTAAAAACACAGAAAAAAAGCATATTTTTCATTAAAATTTATCATTCAAGCTCCGAGCAAAACAAACAAAAAAATGTTTTTTGCCGTAATTTTGGTGGAGAGTCGTGTATTACTCACAATTCCAGCATCATGGGCGTACAAATTGGATTTCGTAAGAAACTTTAAAAGTGGTTTGCGACAGTGGCGCAATAAAGTGATTTTTTACTCGCCGGATATTTTGGCTGACCCAAATTTTCGATTGGAGATTCAAAATGAATTTGTTGAAGACAAAGAAGCATGTTACATGGCCAACATTTTGGGATCGTTTTATACAGCCGATGATTTTGACGCTTATTTGGCAAGACGTCGTCATATTTTACCGGCAATTTATGCTGAAGGACGTATTTCACAACAAGATTCTGAGCCAGAAACTGTTGTACAAGTCGAAGATACATTGATCCGAGTCAAACAAGAAAATCAAGACGGAATAAATCGTATTCAAGATGATTTTGTCGATTTGACAGCCAATGATAGCATTGGGAGTGAGGATGAAGTGAATAACAATTCAAGCAACCAAAATCCATGAAGATGATTTGCATGGTATTGAATTTGCTGCGAATGACGACAGTGACGTGGCCAACACAAATAACACAACGGAAACTTGCGAATTAGATGGAAATGGTGATGACAAAGAATCTGACTCAATCGAAACTAACTCCGATGGAAATGGTGCTAACAATGATCAAGTGGGCCACGTTGCACATGAAAATGATTTAGACGAACACACACACACATACTCAGATGGCGAAGGTGATATTGAAGTACAAAAACCAAATGAACGCGACACTGACGCTGCCAATTCATCTGACGAAGAAGGAATTTTTCCAGTGGGCAGTTTAATTCCGATGCCAATGCAGCTGAAATCCGAAGATGAATTGTCAGGAACAATTACATACCAGATACGGGTAATTATTATTATAATAAAAATAATTTAGAACTCGACTTGAGTTGATTTATTATATCAAAATGATTTTCTTTCAAATAGGAAAACAATGATCGCTACTATCCAAAGGCCGATGTCACTATTCTTGATTCAGTTGTGGACACTTCGTTTCTATGGAACACGATACCTCTTTACAACAACAAGGAAAATGACTTCATGTTTATTCAATTTCTTTTGATCGATATATTCGGCGGTGAACAACTTGCAAAGGGCAACATTTTGGATGGTGAAAAGTTGCGTTTCATCAAAGAGCTTCTGGCAATACGTGTGAAAGAGGATGTTGTACGCTTGAATAACTTTGATATGTATGCCAAATGCATAATGGAACAATTCAAAGCAAAGTCCGAATTGGACAAATAATTTTATCTACCATAGAATGGATCTAAAATAACAAAAGATTTTTTCATGACGCTTTAATCCCAAAGTATTTCAAACAGACAACATTATTTTCGTTTGTCCATTTTTAACATTTAACTATTAATCAAATTACGAAAGAGATTTTCATATAAAAATGTACAAGTTAGCTATTTATATGTTGGATTCTGATATTTATATGTTGAATACAAAAATATAGCAATACTAATCAAGGAATTTCATTGAATCACATTCGATCTCGAAATAGGAAAAATAGATAAGATGTTTTTGGTATTTTTTCTCAGAGAGTTTAAATAAACAAAAAGTGATGCCAAATAACACTGTGGAACAAATTTCAACTTTTCCAATATGCTGCATTGATCTATACTGATCCTAAAAGTGGACCACCGACTGAGTTCAACGCGCATTGTCAGACTTCCAGGTTAGGTCATTTTTCTTTATTATTCACTTTCAAAATTTGCTAATTTCGATGCAAAATTTGTGAAATTTTGTATGGGGACTATGCTCATTTCTCAACCGATCGCCATGAAACTTTCAGAATCACATTTTTTGGGGAGGATAATTATCCACACCAAGTTTCAGGCGTTACTATGCGATGGATCCATCAACGCATTTGAATCCATCGCTCCAGTTTTTTGCCTTTGTAGCGTTTCTCCATAGAAGAAGGACAGAGAGTTGAGAAAAGCTCGAGTACTGAGAAGTGATGTCAAAGTTACCGGATATCGTTTTCGTGAAGAAAGATTTGTGCCGTATTTTACAGCATCCGAAGATAACAAACATGCGTATTGCAACCATGTGAATGGTTTAATGAATGAATTTAACATTGACTACGATTCAAAAGATTGGCGTCTCTTTATCGTTAATTCTAAAAGTGCTCTAAAGGTGTTTTGTTGTATCATGACAATAGTTTGAAGCCAGTTCTTGTGTTTTATGGCATAGAATTGACTGAAACCTATGTGTTGATTATTGAAAGATTGCTTCTGTTCTATTGAGTAGCTAGATAATTACTGACTTTATTTTATAAAGATTTCTTTTCATAGACTAATGACAATATTCTAAAAGCTAACTAGACCCAACATCTTCCCTTCTAAAAATGAAATGATGGAATAATTCTTATTTTAAATTTAATTCATTTCATTTTCAAACAATGTAAAGAAAGATAAACTTGAATCTTCATTCGTATAATCTGTGTAACGAGTTTTAATTTGATTTGCGTGAGCTCGAACAATTCTATCTTTTGTTGATACTGAGTAGTTAACTTCTCCTTTTTTATCAATGATCCATCCTCCTTCCCAATGACAAGAATTTCTCTTATGAATCATGACGAAAACTGTATCGTCAATGTTGAACGTTCGATTTATAGTTCCGTGTTTTTTATTGAATTGTTGTTCCATTTGTTTGTTGCCTTTGTTATTTGAAGTTTCAGGTGGTTTCAACAGATCAAATGTTGAACGAATTTTTCTGCCAAGTAAAATTTCTGCCGGAGATTTTTGATCTGGACAGTTATTGTTTGGTGTAGAGCGATAAGTTTTCAGAAAAACTTCCAAATTTTCGTCAGCATTGCCTTCATCCTCAAGTTTTTTTCATTGAACGTTTGAAAGTGTCAGCGAATCTTTCAGCTTGACCATTTGACATTGGTGAATATGGGCTTGTTAAAAAGTGTCGAATTCCCTTAACATTGTACCAGGATTGAAATTGTTCAGCAGTGAACTGTGTTCCATTATCAGAAACTATTTCACGTGGAGCTCCAAAACGAGCAAAAATTGAGTTTTGATTATTTCTATCCATTTTGAAAATGCATCAACAACGATGAGAAAATAGAAATTTCGATTAGAACCAGCATAATCGAGGTGCAGTCTTTCCCAATGTTGTGATGGAATGGGCCAAGAGTGTAGTTCGGTTTTAATTGGTGCTTTTCCTGATAATGCACAATTTGAACATCTTTTGACGAAATTCTCAATTTCCTTATCAATGTTAGCCCAATAAACGTGTGATCGTGCAAGGTTTTTCATGCTTACAATTCCAAGATGACCGCGATGGAGTTGATTCATGATAATTTGCTTTGTAAAGCGGATGGAATAACGATGCGATCACCAAACAAAACTAGGTTATTCGAAACTGACAGCATACTGCGACGTTGATAAAATTGATTGAAAATTTCATTGTCAATTGAGGAATACGATTTCCAGTCATATGTGATGTAATCAATCAATTTTTGAATGAATGAGTCTTTCGAATATGCTTCACAAAGTTGTTTGTAATTTACTGGAATCGGTTGAATAATTTGTTTCACAATTGTAAAAATGTCTTCTTCCAAACGCATTGATGCGATGTTAATCGAATCATCTGGAGCTTTATGTTGATGAATGAGTCTTGATAGAACGTCAACGTAGGCAAATGATTCTGTGTTGATAAAATTGATTGAAAAATCATAGCCAAGTAAGATAGTAGCCCAACGAAGTAGACGATTCGCAGTGTGAATTGGAATGCCTTTTTTATTGCTAAATATTGATAGAAGTGGTTTATGGTCTGTTTGCAAAGTGAAATGTCGACCATAAATGTACTTGTGGAATTTTTGAATTGTAAAAATTAGCCCAAGACCTTCTTTTTCAATTTGACTGTAGTGTTTTTCAGCTCCTTGAAGCGATCTAGCTGCAAAACAGATGGGTTTGATTGAGTTATCTGGCATTCGATGTTGAATTGAACCTCCAAGACCTTTATCAGATGCATCAGCAGAAACGATGATATCAAGTTTTGGATTGTAATGAGTGAGCAGGAGCTCTGAACTGAGTGCTTTTTTGAGTTTATTGAATGCAGCGTTGCAATTTGATGGCCAATTCCAGGCAGTGTCTTTCTGTAATAGTTCATTCAAAGGTTGAGTGAGTTTATTTAGACTAAGAACGAATTTGCCATAAAAGTTGATTGTTCCCAGAAAAGAACGTAGTTCTGTGATGTTTGTTGGTTCTGCCATTTTTGAAATTGCTTCAATGTGTTCTGGATCTGGTTTGATGCCATCTTTGTTGATGATAACACCAAGGTACTTGATTTCGGAGAGTGCAAAATTGCATTTCTCTAATTTGATTCGTAGTCCAAATTCATATAATCGTTCCATTAAAGCGATGAGTGCTTTGTCATGGCTTTCTTTGGTATTGCCAAAAACGAAAAGATCGTCCATGTAGCAAATTACGCCTTGTAGATTTGCTATTAACTTATCCATTATTTCTTGAAAAATAGTTGCAGCAGTTTTGATTCCAAATGGTAAACGATTGTATTTAAACAAGCCAACATGAGTGCTTATTGTTGTTAGTTGTTTTGAGTCATCGTCCAATTCGATTTGAAGGAAAGCATCAGACAAATCGACGTGAGTGAAAAAAGTTGAACCGTTTAGTTTGGAGAAATAATCTTCAGGTAGTGGAAGTGGATAATGATGATTTTCGAGTGATTCATTTGATCCAGTTGAGAAATCACCACAAATTCGAATTTCTCCCGTTTTCTTCGGCTTGACAACTATCGGCGCAGCATTATTTGCTATCGTTATCGGTGAAATAACTCCTAAATTTTGAAGTCGATTCAATTATTTTTGATGAGTGGTTGAATAGCGAATGGTGCTGGACGAGCTGAGATGAATGGTGGAGAGGCATTCGGTTTGAGAGTTAGATGAGCTTTGAAATGTTGACATTTACCCAAACTTTTTTCGAAACATGATGCGAAATTGTTTTTAAGAAAACTTGCATAGTTTTTGTGATCACTAATACCGAAAACGTTTTCTTTGACACAAAAATCATCGATACGTTGTTTCCATAGATTGGATTTGCTGAGTAAATCATTTCCGAAGACGTTTATATCGTTGTTTGTAGACACATAAATTGTTGTTTAATGCGGTTGATTTTTGAAAGTACCAGTGCAATCAACTTGACCAATCATGGAAAGAGAATTTCCAGATGCATCATTTGGACTCAAAGTAGTTGGATTCATTTTGAGATTCATTTTGTCACAACTATCTTTTGAAATGACCGAAACGTCTGCTGCCGAATCAATTTGAAGTCTGATTGGTTTTGAATCAAAGTGAACATCGATGAATTTCCGAGTTGACAATTTTTTTACTTTGTGAATAAAAACTGGAGCAACTTTCTTATTCTTCTAAACAAGATGTTCATTTTTCTCTTTCTTTTCCTTCGATTCACTGTCACTTTTGGTCGATGTAGATGGATTATTCGAGTTATTTGAATTCTTTTTCTTCAAACAACTTTTTTGGTAATGTCCCTTGATCGAACAGAAGTTGCAAATAGCATCACGAGCTGGACATTCTGGTCGAGGATGAGGTTTGCCATTGCAATGCCTGCAAGAGCTTGAGTTGAATAATGTAGAATTTGAGTTTTTGAACTTATTTTTGAAAATATTTTGTTGATCGAAGAAACCATTTCTGAGTCTGGCGTTTTTTGAATCATCGCTGAATCTTTTTTCAAGTTCATGAGGCAATCATATTCATCAGCAAGTTTTTCAAGTGTGATTCTGTCATGTTCGCTGTAAAATTTATTGAAAGTAGCTTTGTCCTAACATCGAGGTCTGACCAGAGTCCGGCAGTAATTTTGAGAGCTATTAAATAACGTGTCGTTTTTTAATCGAATTATGTAATCCCCTTTTGTAATCCGAATATTACTCCGACACGTTATTTAACAGTAATTTGTAATTGCAATCCGGTATTACTTCTCCGATTATGTGCGCGGCTTTTTAGAGCTCTTGAATGAAAGAGAGTGAGATGCAGAGAGAAATTGAGACTGCAGAATCGGTTGAAGCCATATAGCCATTCTCCAGCATTCTTACTTTGATTGTGTTCACTAAATTGTGCATCGAGCTCCCATATCTCATTCTAAATACTGGTAAATGTGCTAAAACAACAAATAATATTTCCATGTATAATATATATGTATGTATATAACAAATGTAATCGGAGAAGTAATACCGGATTGCAATTACAAATTACTGTTAAATAACGTGTCGGAGTAATATTCGGATTACTCGATGCGTTATTTAACAATAATTTGTAATTGTAATATCAGATTAGTAATTTGCCGGACTCTGGGTCTGACTTTGATTTCATGCCACTGATGTAAATTAAATATTTGAATTGTTCCGAAGTCATTTTTAAAAATTGAAAATTTTCGCAACTTTTGTTCACTAATCCCATGTACGAAAGATTGTTCATGTCATCATTTTATTGTAATTGCAAACATTTGAAACGAAGATGGAATAATGATTCGTGACGACCGAAAATTTTCGTGAGTTTGATGATGGTTTCAGAGAACGAAAAATCTGATGGAACATTCGGCAAAATGAAATTCACATACTTGCTGTGACTTTGAGTGTCTAATTTGCGAATTAAAAGACGAACTTTGGCTTTATCGTCGAGATTTTTTTGCGTCTTCCAAAAATAAATCTTTGTATCTGTTATACCAATTTTCGAAAGTTGAGTTGTTATTGATGTCGTAGGTGAATTCTGTGATGGAGTTCGACAATGATTCGATGAGGAATTCCGTTTCGGTTTTCGCTCGAGGTGCTCCAACAAAACCTTCACTGCTACTGGTTCCATTTCCAACATTATTGAGCAATTCTAGCATTCTGACGATTGTGTTTTGAGTACTGGAGTGGCGTTCTTCTTGTTGTTGAAGATAGTTATTGAAAAAGGTGATGAACGAGTCTTCACTTGACAATTGAGTTCCGCTTGTCATTTTTTTTTTTCTTTTTTGTGGTTCGAATTAAGTTGTCGCCAAATTATTGAGTATTGAAAGATTGCTTCTGTTCTATTGAGTAGCTAGATTATTACTGACTTTATTTTATAAAGATTTCTTTTCAAAGACTTATGACAATATTCTAAAAGCTAACTAGATCCAACATTATCTAATTACAACGACGCCATCGTCACTGACCAATCAGCGTGTGATACGTGTCGTGTGACATTTCGCACGACGCTCAACTGGCGCGCTTGAGTCAGTCGCGCACTAACCTCCTAACATACAACGTCGACACAAGTCGCAACTCACTCATCATTATCCCTACTGACAAAATGTATGGAATACTTCCAAAAGATTTCCGAAATATTACGGAAAATATTCCAAAATTATCTGGAAATTCACTTGGAAATCCGAATATTTTTCAAATCGAACGTTTGGATTTTTTTCCGTATGATTCCAATATTTTCCAAAAGTTCAAATTTTCTATCATTTCGTTGAAAATTGCTTTATTAATCTTATTACTGCAACTGAAGTATAATAATAATAAGAAGAATAACGGCACAGTATATATTTAGGATGATTGGTCATTGCAAATACTACTGTGACTTAAAGGCAGCAAGTTACTAAGTATCAGAGCATACAAATAATTTTTGAACGAAAGGTTGAAGCTAATAACGATTTTTTCTTTATTGTATAAATTTAATTTCCACGAAGTTCCAGTCATACTTGAATATTCAAGCTTACTATAAAACAGTAATGCTACTCATTATATGCAACCTTTAAATTCAAGTAACAAAACATCAGAGAAAATTGCAAGAAAAACTCAAAGAAATTAAACATCGATTGTGCTTATTTTTTGCATTATGAAACGAATTCATAATCTATTTCATGAATTCATATTATTTCATGTGTTGAATTTTTTGTGTTTGAAATGACACGGTACCAAAATTATGCCCTCAATATATCGGTGAATTGTAGAAGTCGAATTGATTGATTTATTTCTTTCTCGAAGTCGATTTGATTGGATGTACAGGTACGGGTAATTGCTGTTTCATTTTCCTTTTACACTGCCGCTGTGATAGAAAATAAACTTCTTCGAAATCACTTTTGAATTTGTAGGGTTTGCGCAACTGGAAGTTATTTCTATTCTGACGTCTTAACTGGACGTGTTTTGGATTCCCTTTGAAACCATGTAAATTTTCGTTGTGAATTCCTGAATGAGAAATAGCAGAAAAAACGAATAATGAATAAACTGGAAAAATTCATAATTTGATAAAATACGATATGAATGGCTGAGAATAATCATGACTCAAATTCTTTTCACATGCAAGAGTGAAACTTAAAAAAAAGTCGGGGCAAAAACGAAACTTGAAATAAAAATACTGAAAACTGAAACTGAAAATAAAAATACTCAAGAGTGAAACATGTGCGGATATTTTGTGTTTTTTTTTTTTGAGTTTCAGTTTTTCGTATTTTTTTTCAAGAATCACTCTTGAGTGTGTTTTATTTACGTTTCTTTCTTGCAGAATGATTTTTTTATGATTCACTCTTCAAACTTAATTTTTTTAAGTTTCCATTTTCCCAATTTTTTTTTTCATGTTTCAATTTTTTTCAAAAAAAACGCATGTGCATGTAAAATATAGTTACCTTTAAATTACTTGTGCTACTCACATTTTCCGCAGCTTCAAGTAAAACATACTCAATAAAATTATAGCGAAATTTCCATCAAATCTCTATAGAAATAACAATTATTTTCCATTTTGCTCAAGTTTTATTTAATATTTTTTCAAAATCAAGTGAAGAATACATGCTTTCTTTACATTACAAATTTTCTTCTTTTCCATCTTCTTATTCGTCATCATCTGACTGAGCTAACGAGTAATCTAAGTTGTTTGAGTCAGTTTTGGTAAACTTTAAAGTTCGATAAAATTCGTGATAACTTTCCAGTATGTACTTTAATAAAACTTGAAGGTCATTGTATTTTTGTTTACTGATTTCGTGGCCATTTGGATATAGTTCCATCAAATGTATTTCTTGCATGTTAGTCAAAATTCCTCTTTTCTTGATTGACACATGTTTGATTGTATGAATGCTTTCGACATTGTATTCTTTGATGCTTTATGTGAATGGATCATTGCAATCATAAATGATGGACTGGATATTAAACCAATTAATTTTTTCACCATCGATCGTAATCTTTCTATTAAAAATGATGTCTTCCAAAGATTTAGAAGAGTAAAAATGTTCTTTTAACATTTCATTCACTATATATTGAGGTTCTTTTTTTCGATTGACGCCTTATATTAATCCAGTGTTGAGGGATAAATACATTTTCTGTTAGTCTCCTTTGTTTTTCAATAAGAGCGAAACTACGGTCACAATTGTTCATAGAGTGGCCTGACATGAAGAACCTTTGTTCAATTCTTTCCAGAAATGGTAGTTTTTTATCAGCAAGAAACTTTTTAAGCATTAAACTTAGCTTTATGTTGCGATTTTGCCCACCACAGGCATCACTATTTAAAATTATTTTGGTTGTATCGATCGCAACATGAACTAAAATATGACGATAAAGGCATGAAGCTATTTCTTGTGCGCCTCTTGATGCTGTCGATTCGTTCCATACATACATGAAAGCCTGATTTTTTATCTCATCATAGATGCAAAGATTAAACAGCCAAAGTTGTCTTTTATAATATGCCTCATTAGTAGATAAGGATGGAATTTCCAAAGCCCGTTGCAAATCAAAAGTTAATACTACGACTTTTTCACTGCCTTTCATTTTAATGCATTCCTTTTGTTCCTCTTTTATTGACTCGGCGATAGCTAAATGAAGTCTTTTTTCATCTAGAAGCGCATTTTGTTGCTCATATGTTATCGTGGTTGATTGAAGACTAACTTTCAGTGTATCGCATTTCTTACATGAATCAACCACTAAACAATGAAAACTTAAATTGAATTGAGTATTAAAAATTTCGCGGAATTTCCATTGAGACAAACTTTTTTTTTTGAAATTGACATAATAAATTGTATTCCCGATACATTCGGCGTATATTTAAATATGGACTCAATTACTTTTTATTTGAACGGGTTGAACTATAGTGGGATTCATAGGCCGGAAATTTATTAATAAATGCTTTAAGAAAAGTAATGTCCGATTCAGCGGTTTTTCTTGTTGGAAAATTACCGCGTGTTACAAAGTATTTTGGTTTTGTAACAAGGATGGTTCGATTTAAGTTCGAATAGAAACTATTTTTGTTTGTTGCTTATTGTTGAAGCAAGACTGAGTTTATTATTTTGAAACTGATTTTTACAAGAAATCTTAACTCTATTTATACTGATTTTTGCCTGATTTTTGCCGAGTACAAATCCCCACTTGTTACATTAGACGTGAGATTTGTACTTCGAAAATTGATTAAAAATTCTAATAGGACAATTCATATGCCGATGAAAGAGTGCCGCTTAAACAGAAAGGCCCTTCGCTAATCAAGCGTGAAATTAACTTGTTTTGTTAACTGAAAATATGTAATGGACCGACCTATTCTGTTATCAATTTCTACTAATGAATTGGTTTTAGAAATGGGCTGAGCTCTCTCATTTGCATATTAAAATTAATATTTTACGACTATTTTATGACCCGCAAATTTTACGACTTTGTAGTTGGTGTTTACGAGTCAATGAATAGCCGACTCATGGTTATTGTTTACGCGAGCTGATGCGCGCACAGATTTTACGCATTATTTGGTGACGCAATTCATTCACGCATGCGAACCAGTATTTCGCTCCAAAGCTTGTTGGTAACAGTATAAATAAATCGATATCAATTTGATTTGGTCATGAATTTGTTGAAAATTGATACTTTTTTCGGAAAATTTGTATGGGAGGTACTCGAAAAACACAAGATATCATTATGAAACTTTGCTTAACTTATTTTTATCCCAAAAAATGGATCGTGGCAAAATTTCATAACGATTTGTGCCTTTTTTCGTATAGTTGTAGTGTAAACCTATATATTTTTTTAATACAAAATTGGTAAAATTCAAAATTGAATATCTCAGTTCAATGACCTAACTTTGGCCTCGGACTAGGCGCATTTTTCTTGTCTTGACGTCTACTTTACAGATCGCATTATGAGATCTCTGGACTTTCTTTACTGTTGTACTGTGTAATGAGAATGACCAAATTGACCGCGCAAAATATTAAACGATGATAATATATTTAATAAATGTCGACTCGGATGATGATTATCATGAAAACTCTTACCAATCTTCTTCAAATCGGCAGCCTGATAAAGCATGAGTTGAACTCGGCACGGTCGAAAACAGCACAGCCAACAATGCACGCTCAGTCAGATGCGAAATTATGCAAAAGAAATTATAAAAATAACACAATAACATTATTCACGAATATTTGGGCATGCGAAAGCTCTGTGCAAAGTGGGTGCCGCGCGAGCTCACAATCGACCAAAAACAACAACGTGTTGATCACTGAAAACGATGGCAAAAATACATGAATCGGGCTCCGAATTGCTTCCCCACCCACCGTATTCTCCAGGTCTGACCCCCAACGACTATTGTCTGTTCGCAGACCTCAAGAGAATGCTCTCCGAAAAGAAATTCAACACTAAACGCCGAAACGGAGGCCTATTTTGAGGCAAAACCGAAAGAGTACTATAAAAATGGTATCGAAAAGTTGGAAGATCGCTATAATCGCTGTATCGCCCTCGAAGGCAACTATGTTGAATAATGAACATGAATTTTTCCAAAAACATGTTTTTTTCTTAGTTAGGACAGAGACTTATCTACCAAACTTTTATGTTTTGAGCAACCTCAAAACAAAAATCATTCTTAATTCGGCTGAAGATAATGCTCACATTGAAAACGTGGAGTTCCTTTTTATCAAAATTTTAACTCGTACTACAAAATTGATTTTTGGATTTGATTATCGTGCACCACGATGCAATTCTGAAAATACGCGTAAAGAATTTGATTTGATAATCTCGACTGTTGCACATGAGCAAAATGTGTTAATAGCTTGCGATTTCAATATTAATTTTCTAAACAATCAAAATGTAGCTACCGTATTAAACTCGAATTTTGCACTCAACTTTGATTTAATTAATGATAGTTGTCCGACGCATTGGTGGCCGGGCAAACTACCATCACAGATAGACTTTATTTTCAGTAATAATATCAATCGGGTAAATTGTTTCGGGCATTTTCCATCAGGAATCTTTTTTCATGACTTGCTATTGTGCTCATACAACAACAAGACTGAAAAAATTAGCAATAATATTGTCATTAGTGGTAGAAAATTTGATAATATTGATCAAATGAGCTCACTCATGAGATTGAATTATTGAATTGGAACTTTGACCAAACTCGAACAGTCGATGACATGGTCTCAACACTAAACGACAATATCTTATATATACTTGACCGTTTTGCACCACTTCGTTCGCGTCGCGTTCGTCATTCCCCAAAGCATTAGTTTAATGATGATATTAAGCATGCTATGGATGAAAGAAAAGCTGCCTATGATAATTGTAAATTAAACGATTTTGATAATGCAGTCACTTCTCAGCAAGCATTTGATCTCTATAAGGAAAAGGCCAATAGAGTTAAATCCTTGATTAACAAGAGTAAAAAAGAATCAACTGTCATGAGTTTCAATGATGCGACATCCATTCGTTCGAAATGGAGTGTTATTGAATCGCTCGGTTGCTGCAAAGACGGCAAATCCAAAGATAGTGATTCTGAAATTTTAAATAATTTTGATCTGAATGAGATCAATAATTTTTTTGCTTCAATTCATTCATCCCACGGGGCCAATTTGAGCAATTTGTCACTCTCTTCAAATATCAACTCCAATTTTGATTTTCAAGAAATCAATATTGAAGAGTTTTTGATTGCCTTTCAAAAAATAAAATCCGATGCTATCGGTGATGATGGGATACCACTCAAATTTCTTAAATTGATCATGCATCCGATCATATTGTTTTTACAAAGTTTATATTTTTAATTTTTGCGTTTCAAATGGTGTCTATCCCGCTGATTGGAATAAAGTTTTTATCAAACCGCTCAATAAAATTCCAAGTCCCCAATCTATATCTGATTACCAACCAATCAGCATCATCTCGGTTATCCCAAAAATAGTCGCGATTCTTATGAATAGTCAAGTAACTAACTACTTAGAAACAAATTCAATTCTACATGAACGACAATCTGGTTTTCGTAAGAATCATAGTTATACCACTGCCTTGCTGAACATATCAGAGAGTATCAGATCCGCGATAAATCGTAAAAAAGTTGTAATTTTTGTATCTTTGGATATTAAGAGTGCTTTTCCTTCAGTTCCTCATGACGCACTCCTCTAAGTTTGCAAATCATATGGTTTCACTGATAACGCGTTAAAATTAGTAAAGTCTATCAATAGTAATATTCAACAAAAAGTCAAAGTTGGTGAATTTGAGTCTAATTTTGTTTCTATTCAAATGGAGTTCTCCAAGGTAGTAATTTCGGCCAAACTTTCTTTTCAATCTATTTCAATGATACTCTCAAAGTGCCTGAGCATTTATTTATTTATTTATTTATTTATTTATTTATTTATTTATTTATTTATTTATTTATTTATTTCACCTCCAAATGCTGGCTGAATTATTCTTTGGTACATTAAAAATTATATTCAGTTAATGGGGGTGAAGACAAATTCAGTCCAAAAAAATACAAAATCGTACCCAAAAAATACAAAATCGTACCCGAAAAATACAAAATCGTACCAAAAAAATACAAAATCGTACCAAAAAAAGTACGAAATCTTACCAAAAAATACACAAATTCAGTCCAAAAAGCTACAAAAACTACCCAAAATTGAGAACAAAATCGTGCCAGAAAAATACAAAATCGTACCAAAAAAATACAAAATCGTACCAAAATACGTTGCATCGCAAAAAAATTTTTCAATCTCTCATCAAATAAAACGACTATGAGTCAAATGTTGGCAGGTTTATTCTTTCGCTATCTTTTTGTTTTTTTTTACAAATGGAGTCAAATAAATATTAAATTTTTACATATACATTACATCGTTATCGCATTAAAGCTTTTGTTGCATTTTTCGACCGTCCGGGCTTTCTTCTGGGTGCAATCAATAATGGATTGGAGGTCAATGGGCAATCGATTATTTGTTGCTGCAGCGCGATTGCAACGATATGCTTGTAGAGGTTTTGTTTAAAGAAAACTGGACAACTGCACGTCGATTTTTTCATCCACATTGCATCGTCTTTATCGGCACAAAAGTTGACTAACCAGAACAACTGATAACCATAGCTGATGTACTCATCAAATGATGTCCACGATTTTTTGACAATTTCTTGATAATATCTGTTGTTCGCATTTTCTTCCGGACATGTTTCTGATGGTATAACATAATATGTGCGACCACTGCTTTTGGCTGTAGCTTTAAATGCTTGAAAGCCATAATTTTCCATTTCAGCCGCACGCATCATCATATCCTTTGGAAGATTTGGTTCTGTTGCAACGTCTCTAAGATTCGCCGAAAATTGCTTTGAAATATCGGAAGCCATTCCTAACATAGTAGTTAAAAATTCTTCCAATGGGAGCCTCCGCCGAAAAGTGACTTTTCTTTTTATCGTTGCATTGTGTGATTCTTGGCCATTGTTCGTGGAGGGCGTATAATGTGCCGCTCCCTCGAACCAATTGCAATGAGCACCCAACCACTGCGTTTTAAAATAACTAGTAAAATTGGGCTCAGCATCTTTCCATTTATCGATGAAAAGGTTCGTCATCATTTCAAATATCTTTCGATTTGGTGCGAGCTGAATTTTTTTTAATTCATCGACAATCAATACTTTATTATTTTTCGATGCAAAGGGACGTTTACGGATATTACGGATGACATGCGCAAAACACATAATGTCTATTTCTGCGCACTCAAATACCTCATAAAAGGCGTTTCTAATTTGATCGGCTGCGTCGGCTATCAACTTTTTTGGTGCAAAATTATTTTCGAGGAAATACGATGCAGCCGCATTTTTTGCTGATGAAAAAACAAAAGCGTAGTCTTGGGTGGTTTCATGCGAATCACACGAATAAATTAATGGATGGAATCGTTTTTTTCTGTCAACGGTCCCTAAAATTATTAGCGGAAAACCCATCCAATTAAGTTTATACGTTGCATCGATGCAAATTGTTTCACATTCAGATAACTTTTCCAAAAGATTTGGCGTCGTAATGCTGAATCTGAAGCCCGGTTTTTTGTTTTCGGTTACGATTTCATGTGCCAATACAAATGCATCGTCCCTATTCTCAGGGTAAGCAGAATTATTCTGGCACCATTCCATTAAATCACCCAAATGAATCATTTTTCCCGTGTCTTGCGTATTGTACTTGTTTAGAAGGTATTTCAATTGCCTACTAGTAGGGTTGGGCTCATCAACAAAAAGCATTTGTTCCTTACGCGCTGCATCGATATGAAGAAGTACCGAAGAACACTTTTTCGTTTCTTTTTCAAACAAATCGAAAATAAATGCTTGCATTTCGATCGAAACTGGCCATTTCTTCCCCTGTAACAATTCATTGTGGTTATGCTTTTCACCGTTTGTCTCTAAAATGATTTCATTTGAGTTTGACGGTAGAAATATATTGTAGCGGCAAGAGCACCATTCAGTCCTTTTACGGTCTTTGGGAATTCGATTGCAACGGAAATAAAATTTTTGACCCATATTGAGATCTCTGTCGTCATACACAACGAACCCTTCGGATTCCAAAAAATCGGCGAGTTTGTCCAAATTGTCCCACTTGCTATGCACCTGCCATTTAAATTTGTTGCGTTTTGACTTCGTTTTCGATGCATCGATGCGGACTTCATTGTCTTTGCTCGATTCAGTCGTCACACATATGTCAACTTCACCTTCGTCTTGTGATTCAAAAATTAATGATTCATTATTATCGACTTCATCGTTAACTTCATCTAGTTTATCAGTCGCTGCATCGATCTAAATAACATGACATAATAATAAGAGTTTTAAATTTTTATAAAAAAAAATAATTTGGATACTAGGACTACCTCAATGTTATATGCACTGTGAACTGAAGGTGGCGAATGATCATGGCTTACATTATTTTGTCCTTGTGATCGTGTTTTGGTTGCTATTTCCTCCTGCGATGCATCGTCTTCAGCCTATGAATAATAGAATGTAAATTGTGTGACCACAGATTGCAACAAACGTAAAATCATTCAGATAATAATGCATTTCATCTGTTTACAAAGAAGTAACGTTGCAACGACACAAATAAATAAATAATAAATAAGAATTTACCTCGTTTCCACTTGTTCTCTGAAATGATTGTGAAGGAAGGTCAGGATTTTTATTTTGGTTGCGTGATTTGGCCTTATTCAGTCTGTGTGATCGCTTTTTGGCACATACTTCCTCGTGCGATGCATCGACTTCAGTCTATGAAAAATAGAATGTAAATTGGGTGACCAAAGATTGCAATAAAAGTACAATCATTCAGATAATAATTCATTCCATCTGTTTACAAAGAAGAAACGTTGCAACTACACAAACAAAATAATAATTTACCTCGTTCCCATTTGTACTGTCAATTGGATGTGACGAATGGTTAAAGTTTTTCTTTTGGTTGGTTGATTCGACCTTATTCAGTCTTCTTGGTCGTTTATTGTCATTTGTCTTCAGTTTCTTTGCATCGTTGGCTGCCTATGGAAAGTGGAATGTATAGTTTTTTACAAATACTTATCGCTGCATCGAACTGAATTTTCTCACAAGAATTATAAGTATACTTACATTTGAATCAGTCGATTCAATTCTGCGTTTGCCTGGTCTTAGCATAATTACATGTATTTTAAATGATAAATTTTAAAATCAAAAAGATTTAATTCAACTGATTTTTATTTTTTATTCAAATCCACTGAGAGAAAAAGTAACAAAATTCTTATGATTTGAAATTTTTTTAGGTTATATAAAATGAAATGACTTGCAATGACATTGTCAGCAATGTTCATCTATTACGCTGCAATGTCATTTTCTAATTTTTTCAATTGGGATTTTTGGCAGTTCATTTTTTTCGATGAGATCTTTAATAATTTCAATAATACGATACTCATCTCCCACTCTCATGAATGGAACATTATTTAACATATGGGTCATGCTCCCATTTCCCCGAACAAATTCACACATCAAATCATTTTTTTCTTTATCGGAACCTTGATAGCTGTTTTTGGCTTCAAGTGCCCTTCCCATTGGGCTGATTGAGTGGCTTTTGTAAACAGCACGTTTGATCCATTATCATACTCTCTCTTTTTCGTTGCATCGGTCAAAATGGAGTAGGCATTATGAATGATATTAAATTTATTTTTCGCCTCTTCTTTGTCTTCTATTGCTACACGATCGGGATGATATAATAGTGCTAATTTGTAGTAGCTTCTCTTCACTAAAAATAGCGATGCAACGATGTGTGTTTAAGATGAATTTTTAATCAATAATCATATTCTTACCATCTTGAATGGTTGCATCTGGTTTTACTTGCAATATTTCATATAAATTACGAGATGTAAAATATTTTTCCACACTCATTTTCAAAACGAAATAGCTTGATTTTCTTTACTTTCAAATAATAGTGTACACAAAGAAATATCCCTGTGACTTTTATATTTCGCAGTAGTAGACATGCCTCAGCTGATTAATGTTTATCGGCGACTAGTACTGTAACGTTCATTCTGTCACATTTATTATTAATTGCATTCGCATTAACCTCACTCAATAACCAGTGTTAGCCAATTTTTGTGTCAATATTTTAAAATCAAAATTGAAAATATTTTTTTAATATGGAAACGAGAGCTGCCAAAAGACAACGTGAAAATGACAAAAGTCAAAAACAGGATAAGCAACGTTGCATCGAGAAGAGAAATTGGAATGTGAAGGTTGTTCTAGAACGAATTTCCATTCGCGATTCTCTTCACAAAAAGGTACATTTTGATAACAAAACTAACTTGTTTTTGGACGAATGAATTTGAGTTCTATTCACTACAGGACGAGTCTCGATGCAACACCATCAAAACACCCTCATTTCAAACAAAAGGTGTAATTAGTGGCAATTCAAAATTAACTAAAGATAACAAACTTGATGGAAACAATAAAACGACATTACCAGCTCAAAGAGTTTCTCTTGTACGTAAATATCACTTCCAATGAAAGTCTTTCATTCATAGAAAATAATGATTTTCAATTTATTTCAGAACAAACCTCGTTGCAACGCTGATATCATGCCCTCTGTTGAAGTGGAAAACACAGACAATGTGCGAATTTTGAGAAGTCGTCAGGTTAAAACAAATCAACTGGCTTCCAAAAAAGTATGTCTTTCTTGTATGTATTCATATGCTTTTTTTTGAAATACTGCTACAATTGCATTTTCATTTTTTTTGTTCAAGGTTGTCGTAGTGAAGAAGACCAAATCGGACGCATTATCGCCTGATAAGAAGGTAAATTTGGCTCAAAATTCAAGAGATACTTCAAAGAAAAGGAAGCGATCACCTCAACGATCAAAACAGCCAAAAACAGGTGAATCGAATGATGCATCGAAATCACAAATCGATTCTCAACAAACAAATGATGACGTATCAAAAAAAGTAACTTCGAACGTTGCATCGAAAGTAAAAAAACCAATCCGTAAGGACAGAAAAATTTCAAAGTTCACTTTGAAGGAAAGAATAGAAAATGAAAATCCCAACAAAGAGTATATAGTCAACGAAGTGGTTCTGGCAACCGTTCCTGGTTACCCGGTGTGGCCAGCCAGAATATTGCAAATCATTGGTCAAACCATTACAGTTGAATTTTTTGGAACCGGTGAAAGGTGTGAAAGATATCATTTATTCATTTTTTTAAAGTCAAGTGAAGTGAAAAGTCTTGTTTATTACAGAAATCCCATTCGTTGCAACGCAATAAGTCGTTTCGAACTGAACCAAACAATTCCATTGATAGAACGAAAATGCTACCGAAAAACTATGAAAGAGCTCGAAATGGTTCTAGGAATACCCAATGAATTTTCGATATTTCAATAACTGATCTTTTTTCAATCGTTGCAACAATTAAGTGACTGAATTGGAAAGAATTGAAGTCTTTGAATTGCGCATCAATTCGATCAACTTTTTAAGAAAATTTAATAGTTGAAAATAACCCAAGGAAAAATAATACAAATATAAAATAAAAAAATTAATCATAATACAATAGCTGATTTTTTGTTATTTCATCTGAATTTCTTTTTGAAATGTTTTTTCTTATGCTATTTCATTTGAAAAGAGTCAAATTACGATGCAGCGATAGAATTTTTACAGCACATTTTGACAGCACATCCAACTCTGGAAAATTGTGCACAAATCTAGTACGTTTTTATTGAAAAGCATTCGCGCCAATACACAACTGTCAAGCCATGTGGTTCATTCTTCAAGTGTCATTTGATTAGTAAACATTTACAAAGTGTGTTTCAATAAAATACAAAAAAGAAATAAATAAATAAAAATGGGTGAGAGCGGTGTACCGCAAATAATTCAACGGTGCAACTTATGTTGCGCGAACATACTGAACCGAATGGATCATACGTGTATATCTGAAGATCAAAGAAAAAAATGGATTCGGACGGACGTATATGCTACAACACCAAGACCTCTGTTTGAATTACGTTTTCAAGGCGAACCGTATTTTCTCGATGAAAACAGCTTCATGATGGAAATCTACTATTGAGCCCGCAAATTGACGGATATTTTCGTTTCAACAAAAATGGGTATTTCGCTGCATCGTACTTATGTACTTCGATCAAAAAATTTTCGATTGTTGTTGCAAGTCAATCAAATCAATGGCACTTGCTCTTTCGTGTCGAAATCAATTAATCTCACGGACTGAAATTTTACAAGTTGGACTTTGCACTCGATTCAAACAATGGACGCATTGTTATTTTCCATCGGAATACAATTTGAACACGGCACTGTTTTTGGGCGTTGCAAATATACAATCACTTTGGATGGACTTTTACGTATTCGCAAACACCTGTGGTGAAATTGACTACGAACATTTCAATGGGTATAAAGTCTCTCGTTTAATTGGTAACCCAAAAAAGGTAATTAATTCATTTTATGATTTGTCGACAAATTTCGATGCAGTGATGAAAAAAATGCATTATGCGGTAAAAATTTAACACTTTTTTGATTCTAGGAAAAGACATTGGCAGATTTGATTGAAGCTGAAAAAAGTGCTGCGATAAATCGTATCTTGGAATCCGCTTATAGCTTGGCAACATACCCAGATGAAGATTTCGATGATATTCCGGTAAATAAAAAAGCTTTTTAATAAAATAATGACCATTTTCATGTGTCCATTTTTCCACAAACAGCATTGGTTGTTCAACACTGACCCAATAGTGGACGATTCAAATTTGTGGGCTATCTACAATGCAACGGAAAATTATGATTCGTCAGAAGATACATTTCCACTCTACGATGCATCGGCAGATGAGGTCCACTTTGATCGACGACTCAATGCATCAAACAGAATGCCACAGGCCTGTTTCAACTGCGGAACAATCCATTCACTTTGTGATTTGCCTATATATTTGCGACGTTGCTACCGCTGTTTGGTAATTTCTTTTGACGGCTCAGGACATAGTTCACCATGTGCACCAATGAATACGATCAGTGGGCTTCATACAAATATTTTAGCCAGAATGGCATTACCGTTATTGAAACTTCGTGTGAAGAAGAGCGAAAGCAACATTCATTTCCTCAGCTTGGATAGCGGTCGATTTGAACTGTGCGGCCACGATAAAAAATTTCTTTGCTCGGCGATCGATGGGTTATTCCAGTTCACGGAAACGGATAATTATGAAATTATGGAATATGCTGCAAGCTCCTTCAAACGATTTTCATCCATCGTTGCAATGTTTGATGGTAAATATTGGCGAATGAGATTCCGTTGTATTTTTTCAACAGTTCATGGCTTTATCGTGTTTAAAATGCGATCAACGATGCAAAAGCGTGATGGCCGTTTCACTGTGTCACCAGAATATCAAAACAATACGGCGTTTGTATTGGGTCTCAAACCAAATAACAAGTCTGTCAAAATGGAATTCCGTGTTTATGCCAACGAAAATGGTAATATTGGGTACGATTTTGTATTTTTTTGGTACGGTTTTGTATTGTTTTGGACTGAATTTGTCTTCACCCAGTTAATGGCAGTATAACGAAATGTGTCATCACTGACCTTACTAAGTAAAAATCTGAAATTATTACGACTAGTTGATTCGATAAAAACATTTTTCACAAGGTTGGCATATTTACATAATAAAGTGATAGGTGCATTAGGTGTTCTACTAAGGTTGAGATCAGTTACTCTGAAACTTTGTTACTAACATTTGGGTTTGTACTGATCAGCAATTTCACAAAGGGGCAATGGATATTGCTGTTTAACAAGTCATACAAAAATAAAAGAGCATTATTGATTCTTCGTCTATTCAATGAAATCATGTTTAGCCGCTCAAGGCGACTGTTATACGGTGATATGTGATAATTGTTGGCTTCACTTGGATATTCACGGCAAGTATACATTGTGAATTGACGGAGAACGCTTTCAATCCTGTCGGCTCTGGTTGATGGAATTGTGAGCCAGACTGTACTGCAATAGTCGAGTTTCGATTGGACGAGCGCTGAATATATTGCCTAAACTGTTGATTGGTCATTGATATCAAAGCAAAAACGTTTCACAAAGCCTAGTACGGCGGATGCCTTTGAGACGATCATGTCAATGTGACTCCTGAAGGTCAATTTATTGTCAATTACTACACCCAAATCTCGCTGCTCAGTTATTGTTGCAAGTTTGTGGTCACCATAAAAGTAGATTGGTTCTGGGGCGGTTCTGAGACGATGAAGAGACATAATTGAGCATTTGCCGAGATTCAAGTGCAGATCGTTTGAATTGCACCATTGACTGAGGGCATCAATAGAGGATTGAAGAACGAGCGTGTCGCCCTCGCCTCTGATTACTTTTGCTATCCTCACATCGTCAGCGAACATTGACAAGAAGACCTCATCCGACAATATCGATGGTAAATCGTTGATAGATGCCAAAAAAAGCAGTGGGCCGATGTCATGGGTGGTTTGTATTGATTCGGTATTTGTTTGAGTTGACGAGAAGTTTTCATTGAAATATTCCGCAAATTTCCAAGATGGAACAGTTTCGGGAGACAATTTACGTTTCGCTTTGAGTTGACATACTTCCAGAAAGACGACGGGTTTTTTAAGCGATGACTCGATTTTTGATGTGTAAATCGAGTATCGTTGTGTGTTCAACGCATCAAACTCAGCAAAAGCACGATCAAATGATGATTTATCACCAGTGTGCTGATAACGTTTCCATTCCTTGTTCTTTTTGTTTTTCAGCTTCTGGATCTCGCCATTCCACCATGCATTTTTGAAACGTTTTCGTCTTGTGGATGGGACGAAGTCGGCGATTCCGCGATTTAGTAGGTCGTATAGAAATGCAATTTTATCATCAAGCGGCAGTGCGATAATATTATCGGGAATATTGGCATCGTTGAGGAAATTGTATAAGCCAATGAAGTCGATACGATTGAAATTGCGATGGCGTGGTAATTTTGTGTTGGTCGTGGAATCAACAAGTGTTTCGAAAACAACGAGAAGTGGCGGATGATGAGGATCTATGGATGTCAATATCGTGTGTGGGCTCGTAACTTCAACGTCGAGGAAATTGTCGGTGAAAATCAGGTCGAGAAATCGAACGTTATCATTGGCAATATGGTTGATTTGATTCAAGCCACGACTGAGAAGCTCCAGAAGAAACTCAGCTGAATGTGGTGGTGAAACGTTTGTCGGTATTAATACGCCTGGGAGATCATCATCGAGATCATCATCGTTTGTGAAATTCCAATCCGCATTGGGAATATTGAAATCGCCAAAAATGAAAATTGAGTCCGACTTTCTCATTTTGATCGAGTTTATTTCGTTTAGATGCCTCAAGTACGTGCCCGCTGGAGATGCTGGATGAATGTACGCAGCGTAGATGAAAAGATGGGAATCCCCGCTAAGGAGCACACTAACACAAGTGAACTCGATATCCTCAAAGCCATGAATTTCGACCACAACAGCTGTTAATGTGCTTCGAACAGCTATCAGAGTACCGCCGCCAAGGTTAAGATCCAAGTTGGTAGACTCACGATCGGTCCGAAAAACAATGTATGCGCTATCAAAATATTCTGAAGAGAGAAATGTCGAATTTAACCAAGTTTTAGTTAAAACAATTACCGAATAGTCAACCGAAGGTGAAGACGTATTCCCTAAAAATTGCTTCGACTTTGTGCGAAGGCCATTTACATTTTGATAGTAGATGGAGATGCTGGTTGATGCTCGATGCAATTTATGGGCGTTTGAGTGTTTTATAACGGGCTCTGTTTGATTGATTGCATCGGCTTTTTGTTCAGTGTTGCTGTTAACACAGGTCTATCATTGGTGTTGGAGGGTCTGGTGGTGGCATGTTCGGCAATTTGTCTGATGCAGACGGCTCGTTCGTTATATTCTTCGGTGGGCTGCTGGTTACTTTTGAACGAACTCACGAAACATCACCTCCTCTGGCCACATATCGGGGTCCAACAGAACGACGAAGTCACGCTCACTCACTTCGACCTTGAACGAGATGAATTTCAGGGTGCTCACATCTTTATCCTTTTTAACCAGTTTGTGAACATTGAATTGGTCATTCACTGGGGTGTTTTTGGCGATATATTCGATGATTTGCTCATTTGTCATGTCATTTTCGAAACGAGAAATCCAAATGGCCTTTGGGAAAGTGAGTTTTTCGGGGCGTTTCGGTTTGTGCACCACTGAAAGACCGGCGACATTTTTCTTGGTACCCAACGAAGCAGGCGGAGCAAATTTGTTCGGTTTTTGGGCTACTGGAGCGGCCAGAGCACGTGTAGCATATGGTTCAAGATATTTTTCGGCCAGTTTTTCGTCCAATCGTCGGCGTTTTTTGGCAGATTGACTGGCTGATTCCGATAGATTTCGAGTGACACTTGCATACGACTGTTGGCGTGGAGTCGACGGTTTGGTGTGCCGCAAAAACTTCGATGATAACGGTGTGCTGTCTTTTGTCAGATTTGACGGAATCAATGACGCTGGTACGTCGGGCGAAAAATTAATAATCGGTACATTTGACGGTTTTCCCATTTTTTCAACGATTTCATTTCTATTTTCGTTGATTTTGTCGGTTTTTACGTTGATTTCATTAAATTTTTTGTCGGTGGCTTCCATAAAATCTCGGAGCAATTTCACTTCATTTATAATTGCCTTGATGGTCGTTTTTTCCTTGTTAGGTGTTTTCCCAGTGTTGATTGAAGCGTTTAAATCATGTTGAGTGACATTTGATGGGCCATCTGACGTTACACTCATACACTTGTTGCACAAGACTTTGATATTCGGGGAAGCTAGTTGTTCGGATTTTAACCAAATTCCAATGCACGGCAAATGTAACAAATGGTCACAGGATGAGCATTTCGTAGTTGATTCGGGTTTAATATTCGCTGGTTTGCAATCATCTCGCGAACAGTATTTAATTTGTGCCATTCTGCTGCGGTGCAGGCAGACTATGACAACAACAATTTGCACGGACTGGAATGTTCACAACAGAATCAAAAATGTTCACACTAAAACAAGGAATTTTGTCCAAACTTCATGTAATTACAATGAAGCAATGTCTGATCTAATGAAAACATAAACTTTCCGGGTTAAAAATGATAATTCTGATACAATGAGATAAACAAAACACGATAAAGTTACGGAGCACATAAAAAAACACAACCTGTCAGTTTGACAACATGGACATTAATTTAACTGGCCATTTGTTTGCTGATGACTTTCAGGCACTTCTAGAAGTGGATTTTGATCAAATTAACGATGGTATTGATAAAGTAAACTCCGATCTTAATAAATTAAATGACTTTATTCTTCGTCACAGTATGAAACTAAATGTGTCAAAATCAAAAGCCATGATTATAGGCAGTGTTTTAAATAACTTCCAATATTTATCTAGATAAAGATAAGATATCTGGCTTTTTTTACGAAGAATAACTAGATAAGATACAGATAACTATCTTATCTTGCCCAAAAAAGATAAGATAAAGCTATTATCTTCATTGGGATAATGAGATAACATAAAAATAATGAGTTGAAATTAATGTTCATTTCGTTAAAAAAATATTCGCAATAAAAATCGATATTAAATTCAAAGAGACAAAATTTACAAACCGTCACCATTTGAAAAACGCCAAGTCGAAGAAAATCGAAATCAGTGTGACATTACGATTTCTGTCATTTCGATTTATTTTTTTACAAATGTCATGTGTGAAACACGAGTTTTCATAATATGGTTTGATGTCAACAAATTTGATTTGAATTTGAAATTAAATATCAAAATCATAAAAGTCTGAAATTGGAGCATCATGGAAGAGCATTCTCAATATGCTCATTATTTACAACGAACAATCAGCGCAGACCTGATTGTTCGTCGAGAAGGTAAGTTTCAAAATTATTTCCAATTTGATTTCTTTTCAATGTGTAAACGTGCGTTCTTTGGAATTTCTTAGCGGAGAGATTCTTAGAAAGCGGTGAAAATAATCATAATCATGCAAGTTTGCTACTGAATGTGGTGAACGAAAAGAATTTTGATGAAACAATTCGAATTGCCGCCGCAATCGCCTTCAAGATTTTCGTAAAACAAAATTGGAATGCACATAAGGTAATTTGCATAATGTTGTGAAATTTATCTACTGTTTGCTGTTAGCCACTCTTCCTTATTTTTCTCAAGTCATAGAAAATGAAAGAATGCTATTAGCTATGTTTGTAATTGTTTCAAAATATGCATTTACTTGCTTTTTTTAGGATAACGATTTACACAAACAAATTCATGAAATGGAACGTTCAGCAATCAAATGCCGTATTGTTCCACTGTTGTTAGAATCATCGCCGACCATTCAAAAACACCTGAGTGATGCGATTGGTATCATTAGTAAATATGATTTTCCGGAAAAGTGACTGCAACTGTTTGATGGATTGGTTGAAAAATTCCAAACCGGTGATATTCACACCATAAATTGTATTCTTGAGACTGTGCATATCATTCTTTAAACCTAGCTATTTGACTACTCTATTCATATGCGTTACCTTTGTTCGATTTGTTTCTTTGTCTAGTAAAACAACGTTTGGTGGGTTCACTTCTTTGACAACAAATGGTCCTAAATATAGTTGTTTAAATTTATCGTATGGCTTATTTTCTAGATAAACTTCGTCTCCTATGTTAACATCTAATACATTTTCTCTCTTATCATAGTTTATCTTATTGTTTATTTTAGATTTTTCTAATAAAAGTTGTGCTTCTTTATGTGCACGTTGCAATCGATATTTAGCTTCTAATACGAAATTGTCAATGTTGTAAATTGGGTCTACTTCCTTATTCTCTAAATTGAAAGGTAAGGTTGGTTCTTTGCAAAATACTAATACATTGGTGAATATTTATTTCCTAAACTAGTATTAACTGTTACGTTATAGCTAAAAACGAAATATTTCAAATAATCTTCCCAATTTGTCAAATCTTGAACATAAGTACGAATGTAAGTATTAAAAGATCTATGACTACGTTCCGCAGTACCGACTGTTTTATGCCTATATGGCGTGGAGAGTTTTTGGTCTATTTTTAGCAACAAACATAATTGTTTCATAAGCTCATTTTTATATTCGGTTCCACAATCCGATCTCAATTCGTTTATCAAGCCGTAGATTAAAATTAAATGTTCAAATATTGCTCTTGCTACAGTTGTAGCTGATTTGTCGGGCACAGGACATGCGATCAAATATTTTGTTAAATCACATGACTATGTTGAGCATGGTGACTATATAACTGTTACCATTATCTGATTTGGGAAGTGGCCCAATGGTATCAATTATGATTATGTCAAATGGTTTTTGAGGTGTACGAGTGATAACCATTGGCATTTTTGTTTTGTATCGCGGCTTGTTTACCCTGCATTTGTCACAATTCGAAACATATTTCATAGCATCTTTCCTCATATTTTTCCAATAAAACAAACTTCTTAGTCTTTCATAGAGTTTTTTGTATCCAGTGTGAGCACCGAAAAGTGGATCATCATGGTACTGTTCGAGTAATTGATTTTGTTTTTCGACGTCGTTTATCGTCTCAGTTTCCGGTATAATCGCGATATGGATTTCCTTAAGGACTTTTACGCCAATATTTTTAAAATCTTGCATGCTTATCTTTTTGAATATGTCGTCTTCTTTTGGCCATTGTAATTTATATATATTTGCATTTTTTGCTTCATTTTCTACACTCGCGAGTAGTATTTCAATTGGTAGATTGCATTTATTATTTTTGTTTGACAATATGAACTCAAAGATTACTTTATGATTGAGATATGCGCGCACATGAATCTTCCAGTCTTTTTCAATAGTGCACTTAATTCTTGCAATTTTTCTATTAAAATGACGACAATTTTCTTCTAATATTTTTGGCGATTTTATTTTTTTTTCTTTTTCTTTTTCTTTTGCATTTGGTGTT
Source organism: Obolodiplosis robiniae (assembly GCA_028476595.1). Classification (NCBI taxonomy): domain Eukaryota; kingdom Metazoa; phylum Arthropoda; class Insecta; order Diptera; family Cecidomyiidae; genus Obolodiplosis; species Obolodiplosis robiniae. The sequence continues at coordinate 32,683,472 of CM052015.1, read as the reverse complement.
TTTTCTAGTTTACCACTTTTAATCATTGAACGCGTAATAGCAAGGATACTAGCTGCATTATAATTATCTTTTAATTCATCTATTGAAATGCGTGAAAGTGCATCAGCAACTACATTATCTTTACCCTTGATATGTTCAACTATGAAGTCATATTCTTCCAAATCTAAACGAATTCGAGTCAATTTTGATGCTGGATCTTTCAATTTATACAAATAAACAAGTGGACGATGATCTGATTTGACGACAAAAAGTTTACCGTAAAGGTATGGTCGGAATGAATTAATAGCGAAATGAATAGCTAAAAGTTCCTTCTCAATAATTGCCTTATTAAGTTCACCCTTCTGAAAAGTTCTTGAAATGTATGCAATGGGTAAATCATGACCAGTATAATTTTGACTTAAAACTCCGCCGCAGCTAGAGATACTTGCGTCAACAGTTACAATAAATTCGTGATCAAATGATGGATAACTGAGAATAGGTGGAGATTTCAAACATTGCTTTAACGTATTAAATGCTTGTTCACATTCCTCAGTCCAATTGAACTCAACTGTTTTCTTCGTCAAATAATTTAATGGTCTAGCTATACCAGCAAAATTAGGTATGAATCTGCGATAATAGTTGGCAAAAGCCGTGAATTTGCGTGTAGCTTCTTTGTCATTTGAACGAGGGTATTTATCTATCGCTTCTAATTTTCTATTATCTGGTTTTATGCCCTTTTCTGAACACGTATGTCCAAGAAATGTCACTTCAAATTTGAAAAATTCGCACTTTTCTGGGTTAAGTTTAAGGTTGTATTTTCGGCAAGTTTCAAAGACATTCTCCAAATTTCTGAGATGATGTTTTTCGGATCGACCAATGACGATTAGATCGTCCATATAAATGAAACAGTTTTCTGGCGCGAGACCAGTGAAAGCTAGCGTCATCATTCTGCTGAATGAGTTTGGTGCAATGTTCAGACCAAATGGCAAAACTTTCCATTGAAAAGAGCCCCTGTCTGTACTGAAAGCTGTCATTTCACGAGATGCTTCATCTAAGGGAATTTGATAAAATCCCGAATACAAATCTAGACATGAAAAATATTTTGCTTTTCCTAAACTGTCCAATATATCGTCAATGCGCGGTAATGGAAATTTATACGCAATTAAGTTTTTGTTGAGCATGCGATAGTCATCACACATTCTCCATTTCTTTGTTCCATTTAAACACTTTTTCGGAACCAATATCAAAGGACTATTAAAACTTGATGTACTTGGTTCAATCAGATCATTATCCAAAAGTTTCTTCACTTGCGTATTTATTTCATCTTTTTGTGTCTTAGGTAATCTGTAATTCTTAACATATACTGGCTTATCGTCTTTTATTCGTCACTTTTGCACGTAGAAATTATTTACTGTCATTTTATCTCCAGGTAAAGCAAAAATATCTGCAAATTTTGTGCATAATTGAAGTAAGGATTCTTTCACATCGGTTTGCATGTTTTTGTCAAAGAAAGTTCTCAATTGTGTTAGTCTTTCGGGTTTGAAATAATTGGAAATATCACCATTTGATTTTGTGGGCGATAAAACATGAAAAGTGTGTTGTAAGGAAATATCAACAAAAATAATTTTTACAATTGTTGTGCCAAGAGATTCTATTTTATCGTCGGAAATTCCTTTGATTTCTATTACATCTGAAGTGTCAATCAATCTATCATAACCCATAGCAGATTGTTTGATTACTGAAATGTCTGCCTGAGTGTCGCATAAAAATGAAAGGTTATTGGAGAAATCGCAATTTAAATTTATGTAATCAGAATAGTTAAGATTAAATGATAGCACAATAGCTGTTTTGTTTACATTTGTTTGAGTGGAATTATCATGAGAATCACTGTTTATTCAGAATTGACTCTCTCTACAGTGTATGTTTGTTGATTTGTGTTGTTGTTGTTGTTTGTACTACCCCGTTCCAACGGGGCTGACGCGTTTTCCGCGTAGCGAACATTATAACTTCTGTTATTTCGATTGTTATTGTACGATCGATTTGAATTATATCGGCCGCCACGCCCACGATAGTTTGAATTGTAATAGTAACAATTACGCCAATTATTGTTATTTTGATTGTTGTTATAATTGGATCGATTTTGAAAATTATTATTAAATCTTCCGCGTGGTTTGTTAAACCCATTGTTATTCTGACGGAAAGATAATATTTGCTTTTCTTTTTCGTGGTGTGTGGATTCAGTGATCAATTTAGCAATAACTTCTTTAGGATCATTAAATTTAGATGCTGCTAAAACTGTTTAATAACAAGATCAGAACGTGTGGACTGTCTACACATTTCAACAGTCTTATCGATAGCCATTTCTTTCGCTTTGGATTGAGAAATCCCTTCAAAAATAAGCGAGCGTTGTAATTTTTCGGCTAATTTTTCAGCTTGTTCAGCATAATCTTGAGTAGTCAGTTTGTCTAAACGCAGTGAAAGCATTCTTCCAGAGACCACCTTGGAACTATCCAATTTAATATCATTTCGTAATGCTGTAGTGATATCATCGATGGTGGTCGTAGGTCCTTTTGGAACACTGTCTAACGCCTTTCCTTCTAATTTTGTTATTATAAACGATTTCAATAAAACATCATGTGTGCCTGCGCTCACAGTTTTTAGCAATGCTATTGAATTCAAAAATGCTTCAAGTGCAATTGGATCGCCTGCGTAGTTTTTGTTAATTGTTTGTGCCGCAAGGAGGAGAAATTCTACATTTGTTATCGTCATGTTTTCTGTTGATTCTTGAAAACTATCTTCTATATCAGAATTACTTTCTTGTGAAATGTTAGAATCTTGTGAAGTGTCTATTTCGTTGTAAATATCTTTCGTCAATGTGTTAACATCAATTTCTTCGAATAGATTGGCACTTAGTTCGTTTATAATATTTAGTTTTCCGAAACAACGTTGCAATTTCTAAAATATTCTTTATATTCTGCGTTTAAATCTTTGAAACACGGTCCCACATGTGACGTAATTCCATTATGTTTTTCAACAAGGTCAGTTTTATATTTTTCAAGTGTTACTGGATTTGTAGAAATATTCTCTTTTAAGACCTTTTTAGTTTCTTTTAAAAATTCTTCTTTTAAATCTTCGTATATCGAATTACTAGCTCGAGGCATGGGTCACGTTAATATTTCTCAGTTTTTCATCGTTTGAAAAAGAGAAAATAATTTGTTTCAATATTTATTTAATGAAAATATTGGCTTGAAAATATGTCATATATAATTGCATATGTTGACAAACAAATAGTCGAAAATGTGTCAGAAAAATTTCGAGAATGTAAGCAAAACGAATTGCATAACATGCGTATAAAAATGTTGCATATGTAGACAAAATTGAGTGTTGCATTTCAAATGACCGATATTTATTTCTTTGTGTCTTCTTCGTACTTACGTTTTACACAATAATGTATTATAACCAATGTTGTAATATGTTTAAATTTATTTGACCTCAAAATGATAATTATGTCAGTTTTATTTTATTTACTTATTCAAAAATGTGTCTCTATATTTATTTAATTTCTACTTTCATGTTCCAAAAATATTCTTACAAAAATTATCTTATTAAGTTGCTTATTTTAATATAAAATGATGATTTGCTTCTACTTATCGTCTTCTGTATATATCGTCTTCTGATTTGTAGTCACTGTTGTCGTTCATTCGCTTCGATTCTGTTTTGATTTTGTTGACATTGCTATTTATTCGACTTCCTCGTATTTCTCGTTCAGTTGTTGATATGTTGATTGTTGTCGTAGTTTCTGTTGTTCTCTCGTGTACATATCCACTCTGTTTTATTTATGTAGTTTAATTCTGTTTTTATTTTATTTTTATATATTCAAGTTCATTTGTCCATCGTAATTTCAACTTTCACTCATACATTTTATCTCAATTTCAATGTTATTATGATCAATTTTTTTTTTTAATTCTTATTGTTCGATACACTTAGTATTTTTATTTTTAAAATTTCAAAGTTCATGATGTTTTTTTTTTTTTTTTTGCATTATTCATTTGGTTTCGCTGCCGAATACTTTTTCTTTAGTCTTTTCTGATGTTGAATATATATTGCATGGACAAAGTTCAAAATTTGAATTAATGCTATAATTATTAACAAAATTACTATTTCTTGATTGTAAATTTGTACTGGATCACTTATCACCACATTGTTATTAACATTGCCTGTAGTGTCAACTGTTTTTGTCGTGGTTGGCTTACTTCCACCACCGCCCATTTTTGCAAATTTTGTTTTTAATGCACTTGGAATTTATTAGAAATCGAATGAGTAAATATTTAATTGAATTATTTGTTTTGATTTAGTGACTTAATTTTTGATGTTTTAATTTTTATAACACTTCACATCAACTTTAAAAATATTTCCACATTTTAAATTTTAAAATGTGCCCAGCCGGACTCGCCATGTATGGTTCGGTTTGAAATAAAAGACATGTTGTTTTGTCATGGAATAATCTTTATATTTATTGTAACATATGTTGTAAGTTCGTTTACACTAAGTAGGTGGCCTATTTCATATTTGGTTGACTATGCACATTTGTGCATTACACTATTTTTCAACATATAAGTAAAACCAACGATGAGTATCACCAAAAAAGATGTTGATGTAGCTATTGATTTCATCAATTAGCTTAGGAAAATGCAATGTCTTCAATTGTTTATTGATACCGTTATGCGCATTTTAAAAATGGAATTTGATTATTTAAATTAATGAATTTGACATGTATAGAGTGGGCCATATAAAATTTGCATTTTGACATTTAAATTTTGACATTTGAGCTGTCATTCTCTAAATAAACAATTTTGTCAAAATGAAAACGTTAGATGGCCCACCCTGTACATACACTCCATAAAGTCCGAAACAGTTTTGCCATAAGAATGTACAGCAACAGGACTTTTTTGATTGCATGTACAGAAAATATAATGTTTTGATTTTTAACGGGTTATGCTAGTTCATGCACCGAATGCCTGAACATTTTGTAAAATGCCACATGAATCCAATAGAGCGAAACGAAGAACAGCAGCATCAGTCCATTTGAAAACATATAAATTTTACACGGAATAAGAATAAAACAAATTTCCCTATAATATTGGATATTCCGAATGTTCAACGAGCATAATCGGTCGAATTATTATTAACCATGTATTTTTTTTAAATAAATGACGCAAAAATAGTATCATATTTGAATTTGGTGAAATCCCTATTGGTAAATATTTTCATTTAGTCAACTGGAAAAAATTTAATCACGTATCTTAATCATCTGTTTGTAAGATTTCGAGCTTGTTGTTTTAGCTCGCTAAGAAAATGTCGAAAATTTGCGTTTTCTGCAACCAATTGATTGGTGAAGATGAAACTATTCTTAAATTGGTAAAAGATGAATTCACCAATCGGATTTGCTGTCAAGAAATGTAAGTATGAATTTACAGTGCACGCTGCGTACTATGTATAATTTTTTCGAATGAAATCCTGTTGTTTTTTTCTCTATTTCATTTTGCTTAGTAGTTGATAAAATTTATTATTATTATTCTTTTCAGGTGCAAAATTATTCTATTCACTCATTCTATTCAGGTGCAAAATTATAATACTAAAATCTTATGCTCTACATGCTACCAAGAAGTGACGAAATAGTTTCATGAATTGGACGCGACTCATAAGTATTTCGCTGCTGAAACGGCATTGAACTTCGAAGATATTCATACATTGGGTCGTAGTGCAATTCAAGAGGCGCACGAAGAGAAGATTTCACCAGCCGAGCTGATAAGGGTGAACGAGCGAACCGTAACAAAATCACATCGATCGGCTCCGAATGTACAATGGCCGAACATCGACATGCCTCAATTTTCCGGTAAGCACATCGATTGGCCCGGTATTTATGACACATTCACGCGTTTAATACTGTACCGTAACGTAAGCGTAAGTGGTCAGAGCATACGCGTCGCATAAGTTTATGTACACAATTGTAATTAGCTTATGATGAACGGCATTAAAGAAAGCAAGACACTTATACTTGACACCTCATTCCAATCGAACGTATTTTATATTCTTTCCTTCTATTTTACGGTAAAGTGCGAAACATCAAAGGGATATATGGTAAAATAATAAGGTAACACTCTGTGCTATTTCTACATAGCGATAGAGCTATTATATGGCGAGTAAGTTTTGGTTTACCGGCAGAAGAACCAATCCAAAATGCAAGTGAAAAATTAAAATAATAATTATTGTTAAAAAATAAATAAATCATCATTTTCGTGATAAAAGACTATAAAATAAAAGAGACAATGGAGCCTTTTACGGCATTATTTATAATTGGAACAGTGATCATGGGTGGATTCTTTATCGGATCAAGCGTATTAAATTTGGTATTCAAAGACAATAACGCACAAGTGACAGGTGAAATAAAAAGTGGCATTCGCGTTATGTCCAGAGATATAAAAGGAATCAGCGTAATGGAAGTGGTATTGATCTCAGTAGTGCAACTAACTGCGTTTCAGCTCAAGGGTAGGTCATGGTTTTCGGCAGTGGCTCACTATTGTCGTAGGTCATGGTTTTCGTCGAGCCGCTCGCATTAATATGAGTGATTTATTGATTTAAGGGAATGTTTATTTCGAGCAAAATTGAGAATGTTGTTTATAATATCGAATTTTGCATTTCCATATTCTGCAAATATTAATTGATTTTGTCTCGATTTTGTTTATTTAAATAATATTATGATTATTTCGGAGCGGATTATTTCCGAGACATGAACAATTACCCAATATAGTTGCTCAAATCAGCTGAGCATGCATTTTTTCTTCGCGGCGAGCAAATTAAGAATCTACCCCCTCTACCCCTCCCCCTCAAAATTGAGAATGTTGTTTATATTATCGAATTTCGCATTTTCATATTCTGCAAATATTAATTGATTTTGTCGTCGAGACACCGTGAATCACCCAATTTTGTTGCTTGATATGATTGGAGGAGGAGGAGGAGGAGAGGAAGGGGGTAATTTATTTATTTATTTTATTGAACACCGCCAAAGACTGGCTGTATGAATTTGCAGGTAAAAGAGTACAGGGGAGTCGCTGCCTCATTAAAAAACCCGACCTTTTGGATTGTATAATTACAATAATGATATGGCATAGGCATAGTTTGAATGATAAATGTAGGTGTTCAGAAGTGGATAAAATTTATAGGATTATCACAATTAAAATTTAAAAAAGATAAATAATAAATCTACAAACAATCAGTGGTTTAGCTCATGGACAGCAAAAGTCTTCATCCGATTTACATGGGATTTATACGATATAAATTGAAGAAAAGTTTTACATCGGAATAACATCTCTCAAGAAATCATACTAGATATTCTGAGAAAGTTAAAATTATCACAAAACTATGCACAACATAAATATGTAAATATAAAATTTGGAAATTGCAGAATAGCGTTCATTCAATCCCTTTGCATTCAATGCGCATTCCTTTGTCAACTGAAATGAATGATACTTTGCAGACATGTAAACAAAAGTATGCATTGAAAATTCGTTCATTCAGAAAAAAAATATAATTAAGTGATACAGGAAATAAAAATATTCAGAACAAAATTCGCGAATAAAAATGAATTCCTTATGTGAATGTGATGAATGCTGTGAATTTCGTGCAATTGTTCGCGAAACCGTTGTGGATGTTGACGATAGTCGCAGTGAACATACTTTCATTTCATGTGATGAATGCTATGAATTTGGTGCCAATGTCGATGTTCGCGAAAGCATTGTGGATGTTGTTGATGATGATAATAGTAGCAGTGAGCCGACAATCATTTCATGTGAGAGTGACGAGCATGTTGTGATAAATAACAATATCGAAGACGCTTCTACTCCAACAAAACTAGATTGTTTCATGAATCGTTTGTTGCCGTTTTTGGGAGAATGGATGTGGTGGTTACCGTTACTTCTATTTTTAATCGCTCTAATTTACATAATCGTCAGAGAGACTGGGCCGATGAACATTGATGGCATTGTTGACCTAATGAATTCATCAGCAACGACGCAGATCACCATAACATCAACTGCAATACCATGTATAACATCTAATGCATCGATTGATTCCGATGGCATTCGGAATCCTATTTAGTAGTTTAATTTCAAAATGAATGAGTGAAAATAAAACCATCTTCAAATAATAAAAATTAACATACATAGAAATTGCATTCGTCGTGTATATATTCTGAAGAAATGATTTGAATATTCCACTTCTGTCTGTCCTTTTAACCCTTGTTTATTCCATCCAATGCAAAGATTGATTGAATACCGTTTATAAATTATATACATGGCATACACCAAACGGTAATTTTCAAAGTATACAAAACCTGAACCATCCTAGCAAAATGTGATTGCAATTTGCTCGTTTTCAGTAGTAGTTGTTGTTATTGATATTCATTCTATTCGGTAAATCTTGTTCCATAAATAAATATGAGTGATTATGATTGGTTGCTGCTGCTATTGTTGTTGGAGCGACTAATGGTAAATAAAAATGTGTGTGTTCTTTTTTCGGTTGGCGAAATCATCGCTAATTTTGTAACATGAAGCACGCATAAACAATTTATGAGATGATGAATTTCGTATGCTTTTACCAATTTTCGATGTTATTCACTGGATATAAAATTATTGTCAACAATATTCTGTACACACTACGAACGTTAACAATGCCCGAATTCGATACACACAAAAAGAAACAGAAACACTTGGAATGTGAAAAAATTATCTGGCGTTGAATACGCAAACACTCATGTGACGTCTTACCTATTGGCCGGTCTTTATAGCTCGTTTCAATGCTTCTGACTTACACTTTGCTCATGTTTGACCAAACGATACTCTTTCTCATAATCAAACACACTAATATTTAATACGATGGTTTCTTATATTTAAAATATTTTGATTGCAATCAAATGTTAAACGGCTTAGGTAGGAGAGTAGTGTACCGTGCTTTAGTCAAAATAAATGAATATTTGTGATCTGTATGACAGAATGTTGTGCGATTGGAATTTGACAGAGAAAGATATGGACTGAAAAAGTGTAAACGAGAGGCTGAGTTGAGACGCGAAGTGGACTCGCACATCCGAGGTTGAAGAGAGAAAATAAATAGTTTTGAAGATCAACAAGTTGTGCGTGCTTATAAACATAAAGCATACAATCTCGTATGAATGAAGAAAAGAGAGGAGTGTACATACACTTCGCATACTCTTCTCTCATTTTATATTGACATCAAAAGAAACGATAGCATTCGCGGTCGTTGTGATCGTTTTGTGTTTCTCTTTTTGCGTTCTTCCCGCAGACACCGTTTTTCGATGCCGTTGTGTCCGTTCAAACGTAAACAAAGAAGCTTTCGTCTGGTTAGTATGCGCACAATGAAAAATATCAAAATCAAGAATTTTATGACTTTTGCGGTTGGTTCGGTTTAGCGAATATGTTTGTTATGTAAATGTTGTCCAATTTTGATGGAAATTTAGTATGCTGTTGATAATATACCAAACTTCGATATTTAATAAATAAAATCCATCCATTTTAATTTTTTCACTTAGAAATGCAGTCCAGTTTTCGTAAATTGCATTTTTACTTCATGTTAACGATTACTTTTCCAATTGATGCATTTTAATTTCAAAAAATGCGAAAATGCTCGTTAAAAAAAATATATTCGGTCACGAAGGAAGAAAATATAAAAAATATATGTTGTATCCCATATGAAATTGTATTATTTATTATTGGACCAGAGCAAATCAACTTATTTCGTCTCTTTTCACAAACGTTTGTATGCTAAATTAAAATTTTTTTCATATGCTTGCAAAAAGAAAAGGATTGCAACGAAACTGTACAAATGATCGTTGGATTTTAATTTATTAGTAACAACATGTATTGATGCTGTTGCGTCTGCACCAACGAACATGCTTATCATGTACTTTCTTATGGGTAACGATCGTGTGTATGTTGATGCTGTTGCTGCCGTCATGACTCTATGTGAGAATTGAGTGTATGGAATAACTGAACGAACTGTGTTATTTTCACTGCTGTTGCGTCTGTTTTTCCAAGTCATGCCAGTATTTCACACCGGATGTTCAACTTGCAATGAGACCAGCAATAAAATCGAGCCAATTTTTTGCCAATCTGAAACACCGTTTGGAAAAGGGGCAAAAATCTGATGTTGTTTACAAGATCAAATGTAAAAATTGTGATGCAGTTTACATTGGAGAAACAACACAGAAATTGCAAAAACGCCTAAAACAACATGATTATGATTGCCGCAAACAACTAAACTCGACAACTACAGCGAATCTCTCAGCTTTAGCCAAACATTCACGCGCAAATAAACATGAATTCAATTTTGATGAGGCACACATCCTCAAAAACGAAAGAAATAAATTCAATCTGCAAGTGCATGAGGTTAATCAAATTGTCAAGCACGAAAAATTCGCTTGCAATGACAAAAGTGATAAAAAGGATTATATAAACACATATTGTAATCTAATTTCACCTTTTGAACGTAAATGAAAAACTGTACAAAAGTCAATTGCACTGAGAATGAATAGGCGGTAAAGAATGAGACCTATTTGTCAAAGAGCCCTTTTCTGACACTTGTTCTCTTTTGAACTGACGAATAATTGAAATTTTAACCAGAAAATAAAAACAATTGTATATTGTATTACAGATCCTGAAGATGAATGCCTAGCATTCGAAATATATACTCCATTGAAAAAATTCGCCTTTTTGGCGTTATGTTGACGTAATGTTTACACCAAAATTTTTCAATTTACGTTTGATTTTGGCGTTAGAGCATTTCTCCGTTATTTTAATTAGAAAAAATGGCGTGAACCAAAATTTCAAGTTTGTGTGTGTTTCATTATTAGGATTATGTGCTCTCATTTCTATATTGAGTGAGCGACGCAGAATACCGAATAGCGCCGTTGACGTGCGAATCATGCATACAAATATAATAGCGGAGCGTAAACAGACGTAGAAACCCATACACTATTTTTGCGCCACAATAAGAAACATGTTTATGTGTTTCTGCGCCTGTTCATGATTCTCTGATGCGATATTGCGATATTTGAATGCTCGCTGCGTTTTGTCGCACATTTCATTTGCTAGCGTTTATCATACATAATGTGTATGCGCAGTGCACGCTTAATTCTGCGGTTACATACAGCGGCGACTGATCTATAGTCTACATGTTTCTCTTTCTGCGTGCTACTCGTTTTCTTTCCGTTTCACTGTTCATGCCTCAATAATAGTGCCTCAATATACATCAAAATAGGAAGAAGCGTTAAGCGAAATAGCGTATACGAGTACGTTCGCTACATCTAAGTGAGCTATTAATATACATGCAAACATTGATTTTGAATGTCGTTGAATGTGGAATTGGTGTGAACATCTGAATGCGATTTACACGTATCATTCGTTCATCCATCTCACGACGTGCTATTTCATTTGTAGAAAAAATACCGACAGGTTCAATGAAAATAATTAAAACATGAATTTTAATCAATATAAATTTTCAATATACATGTATTTATTTATGTTTTTTCATACTTATTTGGTGCAATTACGACATATTCATCAAGACCAAATTTCATAAATATGTATTTTTCAGATATCTCAGAAAATTTTATAACTGTTAGCAAATCGGTACGTTTTACTTTAATGAGGTGGTCAATTCTTTCTAAAACTTCATATAGATTTACGAGGGCATACAAAATCGAATCAAAAATCATATAATATTTAATTGAACCTAGATCATTTCCGCTGCATTTTATAAAATAATCTATAGTTGAAATTTCTTTGTAGCGTTCGGAGCTAAATTTTATTCCTCGAAAGACAACATTTTTGTATATAGTTCAAAAATCGCTTTGAATAATAAAATCATTATCGATGATTGCGTGTTTCTCAGCTACAGTTGGTCTGATCACTGCTCTTCCACCAAGCGAAAATTTGATCTAATTTTCATCACTTTCAGTAGAATTATTTTTGATTGTGTGTCTCATATTATATTTCCAGACTAGTTGATGTAGTATATCCTTTGTACATGTATTTGATTTCACCACGACACCATTGTTGGCTTCAAATGCAAATGCCGACTTTCTAACTACATCTGATACTGGTTTTATTTTTACTAATCTGCTGCTCAACACAACCTGATTCTTTTTTTGTATGTGAAATGGTTTCTTGTGATGTTTGCTGTCCAACCACAAACTAAGCATTTTTTTCAAAATTCCGAGTAGAACTAAGTGCATATAGTCCAGGGCGAAGCTGGAAACAAGGTCAAATGATTTCGCAGCTATCATGCAAAAAATGCTTTTGATTCCGTTGATTGGTGTTGATTGTAACTTTCGGTAGGCTTCAATCACATTTTTATGATCACGAATTTTATAAATTTTCTGTCATTTTTCACGTAACGAATCACTGCCTTTGATTTCTTGTCTGGCTTCACAGCAAAACCCGGATGTAAACAATGGCTGCATCCGAAACGCCCTGAATGACCAATCATGCCCTGTACGTCAGCCTTTGCAGGCAAATCACAACAAACACTTTGTATAACGGGCATAAAGTTGTATATTTCTCCTTTGTGCTCAAGGCTAATCCCATCTTTGTCATTTATTTCTTTAAGTTCTTTTAAAAACGGATAGAAGAATTCGTTCATATTCGGTTTTTTTGGACCAAAGTGTGCTGCCAAAATTAACACATTCGTCGGCATGAACCTTATTTTTGGTGGCAAGTAACCTTGATAAAACTGAATCAACCAAAGTGACTTTTGACTCGATTTATATATCTTAATGCCATCCGTATTAACGATCATCGGTAAAATAATTGAAGATGGATACGTTTGCTGTATTTTTACGAACATTTTGGAATTGTGAATATCTATCATATCAACACTATCACAAACAGTCAAAGTGTACGCCAATATCTTTTCAATGTTGAATTTGATGCTCTGTCGCAATTGTTGCTCAAGTGGAATGTAGACGAAATATGAATTTTGTGATGTTTTGATGGTTAGCTCACAAAAATTGCATGTCACCTCGCTTTTAGAACTGGCTGTGTAATTCGAGCAAATGTGGCACTTTATATGTATTTCTGATTTAAATATTGTTTCAGCAAGTTTTTTGATTTTATATTTGCTTGTTGGAACAACAATTGAAGCATTCGGTGTGGCATTCATGATTTTCGCGACACTTTCCATACTCCGATACGAGCCATGAAATTGTAATGTATGGTTTAGAATTTGGTGCGTTTGCTCTTTGACTAAAAAGCGGTATGAAAATAACAAAATTAAATAAAATAAATGGTCTTACGTACGTAAAACTAACTTTTCCGCACATTTCTCGAAATTGTTCGGGCTTACGCATTTTTCATTGATTGCTACTCATTTGTATTGGATTTATGTTTATTTCTTATCGAATCATCATGCAACTTTGAGAATAATTCACGGAAAATTTGGAGTCATTACGATGAGATCGAATTTCGAGTCATTACACATCATGTGATTTAAATTTAAATTTTAATATAAAAACAAATAAACATCTCAGTTCCTAATTCTTACTTCAACGTTCTCTATTTTTGAATTGGTAATAACAATTACGAATTAGTTCACTCTGATGTGAACCTTCAATTCATGCCAACGATAGTTATGGTTCTACATTTATGTTATGTATAACAGTATAACTTTCGGTAACAGCATGAGCATTCAAACTGATGAAAAAACACAGATCAGAAAATCACAAATACTTCATCCAATTTAATGATTTGAATATTGACCCCAAAAATCCGAAATTTTGCAGGGGAGGTAAATTTTGAATGACTTATTTTTTCATAAAAAAATAATATCCTGTAAGTTTCGATAGGATACAAGGTGAACTTAACATATTCGACACACAAATTTTCAGTTTTGACCTCGAAAAGACCGCGAAAATCGAAAATTTTACAGGAGAGGTAGTCCTAAATCTCATTGGAATGACTTGAAATTTTGCACGACTCATCTTTTTCATATAAAAATAATATTCTGAAATTTTCATAATGATACAATTCGAACTAGACATAGTCCCCATACAAATTTTTCTTAATTATATTGAAAAACAGCCCATTTTTTGATTCGACTCCACTAGAGCTACCCGATAAAATTATCCGATAAGGCTGAAAATTAATAGGTTTCTATTCCTAATAAAGTTGAATGCGTGTGTAAATTTTTGATCAATTCCAAAATCAATTTTTTGAGTTATCGTGTTAACAAATTTTTTAACGGACAACGTACAACGGACAACGGACAACGGACAACGTACCACACACGGACTAAAAATTGCTCCGGGAATGGTTGCAATCGTTTTTTCTAGGTTCAAAACGCATAGAAAACTTATTCCTGGCGTTTTGAATTTTTTGGACCGATCGCAATACTTTTACCACACACAGTGGTGTGTGCGGAAAAGTAAAAACAGATATGAATTTGATTCTTAGGAAAAAATACCTTTGGTCCCAATAGACTTGTCATTTTCCTTTTTTTCAGTAAAATGCACAGTCTCTATAGAGTCATCACCAAAACTTAGATTAAGACTATGCAATTCGTCTTTCTGATTTTCAAATTTGGCTGGAGATGAAACTGATTTTTTTTCGAAAATTTCAGTAACATGCAATGAATCATCTGAGCCAATGCTTAAATTTAAATTATGATTGTTATCCTCTAACGAATTATCCATTTTCTCTAACAAATCTTTCGGATGTGATGAGATGTAAAACTCGAGACAATGGAACATTAGCATCGATCGCTACTTGAATTCTAGAAAAAGATGTTACAAATCGTTGTCAAAGTACCACAGTGCCGCGCTATTAACGCATTCGAAACGCTTATTGAAATGTATACATTTGTATACGTGCGGGCAATAATATCGACTCAGTGCGCGCAAGGCAAAAGAATGGTCTCGAAAATGATGTCTTGCATTTAATTTGTCTTTACACATCCAACGACAATCTATTATGTCGGGTGAAACATGTGAATGTCAAGATGAGATCAATCAATTAAAAGAGAATTTGAAAATTGTAACTCACGAAGTGAAAAATTTAAAAGAAAAATATAAGGCATCATTGATTAGGAATTTGGAAAAAGATGTCATATTACGTGAACTGAAACAAAAACTACAGCAAAAAAAGTTCGAAGATTTTAAAGACCTGTTTTCTGAAGCAACTTTAAGTCATATGAAATCCGTTAGGCCAACACAACGAGATGACTCTAATTTTGTTGGGATTATTTTAAATCACTTTTATGGTGGTGCATTAAAGCACAAAAGTTTGAGTGGTAGATCGAAAAACGGTGAAAAATCAGAAATTTCTCCAGAAAAAAAAGCAACATTAGAGCGATTATTCGCTCAAAGATTAAATTATTTGCCTCGACACGAAGTTGACGAATCGCGGAGAAAAAACTTGAATTAGCTCATAAGAAATGCGATCGATAATGCCAATAAAAAAAATAAATGAAATTGTTTGGTTGAAATTATTTGTGTAGAGCTCTTGCGGTGTCACATGCAGTCCAATCTTCGCCATTATTTCGTTCACCATGGTGCCATACGCTAAATAAATCACCGTTATTAACTAAACCTCACACACACACATTTATATCTAGTACTATTATATTCCGTACGCATCATCCGTCAATCCAATTTGTTATTTCATCTCAGCAAGGAGGACGTCTTTCCCAAAAAAAAAATCATAATGCCGAGAAAAAAGGAAAAACGTAAGGATATATTCTTTGTTGCAAAAATCGAAATCATAAAAAACATTTTGTGCTTGGTTGAGAAAATAAATTCAATTATTCGAATAAATTGAATAATCATGTTTAATTTCCAGTTGCAGTTTCGCATCGTATGAGGTATCGTACAAGAAGTACATCAGTTTATTTTGACGAAGAAAAATTAAATGAACGCACAGAAATTCAAACAGAACCATCATCGCGATTGGAGGTTGTCGAAGAAAATCAAAAGGCTGGAACAGATATTGAAGAAAATATAGAAAATGTGTCACAAAATCTTCCAGCAATTTTATTGGATGATACTGACAATGAAGATGATGCGGACAAATCAATAATCTTTGTCGATGAAAATCCAGCTCCGGCCGAAATGAAACTGATTTCTAAGTTGAATTCGAAAATTGCGGGTCTCAAAAGTCGGAACAAAAAACTTTTGAAACCAATAAATTCTGAAAACCGAGAAACAAACATAGACGCTTCGCAGAATAATGCTTTTTTCTTCGATTCTAACAGGGCTGGGAAAAAGCAACAAGGTGCGAAAGATCACGGTGAGGCGAGCCAATATACAAGTGCGCGGCCGAACAATATTTTTCCGTGTGGTATCGACATGGCCTACAACCAGCAGCAATATCGAAACATGAATTATCTTGGTGAAGCTAGCCGAATTTCATTCCAACCGGCAAGCTCAAATGCGTGGCAAAACTATGCTTCACCCTTTGGTATCAATGTGGCCAACTACCAGCAGCAGAATCGAAACATAAATTATCATGACGCTGCGAGCCTAAATTCATTTCCTGCATGTGCAAATGTGTGGCAAAATAGTACTTATCCGTTTGGCATTAGCATGGCCTACAACGAGCAGCAGAATCGAAACATGAATTATCATGGCGAAGCGAGCCGAAATTCATATCAAACGGCAAGTAAAAGTGCAACACAAGATACGGCTTCTCCTCAAGATCTCGACATGTCTTTCAACGAACAATGGGCTGACGAACAAATTCAAGAATGGCAAACAAATGGCGAAATTCAAACAGTTTGTGACGAATTCACAAATTTCTTGCATAAAAATGGACCTTACAATTGATTCGTACATGATATTCGGTGCTAATGGAAATGAATTTTGTCAATAAAATGCATTAAAATAGATTATACATATGTGAATTTTATTCAAAATAATGAAATTTTTGTTATGATTAACCATAAGAGTAAGCGGCGACAAATTTCTTCTTCCATCGTTTTTTTTTCAAATGATCGTGAGATGTTTGTAAGTGCGTCTTTGATATGCTTATTCCGAAGTTTTTTGTGAGAATTATGCTCATTTTGGTCATGAGGCAATGAGTGTATTCTTTCATCGAATAATTTCTGCAATATTGAGATTTTTTCTGGTGTATCAGGACTTTTTCTTTGTGTAGTTTTTGATCGACCAGTCACCGACTTATTTTTGAGTGTATCCAATCTTCCTTTGTACAAAAATTTAATTCTTCGACGCTGTAATAATTTGAATGTTTGCTGAATGGCAGTGAAATCGAATCGCCCGATGTGTTGACAATGGTGACATTTTCTTCTTCGGTTAAAGCGTGAGCCGCAGATTCTTTTTCAAATAATTTTACATGTTTTGATTGCATTTTCGTAACTTTGGCACTTTGATTCCATTTCATCCAATTGTTCTTGAAGCGCACGTTTTAACTTGACACACGTATCTGAATTACATTCAAATCGCCGATTTTCCAAACAATTGTTGTAGAATTCGTCCGCCGCTGTTCTGATTTTCTTGTTTTTTTCTTCCTCAACGAATTGGAATGATACATTTTTCTTGGAATTGAAAAAATCAGTTATAGATTTTTGCATTTATACAAATGAAAACTAGGAACGAAATAAACGGTTTTTTTAATCAACAGAGAAGAGGATAGAGCAACAAGTATAGTGAGGAGCCGCGTAAAGAATAGCACGCAGAAAGAGAAACATGTAGACTGTAGATCGGGCCGCTTTATGTAACCGCAGAATTCAGCGTGCACTGCGCATACACATTATATATGATAAACGCTAGCAAATGAAATGTGCGACAAAACGCAGCGAGCATTCAAATATCGCAATATCGCATCAGAGAATCATGAACAGGCGCAGAAACACATAAACATGTTTCTTATTGTGGCGCAAAAATAGTGTATGGGTTTCTACGTCTGTTTACGCTCCGCTATTATATTTGTATGCATGATTCGCACGTCAACGGCGCTATTCGGTATTCTGCGTCGCTCACTCAATATAGAAATGAGAGCACATAATCCTAATAATGAAACACACACAAACTTGAAATTTTGGTTCACGCCATTTTTTCTAATTAAAATATCGGAGAAATGCTCTAACGCCAAAATCAAACGTAAATTGAAAAATTTTGGCGTGAACATTACGTCAACATAACGCCAAAAAGGCGAATTTTTTCAATGGAGTAGGTCCTTGTGCAATTAAACACGATTGTTTTTCATTTCACGAATCGTATGAAAGCAACACAAAATCTATCCAAATAATAATAATTATAATAATAATAATAATTCATCATACGCATATGGAGTCAATTCATTAAAACATTTTTTAACAGCAAACTGTTACTCTTGCTTGGAATTGAATGCACATAGTTTGGTATTGTCTATCTTTTATTTACAAAAAAAAAATCGGCCCGTCAAACTACTAACTAATAAAATATTTTATTATTTATTATTTATTAGTTACCCCAATGATTCATATAGCTCTTCCTGATGAATTCTTTTTTATAAGAAATTTAAAAATGAACAAAATAACACGATTAAAACATTGATATGTCTCTTGACATGTGTTATCTTCAAATTAAAAATATTTTTCGAATTAAGAAAAAAAAACTTACTCGGTTATTGTAAAGCATACAACATGCACGCAGTGTAAAATAATAAATGATTTCAACTCCAGATAGCAAACTGAATCTAAGAAATAGACCGGCGATGCCACCAAAAGACACCAATAAATCAACCCATTCGAATAGAACCTCACGCTTGTAGCGAATAATTGGCCATGTCAAATAAAAGTGTCAAGCGGTTTAGATGGATCAGCATTTCTGAAATATATATGTATAAATATTTATTTTGGACATGTTGTTCAAAAGTTATCAACAATAAATCTCATCAATCAATTTACGTTTTGCTTAATTTTTCTATTTCGTAAAAAAATGTAGATTTTGTTTGTTGAACATTGAAGTTTGATATATTGACCACAATATACTGAAATTTCATCAAAATCGGTCATATGTGTGAGTGAATGATATGCGATATGGGCTTCGCTCTCAGGCTCACGCACGCGCTCGCACTGCTACCGCATGGGTGACACAAGGGCCCCAAAAGTTGGCGACGTATTCCCCTTATCCTACTACTCACGTATGAGTCGATCGCTGCTGAGTTTATGACGCTCTTTTCCCCATAGCCAGCAAAGAGACATTTTTTTGTAAACACCGAATTCACCGTCGTCGGTCATAACTTCAACGTATGGACAGTCTGGAGTGATTTCCTTGCTCAATTGGCTTGCAAAGTTTTTCAGATGTATGTTTTCAAGGTTGGGTGAAACAGTTGATTTGTAGTTTAATCTTTTTCACGAGTTCGGCTTCGAAAACTGGGCGAATAGAGCGGAACCTTACAAGTTAATTCTGTTTGTTTTCGATTCACAAGCAAACCCAATTTGCGTGCAGCGTTTATTGCATCTTGTTTACATTTTTCGATTTCATCAATTATTTCACTTTTCGTCGGTAGACTAAGAGGAATGGAATTATCATTAGATATTTGTTCTTTGTTTCTGAGCCGGGGATATACAAAATAAGGAGATGTTCCATTTATTATTTCACCTTGAAGAATTTCAGAGATTTTTGACAGCGCCTCTTTCACTGTACAATTAGTTACAGTTGAATATGTTGAACTAAATGATCGTAACTGCCGGAAAAATGATTCACACGGTTGACTTTCGAAGAGATATGGCAAAAATAAGACGGGCCGATTTTTTTTTTGTAAATAAAAGATAGACAATACCAAACTATGTGCATTCAATTCCAAGCAAGAGTAACAGTTTGCTGTTAAAAAATGTTTTAATGAATTGACTCCATATGCGTATGATGAATTATTATTATTATTATAATTATTATTATTTGGATAGATTTTGTGTTGCTTTCATACGATTCGTGAAATGAAAAACAATCGTGTTTAATTGCACAAGGACCTACTCCATTGAAAAAATTCGCCTTTTTGGCGTTATGTTGACGTAATGTTCACGCCAAAATTTTTCAATTTACGTTTGATTTTGGCGTTAGAGCATTTCTCCGATATTTTAATTAGAAAAAATGGCGTGAACCAAAATTTCAAGTTTGTGTGTGTTTCATTATTAGGATTATGTGCTCTCATTTCTATATTGAGTGAGCGACGCAGAATACCGAATAGCGCCGTTGACGTGCGAATCATGCATACAAATATAATAGCGGAGCGTAAACAGACGTAGAAACCCATACACTATTTTTGCGCCACAATAAGAAACATGTTTATGTGTTTCTGCGCCTGTTCATGATTCTCTGATGCGATATTGCGATATTTGAATGCTCGCTGCGTTTTGTCGCACATTTCATTTGCTAGCGTTTATCATATATAATGTGTATGCGCAGTGCACGCTGAATTCTGCGGTTACATAAAGCGGCCCGATCTACAGTCTACATGTTTCTCTTTCTGCGTGCTATTCTTTACGCGGCTCCTCACTATACTTGTTGCTCTATCCTCTTCTCTGTTGATTAAAAAAACCGTTTATTTCGTTCCTAGTTTTCATTTGTATAAATGCAAAAATCTATAACTGATTTTTTCAATTCCAAGAAAAATGTATCATTCCAATTCGTTGAGGAAGAAAAAAACAAGAAAATCAGAACAGCGGCGGACGAATTCTACAACAATTGTTTGGAAAATCGGCGATTTGAATGTAATTCAGATACGTGTGTCAAGTTAAAACGTGCGCTTCAAGAACAATTGGATGAAATGGAATCAAAGTGCCAAAGTTACGAAAATGCAATCAAAACATGTACGTCAATCATGTCGGAGAAAGATAGCGAAATTGAAATGCTACGGAAATTATTTGAAAAAGAATCTGCGGCTCACGCTTTAACCGAAGAAGAAAATGTCACCATTGTCAACACATCGGGCGATTCGATTTCACTGCCATTCAGCAAACATTCAAATTATTACAGCGTCGAAGAATTAAATTTTTGTACAAAGGAAGATTGGATACACTCAAAAATAAGTCGGTGACTGGTCGATCAAAAACTACACAAAGAAAAAGTCCTGTTACACCAGAAAAAATCTCAATATTGCAGAAATTATTCGATGAAAGAATACACTCATTGCCTCATGACCAAAATGAGCATAATTCTCACAAAAAACTTCGGAATAAGCATATCAAAGACGCACTTACAAACATCTCACGATCATTTGGAAAAAAAACGATGGAAGAAGAAATTTGTCGCCGCTTACTCTTATGGTTAATCATAACAAAAATTTCATTATTTTGAATAAAATTCACATATGTATAATCTATTTTAATGCATTTTATTGACAAAATTCATTTCCATTAGCACCGAATATCATGTACGAATCAATTGTAAGGTCCATTTTTATGCAAGAAATTTGTGAATTCGTCACAAACTGTTTGAATTTCGCCATTTGTTTGCCATTCTTGAATTTGTTCGTCAGCCCATTGTTCGTTGAAAGACATGTCGAGATCTTGAGGAGAAGCCGTATCTTGTGTTGCACTTTTACTTGCCGTTTGATATGAATTTCGGCTCGCTTCGCCATGATAATTCATGTTTCGATTCTGCTGCTCGTTGTAGGCCATGTTAATGCCAAACGGATAAGTACTATTTTGCCACACATTTGCACATGCAGGAAATGAATTTAGGCTCGCAGCGTCATGATAATTTATGTTTCGATTCTGCTGCTGGTAGTTGGCCACATTGATACCAAAGGGTGAAGCATAGTTTTGCCACGCATTTGAGCTTGCCGGTTGGAATGAAATTCGGCTAGCTTCACCAAGATAATTCATGTTTCGATATTGCTGCTGGTTGTAGGCCATGTCGATACCACACGGAAAAATATTGTTCGGCCGCGCACTTGTATATTGGCTCGCCTCACCGTGATCTTTCGCACCTTGTTGCTTTTTCCCAGCCCTGTTAGAATCGAAGAAAAAAGCATTATTCTGCGAAGCGTCTATGTTTGTTTCTCGGTTTTCAGAATTTATTGGTTTCAAAAGTTTTTTGTTCCGACTTTTGAGACCCGCAATTTTCGAATTCAACTTAGAAATCAGTTTCATTTCGGCCGGAGCTGGATTTTCATCGACAAAGATTATTGATTTGTCCGCATCATCTTCATTGTCAGTATCATCCAATAAAATTGCTGGAAGATTTTGTGACACATTTTCTATATTTTCTTCAATATCTGTTCCAGCCTTTTGATTTTCTTCGACAACCTCCAATCGCGATGATGGTTGTTCTGTTTGAATTTCTGTGCGTTCATTTAATTTTTCTTCGTCAAAATACGTCATAAATGTTGCGTTTTTTTTTAATTTTTGCTATAGCGAGAGCACTGGGCATGAGCATTGAGCATCATTAATTACAATTGAAATAAATATCGCCATATATATAATATATAAATAATATATATATATATATATATATATATGAATATCGAATGAATATAGCCAATATTATATATATATTATTTATATATTATATATATGGCGATATTTATTCCAATTGTAATTAATGATGCTCAATGCTCATGCCCAGTGCTCTTGCAAAAATTAAAAAAAACGCAATATTTAGGACGCGCGAAAAAAAGAAAATTCTAATAAAAACTCTACTATAATTCTAATGAAAACGCTACTAACAGCCACTAATAATGAAGAATCTACTAACATTCTACTAACATTCTACTAATAAATCTACTAACATTCTAATAAAAATCTACAAAGACCTACTAGTTAGATGTTAGTCGCTAATAAAATAATAATTATTACTTCTTAGTGGCTACTAAGACCTACTAACTAATAAAATAATAAAACTGGTGAAACTACTAAAATAATAAAAAATCTACTTATTAGTGGAAAAATTAACATTTATGATATGAATCGAACGTGTGCAAAGATAAAAATTGTTGTTGGTGGCGCCGCCAGAAATTCGTAGTTGTGACAGTTTATTAAGTACAAAGTGGCTGTGTCTCTTCACCACACAGTATACGTACTTTATTTCGAGCGATTTTGAGTATACTGTAATGGCAATATGGCGTCATCATCGGGTGTCATTATCGTTGCAAACTACATATACACAATACGGTCGAGAGTATATTGATTGTCATTGATCACGATTGATCCATATTGTTGCATCTTGTATTAAATAGTAAAAACGAGTAAAAATTAAAATATAGTGAAAAAATGTATTCGTTCAGATGAAATCTGTGCAATACGGTGTATTCGTCGGATAAAGGACTTAAACAACATAAAAAAGACTATCATTCGGAATTTATTGATTCAATTCGATCATCAAGACGTAATCAACGAGGAAATGTAGAGACATTATCGACACCAGCGAAGGTCATCATGAAGTCGGATGAAAATCTTGCTTTAACAATTCCTCGATATATAAAACCGCGAAAGAGAATTTCGGAAATTGTATCTGTCACACCAAAACGCTCTTCAAGAAGATTGAACATTCCACAACAAACTGAGGAAACATTTTCCGAGGTAAAAAAACAGACCATTGGCAGCACATCCACTGAAGAGAAACAACCAGAATTGTCTTCGAACAATATTGAATCAACAGGTGAACAAAATAAAAGCACTGAAGAAGTTGTCGTTTTTGCAACGTCAGCCAATGATGAAATGATCGCTGAAAATAGCTCAACCGTCACTCGGTCATCAACACATCAACAACAACGTTCAGGATCAATTCGATCATCAAGACGTAATCAACGAGGAAATGTAGAGACATTATCGAAACCAGCAAACGTCATCATGAAGTCGGATGAAAATCTTGCTTTAACAATTCCTCGATATATAAAACCGCGAAAGAGAATTTCGGAAATTGCATCTGTCACACCAAAACGCTCTTCAAGAAGATTGAACATTCCACAACAAACTGAGGAAACATTTTCCGAGGTAAAAAAACAGACCATTGGCAGCACATCCACTGAAGAGAAACAACCAGAATTGTCTACGAACAATATTGAATCAACAGGCGAACAAAATAAAAGCACTGAAGAAGTTGTCGTTTTTGCAACGTCAGCCAATGATGAAATGATCGCTGAAAATAGCTCAACCGTCACTCGGTCATCAACACATCAACAACAACGTTCAGGATCAATTCGATCATCAAGACGTAATCAACGAAGCAATGTAGAGACATTATCGAAACCAGCAAACGTCATCATGAAGTCGGATGAAAATCTTGCTTTAACAATTCCTCGATATATAAAACCGCGAAAGAGAATTTCGGAAATTGCATCTGTCACACCAAAACGCTCTTCAAGAAGATTGAACATTCCACAACAAACTGAGGAAACATTTTCCGAGGTAAAAAAACAGACCATTGGCAGCACATCCACTGAAGAGAAACAGCCAGAATTGTCTTCGAACAATATTGAATCAACAGGCGAACAAAATAAAAGCACTGAAGAAGCTGTCGTTTTTGCAACGTCAGCCAATGATGAAATGATCGCTGAAAATAGCTCAACCGTCACTCGGTCATCAACACATCAACAACAACGTTCAGGATCAATTCGATCATCAAGACGTAATCAACGAGGAAATGTAGAGACATTATCGAAACCAGCAAACGTCATCATGAAGTCGGATGAAAATCTTGCTTTAACAATTCCTCGATATATAAAACCGCGAAAGAGAATTTCGGAAATTGCATCTGTCACACCAAAACGCTCTTCAAGAAGATTGAACATTCCACAACAAACTGAGGAAACATTTTCCGAGGTAAAAAAACAGACCATTGGCAGCACATCCACTGAAGAGAAACAGCCAGAATTGTCTTCGAACAATATTGAATCAACAGGCGAACAAAATAAAAGCACTGAAGAAGCTGTCGTTTTTGCAACGTCAGCCAATGATGAAATGATCGCTGAAAATAGCTCAACCGTCACTCGGTCATCAACACATCAACAACAACGTTCAGGATCAATTCGATCATCAAGACGTAATCAACGAAGCAATGTAGAGACATTATCGAAACCAGCAAACGTCATCATGAAGTCGGATGAAAATCTTGCTTTAACAATTCCTCGATATATAAAACCGCGAAAGAGAATTTCGGAAATTGCATCTGTCACACCAAAACGCTCTTCAAGAAAATTGAACATTCCACAACAAACTGAGGAAACATTTTCCGAGGTAAAAAAACAGACCATTGGCAGCACATCCACTGAAGAAAAACAACCAGAATTGTCTTCGAACAATATTGAATCAACAGACGAACAAAATAAAAGCACTGAAGAAGTTGTCGTTTTTGCAACGTCAGCCAATGATGAAATGATCGCTGAAAATAGCTCAACCGTCACTCGGTCATCAACACATCAACAACAACGTTCAGGATCAATTCGATCATCAAGACGTTATCAACGAGGAAATGTAGTGACATTATCGAAACCAGCAAACGTCATCATGAAGTCGGATGAAAATCTTGCTTTAACAATTCCTCGATATATAAAACCGCGAAAGAGAATTTCGGAAATTGCATCTGTCACACCAAAACGCTCTTCAAGAAGATTGAACATTCCACAACAAACTGAGGAAACATTTTCCGAGGTAAAAAAACAGACCATTGGCAGCACATCCACTGAAGAGAAACAGCCAGAATTGTCTTCGAACAATATTGAATCAACAGGCGAACAAAATAAAAGCACTGAAGAAGCTGTCGTTTTTGCAACGTCAGCCAATGATGAAATGATCGCTGAAAATAGCTCAACCGTCACTCGGTCATCAACACATCAACAACAACGTTCAGGATCAATTCGATCATCAAGACGTAATCAACGAAGCAATGTAGAGACATTATCGACACCAGCGAAGGTCATCATGAAGTCGGATAAAAATCTTGCTTTAACAATTCCTCGATATATAAAACCGCGAAAGAGAATTTCGGAAATTGCATCTGTCACACCAAAACGCTCTTCAAGAAGATTGAACATTCCACAACAAACTGAGGAAACATTTTCCGAGGTAAAAAAACAGACCATTGGCAGCACATCCACTGAAGAAAAACAACCAGAATTGTCTTCGAACAATATTGAATCAACAGACGAACAAAATAAAAGCACTGAAGAAGTTGTCGTTTTTGCAACGTCAGCCAATGATGAAATGATCGCTGAAAATAGCTCAACCGTCACTCGGTCATCAACACATCAACAACAACGTTCAGGATCAATTCGATCATCAAGACGTAATCAACGAGGCAATGTAGAGACATTATCGACACCAGCGAAGGTCATCATGAAGTCGGATGAAAATCTTGCTTTAACAATTCCTCGATATATAAAACCGCGAAAGAGAATTTCGGAAATTGCATCTGTCACACCAAAACGCTCTTCAAGAAAATTGAACATTCCACAACAAACTGAGGAAACATTTTCCGAGGTAAAAAAACAGACCATTGGCAGCACATCCACTGAAGAAAAACAACCAGAATTGTCTTCGAACAATATTGAATCAACAGACGAACAAAATAAAAGCACTGAAGAAGTTGTCGTTTTTGCAACGTCAGCCAATGATGAAATGATCGCTGAAAATAGCTCAACCGTCACTCGGTCATCAACACATCAACAACAACGTTCAGGATCAATTCGATCATCAAGACGTTATCAACGAGGAAATGTAGTGACATTATCGAAACCAGCAAACGTCATCATGAAGTCGGATGAAAATCTTGCTTTAACAATTCCTCGATATATAAAACCGCGAAAGAGAATTTCGGAAATTGCATCTGTCACACCAAAACGCTCTTCAAGAAGATTGAACATTCCACAACAAACTGAGGAAACATTTTCCGAGGTAAAAAAACAGACCATTGGCAGCACATCCACTGAAGAGAAACAGCCAGAATTGTCTTCGAACAATATTGAATCAACAGGCGAACAAAATAAAAGCACTGAAGAAGCTGTCGTTTTTGCAACGTCAGCCAATGATGAAATGATCGCTGAAAATAGCTCAACCGTCACTCGGTCATCAACACATCAACAACAACGTTCAGGATCAATTCGATCATCAAGACGTAATCAACGAAGCAATGTAGAGACATTATCGAAACCAGCAAACGTCATCATGAAGTCGGATGAAAATCTTGCTTTAACAATTCCTCGATATATAAAACCGCGAAAGAGAATTTCGGAAATTGCATCTGTCACACCAAAACGCTCTTCAAGAAAATTGAACATTCCACAACAAACTGAGGAAACATTTTCCGAGGTAAAAAAACAGACCATTGGCAGCACATCCACTGAAGAAAAACAACCAGAATTGTCTTCGAACAATATTGAATCAACAGACGAACAAAATAAAAGCACTGAAGAAGTTGTCGTTTTTGCAACGTCAGCCAATGATGAAATGATCGCTGAAAATAGCTCAACCGTCACTCGGTCATCAACACATCAACAACAACGTTCAGGATCAATTCGATCATCAAGACGTAATCAACGAGGCAATGTAGAGACATTATCGACACCAGCGAAGGTCATCATGAAGTCGGATGAAAATCTTGCTTTAACAATTCCTCGATATATAAAACCGCGAAAGAGAATTTCGGAAATTGCATCTGTCACACCAAAACGCTCTTCAAGAAGATTGAACATTCCACAACAAACTGAGGAAACATTTTCCGAGGTAAAAAAACAGACCATTGGCAGCACATCCACTGAAGAAAAACAACCAGAATTGTCTTCGAACAATATTGAATCAACAGATGAACAAAATAAAAGCACTGAAGAAGTTGTCGTTTTTGCAACGTCAGCCAATGATGAAATGATCGCTGAAAATAGCTCAACCGTCACTCGGTCATCAACACATCAACAACAACGTTCAGGATCAATTCGATCATCAAGACGTTATCAACGAGGAAATGTAGAGACATTATCGAAACCAGCAAACGTCATCATGAAGTCGGATGAAAATCTTGCTTTAACAATTCCTCGATATATAAAACCGCGAAAGAGAATTTCGGAAATTGCATCTGTCACACCAAAACGCTCTTCAAGAAGATTGAACATTCCACAACAAACTGAGGAAACATTTTCCGAGGTAAAAAAACAGACCATTGGCAGCACATCCACTGAAGAAAAACAACCAGAATTGTCTTCGAACAATATTGAATCAACAGACGAACAAAATAAAAGCACTGAAGAAGTTGTCGTTTTTGCAACGTCAGCCAATGATGAAATGATCGCTGAAAATAGCTCAACCGTCACTCGGTCATCAACACATCAACAACAACGTTCAGGATCAATTCGATCATCAAGACGTTATCAACGAGGAAATGTAGAGACATTATCGAAACCAGCAAACGTCATCATGAAGTCGGATGAAAATCTTGCTTTAACAATTCCTCGATATATAAAACCGCGAAAGAGAATTTCGGAAATTGCATCTGTCACACCAAAACGCTCTTCAAGAAGATTGAACATTCCACAACAAACTGAGGAAACATTTTCCGAGGTAAAAAAACAGACCATTGGCAGCACATCCACTGAAGAAAAACAACCAGAATTGTCTTCGAACAATATTGAATCAACAGATGAACAAAATAAAAGCACTGAAGAAGTTGTCGTTTTTGCAACGTCAGCCAATGATGAAATGATCGCTGAAAATAGCTCAACCGTCACTCGGTCATCAACACATCAACAACAACGTTCAGGATCAATTCGATCATCAAGACGTTATCAACGAGGAAATGTAGTGACATTATCGAAACCAGCAAACGTCATCATGAAGTCGGATGAAAATCTTGCTTTAACAATTCCTCGATATATAAAACCGCGAAAGAGAATTTCGGAAATTGCATCTGTCACACCAAAACGCTCTTCAAGAAGATTGAACATTCCACAACAAACTGAGGAAACATTTTCCGAGGTAAAAAAACAGACCATTGGCAGCACATCCACTGAAGAAAAACAACCAGAATTGTCTTCGAACAATATTGAATCAACAGATGAACAAAATAAAAGCACTGAAGAAGTTGTCGTTTTTGCAACGTCAGCCAATGATGAAATGATCGCTGAAAATAGCTCAACCGTCACTCGGTCATCAACACATCAACAACAACGTTCAGGATCAATTCGATCATCAAGACGTTATCAACGAGGAAATGTAGAGACATTATCGAAACCAGCAAACGTCATCATGAAGTCGGATGAAAATCTTGCTTTAACAATTCCTCGATATATAAAACCGCGAAAGAGAATTTCGGAAATTGCATCTGTCACACCAAAACGCTCTTCAAGAAGATTGAACATTCCACAACAAACTGAGGAAACATTTTCCGAGGTAAAAAAACAGACCATTGGCAGCACATCCACTGAAGAAAAACAACCAGAATTGTCTTCGAACAATATTGAATCAACAGACGAACAAAATAAAAGCACTGAAGAAGTTGTCGTTTTTGCAACGTCAGCCAATGATGAAATGATCGCTGAAAATAGCTCAACCGTCACTCGGTCATCAACACATCAACAACAACGTTCAGGATCAATTCGATCATCAAGACGTTATCAACGAGGAAATGTAGTGACATTATCGAAACCAGCAAACGTCATCATGAAGTCGGATGAAAATCTTGCTTTAACAATTCCTCGATATATAAAACCGCGAAAGAGAATTTCGGAAATTGCATCTGTCACACCAAAACGCTCTTCAAGAAGATTGAACATTCCACAACAAACTGAGGAAACATTTTCCGAGGTAAAAAAACAGACCATTGGCAGCACATCCACTGAAGAAAAACAACCAGAATTGTCTTCGAACAATATTGAATCAACAGATGAACAAAATAAAAGCACTGAAGAAGTTGTCGTTTTTGCAACGTCAGCCAATGATGAAATGATCGCTGAAAATAGCTCAACCGTCACTCGGTCATCAACACATCAACAACAACGTTCAGGATCAATTCGATCATCAAGACGTTATCAACGAGGAAATGTAGAGACATTATCGAAACCAGCAAACGTCATCATGAAGTCGGATGAAAATCTTGCTTTAACAATTCCTCGATATATAAAACCGCGAAAGAGAATTTCGGAAATTGCATCTGTCACACCAAAACGCTCTTCAAGAAGATTGAACATTCCACAACAAACTGAGGAAACATTTTCCGAGGTAAAAAAACAGACCATTGGCAGCACATCCACTGAAGAAAAACAACCAGAATTGTCTTCGAACAATATTGAATCAACAGACGAACAAAATAAAAGCACTGAAGAAGTTGTCGTTTTTGCAACGTCAGCCAATGATGAAATGATCGCTGAAAATAGCTCAACCGTCACTCGGTCATCAACACATCAACAACAACGTTCAGGATCAATTCGATCATCAAGACGTAATCAACGAGGCAATGTAGAGACATTATCGACACCAGCGAAGGTCATCATGAAGTCGGATGAAAATCTTGCTTTAACAATTCCTCGATATATAAAACCGCGAAAGAGAATTTCGGAAATTGCATCTGTCACACCAAAACGCTCTTCAAGAAGATTGAACATTCCACAACAAACTGAGGAAACATTTTCCGAGGTAAAAAAACAGACCATTGGCAGCACATCCACTGAAGAGAAACAGCCAGAATTGTCTTCGAACAATATTGAATCAACAGGCGAACAAAATAAAAGCACTGAAGAAGCTGTCGTTTTTGCAACGTCAGCCAATGATGAAATGATCGCTGAAAATAGCTCAACCGTCACTCGGTCATCAACACATCAACAACAACGTTCAGGATCAATTCGATCATCAAGACGTAATCAACGAGGAAATGTAGAGACATTATCGACACCAGCGAAGGTCATCATGAAGTCGGATGAAAATCTTGCTTTAACAATTCCTCGATATATAAAACCGCGAAAGAGAATTTCGGAAATTGCATCTGTCACACCAAAACTCTCTTCAAGAAGATTGAACATTCCACAACAAACTGAGGAAACATTTTCCGAGGTAAAAAAACAGACCATTGGCAGCACATCCACTGAAGAAAAACAACCAGAATTGTCTTCGAACAATATTGAATCAACAGACGAACAAAATAAAAGCACTGAAGAAGTTGTCGTTTTTGCAACGTCAGCCAATGATGAAATGATCGCTGAAAATAGCTCAACCGTCACTCGGTCATCAACACATCAACAACAACGTTCAGGATCAATTCGATCATCAAGACGTAATCAACGAGGCAATGTGAAGACATTATCGACACCAGCGAAGGTCATCATAAAGTCGGATGAAAATCTTGCTTTAACAATTCCTCGATATATAAAACCGCGAAAGAGAATTTCGGAAATTGCATCTGTCACACCAAAACGCTCTTCAAGAAGATTGAACATTCCACAACAAACTGAGGAAACATTTTCCGAGGTAAAAAAACAGACCATTGGCAGCACATCCACTGAAGAAAAACAACCAGAATTGTCTTCGAACAATATTGAATCAACAGACGAACAAAATAAAAGCACTGAAGAAGTTGTCGTTTTTGCAACGTCAGCCAATGATGAAATGATCGCTGAAAATAGCTCAACCGTCACTCGGTCATCAACACATCAACAACAACGTTCAGGATCAATTCGATCATCAAGACGTAATCAACGAGGAAATGTAGAGACATTATCGAAACCAGCAAACGTCATCATGAAGTCGGATGAAAATCTTGCTTTAACAATTCCTCGATATATAAAACCGCGAAAGAGAATTTCGGAAATTGCATCTGTCACACAAAAACGCTCTTCAAGAAGATTGAACATTCCACAACAAACTGAGGAAACATTTCCCGAGGTAGAAAAACAGACCATTGGCAGCACATCCACTGAAGAAAAACAACCAGAATTGTCTTCGAACAATATTGAATCAACAGACGAACAAAATAAAAGCACTGAAGAAGTTGTCGTTTTTGCAACGTCAGCCAATGATGAAATGATCGCTGAAAATAGCTCAACCGTCACTCGGTCATCAACACATCAACAACAACGTTCAGGATCAATTCGATCATCAAGACGTAATCAACGAGGCTATGTAGAGACATTATCGAAACCAGCAAACGTCTTCATGAAGTCGGATGAAAATCTTGCTTTAACAATTCCTCGATATAGAAAACCGCGAAAGAGAATTTCGGAAATTGCATCTGTCACACCAAAACGCTCTTCAAGAAAATTGAACATTCCACAACAAACTGAGGAAAGATTTTCCGAGGTAAAAAAACAGACCATTAGCAGCACATCCACTGAAGAAAAACAA
Source organism: Obolodiplosis robiniae (assembly GCA_028476595.1). Taxonomy (NCBI): domain Eukaryota; kingdom Metazoa; phylum Arthropoda; class Insecta; order Diptera; family Cecidomyiidae; genus Obolodiplosis; species Obolodiplosis robiniae. Next base: position 32,651,168 of record CM052015.1, on the reverse strand, counting down.
CCAGAATTGTCTTCGAACAATATTGAATCAACAGACGAACAAAATAAAAGCACTGAAGAAGTTGTCGTTTTTGCAACGTCAGCCAATGATGAAATGATCGCTGAAAATAGCTCAACCGTCACTCGGTCATCAACACATCAACAACAACGTTCAGGATCAATTCGATCATCAAGACGTAATCAACGAGGCAATGTAGAGACATTATCGACACCAGCAAAGGTCATCATGAAGTCGGATGAAAATCTTGCTTTAACAATTCCTCGATATAGAAAACCGCGAAAGAGAATTTCGGAAATTGCATCTGTCACACCAAAACGCTCTTCAAGAAAATTGAACATTCCACAACAAACTGAGGAAAGATTTTCCGAGGTAAAAAACAGACCATTAGCAGCACATCCACTGAAGAAAAACAACCAGAATTGTCTTCGAACAATATTGAATCAACAGACGAACAAAATAAAAGCACTGAAGAAGTTGTCGTTTTTGCAACGTCAGCCAATGATGAAATGATCGCTGAAAATAGCTCAACCGTCACTCGGTCATCAACACATCAACAACAACGTTCAGGATCAATTCGATCATCAAGACGTAATCAACGAGGCAATGTAGAGACATTATCGACACCAGCAAAGGTCATCATGAAGTCGGATGAAAATCTTGCTTTAACAATTCCTCGATATAGAAAACCGCGAAAGAGAATTTCGGAAATTGCATCTGTCACACCAAAACGCTCTTCAAGAAAATTGAACATTCCACAACAAACTGAGGAAAGATTTTCCGAGGTAAAAAACAGACCATTAGCAGCACATCCACTGAAGAAAAACAACCAGAATTGTCTTCGAACAATATTGAATCAACAGACGAACAAAATAAAAGCACTGAAGAAGTTGTCGTTTTTGCAACGTCAGCCAATGATGAAATGATCGCTGAAAATAGCTCAACCGTCACTCGGTCATCAACACATCAACAACAACGTTCAGGATCAATTCGATCATCAAGACGTAATCAACGAGGCAATGTAGAGACATTATCGACACCAGCAAAGGTCATCATGAAGTCGGATGAAAATCTTGCTTTAACAATTCCTCGATATAGAAAACCGCGAAAGAGAATTTCGGAAATTGCATCTGTCACACCAAAACGCTCTTCAAGAAGATTGAACATTCCACAACAAACTGAGGAAACATTTTCCGAGGTAGAAAAACAGACTATTGGCAGCACATCCACTGAAGAAAAACAACCAGAATTGTCTTCGAACAATATTGAATCAACAGACGAACAAAATAAAAGCACTGAAGAAGTTGTCGTTTTTGCAACGTCAGCCAATGATGAAATGATCGCTGAAAATAGCTCAACCGTCACTCGGTCATCAACACATCAACAACAACGTTCAGGATCAATTCGATCATCAAGACGTAATCAACGAGGCAATGTAGAGACATTATCGACACCAGCAAAGGTCATCATGAAGTCGGATGAAAATCTTGCTTTAACAATTCCTCGATATATAAAACCGCGAAAGAGAATTTCGGAAATTGTATCTGTCACACCAAAACGCTCTTCAAGAAGATTGAACATTCCACAACAAACTGAGGAAACATTTTCCGAGGTAAAAAAACAGACCAGTGGCAGCACATCCACTGAAGAAAAACAACCAGAATTGTCTTCGAACAATACTGAATCAACAGACGAACAAAATAAAAGCACTGAAGAAGTTGTCGTTTTTGCAACGTCAGCCAATGATGAAATGATCGCTGAAAATAGCTCAACCGTCACTCGGTCATCAACACATCAACAACAACGTTCAGGATCAATTCGATCATCAAGACGTAATCAACGAGGCAATGTAGAGACATTATCGACACCAGCAAAGGTCATCATGAAGTCGGATGAAAATCTTGCTTTAACAATTCCTCGATATATAAAACCGCGAAAGAGAATTTCGGAAATTGTATCTGTCACACCAAAACGCTCTTCAAGAAGATTGAACATTCCACAACAAACTGAGGAAACATTTTCCGAGGTAAAAAAACAGACCATTGGCAGCACATCCACTGAAGAAAAACAACCAGAATTGTCTTCGAACAATACTGAATCAACAGACGAACAAAATAAAAGCACTGAAGAAGTTGTCGTTTTTGCAACGTCAGCCAATGATGAAATGATCGCTGAAAATAGCTCAACCGTCACTCGGTCATCAACACATCAACAACAACGTTCAGGATCAATTCGATCATCAAGACGTAATCAACGAGGCAATGTAGAGACATTATCGACACCAGCGAAGGTCATCATAAAGTCGGATGAAAATCTTGCTTTAACAATTCCTCGATATATAAAACCGCGAAAGAGAATTTCGGAAATTGCATCTGTCACACAAAAACGCTCTTCAAGAAGATTGAACATTCCACAACAAACTGAGGAAACATTTTCCGAGGAAAAAAAACAGACCATTGGCAGCACATCCACTGAAGAAAAACAACCAGAATTGTCTTCGAACAATATTGAATCAACAGACGAACAAAATAAAAGCACTGAAGAAGTTGTCGTTTTTGCAACGTCAGCCAATGATGAAATGATCGCTAAAAATAGCTCAACCGTCACTCGGTCATCAACACATCAACAACAACGTTCAGGATCAATTCGATCATCAAGACGTAATCAACGAGGCAATGTAGAGACATTATCGACACCAGCGAAGGTCATCATAAAGTCGGATGAAAATCTTGCTTTAACAATTCCTCGATATATAAAACCGCGAAAGAGAATTTCGGAAATTGCATCTGTCACACAAAAACGCTCTTCAAGAAGATTGAACATTCCACAACAAACTGAGGAAACATTTTCCGAGGTAAAAAACAGACCATTAGCAGCACATCCACTGAAGAAAAACAACCAGAATTGTCTTCGAACAATACTGAATCAACAGACGAACAAAATAAAAGCACTGAAGAAGTTGTCGTTTTTGCAACGTCAGCCAATGATGAAATGATCGCTGAAAATAGCTCAACCGTCACTCGGTCATCAACACATCAACAACAACGTTCAGGATCAATTCGATCATCAAGACGTAATCAACGAGGCAATGTAGAGACATTATCGACACCAGCGAAGGTCATCATAAAGTCGGATGAAAATCTTGCTTTAACAATTCCTCGATATATAAAACCGCGAAAGAGAATTTCGGAAATTGCATCTGTCACACAAAAACGCTCTTCAAGAAAATTGAACATTCCACAAAAAACTGAGGAAAGATTTTCCGAGGTAAAAAACAGACCATTAGCAGCACATCCACTGAAGAAAAACAACCAGAATTGTCTTCGAACAATATTGAATCAACAGACGAACAAAATAAAAGCACTGAAGAAGTTGTCGTTTTTGCAACGTCAGCCAATGATGAAATGATCGCTGAAAATAGCTCAACCGTCACTCGGTCATCAACACATCAACAACAACGTTCAGGATCAATTCGATCATCAAGACGTAATCAACGAGGCAATGTAGAGACATTATCGACACCAGCGAAGGTCATCATAAAGTCGGATGAAAATCTTGCTTTAACAATTCCTCGATATATAAAACCGCGAAAGAGAATTTCGGAAATTGCATCTGTCACACAAAAACGCTCTTCAAGAAAATTGAACATTCCACAACAAACTGAGGAAAGATTTTCCGAGGTAAAAAACAGACCATTAGCAGCACATCCACTGAAGAAAAACAACCAGAATTGTCTTCGAACAATATTGAATCAACAGACGAACAAAATAAAAGCACTGAAGAAGTTGTCGTTTTTGCAACGTCAGCCAATGATGAAATGATCGCTGAAAATAGCTCAACCGTCACTCGGTCATCAACACATCAACAACAACGTTCAGGATCAATTCGATCATCAAGACGTAATCAACGAGGCAATGTAGAGACATTATCGACACCAGCAAAGGTCATCATGAAGTCGGATGAAAATCTTGCTTTAACAATTCCTCGATATATAAAACCGCGAAAGAGAATTTCGGAAATTGTATCTGTCACACCAAAACGCTCTTCAAGAAGATTGAACATTCCACAACAAACTGAGGAAACATTTTCCGAGGTAAAAAAACAGACCATTGGCAGCACATCCACTGAAGAAAAACAACCAGAATTGTCTTCGAACAATACTGAATCAACAGACGAACAAAATAAAAGCACTGAAGAAGTTGTCGTTTTTGCAACGTCAGCCAATGATGAAATGATCGCTGAAAATAGCTCAACCGTCACTCGGTCATCAACACATCAACAACAACGTTCAGGATCAATTCGATCATCAAGACGTAATCAACGAGGCAATGTAGAGACATTATCGACACCAGCAAAGGTCATCATGAAGTCGGATGAAAATCTTGCTTTAACAATTCCTCGATATAGAAAACCGCGAAAGAGAATTTCGGAAATTGCATCTGTCACACCAAAACGCTCTTCAAGAAAATTGAACATTCCACAACAAACTGAGGAAAGATTTTCCGAGGTAAAAAACAGACCATTAGCAGCACATCCACTGAAGAAAAACAACCAGAATTGTCTTCGAACAATATTGAATCAACAGACGAACAAAATAAAAGCACTGAAGAAGTTGTCGTTTTTGCAACGTCAGCCAATGATGAAATGATCGCTGAAAATAGCTCAACCGTCACTCGGTCATCAACACATCAACAACACCGTTCAGGATCAATTCGATCATCAAGACGTAATCAACGAGGCAATGTAGAGACATTATCGACACCAGCAAAGGTCATCATGAAGTCGGATGAAAATCTTGCTTTAACAATTCCTCGATATAGAAAACCGCGAAAGAGAATTTCGGAAATTGCATCTGTCACACCAAAACGCTCTTCAAGAAAATTGAACATTCCACAACAAACTGAGGAAACATTTTCCGAGGTAAAAAACAGACCATTAGCAGCACATCCACTGAAGAAAAACAACCAGAATTGTCTTCGAACAATACTGAATCAACAGACGAACAAAATAAAAGCACTGAAGAAGTTGTCGTTTTTGCAACGTCAGCCAATGATGAAATGATCGCTGAAAATAGCTCAACCGTCACTCGGTCATCAACACATCAACAACAACGTTCAGGATCAATTCGATCATCAAGACGTAATCAACGAGGCAATGTAGAGACATTATCGAAACCAGCAAACGTCATCATGAAGTCGGATGAAAATCTTGCTTTAACAATTCCTCGATATATAAAACCGCGAAAGAGAATTTCGGAAATTGCATCTGTCACACCAAAACGCTCTTCAAGAAAATTGAACATTCCACAACAAACTGAGGAAAGATTTTCCGAGGTAAAAAACAGACCATTAGCAGCACATCCACTGAAGAAAAACAACCAGAATTGTCTTCGAACAATATTGAATCAACAGACGAACAAAATAAAAGCACTGAAGAAGTTGTCGTTTTTGCAACGTCAGCCAATGATGAAATGATCGCTGAAAATAGCTCAACCGTCACTCGGTCATCAACACATCAACAACAACGTTCAGGATCAATTCGATCATCAAGACGTAATCAACGAGGCAATGTAGAGACATTATCGACACCAGCAAAGGTCATCATGAAGTCGGATGAAAATCTTGCTTTAACAATTCCTCGATATATAAAACCGCGAAAGAGAATTTCGGAAATTGTATCTGTCACACCAAAACGCTCTTCAAGAAGATTGAACATTCCACAACAAACTGAGGAAACATTTTCCGAGGTAAAAAAACAGACCAGTGGCAGCACATCCACTGAAGAAAAACAACCAGAATTGTCTTCGAACAATACTGAATCAACAGACGAACAAAATAAAAGCACTGAAGAAGTTGTCGTTTTTGCAACGTCAGCCAATGATGAAATGATCGCTGAAAATAGCTCAACCGTCACTCGGTCATCAACACATCAACAACAACGTTCAGGATCAATTCGATCATCAAGACGTAATCAACGAGGCAATGTAGAGACATTATCGAAACCAGCAAACGTCATCATGAAGTCGGATGAAAATCTTGCTTTAACAATTCCTCGATATATAAAACCGCGAAAGAGAATTTCGGAAATTGCATCTGTCACACCAAAACGCTCTTCAAGAAAATTGAACATTCCACAACAAACTGAGGAAAGATTTTCCGAGGTAAAAAACAGACCATTAGCAGCACATCCACTGAAGAAAAACAACCAGAATTGTCTTCGAACAATATTGAATCAACAGACGAACAAAATAAAAGCACTGAAGAAGTTGTCGTTTTTGCAACGTCAGCCAATGATGAAATGATCGCTGAAAATAGCTCAACCGTCACTCGGTCATCAACACATCAACAACAACGTTCAGGATCAATTCGATCATCAAGACGTAATCAACGAGGCAATGTAGAGACATTATCGACACCAGCGAAGGTCATCATGAAGTCGGATGAAAATCTTGCTTTAACAATTCCTCGATATATAAAACCGCGAAAGAGAATTTCGGAAATTGCATCTGTCACACCAAAACGCTCTCCAAGAAAATTGAACATTCCAAAACAAACTGAGGAAACATTTCCCGAGGTAAAAAAACAGACTATTGGCAGCACATCCACTGAAGAAAAACAACCAGAATTGTCTTCGAACAATATTGAATCAACAGACGAACAAAATAAAAGCACTGAAGAAGTTGTCGTTTTTGCAACGTCAGCCAATGATGAAATGATCGCTGAAAATAGCTCAACCGTCACTCGGTCATCAACACATCAACAACAACGTTCAGGATCAATTCGATCATCAAGACGTAATCAACGAGGCAATGTAGAGACATTATCGACGTGTAAATTTACCTCTTGCAGTGGGTACTTACACACGCGGAGTGTCCGAAATAAATTATTAGACTGAAATCAGAAAATGAGTCATGAAAAAGGCCGAGTGTTGGTTTTCACTTAGTTTTAATCTAATTAATTCACAATTGCTTATGTCACTATAATCTAGTACAGAATGTTAATTTATCCATAAAGTGTGATTTAGTTAGCCAATGAAATTTAGTGTTGAAAATGTTTAGATAGCCAAGAGCAAATGATTTAATCACAAGGTACGATGCGAACTGTCTGAAAGTTCTACTGCGAATGAGAATGAAAGTGTCATCGTGAGAAAGAGTGAGCGTGTGTTCGGTCGATGCAGCTAATTGCTGAGTCATGGCATATTCAGAGGGTGCTGCACTCTAACTCTAAATCTCGAACATCCTGCCCGGCTGGACGGGTACGTTCAGAAGATTCCACAAGCCTGCAAATTTTTTGTATTGGGCGTTTACACTCGCCGCCTGCATGTTTGATGGTAACCACCCGCACCAAGTCGTCTTTGCCTGGGTGTAGAGAAATTACTCTGCCAAGTCGCCAATATGTTGCTGGTAGATTTTCATGTCGTATGATGACAATGTCGCCTCGTTTGATATTGTCTTGAGTTCGATGCCATTTGGGGCGCAGTTGTAGTGTCGAGAGATATTCGTCGTGCCATTGCCGCCAGAAGTGTTGTTGCATTTGTCTTAGTTGACGCCAGTACGAAAGCCTGTTGGTAGGTTACTCGCCTAGTGGTCGATCCGGTACCGCCACAATTGATCTGCCGATGAGAATGTCAGCCGGTGACAATGCCATTTGCTCATCATGTGTATCGTGTAATGGGATGAGTGGTCGTGAATTTAAGCAAGCCTCCACATGAATTAAGAGTGTGTGTAGTTGATCGTAGTATATTGAATGAATGCCAATGATGCGCGTGAGGTGTTTCTTTGCAGATTTTACTGCCGCTTCCCATAGTCCGCCGTGATGTGGAGCTCCTGGTGGGATGAAATGCCAATGTGTGCCTTTGTTTGCCAAGTGTTGTTGTGTGTATTCATTATGCCATTCTCGTAGATCCTCTTGCATGATGCGATTTCCGCCGACGAATGCAGTGCCATTATCGCTGTATAAATCAGTGCATGGGCCACGTCGATTAACAAAGCGCGTGAAGAGATTAATGAATGCCTCTGCAGACAGATCCTCAGTCAATTCGATGTGCACTGCCTTGGTAGCCATACAGACGAAGATTGCCACGTAGGTTTTCTTCACCGTTCGTACGTTCTTCGATCCTATGCGTATGTTGAAGGGCCACAGTAGTCTACTCCTGATACAGAGAATGGTGGAGCTTGCGTCACTCGTTCCTTTGGTAACGATGCCATACGTTGATTCACCATAATGTGTTTATGGCGCCTGCAGATGGTACATGAGTGAATACATCTTTTCACCAGTGTGCGTACGCGAAGTATCCAATATTTTTGTCGAATTGTGTGTAACATCAGTTAGATGCCGCCATGGAGGGTATCATGATGGATTTGCCTTACGATGAGTGTTGCCAGAGTGCTTTCTCCTGAAAGAATGATCGGGTTTCGTTTTCCAGCAGCGATTATGGCGTTGCCTAGTCGGCCAGCCGCACGAAGGATATCACAAGTGGTTGAATCAATGAATGGTGTCAGTGTAATGAGCTTGCTCGATGGTAAAACGTTTCGCGATTTCTTGAGTTGTGCTATTTCTGATGAAAAGAACTTGATTTGTTCTGCCTGGATGTGCCAATTTAGTGCGATGTCTAATTCTGCTGCCAAAATGTATGAATGTGCTCGGTATTCGCCATGAGCCTTTGTCCATCGTAGTATATACGCTGTGGTGCGGAGTAACTTGCCAAGTTTGCTGAAGCGATCCAATAAATCGATGTGGATGAGCTCATTGTCCTTGATATAATGAGTCTGCAATGCGTTGTGTGGTTTGATTCGCGTAACATTCGCCTGTGTTGGTTTGAATTCTGCCTCCATCGTGCTGATTGTCAGGGTATGAAGTGCAGTGATTGGATAGTCTTCTGAGCTAGGGCCTTGCCACCATAATGAGTGATTGATTAGTGTTGATGCTTGTATGCCGCGACTCGCACAATCAGCGGGGTTGAGTTTTGTCGGAAAGTGATGCACTGCTTCAAGTGGTGAGTGCTGTGTGATATAGCCAATACGATGAGCCACATATTGTTTCAGCTGCGATGGGCTCTTGTGTAGCCAACGTAGTACTATGTTCGAATCGGACCATAGCATGTATGGGTTTGCTTCCAGATGTAATGCCTGCCGTATCTCGTTCATGAGTGTAACAACTAAATGTGCTGCGCAAAGTTCTAGTCGGGGTATAGTCGTTGGATGCAGAGGTGCTACTCGGGTTTTCGATGCAATTATTCGAGTAGTGCATTGGCCATTATCTTGTTTCGTGCAGAGATAAATGACAGCAGCGTAAGCCTTACTACTGGCATCGCCAAAGCCATCTAATACTGACTCTATGTCAGGTTGTCTGCCCAGCCAACGGGGTATTCGAACTACTTCCAACTGCTTCAATTGATTGCGAAAGGTGAGCCATTCATGTAGTAATTCTGCCGATAACGATGTGTCCCATTCTAATTTGGCTTGCCATAATTTTTGGATGAATAATTTTGCTAAAAGAAGGACTGGAGCTAACATGCCAGTCAGGTCGTATAACTTCGCTGCATCACTAAGTGCCTGTCTTTTCGTAATCGATATGGACTCATTTAAGCTAACCTGGTAAAATAGCTCGTCAGTCGATGGGTCCCAATGTAAGCCAAGAACGGTTGTTTCTGCCAAATGTAGTTCGAGTGGTGCTGTATCTGATGTGCCAATGAGATGAGCTAAAACTTGGGTGCTATTTGATCTCCATTTACGTAAATGGAAATGACCCTTCTTTAGCACTGCTGTGACATCGGTTGCCAATTGAATTGCATCGTCTATCGTGGGCAGACTCGTAAGATAGTCATCCACGTAGAAGTCGTGAAGCACACTGTTGTGAGCAGCTGTGGCGCGTTCCAAATCCAAGAGCCTATGACAATTATCCTTCCCACATTGCTGCATAGAGCGAACGGCTAAGTAAGGGCCACTCGCCGTGCCATAGGTAACGGTAGCCAATTGATAGGTGCGAATAGGTTGAGTAGGTGATTCTCGCCAAAGTATTTGCTGCCATTGTCGATGCACTTTATTGATGCGTACCTGTCGAAACATTTTCTCCACATCGGCAGTTAATGCTACTGAGTATTGTCTAAACCGATGTATCAAGTGAACCAGTAAGCCTTGAATGGGTGGGCCAACCAATTGTGTGTCATTTAGGGAGACGCCATTTGATGTCTTTGCTGATGCGTTGAAAACTACTCGAAATTTCGTCGTAACCGCATGATGGGGAATGTAGTAAGCCTGGGATGGGTCGCCAAGTTGATCGCGAATTGAGTGCATGTGACCCAACTCCTCATATTCTCGCATGAAAGCCACGTATTTCCCGCGCAGGTCTGGATTCGAAGCCAATTTTCGTTCCAATTGATGAAATTGCCGAAGTGCCAGTTGATGAGAATTGCCAAGTGCCTGGGCGTCCGAATGGAATGATATTTGTACTGAATATCTGCCATCAGGATTGCGTTGGAAGGTAGCCTTGAATATTTTCTCGCAGGGGTCGACTAAAGCTGATTTTTTCCCTGGGGTTATATCCGTTAATTCAGTCTCAAACAATATCCGTAGCAATTCGTCGACTCTGGTATCGTCTTCTGCAATTTTCACTGACATGGACTGCATTGAATGATGGGTCGGTGTAACAGCTTCAGCTGGGCCAAAGACAACCCAACCCAATTGGGTCTGTTGTGCAACTGGATCATGAATATTGCCACTAATTAGGCCATCAGAAAGTAGTGTAGAGAATAATGGAAACAATACTTATTCGTTTGAACTCTAATACGAGAATGATAATTTTATTGACAACATTTGTATAATATTTGAGTATTGCCTACTACGTTCAAATGTATACTTATATACTATTTAATTGATTATACAACATTCCGTCCATCAATTAAATAATTTGATACAACATAAAATTTTGTTTTTAATTTTGATTAAAATTTAATACCTAAATCATTTCTGAATTTTTGTAGTTTGATACGACTCAACAGCTTTGTTAATAAATCAGCAGTCATTTCTTCTGTTGGGCAATATTCGCAACTTATTGTTTCATTGTTAATGAAATCACGAATAAAATGATAGCGAACATTTATGTGTTTGGTTCGATTCGATTTGCTTGTGCCTCTTATCATCTTTCTAACGCTCTCGTTGTCTTCATAAATTACGATTGGTTGCTCACAATTGATATTGATCTCTTCTAGCAATGTTTTAGTCCAAATTGCTTCTTTTGTTGCCTCCGAGAGAGCAATCAATTCAGCTTCAGTCGATGACAACGCTGTACATTTTTGCTTAGTGCTAGACCAACTGATTAAGCCTCCATTTAGTTTGAATATGAAGCCACTTTGTGATTTACCATCTTCACGGCACTCGCCCCAGCTTGCATCAGCATAACCAGTCAAGTTGAACTTGTTGTTATTTGTTGAGTCAGTCGATGAATAGAGTTTGTATTCTATCGTTCCCTTTAGGTATCGTACTACTTGCTTCAATTGATTCCAATCATATTCAGTAGGTTTTGAAGTTTTTTGCGACAATATGGCTATTGACGATAAAATGTCAGGTCTAGTATTTAGTGCAACATACCATAGCGATCCAATCAGTGATTGAAATTGTAGATTCGATGGTAACAACGGTTTATTTTGTTGATTTTTGTCGAACGAAGGATCAATAGGTATCTTTGCAATTTTGGCTTCTCCCAATCCATAGGAATTTATTATTTAGTTGATGAATTTTTGTTGATTTATTGAATATGTATTATTTTCTCTTTTTACTTCGAGTCCAAGAAAATAATTTACTTCACCGAGACATCTAGTTTTGAATACAGCTGAGATATCTTGTTGAGTTTGTTTAAAAATATTTTCACTTGTTGCGGTGATTAGGATGTCATCAACATAAATGAGTAAAATGCACCAATTATTGTTTGGATATTTTTTGAAATAGAGGCATTCATCAGTGGAACAACGTTGGAACCCAAAAATGATGAGAGATTCGTTGATAGCTTCATTCCAGCAACGTGGTGCTTGCTTTAGTCCGTATAAGCTTCGATTTAGTAAGCAAACTTTGTCTTCTTCTCCTTTCACTTTGTAGCCGTGTGGTTGTTCCATGTAGATCTCCTCCTTTATCACTCCATTAAGAAATGCAGTTTCTATGTCGTATTGCATAATTTTCAGCTTTAATTTTGATGCAATAGCCAAGAGAATTCGAAATGTAGCTTGTTTCACTACAGGAGCAAAAATTTCGTCATAGTCGATGCCAAATTTTTGTGAAAATCCTTTGGCAACAAGTCTGGCTTTGAATCGTTCGACTTCTCCATTTTGATTTGTTTTTACTTTGAAGAGTCATTTGCATTTGATTGCTTTTCTTCCTTCTGGTAGCTTGCAAAGTGTCCAAGTTTGATTGTCGATCAATGATTTGGTGGCACACCTTTGTTAGATCTGTCGGATCTACGCGGTACACTTTCAACAGAAGTAGAATCGGCATTTTCTTCTTCCGTTGTTTTGTTGTTGTTACTCTCTTCACTGCTACTTGTTGGTTCTTTATTTTGTTCACTATCGCTGTTGGATTTTTCTGCAGCTTGATCGTTATGTGAGTAGGGATTCAAACTTAGTTCCGTGTGATGAATATCAGCATCTTTTTGATCGATGAAAGTTACATCTCGGCTGTAAACTATTTTATGAGTTTGAGAGTCATAACATTTGTAGATACTCGAATTGTTATCGTCGTATCCCAATAAGATCATTTGCTTTGATGAATCATCAAGTTTTCCTCTGTTCGGTATTTTAACGTAGCATTTCGATCCGAATAATTCAATATTATTCATTTGTGGCCGTTTATTGTAGAATAACTCATACGGTGTTTTATTAGCTGATTTAGTTTCCATGCGATTTTGTAAATAGTTGGCTGTGTTTACTAGTGTTCGCATGTCCGACCGACGCCCGAGTCCCGACCGACTACCGACCGACGCCCGAGTCCCGACCGACTACCGACCGACACCCGACCGAGAATGTCGGGTGTCGGTCGGGACTCGGCGCTACGAAAAATTGATCGGGATTTTGTCGGTATTAGGGGGATTTATCGGTACTCGGGAGTTTGTCGGGGGTAGAGTGGTCACTCGGGGGCTTGTCGGGTACTTGGGTATTTGGTTGGTTCTCGTGGGGTTTGTCGGTATTCCAGAATTAAAAATGTTCAAAAAATCTCCAATGGAAAAAATAATCAGTGAAAATCTTCTTGAATTCAGAGCAAGTTATTATGAAAATACGAAAGATCATGAGCATTTCCTGTGAATTTCATTACGGAATTCGCGAAAAAAATCTTGGGCGTTAATGGGTTAAGTAAACAGTTATTTATTTTTAAATTTCAATATTCATACAGTCGATGCCGAAACTTTTTTCGAATGCTTCGAAAATTACTTTTTCGTTGTATTCCAGCAGGATAAAAACCATCGCTGCTGTGCCGGTTCGACCAACGCATCCAACATTTTTTAAAAAAACAAATTTTTCGTATTTGTCCCCTGCATACTTTGGTAGATCAAAGACAACCAACACATTACAATTCTTGTTGTCAAGAGATTCGATGTGTCCATTTGTTCCAATCAGATTGGGTATTAAACCAGATGCAAAATTTTCGGTGATTTGGCACTGACGGGCCAAGTCATCCGTTTTTCCAATCGATGACAACTCAACTTCCAAATGTTCTTTCACGTAGAGTATTTGCTCATGGGTCTGCAAAAAAAACATTTTTTTAAAATTTTATTTCACTGAATAATATTCAGCGAATACTCGTTTCACTGAAAATATATTTATCTTACATTAACGCTGATTAATGCCTAATGTTTATGTGCTTTGGTTAGCAATAAAATTTGATTGGTAACGTAGACCTTCTCTTCTTTATTTTTGCAAAAAAAATTGCAGAATTTGGTGCGTGGTTGTACCTGAACAATACGTACGAATATCTGAAAATAAAGTGAAAATTAATAACCGGAATATTACATTAAAAATAAAGATGTAACAAATAAATAAATACTTTGTAAAAACTCCCACATTCGAGTGTATGTGAGAACTTTGCCCGCGTTGTCCACATAGATGTGTGCAATCGATGCTAGACTTATACCTAATGCAGTAGTTTGGCTCATGATTTCATTCAAAGTGCCGAAAATAATATCATGTTCTTCATCATTTAGTGATTGGGAGAATGTCGCCAAGCCCAATTTCACACCAGTATCCTTTGCCAAAGCTGTCGCAGTTTGGTACAAAAGATAAGCACCAAACTCATTTGTGGTGCAAAAGATTGCTTGCAAGCCCGAACCAGGTTCAATATTTTACAACATTGTTGCAATGGCTAAAGTGCTTTTGCCACACGCATTGGGCATTTGAATCAAGCAGTTGCGATGCGGATCAAGCAGAGTTCCAATCAATTTTGCCTGAAAATATAATAATTTCAATATTCAATGAAAATTATATTCACTGAAAATTCTTCACTGAACTACTTTTCATTTTTACCTGATATGGTGTGAGGTATTTTGATAAATGACTTTCAATATTAGTAGTCAATTCCCTTTTGATTGCGCATCGTGACCACATTTTCGTAACATCGCGTGACAAGATTGTCGTTGTTAGCTTTTGAATGATGTTTTCGAGTTCTATTTCGAGTTTCTGTGGAGCACGAAGGGCCTTCAAAGTGCCAAAACTGCGCATCATTGCTTTCAATACATATTCATTTTCGCTAGCTCTTGAACCATTCAGCACTGATGAGAGAAATTTCAAGAGATCATCAGCAATGGTTTGCAATTGTTCCATTGTAGCTTGCAATATCTGATCCGCTGCTTGCATTGTCAGTACATTTTCCATAGCTGTGGCCGCATAACTGTATACCACCTGATATTCGCAGGCTAAATGCCGTACCAAATTCGGCATGCAAGCCACCATGTTCTGTGGACCCAACAGCTTTTGGAATTTCATCACGAATTTAATGGCGTCACCTTTCAGTACCGGCAACTCATTAACATTTGGTTGATTTAATTCGGGAATTATTTGTTGTTCGTAGAAATGCAGCAACGGCACCAGCTGTGATGTTTGCATAAACCTATGCTCCTGTATACTACCACGTGCGGCTAACGATATTACCAAAAATATTGCGTTGGATTTAGCACGCCAATTTTGGTTTTCACTATATTCTAACAGAAGCACTTGCAAGTATGGACCAAAAATTTCCAAAATTTTCTGCTCGAAATTTTGTAATAACGTTTTCAACAAATCACAAGCGGCTCCACGACGCGTTTCATTATTCGAGTCTTCGACATCACGACGAATGTACTCCTCCGGATTACTTTTGAATAGCTTTTCATCACAAGCTGGAATGTTAAAGTTGACAATTACTTATAGATTGAATGTGCCATTTGTAATACACCGTTGATAATGGAAAAATTGTCAGTGTTCAATTTTGCAGCCATTTCATCCATTAAATGGGGCCATTTTTCTGGAAAATCATATTTAGCGATGATGCTGACCGCATCGATGAGTTGTTTCTGAATGGCCGGCGATGATTTCAATATCAGATTGACAATGTTTTACGAAGTTTTTATAAATTATTTTTGTTGACTGTTTGTTCTATCTGCTAAACAAACAAAATTAATAATTTTACAAAAGGAAAATAATAAATGGCGTCGTTTTCATCTCGCAATGACAGTTCTACACGGGAGTTGATATAGACGCGCGTGTACTCGTATGCGGCGACTCATTCTTTTCGCTTTTGGTTTGTTTTGGTCTTTGCCGCATAAAAAATTCTAGTATGATTCACTGAAAATATTTTCACTGAATGATCGTCTACCACACTATTTTACTACACACCACAATCTCTTTAAATAAATCCCAACAGACAAAAATCTCGTTTCGAAACTCAATTCGTTTTCATTTTTTTATCGTATATGTTTTACTGCAGTCACTTGGAATTGAAATTCAAAAGTAGCAGTGCTATATTAGCGCAGCTGTATACATACACTTTGAAGCTACGCACACTCCGAATACTACACAGAATGCCAACGTAGTTATCAAAGTTTGGTAGGTAACAAACGCGTTCAAACGCATACGAATCATGTGTTTCATCGTTTTATGCAATGACATTTCGAGGATAATAAACAATTGTCAATGCAACATTTTCGATTCACTTAGTTTACATTTGTAATGTTGCGCAATAAAATATTCAATATAAGGAATTTCATATATTTCACACTATTCGTTGTTTCATATAAGAATAAATGCATTCTATATCTAAGACTGGACGAAGATTTGGCGATATAATCTCACTGAAGTTTGTTTTGGCATCAGCTGTAGACAAGGGAATTATTTTGAATTTGTAGCATTGAAGTGATTTTTACAGTGGACATTTTTCATCGAATGACTTAGCTTCAAGTAAAATAATCTGTTTCAAACCTTTTCTAATTTCAAGCTAAAATAAAGGAATTTGAACAAATCAAAACAAAAAACAAATAGCATTTTCGAATGAGTGAATTTATTGAGCAATCGCGTTCAGAGATATGAAATGGATTTTCACTGAATTATGTTCACTGAATATTGAATGTTTGTATTATACTATGAAACAAAGGATGTTTGAGTTTTATATATATTCTTTAGTAAATTTAAATTTTATTTTCAGTGAACAATTTTAAATTAAAGGTCTATATACAGATTGTTTATTGTTGGCTCATTTGCATGCTTCACCGTATTGTTTAACATGTTTGCTAAACGAAATTGCTCATTATAGTTACTCTCTGGTTTATTATTGCATCCAGTTCAAATCAATGTTCAGTGAGAAAAATAATTCAATAAAAATACATTTCAGTGAAAAACTCAATTTTACTGTGTTATTTGATACAATCAGTTTTTGAAATTTTTAATGGACATTTTTGGATCGTGTTGTAACACCGTTCTCTTTCTTTGAGTTCGTACGCTTTCTAACACCTCCTTCGACCTCTTTCTTAAGTGTCAAAGGTATTTTGACTGTTTGCTCTTTGTATTTTGATCGCGTTGTCAACCCATTGATTGATGTTTTTTCATCTTTCGTACGCATTTTAATACCACCTTCGACATTCTTGTTTGCTAAAGGTTTTTTTACTGTTTGCTCTTTGGATTTTGATTACGTTTTCATTCCATTAATGGGTGATTTTTCATCTTTCGTAAACAGAATATCATTCAAACATTTGGACATTTGTGCCGCACGGTTCGACACTTTTGCCATTTCACCAAGAATGATTTGAACCTCACGAACATCCTTGGTAAATGCGACATTTTTGTTGAAGTGAGATGTTATGATATGACCCGATGCTGCCACTGGCGTTAAACATCTGACATTAAGCTCATTTCTAAATTTTAAAAAATCCATTGGAATAAGTTTCACTGAAAATTATTCGCTTCACTGAAATATTTGTTAACTTACGTTTCCTTATACTTCGAATAGAATGTTACGGTTGCGATTTGGCCTTTGATTTTTCTAATCGAAGAAGGCCAACTTGCATAGCCCCTCACTTTGGCGAATACAATGTCGTCCACTTTGAATTCTCTAAGAGCAATACTCATTTTTATTTTTTTTTTTTTTTGTATTTATAAAATATTCCTCAACAAGAATGTTCAAATTCAGTGAATGCGTGGTCGTCTGTAGTAAAAACAAATAGCCTTTGCGCTTTAGCTAAGGCGAACGCAAAGGCAAACAGTGACATTGACATTCAGTTTAAGTTGAACTGTATACTGTATAGTGTATACTGAATAGTATACTGAATACTACTATTGCATTGAAGACATTAAAATATTTCGAGTTTTGAATGTGTGACTGGAAATGTAATAAATAAGTCACTGTTTATTTAATAAGATTTTCACTGAATATTTTTTCCATTGGAGATTTTTTGAATTCTGGAATATCGACAAACCCCCCGAGAACTAACCAAATACCCGAGTACCCGACAAACCCCCGAGTGCCGAGAAACCAATCTACCTCCGACAAACTCCCGAGTACCGATAAATCCCCCGAGTACCGGTAAATCCCCCGACTACCGGCAAACCCCCCGACTACCAACAAACCACCCGACTACCGACAAATCCCCCGGCTACCGACAAATCCCCCGAGAACCACCCGAATGTCCGACCGACAACCGACCGACAATGTCGGTTGTCGGTCGGTTCTCGGCAACTAGGACAAGTTGTCGGTCGGGTGTCGGGACCCAAAATCACCCCCCGATGCGAACACTAGTGTTTACAGCTTCGCCCCAAAAATGTCTAGGCAGTTTCGATTCATTCAACATGCAGCGAACCATTTCGATCAATGATCTGTTTTTTCGTTCAGCGATTCCGTTCAATTGAGGTGTATATGGTGAAGTGTATTGAAATTCAATACCACTGCTATTGAGATATTCGATTAATTCGTTGTTAAGGAATTCTCCACCTCTGTCCGAGTTGAAGCGTTTTGGTTTTCTTCCGAATTGATTTTTTAACAATTGTACAAATTGAATTAATTTGCCCACTGTTTCGGACTTATGTTTGAGCAGGAATATTTTCGTGAATCTTGAGTAGTCATCATTGAATGTGAGAATATATCGGTTTTTTTGATTGGTGAGTGTGCGCATGGGACCACAGATATCGGTGTGAATAAGTTCAAGTGGCTCCTTTGTTGTTTTCTTCTTTTCTTTGCAGAACTTTTTTCTGGTCATTTGTGATTCGATGCAAATTTCGCATTGTAATTTGCAATTGTGACATGATTTCAGCTGGATTCCTTTAATCATTTCGTCATTAATCATTCGTTTAATTGACTCAATATTTCTGTGACCAAATAAGCGGTGAAAATAGTGTATGCATCCGATTTTATTTTTAATTTCTTTGATGTTGCACAGATTTTCACAGTATTTGAATAATTCTTTTTTGATTTTCGCTCTGATAATGACTTTTCCATTGATTGAAATGTCAGCAAGGTCATTGTAGAAAAGAACGTTGTATCCCTTTTTGGTCAAAGCACGAATCGACAGAAAATTGCCTTTGATTTCGGGAACGTAAATTACATTGGTCAAAGTAGCTTTTTCATTGTTTAAGATTGAAATTGCACAGTTTCCTTTCCCGCTAATGTTGATGCGTTTTCTGTCTGCTAATTTGACTTGCTTGTTCGCTGTTGATTCAATTTTATTGAATAAACGTTTGTCACTAACAGTATGAGTCGTAGCGCCAGAATCAAGTATCCATTCAGTTTTATTTGAAAGAAAATTGTATTTTTGTCCCTGATTCTCGTCAATTGATAGAAGATAATCTTCTTCTCCTTCTGATTGCTCCTGTTGAATCATATTGCTTGAAGATGTGTTCTGCTTTTCGTTGTAAGCTTTGAGCTTTCGGCAATCCTTCATAATATGATTGGTGCGTTTGCAGAAATGGCAGAAGCTCTTTTTCTTTGCGCTCTCTTTCGGTTTTTCACTGTTGTAGAATTTTTTTGTTGAAATGTTGAGTATTTTTTCATCAGATTGATTCGGATTCATTTTGCGTCTGATTTCCTCATCTTGTAGACTCGATAGAACAGTTTTCAACTTCAGGTCTCCTTCATCGGTGTGACCAGCACTGAGAGTGGTTACTAAGTTGTTCCATGACAGTGGCAGACTGCTTAAAATGATTCCAATTCTTATCGTATCGCTAATTTTTTTCGCCCATGACTTCAATTTTTTGGAATAAATCGAGGATTTTGTCGAGATGAGTTTGTAAGTCGCTTCCTTCTGGCATTTGAGTTGCGTACATTTTTCGAATCAGTGTTACAATGTTAGTAACTGAATCGTGCTCATGAATTTCCTTTAGAGTTTCCCAGGCTTCTTTTGCATTTGCGGCATTTCTAATGTGTAGTAGTTGGTTATCTTCCACATTTAAACCTATTAATGCTTGTGCCAATTGATCTAGTGGTGTCCATGTTGTGACTTCAGAAGTATCGGTAGGAATATCTTCTGAAACAGCTTCCCACACTCTTTCTTTGATGAGGATTAATTTCATTTTGTAACTCCATGCGGAGTAGTTCTCGTTATTTAATTTGTGAATTTGAACTTTAGTTTCCATTTTGAAGCTTTTGCTACCAAGTGTAGAGAATAATGGAAACAATACTTATTCGTTTGAACTCTAATACGAGAATGATAATTTTATTGACAACATTTGTTTAATATTTGAGTATTGCCTACTACGTTCAAATGTATACTTATACACTATTTAATTGATTATCCAACAAGTAGCTGGCCCCATACATCCGCGCCTAGTAACGCTTCGATGCGACCAGTAGTGCCAAATTTTGGGTCCGCTAGGGGTAGGTCACGTAAATGTTTCCAGCAGTGGTCAGCTATTGGGGCTACAGGTGATGGGGATGTGATTGAATCGATGATATGGAATTCAATTGCCAATGTGAATGAGGGGTTGATCCGTGAAATAATTGGAATCACTGCCCGGCCTCGAGTGTATGAATAGATATGATTTCCTATGCCTTCAACTTGTAGTGTACATTTCTGTTTGCCAAGAGCCAAATTGTTGAAAAGACGTGATGTGATAAGACTGACCTGTGATCCAGGGTCGCAAAGCAAGCGACAGGTGTGATTATTGCCAATGCCATCTTTGATGTGTACTTGTGCAGTTGCCAGAAGTACTAAGCGGTTACTGATTATGGTGAATGTCTTAACTGCGCCATCTAGTCAATTATGTACCCGAGGAGGGTTGCTGCTACTGCTACTGGTAGTCGCTGCTCCCGCTGATGTGGATGGAGCAGTCGCTGGCCGGCGGGGAGTAGTTACGCCAGCGGGTGTAGGTGGAGCCACTTGCGGATTACGACATAATACGGTATGATGTCGGCCATTGCAGGTGCGACAGTTACCCGAAGTGCAACTCTTAGTTGCATGGCCAGGCTTCAAGCAATTGAAGCAAAGATTGGATCCCTTTAATCTTTGGAATCGCTCAGATCCAGGGAGTGCCCAAAGAGTCGGACACTGGCCAATCCGATGCGTATTTGTATTGCAAACAGCGCAATTTCCAGGGGTAACTGCAGCCAAGTTCGACTTAACTAATCGAGGTGTGTGCGGTGTGTTAACCGATTGGGAGCTTGTATGGCCAGGGGTAGGAGTGCGATTGCCAGACGTAGGATTCTTTGAAGGCCAACGCAATACATCAGCTGTCAAGCTATGTGCACGCTTTTCTAGAAAGGTGAGCAATTCTTCAAGTGTAGGTATTTCTTGGGTAGTGCGGCTCATGCCCCATGCCTGTTGCGTGCGGTGCGGTAACTTAGATACGACAATGGGTACAGTCAACGCATCCCATTGGTTAACTGGCAATTTCATGACAGTCAGTGCTCGTAATGATTCACGCACCGTATCCACTACCGACAGCAATGTTGAAGTGGATTCATTGGTAATCGGCACGAAGCCGATGAATCGAGCCACGTGAATTTCGGCCAATTGTTTTGGACTGTCGTACCGATCCTTGAGAGCCTGCCAAACCTCTTCATAGCCACCACCGTACATGCCGCCAACCAATGCTACTGCATCGCCCTGTACAGTTTCGCGTAGTTTCCCAAGTTTATATGCTTCGGGGAAGTCCTTTGAGTGCACCAATGTCTCGAAGGTGTCCTTGAAGGCCAACCAATTGCGTAGTGTGCCATCGAATTTTGGAACAGCCAAACGTTCCAGCTTCAGACTCATGGAAGTGGCCTGAGGTGAAATCGAAGAAGCACTATCGCTGATATTTGAAGCTGCCGTGCACAACGGAGTGCCCATAGTTGCCATTAATCGTGCCAATTTTGCCATCACCGAATTGTACAAATCCTCGGTCGAATTCCATAATTCTACGTGGGCAGCGAATTCCTCGCCCTTGCCGACACTAATTAGCTCGTCGTGAGCTGCCACGAAGCGATCAAAATGAGTTTGCATCGCAGATTGTTGTTGCGCCAAAGTGAAGCCATCTTCTTCATAAGCTGTATCCAAAATCTTTGTCGAAAGACGTTTCAATGCGTTGACTGCAGCAGCACGTTTATTTAGAGCAGCCATATTGTGTGTCGATAACGTTGAAATTATTCGCTAAATTATGCTGGGAATATTTGCCAAATTATGTAGGAAAAGAAACTCCAAAAATTGTCTGAATAATATCGTAACTTTATTATAAAATAAATCAGCCAGGGTTCTCCTCGATTGTAGTTTAATCGCCAAAATGTCGGTCCAGTAGAGTAGAAATTATGAGGAAAAGATCCGCTAAACTTATGGCCAATAGTGTACGAAAGTATGAAATAACTTGCCAACTTATGTCCGAGAGTGTACAAAGTCCCTCAAAACTTATGTCCGAGAGTGTACCACGTTGTTCCAATAACTGCCAATACTTATGTGCGATAGTGTACAAAATTGTTCGAAGAGCTCGCCAATACTTATGTTCGGTACGGTTTTAGGACGATTTTTGTAAATTTTGGGACGTTTTTTGGGAGTTTTAGGACGATTTTTGGGAGTTTTAGGACGATTTTTGTTTGACCCGTGTACTTCGTAGCGGTAATTACTTGAGAAATGTTATACGGATCAAATAACGGGTTCACTATGGCTGAATATTCGAAATTATGTTGCACAGCGTTTTTTTTCTGTTTTATGTCCGCACGATTAACGGCCAACAGCTGTTGCCATCAATGCGTATCACTGTGTCGAAATCGATTTCTCAGAATCGATACCAATGTCTCTAGAACATTCGATCACACCAACAATTTAACGGAATGCAGAATGCCACCACGTGTTTCACTTGAATTTGTGTTCACAAGCCAATTTTCGGTCATATGCAAAATGCCACGTTTTCAGTTAGTTCACGAATGGATTTATTGTATGCCAAATGCCAAGTTTTCAGTTCACAAATGGATTTATTGTCGATGATTAGGCAATAACGGGATATGTTTTTTCTGCCAGAATGCCACAAATGCACTGTAAGTCAATCAATTTCACGCACTTTTGTTCATAAATCCACGGTTTCGGCACCAAAAAATGTGTAAATTTACCTCTAGCAGTGGGTACTTACACACGCGGAGTGTCCGAAATAAATTATTAGACTGAAATCAGAAAATGAGTCGTAGGAAAAGGCCGAGTGTTGGTTTTCACGTAGTTTTAATCTAATTAATTCACAATTGCTTATGTCACTATAATCTAGTACAGAATGTTAATTTATCCATAAAGTGTGATTTAGTTAGCCAATGAAATTTAGTGTTGAAAATGATTAGATAGCCAAGAGCAAATGATTTAATCACAAGGTACGATGCGAACTGTCTGAATGTTCTACTGCGAATGAGAATGAAAGTGTCATCATGAGAAAGAGTGAGCGTGTGTTCGGTCGATGCAGCTAATTGCTGAGTCATGGCATATTCAGAGGGTGCTGCACTCTAACTCTAAATCTCGAACAATCGACACCAGCAAAGGTCATCATGAAGTCGGATGAAAATCTTGCTTTAACAATTCCTCGATATATAAAACCGCGAAAGAGAATTTCGGAAATTGCATCTGTCACACCAAAACGCTCTTCAAGAAGATTGAACATTCCACAACAAACTGAGGAAACATTTTCCGAGGTAAAAAAACAGACCATTGGCAGCACATCCAATGAAAGAAAAACAACCAGAATTGTCTTCGAACAATATTGAATCAACAGATGAACAAAATAAAAGCACTGAAGAAGTTGTCGTTTTTGCAACGTCAGCCAATGATGAAATGATCGCTGAAAATAGCTCAGCCGTCACTCGGTCATCAACACATCAACAACAACGTTCAGGATCAATTCGATCATCAAAACATGATTATGTTCCAAGAAATATATTCGATTGCGTTGTCAAAATAAAAGATTTGTCAATGTTGTCTACTCAATTCAAAGAAGTGAAAATTATGATTAGCCAATTAGATATGCTCGAATTAAATCATAAATTGTGCAAAAAACAGTTGGAATCACAGCGAATACTCTTAAAAAAACCTGCCGAAGCATCGAAACGTTCGGAAGGAAGCGTTTCATTGAAACATTTTCGGATTCCGAAGTTAGATAAAAGCATTGCCAAGCACCAATTTACAGCAATTGAATTGGATAACAATTTTGGGTATGATTTTTTTGGGAATTAATTTTAAAATAATAAATTTAAATTGTATACTATTTCCAATGATTTCAGTAAGCTTAAGATGCAGCCTCTTTCTGACTACACATTACCAGAATGTCTCAAAGAAATCGAGATGAATGGGAACGATTCGGCAATGTCGTCATTGAAGCAATATATACCTGAAATCAGAAACAATGCGGCTCGTTATTACGATATGTTCACCACGATGATTCATTTAGAAGAGCTATCTAGCTCAAAAGCAGTACAAGCGTATGATCTCCAAAATATACGACTATCCGTGCACTCGAAACCAGAGCGTATTTGTAAAGCCAAATACGTAAGTAAACTTTTATGATATTATCGCATCCAAATTATTTAATTAATATATATTTGTTCGTTCTATTACTATATCTACTTAAAAATAACCATATTAATATATTTGTCGATATTTGTCGATATTTGCTATGATGATATAAACTAAAGTGTTTTCCTCGATTTTCCTTTATTTATAGAAGAAATCGCTAAATTTTTCAAGTGCCATTAACTCGATTCTTGACGGTTGCACAATCAAATCCACAGGGATGCAGGCTCCTATTAATGCTGATCTAATTATTTCGGGACGCATACTCGACAGCGACCACGAATACATCTATATAGAGATTAATAGTGGATTTGAGGATGTTCGAGACCATTGCACTGATCCTGGTCAAACATTTAGTGTGAACTTTTTTATCAACAGATTCAATTATCAGATTCTTCATAGTGCGTTGCTGTGGTTCGATCGTCACGGAAGTTTTTACCAGATGATCTCAAATCGTGCATTTATGACTAATGATTGGGAATCGAACCGGACTGAATCATATACATTCCGAAGTGCGCTCGCCGAAAATTTAAACGAAGAACAACAATTGACCGTGCAATCAATCGCGAACCATAATTGCAATTCGATTCCATTTATTTTGTTTGGACCTCCAGGTGAGAATACGAATGAAAATGAAATAATTACAATTTGAGTTATTTTCAACGATTTTTAATGATGTTTGTCAAATTTTTCAGGAACTGGTAAAACGCGCACTTTAGTTGCTGCCATCGAAGAGATTATAAGAACTTCGACAAAATATATACTGGTTTCTGCATTTTCGAACGCCGCATGCGACGAAATCACTGAGCGCCTCGCAAAGGTTGTGCGAGAAAATGAACTCTTTCGAATGTACGCAAAATCTTTTAAAATTGGTTAATGTAGTGAGGCCATAACGCCAATATGCTACTTCAGAAATGGCAAATTTGAATTTCCATCATTGGCATATCTTTACCAATTCCGTGTTGTTGTCAACACGAAACAGTTCGAAGCTGTCACAATGTCGCAAAATGCCATCAAATTGGGCTACAAATTGTCATATATGTCGGGCTGAGAGTAAAAACGGTTAAAAACACTTACGTCATGCTCACGCTTACGAGAATTTTCCTTGGTGTGAGCAGGAGATAAAATGTTTTTAACTGTTTTTACTCTCAGCCATACATATGGAATATTTAACTAGTCAAAATGCATATAAAAAAAATAAGAACGGACAGTATAATCCCAAAAATATCGTACATTTGACAAAAAATTACCGTAGTCATGAAGACATTTTGCATGTGCCTAATGCACTTTTTTATAACCATATGCATGAGGCAAAAGCATCAGAAGGTATGAAGAAAAAAAACTATTTATAATATTCTAGAAAAAAAAATTTGATTTATCAACATTTTATTTTTACTTCTCGGTTTAAAAGATGTGACTAATTGGTTCGTAAAGACCGACCTTCTTTCCAACTCGACCTGCCCAATTGCTTGGAAGGATGTCAAAGGTGGCTCTGAAAAGGATGGAACAACGTACTTCAATATCGAAGAAGTAAACGAAGTCATGACAAAGATTGAACAGTAGGGAAATGTTTCAATGGAAGAACAGTAAAATGTTCGGATATAGGAATAATATCACCGTATCGAAAACAGTTGGAGCTGATAAAACGAAAGTGCAAAGAATGCAAGGAGATCATTATTGGCTCTGCCGAATCCTATCAATTGTGATCATTTCAACCGTTCGCACAGAAGGCGACTGGTAATTTTTATCAGATCCACGGGTAAGAAAATTTTCATTGTATTTATATTTATTCTCTTTCAAATCATCGCAAAATATATTTTCTGTTTTTTCATGTTTTTGAAATTCCTTTTCAGAGACTTAATGTAATGATAACGCGAGCAGCGTCTTTGCTCATTATCATCGGCGATATTGAAGTCCTCCGCAAAAAACCATTTTGGGAAGACTTAATTAGCTTCTGTTTCGAGAAAAAGGCTGTCATATCATTTAAAAATCGGGTATGCCATAAAAGAATTGAAGCCCCATAAAACAAACACGAACAAACATGATCTATTACAGTACAAATTGGAAAAGATCTCAAAAATAAATAAATTTCGTCGTATGAAATGAAAAAATGATAAAAAATGTGTTTTTGATTTTTCGTGTATTTTGGAGCAACGTGTCCTCACTTCGTTTTCTTAATAGCATAACATATAAACGCTTATATGTGTAAAATTAAAGGTAATGCACAATTTAAAACACTTAATATTGTCTCACATTGATATGGTTTTTGCCAAAACCTTAACTTGATTTAACTTGAGTCAATTAATTTTCACGTTTGAAATAAATAAAACAAGAATAAAAATAATGAAAATTAAAAGTTGACCTGTATGCATTTCGAAACAACTATGCGTTTCATCATCAGCATCACGACTGGACTGCCGTCGGCATTAGTTGATTTTACACACCGGTGACAGCACACGAACACGGGACACACACAAAATAAGAACAAAAAGTGTGTTGTTGGTGTTAAGCGAGAGAGAGTAGGCACGATTCGATGTTGCCTTTGTCTAAATTCAACGCATTTTTGTCGCGTTGTATGAAATATGCTTCATAAGCATCGAGTCTCCTCTCGTTGTTCACTTGTTTGGCCACCAAATTTCACCAGAACAGTGCATGCGCGAGTGAATGAAATGATAAAAAAGAAAAAAGTCACACACAAACGAAAAATCGCATTTTTATTGAACGCGTCTGTGAAAAGTGAACGTCATGAACCGGTGTTTATTCCAGATTTTGTGATAAATGAATCGGATGAACAATTTGAAAGTGACGAATTGAACTTATTAAACAAAGGTTTAAAGTTCACGCCAAAACCAATGCAAACACCGTTACTCGACGTTATAGTGGATATTGAGACATTGTTGAAATATAAGTTGCCGTCAACACAAAATGATATCCGTTCAAAGGCAAAAGAAGTGATTACCGAGGTTAAAAATACGATGTGCACTTCCGAAGTTGCTATACAACAAATGAAAATATTGAAAAAATTAAAAGAAAAGAATGTTGTGTACATCAAAGCAGATAAGACTGACCAAATCGTCATTATAAACAAAGACGATTATGATGAACGAGTCAATAATCTGATAAATGAGTGCGAATACAAAGAAGTAAAAAGAAATCCGCTCAAAAAAATGGTGCGTGAGATAAACACAATTCGCCAAAAAATTCGTAATATTTTCAGTGACCGTGTCTGTAGAAACCTCATTGTGTCAAATCCGACTTTGCCCAAACTTTACGCACTTCCAAAAACACACAAACCCGGGCAAAAAATGAGACCAATTGTGTCTAATATAAACGCACCGTCGTATAAATTAGCAAAATGGCTCGTATCCGAAGTGAAAAAGTTAGAAAAAATTGACAGTTGTTCAGTAAAAAATTCTTTCGACTTTGTGAATAAAATAGACGGTGTGAAACTGAACGAAAACGAAATTATGATTAGTTTTGATGTAGCTTCTCTTTTTCCAAGTGTTCCAGTAGACATAGCTCTACAGGAATTTAAAAAATACTTGGACAATCTGAATTTACCGAGTGATAAAAAACAAATTTACTTCGATGTAGCACAACTGTGCATGAGCCATAGTTATTTCCAATTCCGAGAAAAAATGTACAAAGTGGAAAGAGGAACAAATATGGGTAATCCACTCAGCACATTAATCGCCGAATTGTTTATGGCATCATTAGAAGTGAATTTACGTGACCGCGGCTTGCTACCACGAGTGTGGCATAGATATGTTGATGATGTGTTTGCGATAGTGCCCGAAAAAGAAGTGCAAAAAATACTTGATATTTTAAATAATCAATTTGACTCTATTCGTTTTACGTGTGAGAGAGAAAAGGACAGACGTTTACCGTTCCTTGACCTTGAGCTACAAAGAATGCAAGATAAAATTGAAATTGCGGTCTATCACAAACCAGCAAGCACAATGAGAACTATAACATCTGAATCTCATTGCCCGATTCAACATAAGCAAGCGGCTTATCATTCGATGATACACAGATTGTGTAGACTACCGCTTTCAATCGCTAATTTCAAGAAGGAATACGATTACATAAAAGAGGCGGCCCGTGTAAATGGATACAGTGGAGATATGGTGGACAAATTGGTCCGAAAACACTCCAAAAAAGTGAAACGGTCCAAAATGACAACGCTATTCACTCAAAATCCAATTACACAGAGCAAAGAGAAACAAAGAGTGTCGATGAGTTTTGAACCGACGATAACAAACAAATTAAAATCGAAATTCAATGAACATTCATTTGAAATGGTGTTTAGAAGTGAACGAAAAATTAAAAATTTACTCGGTTCAACCAAAGACAAAATCGATACTCTTCAAAAATCCGGTATTTATTCGATTGAGTGTGGCGATTGCAAAAGAAAATACTGGGGTCAAACAAAGAGAAGTATTGAAACTCGGTTTGGTGATCATATGTCGTGCGTCAGACTGAATCACCCATATAAATCAGCTGTAGCTTCGCATGTATTGGAAGACGGACACGAAAACATTAATATTGACAGTGTGTGTTTGGCCAAACAAGTGAACAACGAGAGGAGACTCGATGCTTATGAAGCATATTTCATACAACGCGACAAAAATGCGTTGAATTTAGACAAAGGCAACATCGAATCGTGCCTACTCTCTCTCGCTTAACACCAACAACACACTTTTTGTTCTTATTTTGTGTGTGTCCCGTGTTCGTGTGCTGTCACCGGTGTGTAAAATCAACTAATGCCGACGGCAGTCCAGTCGTGATGCTGATGATGAAACGCATAGTTGTTTCGAAATGCATACAGGTCAACTTTTAATTTTCATTATTTTTATTCTTGTTTTATTTATTTCAAACGTGAAAATTAATTGACTCAAGTTAAATCAAGTTAAGGTTTTGGCAAAAACCATATTAATGTTATCGGATTTAACGCAGTTCAACAAAACAATTCAATATGTCTCACATTGAATTCATCGGAATTCATTGACCAGCCAAATGGATGTCCTTTTTCTTTTTGTGTCGAATCAGCTCACCACGTTCTTCATCTGATATTTTCTTGCCAATTTTGTCTGATTTCAGTGACATATACGTCTTAATTATTTCGGCAACGAATTCCTCCTTATGGCTATGCTAAACTTTACGGCATTGGCAAAAACAAATACAACGGTGCTCTCTGTTGGCTGTTTCGCATCCTCTGATGCTCTTATTTTCATTGAAAGAAGTTCATCGTTAATTTTTTCTTCAGTAGAAAGTAAAACATCTTTCGCACATTGGGAGCACTTATATTTGTTTTGTGTTATTCTTTGTAACATTTTTTCTTCGATACATAGTGCTATATATGCGCACATGTGTTGATCATATGAATTCATTGCTTCAATTTCGTTTATCATCAATTCTTCATAGACTATCTCCAGCTCATGTGGTTGTGTTTCAATCAAAGATTTTGGCGGTATTCTCTTCTTATTAGCTGATGAAACCGTTAAAATGCCTGTTGCATTTGTTATCACATTTTGGCCAACAGACGTTATATATGGATGGCAAATGAGAAGTTTTCGAAATGCGCTTTTAAATTCAACAGCGTTCGAATTATCGTCTCGTCCCAAGCTATTTCTATTTGAACAGGGATAAGGAAAAATAAATTTAATCTTTTCGAATCTCCGATTTTTTTTTAGTTTAGAATCTTAGATTTCCATTATACTTACCTTATTAAGGAAAAAAAGGTTTCCAAATGATCTTGGCAAAATTGAAATGAATAAAAAACATCAAGTGGCCCATTTAGCACTAAATCTTCATAAATTCCTTTAGGACTTGTAAAATTATGATAGAATCCAAAAAAACCTCTCTCCGCAGCCGAATCTAGTACAGGAACTCTTTTGGTTTTCAATTGAAAATCCAGCTGTTTTATGTATTCTTTAAATTTATCAGCAAAGCAAAAAATGTTATCTGCTGTTGTTGTACGAATCGGTTGTTTGAATCCATAATCTTCTTGACGTTTTTCGGCAACGTTCAAGATATGAAAAGCATTTTT
This sequence comes from Obolodiplosis robiniae, assembly GCA_028476595.1. Lineage (NCBI taxonomy): Eukaryota > Metazoa > Arthropoda > Insecta > Diptera > Cecidomyiidae > Obolodiplosis > Obolodiplosis robiniae. The sequence goes on along the minus strand of CM052015.1, from coordinate 32,620,670 downwards.
AAAAAATCGCATGGATGTAACGGTTTCCTCACAATTTTGAAATTCTTCCTATCCATCTTTGCATAGCTGCTCCAATACGTCTGCAACACTGTTGCTAATTGATTGTGCAGCAAGTTTAACATTCATTGGCATTTGACTCCAATTAATATGGTGTCTTGTTAATTTATTGCAAAGATTGAAGTTATCTTTTGATTGTTTATCAACTAGTATACATAACATATTCCAGTTTACCAATCGATTTTCGCGATATATGTTGTTTGAGCAAATATGTTTTCGTATGAGTTTTAACATATGTTGTGGGTCAAGTATAACATATATTTTTTGATCCGAATATGTTGGACTGAAGAAATATGGCTTATCTTCATGGAATTTAACACCAAGTAACTCAGCAGTGGTAATATTCGCAATTAAACCATCAAATGTTAAGGAGAACACTCGGGCCGCAGTATGTTCGATCCTCTTAATGTTTTCTATCGTCAAGGCAGCTCTATCAACTGCTTCTAAACCATTGACTAAATGATAAGATATTGGTATTTTGAAGTCTGGTCCCACAGCCATGTATACCAGAGCGTCTTTTGCCACTTTCAAATTTGTTTCAGTTGAATATTGACTTCTATTTTGTTGAGATGCATTTGTCATTGAGCTAAAACCGATGAATGATCGCTTTTCGGCGCACCAACAAATTTGTTTTCTTATAGACATTTCATCCGACATTAGGCTAATGTATAAAGGATGATGTTTCTCTTCTTGATAAGATTTTGCTCATTGATAAAGAATATCTAAAGCGGCATCACATATACCAGGAGATGCTTCGATAGAATTATACCACATTTGAAATGTTCGCTTTGCTGGCAAATTATTATTGAAGAAATTTCGTAAATTTTCATATGCAGCAAATGAATAATACTGTATTCCCATAAAGAACTTTCTAATATTTTCCGAATATTTCTTATATTTAAGTTTATTTCCATTTACTAAACAGACGATCACTTCTTTTTGCTCCTATATAATGAACGATAATGAAAAATATTTCAAAAGAATAATGTTGGCAAATGTTGGTTATTATTATCAACATCTTCTAAAATAAACTTACAGTTGATAATTTTGATATATTTAAAAAATTGTCTTGTAATTTTCTGATGTACGCATCCTTTGATTTAATTATATTTTCCATTTTTTCAATGGTAGTTTTGTTTTTTTCCGTTAATATTGTGAGTTGCATAAGTTTTTCATATTCTTCTATGGTGATTGTCTTCATCTGCTGTGCACGTTCGATATTCTCAATATCTTCCAAGAACAAACTATCAAGAAAATTGAATTCGTTACAATTGTACTCTGTAGCACAACATGTAGCGTTTTCGAGTAAACTATGTGGAGGATATACAAGGATATATAATCAATCTTGAATGTTAGTAAATTATCGTAAATTCTGTGAAATTCTTTGCATACCAAATGTTGGGCCGTGCATTTCTCTGTAGAGTAATCTTTGCATTGGATCGCTTCACATATTTTGATTCAAAATGTAGATCACAAATGAACAGTCGATGTTTTTTATGTAATGGTGGTTGGTACTGTTCAATTATATTTATCCATTCTTTTCTGCCATCATTAATTCTGAAGGAGTCGAAAAACAATGAAAAAAAATATATTATCTGCTTTTGTGAGACAACTATAATCCGATATGAAAAAAATGTCTTCAAAGTGAATTCTTCACTCGAACAAATATCTCTCCTTGATTTTTTCATTAGTAGCACAATTTTTTACGCAACAAAATCGCATTTTGGTAAAAAAAAACAAACAAGTTCTGTTTTGCTCGTAATTAACGCATTTGAATCCATCGCCTAAATTTATCTACTAAATCCGATGCGACTGACGTATTCATACTTGTCTGCTACAGCGTAAGCAGTGATACAGTGAACGCGTGTTCGTGTTCGCTGCGACTCTGTCTATGTTACACATACAATAATGACTGAGAGTTGCACTAACACGTTCAATGTATCACTGCTTACGCTGTAGCAGACAAGCATGAGTACGTCAGTCGCATCGCATTTAGTAGATAAATTTAAGTGATGCGTTGATGGATCCATCGCATAGTAAAGCCTGAAAACAACTTCCATCTCGTGGTTCACATCGTCTTTCTAGCTTTTGCCCAAGTACTCGTTCATCGGAACGTCTAACAGAACAACGCAAACGTTTATCAGCTAAACAGTTAACAAAAGGTCAACCGGATACAGCCCAAACAACTGCTACTCATTCGTTGGATAAACCATCAATGAAAGAAGTTTTGGCTGAAATTGTGCAAAAGTCAAAGTGAGAGAAATAATTTTAGAATGAAATTAACAGAAATCAGTTTATTTTCCGATTTTCCAATTTATTTATGTTTTCCGATATTTTATTTTTGTTTCTAGACAAATGAAACCGATACCAGATTCAGTGACATTCGTATATGAATCATTCAAAATTCCGAAAGTCACTCTAAAGGATGCTTCAAAACGTAAACTAAAATCACCACAGAAAGACGAAAAATCGGCATGGCCCCTCATTCACAAGGAATTAAAAAAACGACAGCGTGATTAAACATGTTCTGTGCACACGATGGACCATTTTACACAAAATGTTCGATGAAATGAGTATCAATGTTGAAAAGAGTAGTTTTTTTCTTGTATGTCACTGTACGTGGCATCCATGGCATATTTGTCAATAAATCTGTTGAAACTTGAATGTCTTTTGTGTTCACGGCTAAAATTAACAAAAAATATTCCTATAAATCTAAACTTTATTTCAGACATTCGTATTTTTATGAGATACGTTTTTTCCGTTGGTTTTCGCTGGCTATTGACTTTTTATAACAGTCTGTTACAGTCAGATGAATATTTTTCTAAGATGATTTTAGATGATTTTATGTTGCGACAATCTTAAAATAGACGAGCCAATGAAATCATTTTAATATTTTCAAATTGAAAGTGAATTTTTAAAAATTGTGTCGTTAAAATTCATGGTGACAAGCATGAAACCTTTCCGGTTTTATTTTAATTATTATGTTGAGATCTGTGTCAGTTTTAATCTATACTTTCTATACTTTTTTAGATACCATTTACTCGTAATTACCATACATACAGAGTGAGAATTCATTTTTTTTACTAAGAAACAATCGGGACGTTTCTATAATTACATTAAACAAGTGCCGAATTAACACTTTTCGCAGATATTTTTACTCAAATCTAAGATGCACTCATTTCACTAGTTTTAGGTTGTTTTCATTTATTTTTGTCCCTAATAACGTATTTTGGTTGAACTTCACAATTTCAGCAAATATTTAATTTAAAATATGCTCCATATGATGGTCAATAAAACAGTTCCTTCCTGAAGTTAGACATAGATTAATACTACACTTTGTGCATCGAACTTTTGTGGTTTTCCGACAATGTTTACATCTAGTGCCGCTCACAAATTCATAGTATTCGGCAAAATGATAGTCATTTTTGTTTAGAATGTTGGTGTTGAGTGTTGGTGGATAACACACATTTTCTTTCTTGGATTCTATCACCATCCGCTTTGAAACATTTGAATTTTTCAAAGATGTTACAGCGAGCTTTGATTTTCCAACTGTTCAATGTATAGACATTTCAGAAAGTTAAATGGTGAAAATGTATCTTAATAAAATGAAAATTAAGTTGGCAATACATACGTTTTACAATGTTTCTTTCATGAGCGACCAAATTAAAAGTTCCAGAGTTTCGTAACTGCTCTGTTACGTATTCAATGTCTACAAGTCCGGGTAGTTTTTGGTCGTTTGGTTTGATGCATCTTATGAAATTAATACCCTAAAATTTTTAGGTACAAGATGTCCATTGAGAATTAAAATACGGAATTGTACAAAAAGAAAAGTATTCAAAACACTTCATAATTACATATTCATCCAATGCCATGAATAGATCATTCAATTGATTGCAAGTAGTTGTGCATTCTGAATGAATTTTTTTTGGCAGCATAGATTTCAAGTTTTCAGGCCCATCCATTCCGTAAACTGTCTTTTGCACGACACGACGAATTGCATTTGATACGACTTCTGTGTTTTTTTCCACAAATGTTTGCTGTGAAATTTAACCCAGGAAATTAATAAAAAATGACGGTAAATGTTAGAAATTTGAACATCATCTACCGTGTGGTAGAAAACCTCTCCAGCAAAATGAAGTATGGAGAAACCATCTTTAATTCCTTTATCACGACATTCTGATAAAACAGTACTTGACTTCCATAACTTATGAACATTGATTGTGAAATTTGTTACTGACGGTGATGGTAGTTTCGACTCATTGTTAAGCAAAGCAAAAATCCCGTTTACTTTGATCAATCAAATCAAAAAGCATGCGAGAATCAAAGAAAATAGAAACATGATGCAAATGAAGTACATACAAATATTTCTGATATAATTTGCTTACCAATTACCGGTAAACTGCATGGAAGAGATAAAAAAGAGTCCGATTGATTTGGATCGAATGTAACCATATTATCGATCAACTTTTCGATACAGAATTTTTGAAGTTTTTCATTGGCAAAATTTATGGCGAGTTGTTCTAATGAGTTATTCTGGAAATTTTCTGTCAAGATATAATACAATTTAATGGCTTTTATCCTTACAAAACAAATGCTACATTTAGTTACCGAATCCTGGAATATCCAAAATGGCTATACATTTTGCTTTTTTTTTGAGTTTTGACAGCACAATTGACTTTGTCAATAATTTTTTTTCTTAAATCATTGTACAACGTTTAAGAGAGTGTATCTCTTACCCTTTTGGCTGCTTCAACTGTTAAAGGACAAATGAAATAAAAAATTTATCGTTTTAGATTTCTTCTGTAAGCGGTTTGTCAAACAACACATTGTGACAGCTGCTTGATTCAATGTCAGTCGGGTTAGATGTACATGTATACTGTGTTCGGGCTTTGTCATAGTAGTAGTATGACAGCGTGTATTTCTTTCTTCTTGTTCCAGCGTTCAACCAGTGAACATGTGTTTAATAAAGCTAACTATTCAATAAATTTAATCTGAATTCATTTTGAATATTTGAGACCATCACACCTCAGAAGTGGGATAATTAACTAAATTAAACGCCCAACTGTGTCAATTTAATAAAATGTTGCAACAAATTAAATTTTTTCGGGAAAATTTCATTTTTCATCTGCCGTCAATATTGTGTATCCAAACAAAGAAGAAATGATTGCCTTTCTAACTGATGCCAATATCGAAGTACCACCAACTGCAAATGTGACCCAACTGAGACGATTATATTCGGAATTTGTGAAAACTGCTGGTGCAACCGCTTCCGCACAAACTGATGACCATTTGGAAACTGAGGACAACGGGGACGATCAAACTGATGTAAATGTGGAAAATCAAAATACGGCTGCTATAACGGAAAATGTAACAACTGATGCACCAACTGTGAATATTGGCAATGGACCAATATTCCATCAATGTCGTCACAACAGCTGATTATGGAGACAGGGTCTTCCAATATGAATCGTGTTGAACTTCCGTCCATGAATGCAAATGTGAGCCAGCCTGCAGAACTGATGCAACCAGGGGTTTCCAAACTAACTGATGTCAGCGTTATCGAATCCATGGTGTCAAAGTTTACGGCTGACGACAATTACGATATTAAAAAGTGGTTCAATGATATGGAAGATGCTTGTGATATTTTGGCCTTTGATGATCGCTTACGCTTTATTGCATGTCGACGACTGGTGGATGGGACTGCTAAAATATTTCTGCGCACTACTACTGCCGTCTGCAATTATGGTAGTTTGAAAACGGCCCTGCTGAAAGAATTCGAAAGAAAGTACACTATGCACGAGGTGTATAATAAACTTCGACAACGTCGTTTGAAACCAAATGAATCGCTACAACGGTATTCATTGGAAATGCGAGAAATCGCTTCACATGGTGACATTCCGGAAAGTGAACTGATTGACATTATCATCGATGGAATTGGACGACCATCTACTGAAGTCAGTATGTTATGGGGTGCCAAAAATCTGGAAGAACTGAAAGAATTGTGTGTCCGCTATGAACGCATTTTGGCATCCAATGCAGTTCGTCGACCAACTGTTGTTACCACTCGATTACCTGCTGGAAATGTACCACGTGCATCAAACACTGCCGCCACCGCTGTTAACACTTCAGTCCAACGTACGTCGATGTCAAATACTGCTGTCACTGCCGATCAAAGAGCAATCCGTTGTTTTAACTGCCAGAAATTCGGGCATTATAAAGGGAATTGTCCACAGCCACCACGCCCTGAAGGATCATGTTTCAAATGTGGTTCATTGCAACATGTGTATCGACAGTGTCCAAACCGAGCTACGATTGTGAATGCTGCCGCTGCTGTAACTGATACTACTGATGTCCTGATCGAAGATATGGAGGAACTACAAATTGTAAGTGTTGCTTTTTTTCTAAGAATTTCATACGAGAATCAAGCATTCCATGGCACATGAGTGGTCTTCTGTCTGATACTGGCTGCAAGGGAATAGGAAATGTCAAACTGATGTCCTTCGGTAGAATTCATTGCGCAATCAAACCGAATGATCGATTGACTTTTTGTGATTTGAATGTTGTGCCTGATGACCTTATGTCAATGCCGATATTGTTAGGCCGTGATTTTCTACATAAAGCTAATATTAAATTATGTCATGTGAAACGCTTATATACAATAGATTATTTAACCTTCATACCATCCTGGCGTAGAAAACTACGCAAGTCAATTTTCTTTTTAATTTTTTTTTTCAAAAATTGTAAACCAATGCTCATGAAACTTCTTGACTTTGTTTTTCTCTTCATTTTAAACATAAAAAAATGTTTCCCGATGTCAATTTTTTTTTTCGCATCGGAATATGACAAAACTTACATAGACTACCTTGTGTGCGTAGATTTCTACTCATATGAGATTTACAGTATATTTGACAGTTGATGTCATTCAGTTGTTAGTTTGTTTACAAGTATAGTTTGTGTTTGTAATGTTGTGAAATTTTTTGGGGAATATTTCTAAAAATATAAGATGACCAGACCAAAATATCTTACACAAGAGGAGATAGAAGCAATTCTCAATGAGACTGACGATGAAGATACAGACATTAGCGATAAAGAATATGAATTACAAGAAGAGACTTTGGTTGAAACAAGTGATTCTGATGTTGAAGAAGCGGACGATGACGAAATGGATGATTTGGCAGAAAACATCGCAATTGATGCAAATGCTGATCCACAATTTATATCAAAAGACGGCACTGTTTGGAAGCCCGAACCATTGGCAGATCGAACTGGAAGATTGCGTGGAGAAAACGTTATCAATCTTCGCCCAGGAACAACAAGATTTACAAAAAACCGTGTCGATTCTATCAAAGATACATTTCTCCTTTTCTTTCCGTCACCAATTGAAAACATTATTTTGAAGAATTCCAATGCGTATGCAAAAGCTGAACTTGGCGAAAACACCATAGAAATCGATTCAAATTTTTTACATGCATATATTGCTGTACTGATCTTGGCCGATGTGTCATTCGTTTTTTTTTTCTTTTTTCTATCTATGATTTTTATGTTTCGATTTTTTTTTATTTAGATCCAAAAATGAAACTCTGATTGATTTGTTTGATGGTGAATATGGCCGGCCAATTTTCAGAGCAATTATGTCAAAGAAAACATTTGAATATATGAACCGAGTTATTCGATTCGATGATGTTATGAGCAGACGACAACAAAACTCCACCGACAAGTTTGCACCGATTCGTGATTTATTCGATAAATGGTCGGAAATTTTACCTGATTTCTTCAATTCATCTGAATGTGTCACTGTAGATGAACAACTTCTTGGTTTTCGTTAGATGTAAGTTTCGTCAGTACATGCCTTCCAAACCAGAAAGATACGGCCTAAAATTTTGGCTTTTGGTTTGTTCTGAAACATGTTATGTATGGAAAATACAGACATATTTGGGAAAACCGGCTGGTGCAATTTCAGCTGAAAAAGGACGAGGTGCACGTGTCGTATTGGATCTGATCGGTGGGCTGAAAGGTCACAATGTTACGATGGATAATTTTTTCTCGTCGTACGATCTTGGCCAAAAATTGTTGTCAAAAGGACTCACAATGGTGGGTACGATGCGCAAAAATAAAACAAGCATTCCACCAAAGCTTCTTGAATGTAAGAACGTTCCTTTATACCAGTCAACCTTTGCGTTCACGGAAGACACAACACTCGTTTCTTACGTTGGACGAAAAAACAAGTGTGCAATTTTGCAGAGTACAATGCATAGTTCAAAAGTTGTAGGATCTGGTGACAAAAAATTGCCAGAGATTATTGAATACTACAATAAAACTAAAGGTTTGTTCAATTGCTTCTGATTTGATCTTTCTACTATATACGTTCTTTGTTTTATTTCCTCCAGGTGGTGTGGATACTTTTGACAAGATGCTTTCGTGTTACAGCTGTAAGCGCAAAACAAATCGATGGCCTATGGTCGTGTTTTCGAATATAATCGATATTTCAGCCTTGAATGCATTGATCATTTTCAAGGAGATATTTCCGAATTGGCCGACAACACAGAAAACTACGATACGGCGCAATTTTTTACGTGAACTTGGACTTTCTCTTGCGCAGCCATACATGAATATGAGAAAAGGCGTTCCCCGATCTAAGTCGTCAGCATCACTTCTTTCAACTAGTAGAGAATCTCTACAATGGCGTGAAGGTTCGCCAGCTATTTATTCTTCATCTTCCTCCGTTTCTCGTGAGTCGACAATATCACGTGAAGGTTTACCAACATTGCTACCATCAACTTCATTCGAAATTCCACGTAAAAGAGCTAAAAGTGTTCCATCGGTATCGAAAGGCAGATCCAGATGTCACATTTGCTTCAGTGAGATGTCCGCCAATAAAAATAATATGCATGAAACTATCTGTTGTTTCTGCACAAAAGGTGTTTGCAACAGCAAACATAATCGAAACGTTTGTGTAAAATGTATTGTAGAGCGACTTCTTCAAAAAAAATTCACCTTTAATTCAATTCTTTTAGAGAAAAATAAAATATGTTAATGAAAACTAATAAATATTAGCTCAAAAAAAGTGTTTCCCATACAAATTACATAGAAATTCCATATGAGTAGAAATCTACGCACGAGGGTAGAATTTGTAATTTTTTTTGGAGATGGTATGAAGGTTAAGGCAATTTCGGATGAAGTGATCAACTTTTTCTTTCGGAAACCAGTAGTGCATTTTAATTTGGTCAACACATTGATCAGTACCCAAATGACAAATCTTCTCATGTGCAGAGCGTATGATACTCTCTTCCAATTCTTTCGGAACGTGAAGAAGTGTCTTATTCTCGCTAGTCTGTCGATAAACAAGGCCATCATCCAATACGTAATTAGGAACCGATTTTAACCCCAATTCTTCGCGTAATTTGACAATTTTATCATCACGATTTTGCATAATCTGTAACTGTACATCAATATCATTGGAATTTATTATGCCCACTATTTGATCGGAATTATCAATAGGATTTTCGGAAATCGGATGGTATCGGCTCAACGCATCAACGTGAGTCATTTGAGAGCCACTACGATGTTGAATCGTATAATCGTACTTTTCTAAAAATAAAGCCCAACGAGCAATTCGAGCATTATCTCCTTGCCTGGCCAAAGTCTTAGCCAATGCTTCACAATCGGTGACAATACGGAACGGAATTCCATCTAATTGAGTATGAAATTTCTTAAGGGCGTTAATAATGGCCAATGTTTCCAATTCGTAACTGTGATACTTAGGTTCATTTCCGGAAGTGGCTTTTGAAAAGTAAGCTACAGGATGGAATCGGCCGTCATCCTGTCTTTGCAGAAGTATACCACCGTAACCACGCGAACTAGCATCACAATTTAGTTCTGTTTCTTTAGTCGGACTGTAAATGGCCAAAACAGGGCTAGAAACCAATTGATTACATAGAGATTTGAAAACACTTTTACAATTGTCATTAAAATCGAACGGAACATTAGGCATCGTAAGAGCTCGTAACGGTTGGGAAACGGAAGAATATGCCAAAATAACACTTCGTTCAATAATGTGTGTGACTAACTAATTAAAACACATTTTCTTGCCAAAATTCGTTTTTATTCATCAACATAGTTCCCTTTTAGGGAGATACAATCATTCCAACGCTTTTCCAATCTTTCCATACCGCCTTTGTAGAACGATTTTTCTTTACCTTCAAAATAGGCTTCAGTTTCAGCGATGACTTCCTCATTTGAGCCAAATCTCTTACCACGGAGCATCCTTTTGAGATCTGCGAAGAGCCAGTAGTCGCTGGGGGCCAGATCTGGAGAATACGGTGGATGGGGAAGCAATTCGTATCGTTATTCGTGCAATTTTGCCTGTTGTTTTGAAGTGGTCACACGAATGCGTTTTTGATCAATTGTGAGCAAACGCGGCACCCATTTGGAAAACAAATTTTTCATACCCAAATGTTCGTGTATTATGGTGTGTACACTGCCTGCTGATATCTTTAGGATGTCAGCTATCTCGAGCAACTTCACTTTGCGATCGCCCATAATAATTTTCAATGTTTTTTCAACGTTTTTCGGAATAAGAGCGTCATTTGGCCGTCCAGTAGATGGAATGTCATCGGTGTCTGTACGACCACGTTTGAATTCGGCATACCAATAACAAATGGTTCTTTTTGATGGAGCAGAGTCCAAATAATGTTTTTCAAGCCATTCCTGGCATTGAACAGTATTTTTTTTCATTAAAAAGCAATGATAAATCAACACACGAAATTGCTTTGAATTCATTTTTTTTGAAAACTCAAAAGTAGCGTCACTTAAAGCACTGTTACTTGTAAACTAATGGTCGGATTGACATATAATTTTGACAGTAAGCCTAAAAAGGTTCACACTTTCGTAAAAAGTTTCAGTCACACACATTATTGAACGATGTGTTAAAGCGACGGAAATAACTAAAAAGGCCCAAACACTTTGACAGCTCTTCAGCGTTAACCGTAAGCGGAAGGCGTCGGATTGCCTCTAAATGTTTATTATTTGGACGTACACCCTGAGCACTGATAGAAAATCCCAGAAGGTCAATTTCCGTATAGCAAAACCGACATTTAGAAGGTTTAAGCTCCAACCTATATTCCTTTTAGAAGATCTAAATGTTCCGGAATGGTTTTCTTAGCTAACGTTATGTCATCAAGGTAAACGACGACGGAGCCCTCGAGAATGAATTCTCTTGAGACAAAGTTGATAAATCTTTGAAACGCTGGGGGGCCATTCTTAAGTCCAAAAGGCATTCGTAAGTATTCGTATTGTCCATCGGGAGTAACAAAAGCCGTACATTGGATAGAATTCTCATTCATCTTAATATGATGGAAACCATTTTTCAAATCTAAAGTCGTAAAGTAACGCTTATCACAGAGTCTCTCAATGCAGTCGTCAATCAATGGCAATGGATACTGTCACGTACCATGATCTTATTCAATGGACGATAATCGATACACAATCGTTTTTCACCGGTTTTTCTCGGAACCAATAATAACGGAAATCAGTAAGGGGATTTACTGGGACGTATAAATCCCAGAGACAACAATTCGTCGACATGTTTGTTCACTATCTGTTTATCAGCGTAAAAGATTCGTCTCGGAGGGTAACTTATCGGAATATCGGATTGTAATCGAATTGTCATTTCGTAATTATGCTCGACTTTAGGAATATTTGCCAGATTCAAAAAGTCATTCTCAATTATCTTTTGGACATTGTAGTAAAAGAACGGATTCAATTTAGGATTAATGTCGTGTGTTGCGGAAGATCCATTATCTAAATCAATAGACAATATATCCGGAATCGAATGATAAATAGTATGACACTGACTTAACATAGAATTTTCAATAGGGGTAAGACGCAACGCAATGGGCTGAAGACACAACTTACAATCGGATTTCGTATCTGAATTATCAGGACTGAAATAGGAATATATACAATGCAATACTTTCTCGAAAATTCGTAAATCTTTATTGGTTTTTAATTCAATCTTTGGTCTCGGAACATTCTTGGTAAACGCGAATTTGATTCCAAAAGCATTTAGGAAGTCTCGTCCCAACAATAATGGGTGCGGAATAAAGCTATCCGAAATGACAAATATTCGTAATTTATGAACAATATTTCGGAATTCTATTCTAACAGAAATTATGCCGTAAGTACAAAGCTTAAAGTTGCCAAGTCCTCTATAGCCGGAATATTTGATAGAAGAATTGACCAACTCATTCGGAACGGCGGAACGTCGCATGAGACTTATCGGAGTACCGGAATCAAAAAGAGAGACGAAAGTATTACAATGCAACAATTCAGAATCAGCAAGAAAAGCAACACTTACAATATTTAATTCGGAATGCAATTGATCAGCAGCGCCATCAACATCTTCGTCGCACCAACCCCCTCGGAATTCATCAACCACAGCCACTTAATTTGAGTTCATCGGTTTAGGTTTCGGGCAGCCTTTAATTATGTATTGTCTGGAGCCGCAACGGAAGCAAGTACCATGGGCACGTTTGGGTTCAGGGCAACGGGCCGATATATGGCCAGTACCTGTATAGTTTTGCGTTTTGGGATATCGTAATAAATTTTGTTTTTGATGATAATTATTATGATGAATTTCGTTATTAGGATTGGATACTAATAACATTATTATGATTTTATTAACTTATCATAATAAAATCCTAATAATGTTATCAGAACTACATCATAATAATTATCATGATTTATCATATTAATTTATCAGGTTCAATCATGATAATTATTAAGATTTCAATCAAAATAATTATTATGGTCCGTACAACATATTTATTAGGATTTATCATGATAATTATTACGATTCAACCTGAAAATTATTAAAATAAATTATGAAAATTGAATATTATGATGCGAACTTTATAATTATTACGATCGAAATCGAAAAACAAGCAGCTTATTTTCTGTTCTTTGTGTTTCTGATGAGTTTTGTGGAAAAACTGCTTGTTTTTCGATTTCGATCGTAATAATTATTAAGATCGCATCATAATAATTTTCATGATTTATTTTAATAATTTTCAGGTTGAATGGTAATAATTATCATGATAAATCCTAATAAATATGTTGTACGAACCATGATAATTATTTTGATTGAAATCTTAATAATTATCATGATTGAACCTGATAAATTAATATGATAAATCATGATAATTATTATGATGTAGTTCTGATAACATTATTAGGATTTTATTATGATAAGTTAATAAAATCATGATAATGTTATAAGCATCCAATTCTAATATCGGTATTTTTCAAAATGCTTATTATTATTAATTTATCATAATAATTTTTTATTACGTGGAAAACTATCAGTACCTGAGCAATTGTAGCAACGGATCACTGGAACGGAAGAGCTCGTAGGGGTCACTGGCTTAGCTGGAACACTGGATTTCAAAAGATTGTCTAAAAAACTTTTCCCAGTGGAAGTCGATGGTGTAGCACTCAATTCTCGCAGCTGTACGTAACGGGGTGCCAATTGTTTCAATTGCGTAATGGTCGTAGCGGAATAAAGTAAGGCAATATTGGCAGTACGATCCCGGAATCCATCAATAATGAAACGTACGGTTTGTGTTTCGTCAATGTTGGCTCGTAACGCAAGCTCCTGCATCTGGAGTATATATCCCATAACGGAAATTTAAGACGGATGGAATATATTCTTCTTCATCTTATCAATTACTTCGGAAACGGAATAGACATGACCAAAATTCAGTAGGAAATTAGAACGGAAGTCGGCGTAAGTGACGGAACTGTCAGTGCGTAAAATCAATTCGGCTTCGGTGTACAGCTTCATCAATCGACGGCAGAGCATTAGCACATGCACACAAACGAGCACATCTTTTATGTGCATGCATATGAACACAAATGTGCAATTGGTGTGCTCCGTTTTGTGCTACCATGCGCACGTCCCGTGCACGGGTCCGTATCGATTGTAAGTGGCATGCGCTATGCGATTTGCGTTGACTCCTCAAAACACATAGTGTATGCAAAACTAAATAATTTTAATAAATGTGAACGAAACGGCCAACGGAATAAAAAAAACATCAGTAGATTTCAGTCTTGTCATTTAAATGACGACATAGTTTACATTTGCAAAGATGAAAATAAACAAAACTTGTACTCCAAACACTTTTATTCTTTTCTCTCTCATTCAATACACAAAATGATGTACATCATGTTGTTTTAGATATTTCATCGAAAATTACCTTGTTTAGACGAATTAATAATAAGTTTTCCAAGTTTGAATCCGATAATTTTGTTCTTAATGGGCTAAATATCAGCGCCATTGCCGAAAATGCGCGCTCGATGGTTGTTTGTGATGGTGGAACATTATGAATAGTCGATTCAATTTCATAGAGTTCAGAATGTTGGCTCTTGTTCCAATAATCGAACAGTGATGTTTTCAAAGGCAGTTTCACTTCGATAAAATTGCGCAGTACAGATTCCATGTCATTTTGAGCTGGTTCCACATGATGCGACAAATCACTATTTTGTTGTGCATCATTTGAATATTCATAAATACCGGATAAGAACGCTTCAAGTTCGATATTTTGCAAATTTAGATATTCACTACCGGTGTCACCTTTGAGTGATTTCATCTTCTTATCGAGTTCTTATTCTTTCGGCTGGTATGAACTGCTGATATCGCGGATCCAAAAAAACTGAAGCATTCAATATATGATTATTGAATAAGACTTCCTCACGATGTTTCATTTGATTTAGAATTGACTGCGCAAGAGGGTAATCACCAAGCTTTGTAAGTTCCACTTTTACTATCGCCCAACCGCCAAAAAAATCAGATAAACTGATTTGTTCTTTTTGCATTGCGGTAGTCTCTTTGGCCAAAGGTTTTAGTGTCGACGTGACTTTTTCAACCGCTTCCCATTCTTCTGATGATAACATTAACGTCGATTTATCCGATTTGATCAAAATTGATTGCGGTACTGATTCACAAAATGACCGAAGTTCAACGAGACGATTCAACATGCTGTAAACTGATGACCAACGGGTCTTGACAACTTGTCTTGATCAATTGAAGCCACTTCTTCGTTCTTTGCCTTGAGCATGCCACGTAAATTTGGAGTACGAAGTTTCTTGACAAGCAATCGGCATTTATCGATGAGATCAAGTGTTTCTTTGCAATTTTTAATCGCATCCGTGACCACTAGATGAAGGCCATGGGCCGCACATGAAATATCGTTGAATAGGTTCTTGTAATAACAAGAGAATTCATTTCGAACATTTGATAGCAAATCACGAAAATAGTCATCGTTGAAAATTTCAGGATCAAGATTTTTATCATCGTAGCTCTGGTTTTGCGTTGTGCAATCGAAGTCGTTCTCATCTTCACTGTCGTAATCATCGCCACTTTCATCGTCGTCGTCGTTGACACATTCATCGTTTTCCTCATTGTCCAGCATATCTTGAATTTCGTTCTTAGCAAATTTCGCTAATTTTCTTAAATTCTTGCCATTATCTGTTGTCACGGACAATATTTGATCGAGACTGTGGGCTTAGCGTGCACTTTCCAACAAACGGTTTTCAGATTGGGCGACAGCAATCCAACGTTCCAGCAAACTTGGTAAGTAAATTCAAACGCACTACTTCCACTTAACTAATTGTGTTTTATTTACAGGTACATCGTCGTGTATTATTATAACATTTTGGTAAGTATAAAAATGACTGATAATTCGATTAATTTTTATTTTAGGTAAATAGGCTGTGTGTGAGCTGAGACGTCTCGGAACAGAATGAATAGAATGACAACTGACAGCGAAACGAAAATGGTGAGTATTGACATTTTGACATTTCAGCTAGTTCACATGTTTTCTCTCTTTTCAGGTTAGCTGCTCGGACAATGGTAAGTGAAATGTTTTGATTTTAATTCTAACTTTTTATTTTTATTTTTAGGTGCGGAGAAGCCGCCACAAGACTAACACCAAATTTGGTTAATGTTGCTTTTACCAAATCAAATAAATTTCGGCCGGTTTGTGACACTTTTAAAGTGTGCATTCCAATATTTCGAATGTACTGTTTTCCATTTGTCCAAAACGATATGCTTATTCCAAAAATAGAACGGTTGTGCCTTGATGCAATATCGAGAAGCAAGCAAATAATTTGACCTTTCAATTCCTTACAAATTTGCTCTCTAATTTGCTCTGATTTATCCTCAATTACTCGTTGTAAATGGGTTGTATTTACGGTAAAATTCAATCCGGCTTCTTGGAACGCATCAACGAAGGGTTTGATAAGACTGCGAAATCCATGAGAATTTACGATTGAAAATTGCAATGCGTTGAACATAATTAATCGTAAAATGGCATTCCATAGTTGAAGCGGGCTCGTTTGTACATGAATTTGCACTGAATTTGCTTGGGATTGATTTTGTTTTCGATTTTTCTCAATGACTTTGGCGATTTCTGGATGTAATGTTTTTAAATGCCGTATTGCGACTGATTTATCCGACAAACGTGAGCAGCACTGATCAACTTTGCAAGCAAATTTAGATACCGAAGATTCAAAGCAATCAATATATTTTTCGATTTGATTCACATCGACAAATTTTTCCGCAGAAAGATTATTTAGATCCATGTTTATGCACTTGTTCACACGTTTCTATGTTGTCAAGTGAAATCAGTGACGTATTCGGCAGTTGAATTTCAAAAATGATTTTTACGTATTGCAATATGCCATATTATTGTGAAATTATGTTTCAATTCGTATGTATGCGAAAACAATCGAAAACCGCATTCGAAATATGATTCGAAAATCGTTTATGCGTATGTGCGTGTATGTATTTATTCAAACTAGAGTTCGCCCCGTCGTCCAAGATTGGACGATCCAAACAAAAAGTGAAAACTCAAAGAATATAACACATTTAAATTTATTGAAAATCAAGCAAAATGCATATTTTATTCATGAAATTCAAAATTAATGATCTCATCTTATTTTTTAATTGAACATTATTGACAAATCAAATTGGAATCAAGGTTAATGTAAAATTCTTATTTGAAGTGATGAAAAGAGTTAATTGTCTTCTTCTTGTTTTGGATAGAACCTGCACACACCGAAATACATTGCCATTTATTATTGAAATGCCCTATAGTAATCGGCTTTATAGCATTTCACTATAGTGGTTATATATCCTACAGGGAAGTTGAATAAGATATTTAAACATTTGGCTATCTCAAATTCACATTGTTTCCTATTGAAACTTTCAGGATATTATTTTTTCATGAAAAAAATGAGTCATGCAAAATTTCAAGTTATTCCGATTAGATTAAGGACTACCTCCCCTGCAAAATTTTCGATTTTCGGGGTCTTCTCGGGTTCGAAACGAAAAATATGTAGGTCGGCTATCTCAAGTTCACATTGTAAAGAATTGAAACTTTCAAGATATTTTTTTTTATGAAAAAAATTAGACATTCAAATTTTCAAGTCATTCTGAGGAGGACTACCTTACCCTACGAAATTTTCAATTTTCGGTGTCAAAATTCCAATTTTCAAACATGATCACAAAACATTATAGTCGTATCGTTTTTTCATGCAGGCATTTCAATAGTTTCGTTGTGTGCGTACGGTTGAATGTTATCCACTGGCTACACGGTATGACGAACTGTGTGTGATGCGACGAATGAAAGAATGTAACTGTGTGTATTAGGTTTTTTCCAATCTATATGAGAAGGTATTGCGCTCTATATGAACAGGTAACAGGCGGGTCAAAAAGTATTTGGCCTGACATACAGATGGCGACACTAATTATGATCCTTATTTTTCGATAGTACCAACCTTCAAAAGCATACTGTCAAAATTTCGTGACATTCTGTTTATAATTACTCAAGTTACAGAGCTTCAAGTGACGCTACTTTTGTGTTTTCATAAAATCATGGATTCAAAGCAATTTCGTGTGTTGATTTATCATTTTTCTTTTTATGGGAAAAAATACCGTTACAGCCCACGGATGGCTTGAAATGTGTTATATAGAATCTGCACCAACAAAATCAAGCGTCAAATACTGGTTCGCTGAGCTTAGACGTGGTCGTGCAGGCACCGATGATGCTGAACGCTCTGGTTGTCCAAATGAGGCAGTTACGGCAGAAAACGTCGAGAAAGTCGAGGAAGTCGAGAAAATTACAATTTCGAACCGCAAAGTGAACTTGCAAGAGATAGCTGATGCCTTAAAGTTATCAAAAGGTAGTGTTTTCATCATAATAACACACGGACATTTTGGCATGAAAAAGCTGTTTTCAAAGTGGGTGCCGCTTTTCCTTAAACCAGAATTAAAACAACAACGAATCGACACTTCCGAGAGCTGTTTGGCGATGTTTACGCGTAAAAAGTCGGAATTTTTGCGTCGGTATATCACGATGGATGAAACATGGATCCATCATTACACTCCGGAGACCAGTCGCGAGTCAGCTGAGTGGAGAGCGCCCGGTGAAAGTGCGTCCAAAGACGCAACAAACAGCTGGTAAGGTCATGGCCTCTGTTTTTTGGGATGCGCATGGAATTATATTCATTGACTTCTTGGAACATGGAAAAAAAATCAACAGCGACTACTACATTGATTTGTTGGTGCGCTTAAAGACCGAAATCATCAAAAAAAGGCCACATTTGGCGAAGAAAAAAGTGTTGTTTCACCAAGACAATGCAGCGTGTCACAACTCGAAAGAACCATGGAAAAAATAGTTGAATTGGGCATAAAATTGTTTTCGTATCCACTGTATAGTCCAGATCTGGCCCCCAGCGACTACCACCTTTTCTCAGAACTCAAAAAGATGCTCCGAGGCAAGAGATTTCGCTCTGATGAGGAAGTGATCGCCGAAACTGAAGCGTATTTTGAAGGCCTCGACACATCGTTCTACAAAACCGGTATTGAAAAGTTACAGAAGCGTTGGAATGATTTTATCTCCGCCAAATGGAACTATGTTGATGAATTAACTTTTTGACCCGCCTGTTATTCCCCCGTTTTTTGAATTATAACACCAGCCCACATTCAAAACACATAGTTTGTGCACATATAGTCGACATTCCCTTTCCATTGATGTATAAATCTCCTAGATATATTTACGGCATAGTAGGTAAAAAGGGATCACAAAGTTTTTTTTGTTGCCGTCTTATAAATACGGTCGTCTTATAAATTGACTGTTGGCAAACACATTTAGCATTGAATCAAATTGAATCGAAATACCAATGGTAACTTGATGGAATACAGACATTCTTTTTTTTTGTTATTGTTTCAAATTTCCCATGAACAAAATTAATGGGTGAAACTAAAAGCGACAAACTTTCTTTATCTAAAAATGTATATAATCTTTATTTATGAAAAATAAAACGAATACTTGAATCATTTCGGTTTTCTTTCATTTAATGAAAGTCAGAATTTGCTTTGCTAGTCGTTCCGGTCATGTTTTCGATGACATTCAATGTATAAATTGTAATGAGTTATCACTTCAAGAATGTTTTAAATAATGGTATCAAATGGTCTATAAGCAATTGTTGGCTAGATGGAATAAATAAAGCGGTAGGCAATTTTTTTTTTTCAATTTTTATTTATGAAATGTAAAAAAATCATGTTTTGGCTTTTTTTATTTAAAATGAATGGAACGGATTTACTTGAATATTCGGTATGTTTTCAATCAAACAGCTGTTTGACAGTCTTTGGCTTGGTTTTGTAATTTGCAAATTTTACTCTTGCTTCATCAAGTTCTTTGGCAGCTACTTTTTCGAATAAATCGGAGTTTAAGTGTACTATCATGATGTCCTCTAAGCGCTCCTCAGTTAGAATACACCGACGATCAGTAAATACGAAATTCAACTGAGAAAATTCGCGTTCAATTTCTACCTCTGTAGGTGGAATTGCGTAAATGACTTCGGCCAATTCGTATAGTTCTGGCTGTTTATTTTTATTCTCTTCCCAATACTGAAGAGCGCATTGACCTTTCACATGAATTGGGTCAAATGATTCTAAAGTCACAGTAATATCGGTTGGATTTTGGACCAATTGTGCATCATTTTGAACACCATCCAGCAGTTTATCGAGCTCAGCTTCCCCATCATAGTCAAAGTCAAAAGACATTCCGGATGAGTTTGAGTTGAACGATTTATTTTTGTCTGGTGAATTTGCTGTTTTATGAAAATCAATGCGAGCCCACACTCGTTCCAGCAGTGATATGGCTTCCGAACTTTTTGTTTGATCGGCCAAAATTACACGTCTGAATCGCGGATCAAGGTACAGTGCCGCAACCATAAATGGGTTTGTGAAAATATGTTCTTTGCAAGCTTCGACCGCAGTAAGCATGTGTTTGGCCAGAGATGTTTTGAGTTTATCTCTCATCTTTTCGATCAATTGCGTCAAATGCATTTGCATTTTCA
Source organism: Obolodiplosis robiniae (assembly GCA_028476595.1). Classification (NCBI taxonomy): domain Eukaryota; kingdom Metazoa; phylum Arthropoda; class Insecta; order Diptera; family Cecidomyiidae; genus Obolodiplosis; species Obolodiplosis robiniae. The sequence goes on along the minus strand of CM052015.1, from coordinate 32,600,192 downwards.
TCCAAATACTGAACACATCAGACAAATTGAGATCGCGTCGTTGAAGAAGAATTGTTGTCCATAAAGGAATTGATAAAACAAACTCGATTTCTCTCAAAGTTTTCCATTTTTGCAACAAAAGCTGGCATGGTTTCATTTGCTTTTCTGTAGACAAATATACGATAATTTATTTGCATTTCAAGGCACCGTGTAACTGTTGATATGATATAAGAAACGAACGCAATATAGAACATGAACGTTTGAGAAAAATTAAATGACTCAAAATAAAATATTATAAACAAATGAGAACGAATTCAGAAATCACCATGTTGCATGTTGATCCCCAACGATGCATGTTGATCCCCAACGAGTGGGACAATCGATTTTTGGAAGACTGTAGCCGAAAGGGGCTCTTCGAATATTACTTCTTATGTAGAAGCTTCTGATCGCGCATATATGGCGTTACCTTGCTTCAGTATGGAAAAACTGTTCATTGTGGCAGAAATAAGTTAACGCCTGGAAGCATGCAAACGTTTAATTTACTTTTGCCAATGACTGACAACTACATGTAAGGAAAAATACGGGAGAAATGTCAGACAGTTTATTTTTTTGTAAACAAACATTTTGTCACTTACTTTTAGATATTGTTTCTAAAATTTGTTTGAATAAAGAAATGGCAACGATAAATCCGAAAATTAAAACTAACACGACGAATATGTTGAAAAAGAAGAAGTTTTTGCTTCAGTGTTACTTGTGTCGTATTTTTGTCAATTCTAGTGTTTCAAATCTTCGTCGGCACATGCGACTTCATGGCCCAATCGTATCTTGTTTCAAATGTGTAGGATGCGGTGAACAATACCAAAACAAGTCAAACCTTCAGACACATTGGGCAAAAAAACACAAATTCGATCTCGGTGAATCAGCCAAAATGATAAAATCTGAGCGAGAAGCAAAAGGTAAGGATCAGCAGTTAATTTAATTCAATGCGTATTGTGTTTCATCATATGTGTGTTTACTTCAAAGCTCTTCGTTCAGTCCGAATTGAATCATTCTCAATGCTACAAGACTGGAATCGAATTCAAGAGCCAAAACTTCGAGGCCCGGTACAATTCGATGTCAAAAAGTTGAGCGTTGCAGTGACGACAAATAAGCATCATCGATTTGGAGGACTTCCAATTTTCGACGCCAAAGCATTCAATCAACCACCGATTGGTGATATATTCGCACTCAAAAGTATGGATTTTCCGACATTCGCAAAGCCAGTACATACAAAGACATGCTCACCGGTAAGTAAATAAATAAAATGTCATTCAGCGAATCACAATTCATCTTATACATTTCGATATTCTCTCTATTGCAGTCACTAAACTACGTTCCTGTGGATGTAAGCAGCACAAAACAAGACTTGAATTTTGAAATTCCAGGTTTTGGACATCTACATTGGGAATCGTATCTATGATTCCATCGAAATTGCATAATGCAAATGAATATATACAATTAGAAAATTTAAGCTTTTTTCATCAAGGCATACATTTGTACATTCCGATGAATTATTTTGACACATTTTGATTTTTTGATGGGCCGCATAAAAAGAGCGAATGTTAGCCAATTGAACTATTATTGTATTAAATTTTATTGAACTCTTTGACAGAGAGTCTTTGTCGATTCAATTCTTTATGAAGCTATCGATTGCTATTGATAATGCTTTATAGATAAAATTGATTTGAATAATCAAAAAAATGGAGCTCAAAAATAAATTGTGCATTGAAATATTTTGATGATCAAAATCTGAATTGTAACTTAGAACATAAAAAATATGATGTAAATTGAACATTTGAAATAAAGTAATTTTTTCCCTACAAACAACCCAGACATTTTAAATCTTCCATCTTTTCATAATGCAATTGATTGCTAAACACTTGATCGCTCTTGATGAATGCAATCACTCAACAGGAAAACTCAGCCTTTGTTGATTTTACGTTTAACTTTTGATGCGAATACTTTCGTTCGATTTTGAAGTTTTTACTTTTTGCAAATAGCTTATTAAATAAAAATTTTACACCCAGGAATTCGTAAATTTTTTATTAATGTGGAGAAAACATTAACATTCTCATGTCATATTTGTGTTTTGTTAATTAACGTTTCTATTTTGATTCTCAAAGTGATAGCGATGATTCGAAAAGTAATAGTGGATACTGAAAAATTGTGACGAGCAAAACATAAAATATTTGATGGTGAACAAAAAACGAGGATCAATCGTCGTAATCGGAATCATAACGAAGTTGACCAAAATTAATGGTATGGCGTCCACTTGGGCCCTCTTCTTCGTCAAGATCTGGTGAAGGTGATGGATTTTGCAAAACATTCGTGGGCGTTTGATTTGAAAGGATGTCAATGATTCGGGCAGCGACAGTTGATTTTGTGCGATTTTTTCGATTTCCATACGTTTGAATTGGTATCAGTGATGGCAGCCGTCGTGGTGTTTTTTGAACATCAGATGCCAGTTGATTAGCAATTGATTTCATCAATATCAATTCTGGAAGACGACGCTTTGGCGAGTTCAATGTAACGTTGGATGGTGATGACATCACACTTGTTGAATAAGCCATAGAATCAATCGGGTTTGACACTGGCAATGACCGTTGTGGTGTTGTGACTACGAATTCAAATAAAAATAAATTTATCAGATGAAATAAAAGAAAGTATATCACAGGAATTTTTCTATGCAAATTTAATTCAATTACCTTTATTTGAATTGGTCGAGGCCGATTGCTCTGGTTTCGAGACCAATGGACCTTGTAAAATATTTGAATCTGTCTCACGATCATTTGCTGGCCGTGCGGTGACCAATTGCCCACGAAACGATGTTATTGGATTAAGAGATTTGCCTGTGCTCATAGCAGCGTTTGATGGCTGTACGTTCGAATTATCACTTGATGTGGTTCCATCGCCTGGAATATCAAAAGTTACCTTAAAATTAGGCATCGATTTGCGTCGAACAAAAATGTTTTCAGGTTTATCGCTCGGCTTCTTTAAAATCGAACGAATTTTTGCCATGTCAAGTACTGGCACCGATGAAGTTTGTGTTGATGTTGTCAAATTGTACACCGATCGAGTACGTTGAATTCTTTGCTTCGTTGTGAACAAAAGCATTGGTGTTCAGTGAACAAAAGCAACATTCTGTGACGACGCCGAGCAATATTTCTGCGACATTGTTGTTGACTGTACATTTGTATCAAATTTCAGATCAAATCGCCTGCGATCAATCGAGCAAACATTTTCTGCGACGTGACTGTACTTTTTGGTGGAATATTCAAACGTTCTTCTCACGAGAATTTGTGCTAAAAACGGCGACGACTCGTGAACATTAACGGTTGTGAATTTTGAACGTATTTTGACAGCAAATTAGTGTGATAAAATTGTGCATTTACTGCAACTTGTGATTTTTGTGAACGTTTCCAGTGAACATTTCAAGCAATTTTCTGCGATTTGTGGTGCATTTACTGCGGTATTTCCGTGAAATTGTGACATATCCCTTGAACATTCGGGATATTTTCCAAGCAAATTTCTGCGATTTAATTGTGAATCATGGCGGAGCTTAATCGTCGAACCGCGGCTCTCAACGCCATCGATCGTATATCAAAGATGGTTTTGGTAGAAGGCTATCAGGCAGATGGCTTCGAATTGGCAGAAGAGCAGAAGGCTCTTGAAACGTATTACGACAAATTCTTTGTTGCTCATGATGCGTTGATTGCAACATCAAGGGCCGATGAATTGACTGCTCATAAAAAATTGGCTGAAACAGTTGAGGAAACGTACAAGGGAACAATGGCATATTTGCATCGACAATTGGCTACTGCACAAGCAGACGCAGACGGTCAAGTCGCTCAAAGTGAACATGGAACCCAATTCTCAAGACGTAGCGATGACCATGGCTTTGCAATGAAATTGGACAGGTTGTCGATTCCCAAATTCGATGGTACATTACGCAACTGGTTGGCTTTTAAGGACGCATTCGTCACTCTCGTGCACGGCACAGAGGCTCCTGAAGCGTACAAATTGGCAAAACTCAGAGAAGCAGTGACAGGCGATGCTACCTCGCTCGTTGGAGGTATGTACTCAGGTGGCTACAACGATGTATGGAAAGCATTGCAGGCGCGCTACGACAGCCCGAAGCAATTGGCTGAAATTCATGTTGCTCGTTTCATTGGAATGGAACAACAATCGACTGAAACGTCGTCGGTGTTGTTGTCAGTGGGTGATACAGTTCGCGAATCATTCCGAGCATTGGCAGTAATGGAATTGCCAGTTGCCGAATGGGATGCTTTAGCTGTACCAATAGTGGCATCAAAGCTTCCAACAGCGACACAACAGGCATGGGGAATGAGTTTAACTTCTCAAAACATTCCGAAATTGGAGGAACTGCTCGTCTTTGTGGAAAAACGCGCTCATAGCATTTCTTCAGGCATACTGCAATGGCCAAGTAGCCCAAATACACCGACTGGTTCAAGAGATGGTCGAAAAAACACATCAGGCTTGGTTCAACACACTCAACGTTTGGTGAGGTCAAATTTGGCAGCGACTGCCCCTGGCAACTGTGAATTCTGTAACGAAAGTTCACATCGCATTGGCAAGTGCTCAAAGCTGTTATCGCTTACAGTAACTGAGCGATTCAACCAAATAAAGGGATCCAACCTTTGTTATAATTGCTTGCGACCAGGACACTCAACAAAGGCTTGTCAGTCTACAATTTGCCGAAGCTGCAATGGAAGACATCATACTTTGCTTTGTCGATCATCCGCATCTAACGCAAACACTACTGTGGATTCTGGCGCTGGTTCAAGTCAAGGCTCTTCAGTTCCTGCAGTGACAACTAACACTCGGGCCACTTCGGTTCAACCGAGCCAACCGCCTAGGAACATACAATGACTACCACACAACATCAAAACTTTTACAGTGATAGGCAATCGAAGAGCGAAATCTCTTGCCTCGGAGCATCTTTTTGAGTTCTGAGAAAAGGTGGTAGTCGCTGGGGTCCAGATCTGGACTATACAGTGGATACGAAAACAATTTTATGCCCAATTCAACTATTTTTTCCATGGTATTTTCGAGTTGTGACACGCTGCATTGTCTTGGTGAAACAACACTTTTTTCTTCGCCAAATGTGGCCTTTTTTTGATGATTTCGGTCTTTAAGCGCACCAACAAATCAATGTAGTAGTCGCTGTTGATTTTTTTTCCATGTTCCAAGAAGTCAATGAATATAATTCCATGCGCATCCCAAAAAACAGAGGCCATGACCTTACCAGCTGTTTGTTGCGCCTTTGGACGCTTTGGTGCACTTTCACCGGGCGCTCTCCACTCAGCTGACTCGCGACTGGTCTCCGGAGTGTAATGATGGATCCATGTTTCATCCATCGTGATGTACCGACGCAAAAATTCCGACTTTTTACGCGTAAACATCGCCAAACAGCTCTCGGAAGTGTCGATTCGTTGTTGTTTTAATTCTGGTTTAAGGAAAAGCGGCACCCACTTTGAAAACAGCTTTTTCATGCCAAAATGTCCGTGTGTTATTATGATGAAAACACTACCTTTTGATAACTTTAAGGCATCAGCTATCTCTTGCAAGTTCACTTTGCGGTTCGAAATTGTAATTTTCTCGACTTCCTCGACTTTCTCGACGTTTTCTGCCGTAACTGCCTCATTTGGACAACCAGAGCGTTCAGCATCATCGGTGCCTGCACGACCACGTCTAAGCTCAGCGAACCAGTATTTGACGCTTGATTTTGTTGGTGCAGATTCTATATAACACATTTCAAGCCATCCGTGGGCTGTAACGGTATTTTTTCCCATAAAAAGAAAAATGATAAATCAACTCAAAGATACGCCATTTTATGGTGAAATCCAGAACACTAGCCAGAACATTCGAGATTGTTGCATTCGCACCGAAGTTCTTTTTCGCACCGCATCACATTACATTCACAAGAATTTCGAACGTTGTTAATTTATACTGCACAAAGAAAATTATAAAGCACTAAATCATTAAAATTTAAAGACATAAACAATCAATAGTTTCGAGTTAAGTAAACATAAACAGTGAATTCGAAAGAAACATGGATTCAAGCACTGAAATTCAGTATAATTTATATTTGGCCGTTCATTTGAACGAGTGCAAGAGAAACGTCCTCATTCCTGATTTTTGGTACGACACATTTGATTTGGCTCGAGCAATAAATGGTGGATTAAACAGAAATGAGAATTATCTGATTCTTTTTCGGCGGACTTGAATAAAAATCCTGATTTTTCGTTGCCAGTCCGTAAAGGTCAATTTGATGCCGATTTCGATGCATGTTATTTTGGCAAAGTCGTCAGAGCATTCAGTAAGTAAAATGATAGCGTGAGCATAAAAACAACTTATTGATTTTTCGCCGATGAAAACGATACGCAAAAAGATCGCCGAACAAAGTGAAACAACATTCTGTTATTGGATCAATATGAAACATGGAATCACTGACTACTATATTATTCACGTTGCGCTTTGTTTCGAAGCGCGTCAATTGTTTCATTTTGTTTCAGTAACAGAACGGTGTTTCACTTTGTTTAGCGACGCGTTCGATGTACTGTTTTGAACAAATATGCATGAGTGTTTCATTTTCTGTGAGCAACACACTTCAGTTTCGTTTTGATTGGCGAATGCAATGTGGTATTTTTCTTCCCTTACTTTTCTTTGCTGATACAAACCATTTGAATTCCAGTATTTCGATTTAATTACCTTAGCTATTGTGTTGCGAATATTTTTGAATGATCATATTAAATAGACCCAGGTAAGTCCTAAATGTGAATATTTCTAAAAGAAAAGATACATTGAAACAAAAACCGATTTTTGCAATGATCATTCCTCCAATATTAACTTATTTTATTTAAATTTAAATTGAAGAAAGAAGCGAAAAAATGTTATGTGTTTATCCATTTTTCTTATTCTGTTGGTGTGTTGGTGTGTATAGATGTAATAATCCAATCAAAGATATCATCAACAGAAACAAATTCAATCGCATCTATACAGAGAAAGAAGAAGAAGAAACAAATTGTTTACTTATTTGAAATTATACTCGAACAATTTTTTATAGAAAACATTTATGAAACAATTAACTATAATATAAAAAGTGGCGGCTATATTTACATCAGGTATCAAATATCGCCCGACCAATCCACTTCATCGTCCGACGGCTCCTCAGCTAGTGCATAATCCTTTGTTGAATTGTTTTCGTCGTGTTTTAATCCGCGATAAAATTCGTGGTATTTTGCTGGTATATATTTAATAAGCGCCAATAAATCGTTATACTTTGACAATGCAATTGGGCGTGTGTCGTTGTATAAAAATCCTAATTCAGTCGTTGCAAATTCTTCAGCAGCATATGTTTCTTGCAATGAAATTGTTCGTATGGTTGAATTTCCGTATTCAGTGAAATCTAATGAAAATATGATGTGTTTTTCATAGATGATTTTTTGCATATTAAACCAATTGATTTTTTCACCGTTGGTGTCTTTTTTTCTATTCACAATCAATTGTTCCAATGACAAAGACGAATAAAAGTCTTGGGTTTTCATTTCTATTACAACGAATTTTGGCTCATTTTTCTTGGCTTGCCGTATCACACTCAACCAATGATCAGGAACATAAACTTCTTCAGTCACAGTTTTCTGTCTTTCAATCTGTGCAAACGAACTATCACACCTGTTATATGAATGGTTGGACAAAAAAAAGTGTTGCTCAATGGATGCCAAATCTTCATATTCACACACAGAAAGAAATTTTTTCACTTCTAAGTATAATTTTTTGTGTGTTCCTCGGAAGATATTTGTTGAAATGCTTAAATAAACACGATGCAATTTCTTGTGATCCACGCGAAGTAACATTTTCGCACCAAAAATACATATAGCCAATTCTCCTGACTTCATCATACACAGCAAGATTATAGCACCATAACTGTCTTTTGTAAAATGCTTCACTAGTCTCTATGCATGGCAACTGCAATGCCCTTTGAAGATCAAATGTAAAAACTTCTGCGTAATTTTCTGGATTGGACGCAAGTAAAACTGTTTTGTCAAATTCATTTTTAATATTCTCCGCCAATTTCCAATGTATTTCTTGCTCGGTTCTTTTTTGTAGTTTCTCAAGGTCAGTCAATGCTTTAAATCTATCACAAGTGCGGCACGTATCTACTTTTAATCGCGTGAAACTCAAATTGAACTGAGTGTTGAAAACGTGTCGGAAGTACCAATTCGATACGGGTATTTTTCGATAAAATTTACACTTAAAGCAATATTCACGATACATTTTTGCAATGGTCAAAAACGGACTCAAATATTTATTGCCTGCTCTTGATAATCTGTAATGTGATTCATACGTGGGGAATCTCTCACTGAATTCTTTAACAAATTTGACGTCACTATCTTTAACTTTTCTCGCCGAAAATTTGCCCCGATTATCTTTTGCAGTTTCATTCAGAGTTAGAGTCTTTGTAACAGAACGCATTTTTAATTGAGTTATTTGCAGGGCGTTAGCCAAAAATCCCAAAAAAACTTCGTATTGTTCGCCAGTTTCATTAGTCAAATAATACTTGTTTGGTTGCCACTTTTTTCACACATTTTTGTAAATATAATGTTTTCTGCATCCAATTTTTAAGTTCATAGAAATTTTCAAAGATTTGTTGATGTCTGAAAGCATTAATTCGTTCGGCACACTTTTTCCTACATCGGCATGAAATTTGCACGTGAAATTCCTTTTTCTCCACCCTCTTTCCAGATTTTGTCTCATGCTCTTCACCGGCTTGTACTTTGCGTTTTTGTTCATATATTTTGTGTTTGGTTGGGTTTCGTGTTCGCTTTCTCGACTTTTTTATGTAATTCACAGAATCATCGATTACATTTTCTTGATTTGATGTGGACATAATGGATTCCAATTTTTAGCGATAAATTGCATATGTAATTTATAAATATTTACTTTGTACTTTGTTTATTGAAAGAATGTTTGATTATCTGATGTAAAAATCATAAAATGCAGAAAAAATTGTGCTCGCTAAACGCAATCGAAGTAGCATACTGAAAATACATTCTTCTTACAGAGAAAAAACGACACAAAGGAGAACGAAAATAAACAAACACACTCACACAAACAAAGTAACCTTTCCCAACGATATATATATCGTATAACCATAGCTACTGCCTTACGTTGAACAAGCGAAAGCATTTGAGTGTATGAGAGAGAGAGAGATAAGTGTAAATACATTTTGAGTGTCCAATGCAAGGACAAATTCTAATAAAATACCGTTTTAATCCTTTCCATGTCACTGCATGACAACTTTTGTTGTCGGCTGTATTAATAAGCATCGTCATTTGAGCCGACGTGATTTGCATGCTATTTCGAATTTTGTTAGTGACCACATTCGTTGGACATTTTTATATAAACATAAATAAGGATAATTGAACCGATTTTGATGCAATTTGCATTTCGTACCATTTTTCAAAGACCAAAAAAATTGTTGCATTAAGTGAGTATTGCTAATTGATTTTGTGAAGATATTTCTGACCTCGATTTAATGTAATTCAAAGTTACAAATAAAATGCAACAAAATAATTACTTGCTGTAATTAATTTTCGATGTTTTGCACTTAACTATATTTTGTTGTTTATTTTTGTTTTTATTTTTATTTTGTGTGCATCACTTGCATTGTCTGGGCGAAAATCAAGCATTTTTCGGAGCAACAGGAGAATAATGGAATGTGACCAGTTTGTAGAGCCAACTAAAGAATTACCCAACACCAAAAATGACATGGCGAAAAAAAAGAAAAAGTCTTTAGTGCTCAAATTAATTGCTTATGCAAAAACAAATGTGCTGAGAAAATTGATATACTAGTTCAGCAAGAAGCATTTGAAAACTTCATGAAACTCAAAAAATGGCCATCTCAAACAAAATATTTACGCTCACTCATTTCAACAATACCAACGAAAGAAAATCTGGATCCGATTATAGGAGCCAAACGAAGAGAAAATAATAACATTTACCATTTCATAAACGAAAGTGGATCTCTAACGCAAGTTTGCTTAGGATTTTTTACAAACGTATTGCAGATAAGTCGTCTTAAAGTGTTGCGATCAATTCAATCGGCAAAGAAAAACCCAAACGCGGTGGAGCGTAGAGGTGGTAGTGCGAATCGTAAGACAAAACGCTCCGATAAACAACATTTAAAAGACTTCATCGACAAATTTGTTGCGTACGAATCACATACGACTGTGAAACATCTTCACCCTCGATTGAATATAAGAAATATGTACCAACTGTATTCGGAGGATTGTGTGTTTAAACAAAGAGGAAAAATCACAAATTTTCTCAACTGAATTTAATTTAGTTTTGTTACGACACAGCGACCAGTGCAAGGCGTGCCATCCTAGCAAAACAATAGCAGGGCGCTTCGTTATGAACGATGAAATGAAGGAAAGAAAACTCAAAGAGCATCTCAAAATTGTTAGAAGCATTAAAAATCATCTCATTGATTCAGTGAAGCAAGCAGTATTACCAGAGAAAAATATTGAAGTTTTCACATTTAAATTGCATGAGCCTTTAGATTTGCCGAATTTAAGTAACAGTGATTTTTTTTTTAAAAAGCAATTCTGGTTTAGCATGTTTTCGATCTATGATGAAGTGAGAAAAATTACGTATTACTATGTGTGGAATTAATCAATCGCCTCACATGGACCGTATGAGGTAGTTTCTGCTCTATACAAACAATTTACGAAAAATGTGCCCAAAAGCACAAAAAAAATCATTCTATTCAGCAATTTAAGCTCCGAAAAAACACGAAACATACAAATTTCTTTGATGTTGATGAAATATTTTGGCTACACTAAAAATACTGAGCTCCAAACAATCGAACAAAATTTTTCCTCGCCAGGCCATTCCAAAAATAGTTGTGATAGGTCACACAAAGAGCTATTATCAAAATTGACTCCCAACGTTATTTTTCATCCAGAAGATATGGTCAAATTTATGGAGCAAGCGGAATTCGATGTGACTGAAATGGGAAGTAAAGACTTCTTTTCATCCGCGGCACTGGAAAGTCTTTTAGAAAATAGCAAATGTATGAGCGATGGCACAAAAATCCGTTGGACTGATTTCCAGAGAATTATTTACGAAAAACACAACCCACTATCGCTACACTACCTTACATATGGAGCTATATCAACACAAATCCTTTTTCTACAGCCAACATACATACAGCTGAGATACTTGTACATTGACAAACGCCCAATTGCATTGTCAAAGTATAACGATTTATTGGCGCTTATTAAATATATACCAGCAAAATACCACGAATTTTATCGCGGATTAAAACACGACGAAAACAATTCAACAAAGGATTATGCGATTATGGACGATGAAGTGGATTGGTCGGGCGATATTTGATACCTGATGTAAATATAGCCGCCACTTTTTATATTATAGTTAATTGTTTCATAAATGTTTTCTATAAAAAATTGTTCGAGTATAATTTCAAATAAGTAAACAATTTGTTTCTTCTTCTTCTTTCTCTGTATAGATGCGATTGAATTTGTTTCTGTTGATGATATCTTTGATTGGATTATTACATCTATACACACCAACACACCAACAGAATAAGAAAAATGGATAAACACATAACATTTTTTCGCTTCTTTCTTCAATTTAAATTTAAATAAAATAAGTTAATATTGGAGGAATGATCATTGCAAAAATCGGTTTTTGTTTCAATGTATCTTTTCTTTTAGAAATATTCACATTTAGGACTTACCTGGGTCTATTTAATATGATCATTCAAAAATATTCGCAACACAATAGCTAAGGTAATTAAATCGAAATACTGGAATTCAAATGGTTTGTATCAGCAAAGAAAAGTAAGGGAAGAAAAATACCACATTGCATTCGCCAATCAAAACGAAACTGAAGTGTGTTGCTCATAGAAAATGAAACACTCATGCATATTTGTTCAAAACAGTACATCGAACGCGTCGCTGAACAAAGTGAAACACCGTTCTGTTACTGAAACAAAATGAAACAATTGACGCGCTTCGAAACAAAGCGCAACGTGAATAATATAGTAGTCAGTGATTCCATGTTTCATATTGATCCAATAACAGAATGTTGTTTCACTTTGTTCGGCGATCTTTTTGCGTATCGTTTTCATCGGCGAAAAATCAATAAGATGTTTTTATGCTCACGCGTTCAAATATCAGTGCTCTAATCATAATATATACAATAGACTCAATTAATTGTGCGATTTTTGTTGAAATTGAAGATTCAAAGATCGATGCCGTTCAGTATTTGGAAAAAAGTCGACACATTCTGCCGCGAGTTTAAAATCGTCAAAAGTCCGGTGGGCGCACTACTGAACAGACATTGCTGCTCTCGTCACAGGAATACAACAATGCAATTGGTTCGGGATTCGCGGCAATGAATCATCGGTTCGTTGTGAAAACTGAAAAATTTGTTGTGAAGATTGAAGATAACGACGACAATGACTGTGAGCCAAACAACAACAATGTAGAAGCGGCTGAACCAAGCAGCACAGATGATATTTTGGTTGGATCAAACACCACACAAAATGTACAACCGCTTGCAGGCGAAGATGATGTGAACAGTGAATCTGATGGCCTCGAATTTGATGATTTTTCTGGTTCAATTGGATAGGATTAAGAAAAACATGACCACTATTACCCAGAATATGGTGTTGCTATTCGAGCTGGAATTGTGACTTGCTTAACAGCAAGCGTGGGACTCAACATTCCCATTCAATGGCGTTCTCTACGATAAAAGATTTGTGGGTGTTTTATTGAAAGAGGTTTTTGATAACAATTATGCCAACGATGAATTAAATTCAAAAAATATTGAATTCATTAAATGTTTGTTCGAAGTTCGTGCGAAGAATGATGAAAATCGTTTGAAATCATTTGATTCGATCGTTTCGGGTCGCATCGAAAGAGCACAAAAAAACAAAAGAATTAAGCGCGAATACCTTCCACCATTCATTTATCGTTTTAATTTCATACTTTTCAGTTTTCTAAATAAAGTATTCTAAATAAAAATTCAAACTTAATAAAAATTCAAACAAGAAAGTGTTTGCTTATTAAAAGTGAAGCGTGGCGCATTGTTTCATTGCGGTAGGTTGGTGCCGCACGCACCGTGTTTGTGGTAGCTGGAGCACATTTTAAAGAATATGCATGTAAATGCACATATGCAGACTATGTGCTTTTTGCACATAGACTACGACCTCTGATCGACGGATACATTTCGATCGGAAATCAGGTCCACCGTTGACCGAATCACAAGCGCGTTCGAAGTCGGCTAACCACTTATTGGCATCGTAGGCTTCATTACCGGAAAACGGAAGGACGGAATGCTTAATATCTTTAAAAGTGGCCGGTGCTTGCGCCACGATCGGAACTTCAGCAGCCAATTCAGCTCGTAATGCTGCAATACGTTGACAGTTTTCTAAGATTCGGAGTTCGGCTTCCAATGCGGCCTCTTCTTCGGCCAAATGTGCCGGCGGAATCACTTGTGGCGTAACAATTGGTGGTGTCGGAATATTTTGTGCGTTCGGAATTTCACTTGGCTCGACTTCACTGATTTCACTTCCACTATCGGATTCGTTAATACGTTCATTCGTAGGCGGAGCACTATTGTTATATAATATACGTAATTGGCGAAATGTGGCACTCGCAGGAAATGCAATTTGGCGTTCCGTAAGCCAATCAATCAAAGCGGCGCGATCCATAATGTCAATTATCGGAGTAAAATAATTTATTCGATTGGATTTTAAAATAATTAGTCAATTTCGGAATGATGGCTATGTTGCACAATTTTTTTTATAACACACGTGGTAATTTCGGAATTCGAAGCAAAGTGGCGTTATGTACACCGAATTTCACAATCTGGTATTTCAATTGGAAAAAATCGGAATATGCGTAAAAGTTCACTTGGTTAATTTTTTGACCGTAATATTTAGTCTCGGGATCCCACTTCTGAGTTGTAAGCACCGGAATATTCACTTTGTAAATTAAAAGTCTTTAAAATTCTAATTTAAAATATTTTATTTAATATTGAGTGTGTGATACTTCACGGCAGATCTGAATAACAATGACAACTGACAGCGTCAAAACACACTGAAAAAATCAGTGGCGCCATCGCGTGGCCTTTGTCAGTTTGTCACTAATTTTTACGGTGTGTTATGACGCGTATGACGCTGTCAGTTGTGATCGTTATTCGGATCTGACATAAACATTAACTTATTGATGATCGTTCACCATGATGCTGTCAGTTCGCCGGTAGTTCTGACATGAGTCGCATGGAGGCACACCGACGAATAATCGCCTCGATTCGAATTGTCATCAATATTAATGTATATACTGATATTCTCATCTGCTTCACGGAGCGACGTCCTTTCGCCTTGACTGCTAATGCGTAAGAGAGCGAGCATTGATTTCCACTGTACAATGGAGGCCCTAATGACGCTACGCATACATATACAATTTTACATGGATAGGCTACAATTGAAATATGACGGGCCGATCATATTTGACTTTGACAAGCTGTCAAAGTCAACCGAAATTCTATCTAAAATTCTAATTGTATTGGGAGAACAAGTTGAAAACCGCGCATTTTTTTTCAAAATTTCGATCTTTATTATGGAAAAATGGTTACAAATTGATTATTCAAAGTATTGTCCATCGCTAGCCACAACTTTTTCCCATCTTTCTGGAAAATTACGGATTCCACGTCGAAAGAAATCTGTGCTTTTTTCGACTATCCATGAATCGACCCATTTTTTGCATTCCTCGTAAGAATGGAAATGCTGTTCAGCCAGGCCATGTGTCATTGATCGGAAGAGGTGGTAATCGGAAGGGGCAATGTCTGGGCTATACGGCGGGTGGGGTAGGACTTCCCATCGAAGCGTTTCCAAGTAGGTTTTAACGACCTGAGCAACATGTGGCCGAGCGTTGTCATGTTGCAAAATAACTTTATCGTGTCTTGCGACCGTTTCCGACCGTTTTTCCTTCAGTGCTCGGCTCAAACGCATCAATTGAGTTCGGTACAATGCTCCTGTGATGGTTTCGTTTGGTTTCAACAACTCATAATAGATCACGCCGAGCTGATCCCACCAAATACACAGCATTAGCTTCGAGCCATGAATGTTCGGCTTTGGCGTCGATGTTGATGCGTGGCCGGGGTAACCATACGATTTTTTTCGCTTCGGATTATCGTAATGAATCCACTTTTCATCACCAGTCACAATACGATGCAAAAAACCCTTCCGTTTTTGCCTTTGAAGCAGCTGTTCACAAGTGAAAAAACGGCGTTCGATGTCTCTCGGCTTCAATTCGTATGGCACCCAATTTCCTTGCTTTTGAACCATTCCCATGGCTTTTAAACGATAGGAGATGGATTGTTGTGTCACTCCCAATGATTTTGCAAGTTTTTCTTGCGTTTGACACGAGTCTTCATCGAGTAATGCTTCCAACTCCTCGTCTTCAAACTTTTTCACTTGGCCTGGACGCTCTTTGTCTTCCACATCAAAATCACCACTTTTGAACCGCGCAAACCACTCCTGGCACGTTCTAATCGACGGAGCATAATCTGGATATGCTTCGCATAACAAACGATGACTCTCGGAAGCATTTTTCTTCAGATTAAACCAATAAAGTAAAACTTCCCGCAAATGCTGTTTTGTAGGCACGTAGCTCGACATTTTCAACGCAATAATAAACTTGTGTATTCAACTGAATGATAAGTTTGACAGATCGTTTTCAATGTATTTTTTTATCCTCTTTAAGATACAATAGCTGTCAAAGTCAAAATAATGACATCTATGATAGATATGAAGTTAGTAACGAATGCGCGGTTTTCAATTTGTTCTCCCAATAATAACACATATGCATAGAATAAAGATTGGAAAATGAAATAATTTTTTTTTATTCAGTTTAGCAATGCTTTTTCGTCTTTCTGTTTAGTTTTGATTACCATTATCCAACCTCTTGTCCAAAAGTCTAGTCGAAAAAGAAAACAAATGTGTGAGTGAAGTTCATTGGTCATTATATTATAATGACAATAATTATTGTTTATTTGTTGCCAGTCGACCCGAAATGTGGGGTAATTTGCATGCGCGATAGAACACCGAACTAACTGTAGTGGATATCATTTAATAAATTCACTTGATGCCTCAAAGAAAGCAGATCTTGTGAAAACCGTTCTTATTGCATTAATTGAAATTGGTGTAGAGATCACGAATATCACATTTGATGGACATTCCACCAACAAAAAACTATGTAAGATTCTTCAAGCCAATTTGAACATTTTTAGCAATTCATTCCAACCATATTTCACGTTCAATGGAAAAACAATTTACATTATGTTTGATGTTTGTCATATGGAAAAATTGGTTAGAGGATGGCTCGATAAGAAACAAGTTTTGTTCGATGCGAATCTTGATTCCATAAAATGGAATTTCATTGTGCAATTGGTACGATTCAGCCAAGAAAAAGGATTCATATTAACACACAAACTAAATCAATCACACTTGGAATGGCGACAGAGGCCGATGCATGTGCGGACCGCTATCGAAACACTAAGCGGTTCAACGGCCGCTTCAATTGAATTTTTAAAAAATAAGGGCTACAAAGAATTCACAAGCTCTGATGCAACTGTAAAATTCATTCGTTTGTTTGACGACATTTTCGATATTTTCAATACGAAATCAGTATGCAAGAACGAAAATGTGCTGAAAAATCCATTATCTTGGGAAAACAAAGAGGTTATTTACAAACGCCTAGGTGAAGCCGTTGATTATATAAAACAATTAACATTCAGAGAAGATGGTGGCATTGTTAAAAACCTCTGTCGATCTGATGCAAGAACCGGTTTCATTGGATTTGTTATAGATATCTATTCCTTAAAAGGAATTTATGAAGATTTTGTTGAAGATAAATCAATGCTAGGATCGATTCCAACATATTATCTAAATCAAGATGCTGTAGAAATGTTTTTTGGCAAAATAAGGTATGTTATGTTTTTTATTAACACAATTATTCTATATATTGAATGAATATTTATTATAGATTTTAATCAACGTAAGTTTGATGAATAAAAATTTCAAACACTTTGTTCTTTCTTTAATAGATCTCGAGGTGGATTCAACGACAACCCGAATGTCATACAGTTCCATGCGGCCTACAGAAAACTATTGGCAAATGATATAATTTCAACCTCCCGTAAGGGGAATTGTGAGGCGTTTGACTGTAGCCAAGATCCGTTTTCAGATATCTTGTACATATCATCAATACGAGATAAATGCATTCAAGACAACGAAAATGGAGATGAAATCGCTTTGACCGCTGACATGGAATTACTTAATGAAAAGTTAGCAGAAATTAATGATTCCGGTAGAAGTATTGGGAGAACAAATTGAAAACCGCGCATTCGTTACTAACTTCATATCTATCATAGATGTCATTATTTTGACTTTGACAGCTATTGTATCTTAAAGAGGATAAAAAAATACATTGAAAACGATCTGTCAAACTTATCATTCAGTTGAATACACAAGATTATTATTGCGTTGAAAATGTCGAGCTACGTGCCTACAAAACAGCATTTGCGGGAAGTTTTACTTTATTGGTTTAATCTGAAGAAAAATGCTTCCGAGAGTCATCGTTTGTTATGCGAAGCATATCCAGAATATGCTCCGTCGATTAGAACGTGCCAGGAGTGGTTTGCGCGGTTCAAAAGTGGTGATTTTGATGTGGAAGACAAAGAGCGTCCAGGCCAAGTGAAAAAGTTTGAAGACGAGGAGTTGGAAGCATTACTCGATGAAGACTCGTGTCAAACGCAAGAAAAACTTGCAAAATCATTGGGAGTGACACAACAATCCATCTCCTATCGTTTAAAAGCCATGGGAATGGTTCAAAAGCAAGGAAATTGGGTGCCATACGAATTGAAGCCGAGAGACATCGAACGCCGTTTTTTCACTTGTGAACAGCTGCTTCAAAGGCAAAAACGGAAGGGTTTTTTGCATCGTATTGTGACTGGTGATGAAAAGTGGATTCATTACGATAATCCGAAGCGAAAAAAATCGTATGGTTACCCCGGCCACGCATCAACATCGACGCCAAAGCCGAACATTCATGGCTCGAAGCTAATGCTGTGTATTTGGTGGGATCAGCTCGGCGTGATCTATTATGAGTTGTTGAAACCAAACGAAACCATCACAGGAGCATTGTACCGAACTCAATTGATGCGTTTGAGCCGAGCATTGAAGGAAAAACGGCCACAATATGAGGAAAGACATGACAAAGTTATTTTGCAGCACGACAACGCTCGGCCACATGTTGCTCAGGTCGTTAAAACCTACTTGGAAACGCTTCGATGGGAAGTCCTACCCCACCCGCCGTATAGCCCAGACATTGCCCCTTCCGATTACCACCTCTTCCGATCAATGACACATGGCCTGGCTGAACAGCATTTCCATTCTTACGAGGAATGCAAAAAATGGGTCGATTCATGGATAGCCGAAAAAAGCACAGATTTCTTTCGACGCGGAATCCGTAATTTGCCAGAAAGATGGGAAAAAGTTGTGGCTAGCGATGGACAATACTTTGAATAATCAATTTGTAACCATTTTTCCATAATAAAGATCGAAATTTTGAAAAAAAATGCGCGGTTTTCAATTTGTTCTCCCAATATTATACAAATTGATAATGTTGAACGGCGTAAAATCCGGTAAATTACTTCAATGATTGAATTCCTTAGCTTGATTTTACTGTGAGTCGAAAAAACAAATATAGATTTGTTTCACTTACATTGAATGCATTTCGTAGCAACTTCGCTACATCATCAGCAATTCACGACTGGAGAGCCTTGTTGGTCATCATTCAAGTGGAGGTGACACTTTCGTTACATTTTCGAGAAACAGAAACAATCACAGATTGATATCGAACGGACAGTGTCGAATATTTTTTAAAATTTAGTGAACTAGAGCGAATAGGCACGATTGGATGTTGCCATCGTCTTGGTTCAGGCAATCGTCGTCTCGTTGTATGTAGAACGCTTCTATCGCATCAAGTCGACGTTCATCGTTCACTTGTTTTAATAATCGTACACTGTTTTTGTCTATTTGCATATGACCGTCGCATAGAATGTGTGCAGCAACAGCTGACTTTTGAGGTTGGTTGGGACGTACACAAGCACAGTGTTCATCGAAACGTTTCTCTATGCTTCTTTTGGTTTGCCCGTAATATTTCCGTTCACAATCACCGCACTCAACAACATAAATGCCAGACTTGCTCAAATTGGGAGTTTTGTCTTTTACTGAACCGAGTGAATTACATAATTTGTTGTTGTTTTGGTACACAATATCGAGATTGTGCTCCTTGAATTTACGTTTCAATGTGTTCGTAATTTCGGGGATAAAATTCAAAGACACCCGTTTGTTTGGAGCGACTTCACGTTGTGAAAAAAGAGTGGATAAATTTGAATTGTTCACTTTTCTGGTATGCATTTTGATTAGCCTTTCAACTAAATCAACATTATAACCATTCACACGGGCTGTGGTTTTTATGTGTTCATATTCTCTTTTGTAATTGGCAATTGAAAGCGGCAAACGGCACAAACGGTGGATCATTGAATGATATGCTGCTACTTTGTGTTGTCTGGGACAATGTGAATCTGATGTGATCGTTCTCAGTGTGCTTGTGGGTTTATGGAAGACTGCTATGTCAATTGATTCATTTTTTCGTTGTAATTCTAAGTCAAGAAAGGCTCGTACATACTGAAGCAAACAGGACAAAGTGTGCTACGATATTGTTTATGCCATGCCAGTCAGTGTGACGCTATGCTCTAATAAACAGTTTGAAATTGTCAAAACATTTCGTGGAAAAAAGGATTAAATGTATACAAACCAAAAATGCACGTGCCTTAATCTCTGCTGCATAGAGTGCTGTGAGAAACTGTTTGTTTGTATTGTATATGAAAAAAACTTTGAGCAAAGTGTAACAGATCTGTTGTAAACCATTATATGCATTCATGGTGCTGTATGAAGCATCGCTGGCCTATAAAAAATTTGAAATATTGCTGTGAACAAATGAAATGTCGCGCGTTTTGTTGCCGATAAAACGTTTGTGATCATGTGGAGAAATATCAGCTGATTACATTTTTGTGTGTTTATTTGAATACATATAATGGGAAAACAACAACCAAAAAATATTTCCATTGACAACTGCTATGAATACGAATTTATCTAACGCCAACAAAGTCTTTTAGTTATTGGAAATTCATTCAAAATGCTAAAAACTTGGAGGAAAATATGTCATTTTACGAAAAAATTGAAAATATGTGCGATCAGCCAAAAATCGTTAAAAATATGTATGTACATATGCAACATGTATGTACATTTTTATTGCGGCCCTGCAAATAATATGGAAATGTAAAACCCGTTATTTTTGCTAAAATGAACTGCAAAAGGCAGTGACAAAAATTTTAAGTTCACGGTCCAAACGAGAAATTCAGTAGAACGAACAAGTTTTTTAATTAGATTTCCAAACATCATTCTTATTTCCCCAAAAAAGTTAATATTACTTCCATATATTTATAATATCAGATCCATAGTTTTCCTCATCATTTCATTGGACATTAAATTCATATGTTTGAATGGATACGAATTCAATCAAATTACGAAAGTTGATATGGGAAAATTTTCCAAACAATTCCAAGCAATTGCAAATGATTAAAAAATCCTCATTTTAGCAAATGATTTACTCTGCGATGTATGGTGAAGTATTGATGAGTGAGAATGAAAATGAGACTTTACATCTCACCTCTTGCTCTCGCTAACAGAAAATTTCATAAGAAAGAGCAAGAGGCTAAATATGAAGTCTCGTTTTCATTCTCAGTCAATCATATATAAAATTAAAAACAATCAAAATTTACATAAATTTTCATCTACGGTTTTGCAGAAAACGGTCGTTAATATAAATACCAGCGGCAACAAACGTATTCAGTAAAAGATATAGGGGACATTCCTCGTCGCTCACTCTAAATCAGAGAAGTGAAGCATAATTTATAAGTTTAACACAGGAGATTTGGTGTTTGACCTTCCAGCGAATGATGAGTTGATCTCTATTTTAATTATGTGTACCGAATTTCAATTTGAATAGACCAATTTCAGTGGATGGTGTATTTCTTCTGAATTGCATTACCTCATCAAGAATATCATCAAATAGAATTGAAATATCCAATAAAATGAATAAGAATTCTAACACTTCGGGTAATCAGAAGATATTATTTGTGAGAAAATGGTTTAACATTTTTTAGAACATTATTCAAAAATTGAAAGTCACTAGTGTGGTAATCAATCGGCTGCTTATTTGCCTAAAATATTTGGCTTCACGTTCTGGATTCGAATTTTATTGGCTGAGCTCGCGAACGAAAATGAGTCTTTCGAAATTGGCACAAATTTACGCTCCTGTGACACAGTAGTAATCATAAGCATTTTCCAGTTGGATGTAAGACACGGTTTCAGTAAATGAGTCAGCGTCGAGCTGCGAAAATCTACAAACGATGAGACCTTTTTTAAACCTTCAATCACCGTTCTAAGTCCTGATAATGATTTATTGATACTTGACATTTCTGCTGCTCGTTTTACTTTGTCGCCGTCATTCGAATGGTCGTTTGCATTTTCTGCACCGGCCAAGTCAAACAAAATCAAGCTGGATTCAAAAGATTTTTGATTGAATGATCCATTCTACCGTATTTGAACGGCAGCGTGAGAACGAGATGAGCTATGGTTTCGTTGTGTTGCAGCAACCTTACGACGATTGTTTGCTGATTCTGATGCTTTTTTAAACTGATTCATCGACTGAATTATAACTTCTTTCAGATTCATAAGTCGGCATTCTGTATCACTTCTAATCGTAACAGGATTTCCTTTTTCCTCACCTTCTCCTCGTAGCAGATCGACGAGAGATTCATTGTAAATTTCAAAGAATGAGCTGTATATTATAAATTGATCATTGTTGCTCCTCTCAATCAAAAACTTGATACTATCTGAAATAAGTCCTGGATCATCCTCATTATCATGCATTGTATGCGATTTACCGCTACCTAATTGTTAAGAGGAGTAAATACATGTGAATCAATAATATTTTTGAACTCATTGATCTCACAATAACTTACCACTTGCACCATTTCAGGATTGTGTTTTTAGTCAGAAAAAATGTAAGTTTAATCACAACTTTCAGTTTGAATAGTGCTCCGGTAGACAAATGTAAGGAACAGACGGTCGTTTTCAGATGTTATACTTGAGAGATATTGAACGGCGACTAGATGATACATTTGGATATTGGATTCGTCATTTCAAATACATTTTCACTAAATATAAGCAGCAATTTCAAAATCGGCATCATCAAAGCATTCCAATAGCGATCGAAACGAATCATAACTGTTTATGGTTTGTTAACAAAAAATTCACACATATATGCTATGCGTAGAAAGAGACACAATCACACATTTCAGTCTTCTTGCGTCTGTGTGATTGGCTACAAATACTACAACCCTGCTTCCGGTCAGCTGACACTGCGCGAATTCCTGTCAAGTTTTCATTTGACATTTCCGTCTAATACTCAAAGTCAACTCATTCACTATAATAATCGTGCTTGAAGATGCAGTGTGGAATTATTGTGTATTCATTATAACAACTATTCAGCATATATCTCTACAGAATTTATTGCAATTCGAGCATAATTTTTAATTTGTTTCATTTATTTTGCAGGTAACTCAAACAAGGATATACGGGGTATTTGTCGGCGTAAAGGAAGTTTCAAAATCGGTTCCAATTTTGATGTTATGTTTGTTGCAATTAATGCCCAGAAAGAAGCTATCGAGAGACAATTTATCGTGGATATTTGTGATGGATGCGATGCAGAATTTCTATTTTCATGAAAATAATAATAATAAGTTTTTTCAAGTGGTTTCATAATAGTCATCAATTGTGACAAACTGATAGTCGTCCCAAAGTGTTTAAACTCACTGTAGGGACCAGAAAAACCATTTCCATTCTTGATTTTTGCGTTGTCGTTTATATTTTCAGTTATCCTTTCCTCTCAGTGCTGCTGATTATTAAAATTCCATTCACCCGGACACCCTAGACCGTGCTTATATGGAAATTGAGAACTTTTCGAGAGTATGCCAATTGACCGCGCCATCTTATTTTACATAGGTGAACTCAATTTAGATCCATTGTAATACGAACAAAATTTTTATTTTCACTGTTAAATTTTGGTATTTGAATTTATTAATTTTGTAATACTGTTTGATTCTCATCGAGCAACACTCTCAATCCTTTCGAACTTGAATATTTCGCACACACAAACACAGACAAGTGTCAAGCGTCATTGTAAACTGTAGTCTCACACGAACCGTCTTTTAGTAAACATCGTATTAACATAAATTCTTTGTCGCAAATCATTGAACTATTTTTTAACTATTACAGATAGATTATTTAGTACAAAAGGTAATCTTATAAATCGCAACAGGTTATGGGCCCAGATCTACGCTGAAGTTAAAATATAGTGGATTTTTCAAACAAAAAAAAAATCGGGAATTTGCGAGCGGAGAACGTTCCAGTACGAAATCAAAGGCGACGTGATTGTTGTGCATGAACAGCGGCATAGCGGTACAGGCAACAGAGTCGAAGTGAACTGCGTTTATTTAGAGTGTGCGTGTCGATTGCAAAAAAAAAAAAAAAAAAATTCAAGGAAACGTTTTCAATCGTTTAGTCCGGTGTTTTTCGGAGGCAAATCAATTGCAGATATTTTGGAGAATTGATGTTACACGGCGAATCGAATTTTTTGCGGACAATCAAGGCACGAGGTGAATTACGCAACGATTTCATGTATTGTGAAATTCAGATACAAAGAGACATTTTGTGAATTTTCTTGGGAACAATCAACAATCAAAAGATGACGGACAAAGACATCGTTTCAATCGAAAAGTTTCAGGAGCCATCGCAATGGTCAGTTTGGAGTTTTCAAGTAAGAATTATTTTGAAATCGGCTGAAATTTTCGATGTCGTATCGGGAGACGAAAAAATACCAACGGACCTTTCGCAGGCGGACTATCAGGCAAATGTGGCAAGTTGGAAGAAAAAAGACAACAAGGCGCAGAAAATCATAGTCATATCAATAGGCCAAAAGATTATGGTGCATATTATGAATTGTGTTACGTCGAAGCAAATGTGGGACAAATTGAAATCAATTTTCGAGCAAGAAAACATTGGGGCCAAGCATTTGCTACAGCAGCAGTTTTTTTTCGTATGAAAAAAGTCCAAGTGACAACGTAGCAACACACATTTCGAAACTGGAGACCATTGTACAGAAGCTGAAGGATTTAAAAATTAATGTTGATGATGAAATGTTGATCACAAAAATTTTGTGGACGTTACCAAAGGAATACCGTCATTTTATCAGCGCGTGGGAGTCTTTGCCAGCTACAGATCAAACTATTGCAAATTTGACAAACCGTCTAATGGTCGAAGAAAATCGAATGGCTTTGGGCAATTTAGCAATTGGTAATGACGAGCCAAGTGAAGCATTTTTGGCGAGAGGTGGTCCACTGAAGAGAGGAAATAAGCCGGGCAAATCGCGAGGCAAGCGAAGAGGTAACTGTTACAAATGCGGATCCTCTGAACATTGGAAAAGTCAATGCACTGCGGGTGGCAAATCATCAGGCGATCAAAAGCCATCCGATTCTAAGTCATCGAATGAAAAAGCGTTCATTAGCTGTGATTTGAGTGAGCTCAATCAGAACGAGGTTTGGTACGTTGATTCCGGAGCTTCGAGTCATACATGTAATCAACGAAATTGGTTCAAAACGTATGATCCGTTACAAAATCCACGTGAAATTACAATGGCAGATGGTGAGGTAATGCAAGCGATTGGAAAGGGCGGAATTGAGATTTTGTCATTCAACGGAACAGACTGGAAGCCAAAGACATTGAAGAATGTGTTGCATTCACCGAGTGCTTTTGAAAATCTTTTTTCGTCGACGAGCGCAATGGACAATGGACATGAATTTTGGTCGAACAAATCCAGATGTGAGCTGTTAGACAGTGGAAGCACAGTTGCGGTGGGAGTACGTGAGAACGGACTTTTCCGAATGATGTTCAAGGTAATTCATCAGTCACATGATAACAAATCATTTGCAAATATTGCAGTCAAGCGAGAGCCATTACGTGTTTGGCATGAGCGACTAGGACACCAGCATTTGGCGCATATTCGAAAAATTTTGAAAGCGCAAGCTTTGATGAGAATTTTGACTCTGATGGTTGTGCGTTCGGAAAGCAGCATCGGCTAAGCTTCGAATTACGTCAAGAGAAGTCTACAGCGTGCGGCCAGATAATTCATTCCGACATTGTTGGTCCGATGGAAGTTGATTCATTGGGCGGAAGACGATATTTTGTCATGTTCAAGGACGATTTTTCGCATTTTCGATTTGTGTTCTTTTTGAAGCAACGATCAGAACTCATCGACAAAATGAAATTTGTGATTAACGTGACCGAGAAACAGTTTGGTCATCCGATCAAAGTATTTCAATCGGACAATGGAAAAGAATTCGTCAGTGGCGAGATGAATGAATTGCTTAAAAATCATGGCATTCGTCATCAGCGCACTATATCAGACACGCCAGAGCAAAATGGGTGCGCCGAACGCGAAAATAGAACGGTGATGGAAGCAGCGCGATCAATGTTACACGCCAAGGGACTCGATTTGAATTTGTGGGCGGAAGCAGTTAACACAGCAGTTTTTGTATTAAATCGATCCGGAACGAGCAACGAAAAGGGCAAAACACTGTATGAATTGTGGTACGGTAAACCGACAAAAATCGACGACTTTCATATTTTTGGTTCGGAAGTTTACGTCCACATTACAAAACGATTAAACGTCGAAAGTTGGATGCGAAGGCTGAAAAGTGTGTTTTCGTCGGGTACGATGACAACATTAAGGGATTCAGAGTCATGAATGAATCCGGAATCATCAAAGTCGCAAGAGATGTTAAGTTTTTATCAGAGGAACGAGCAAAAGTTACCTTCATTGACGAGAGCAACGAAGTGGTCAACGGTTCGAGTGACATTCCGACATCGAGTGACGCAAGTGACGACAAACAAACATCAGGCAACGAGAATGTTCAAAATCAGCAACCGGCAAAAATCGTTAAGCGGCGACCAACGCAATTAATCGGCATGGATGCAGGTAACATTTTGAATTCACGTTTAAGAAGCCATTCCGTAGACACAAATATGGTGGCTCTACTCGCATCAGCTGTACCAGTCGAGGATGAACCTCAATCATATGATGAAGCAAAAAATTCGCCGAATTCAGAAAACTGGGTGAACGCAATGAACGACGAACTGAAGTCACTTGAGGAAAACAAAACTTGGGTGCTAGTAGACAGGCCGAAAAATCAAAAGCTTGTAGACAACAAGTGGGTATACAAGTTGAAACGCAAATCGGATGACACCATCGAACGTTTCAAGGCAAGACTTGTCGCAAGAGGTTTCACGCAGGAGTTTGGAGTAGACTACTCCGAAACATTCAGCCCTGTTGTACTTCACCTCAATTCGTACGATTTTGGCGATAACAGCAAAAAGACAGTTTTTGATGAAGCAGTTCGACGTAAAAACCGCTTTTCTATACGGAGAATTGCAAGAAGATGTATACATGAACCAACCAGTTGGTTTTGATGATGGCACTGGACGTGTCTACAAGCTGCACAAAAGTTTATACGGGCTCAAACAGGCGTCTCGCTGTTGGAACCAAAAATTCACCAGTTTCATCGAAAATTTTGGATTTCAAGCATGCGAATCAGACCCGTGTGTTTTCGTTAGCAACAAAAACGGAAACTTAATCATTTTGGCCATCTACGTAGACGATGGTTTAATTGTTGGTACCTGTCAAGCATCGATAAATTCAGTCATAAACCATTTGCAGGCTGAATTCAAGATAAAGACTATGGAAATTGGAAATTTTCTTGGCATGCAAATTGAGCAGAATGATGACGGATCAATTTTCATCAATCAAAAGTCGTATGCAAGAAAAGTTATTCGTAAATTCGGCATGGATGGGTGCAACGAATTAGTTATACCAAGTGACCCCAATCAAATTTTGAGCAAGTTCGAGGATGCCGACGAATGTAAGTTTCCATACCGACAATTAATTGGAAGTTTAATGTATTTGTCAGTGGCAACGCGACCAGACATCACTTTTGCGCTTGGCTACGTAAGCAGATACATGGAAAGGCCGACACAAATTCACGTCGAAGCAGCAAAGAGAATTTTAAGGTACATTAAAGGCACTTTACAATATGGTTTAATGTACAATTCAACAGGCGAAGAAATTCTCAACGGATATAGTGACTCCGATTATGCTGGTTGCATTGAAACTCGTTGTTCTACATCGGGCTACGTATTTCAAATTGGTAAAAGCACAATCAGCTGGTCTTCTTATCGACAATGGAAGCGGAATACTGTGCAGCAGCGACAAAAGAATTAATTTGGTTAAATCGTTTCCTTGGAGAATTGCTGCCGGATCAATTTGACACCGCAAACTTTTACTTGGATAATCAAAGCGCGATCAAATTGACTCAAAATCCAGTATTCCACAAGCGGAGCAAACACATTGATGTTCGCAACCATTTCATCCGTGAGCAGTTCAAGAAGAAAGAGTTCAACTTGTTACACGTTGCAAGCATGGATATGATCGCGGACATTCAAACAAAGCCATTACCAAGAGATCGTTTTCAGTATTTACGATCATTGATGAATGTTGGAGCAAATGAGAACTAATTTTTTTGCTCTATGCATTTTTGTTTTGGCCCTTAAGGCATGAAGTATTAATGAATATTTTTGGTCAGCCCTTAAGGCAATTATTTCACTTTTGGATAATTTGAAGTTATTACAAAAGGTGGGAGTGTTAAATTTTGGTATTTGAATTTATTAATTTTGTAATACTGTTTGATTCTCATCGAGCAACACTCTCAATCCTTTCGAACTTGAATATTTCGCACACACAAACACAGACAAGTGTCAAGCGTCATTGTAAACTGTAGTCTCACACGAACCGTCTTTTAGTAAACATCGTATTAACATAAATTCTTTGTCGCAAATCATTGAACTATTTTTTAACTATTACAGATAGATTATTTAGTACAAAAGGTAATCTTATAAATCGCAACATTCGCAAATAATAAAAACAAATGAGTCATTGAAACGATTGAAATATCACATCAATACTACTGCTCAATAGATGGCGCTGAAGAATATATATCATTAAAATGTTTCAAATAGTACGGTCCCGTTGGGTACATCATTGCAGCGTATGATCGGATTGCCTGCTACAATCAAACTACCACCATTATAAGTGAAGTCATTTTCTGGCAATTTACTCGATTGGCCAGAATTCAAAGCCACTTGTGAAAGTACGTGCACCGAAATCATGGATTAAGCAGGCAAATTTCGGTATTTGAAAAGTTTTCTAACCGATGAACCAGAGCGAATGATAAAGCACTTACCGCTTTGCACTGGTAGCTATGATCGTGCATGGGAAATTTTGACCAAAAGATACGATAACGAACGAGCAATTATCAAAACCAGTCTTAAACGTGTTTGATTTAGTAACACCGGCAGTCAAATCGGTAGATACATTAAAGAATATGCACAATGTCACGAACAAATCCATTGCTACAGTCAACACCTTTGGCATTGCCACTGATTCATGGGATGCTATAATGACTTTTGCGTTGACTCGACACCTCGATATACAAAATATACAACATTGGGAAGAACGAAATCAAGGGCGAAAAACCATCGCAAAGCTTCACAAATCTACTGATTCCTTGGAAATGCGCATCAATATTTTAGAAACAACGGCCACAACAAGGACGATGAATCATGTTCCAAAGGAAAACAGTGCAAAGGCATACAAACAAAGGGTACTTGTTACCAACACCGTTGTAAATAAATGGTCTTACGTACGTAAACCTAACTTTTCCGCACATTTCCCGAAATTGTTCGGGTTCACGGGTTTTTCATTGATTGCTACTCATTTGTATTGGATTTATGTTTATTTCTTATCGAATCATCATGCAACTTTGAGAATAAATCACAGAAAATTTCAAGTCATTACGATAAGATCGAATTTCAAGTCATTACACATCATATAATTTAAATTTAAATTTTAATACAAAAACAAATAAACATCTCAGTTCCTAATTCTTACTTCAACGTTCTCTATTTTTGAATTGGTAATAAATATTACGAATTAGTTCAATCTGATGTGAACTTTCAATTCATGCCAACGATAGATATGGTTCTACATTTATGTTATGTATAACAGTATAACAATTCCAACAATATGTTCGACACGGCCACCTCAATCGTCTCGACATATATCAATATATCGAGACGATTGAGGTGGCCGTACAACATTTAATTAAGCATTTTTTGATTTTGCTATAATCACAGATTTATGAGAGAAAAAAGCAGATAAGTTTTGAAACGAAATGAATGAAATTGATTATCTAATGTTCATTCCTTGCTGCATATCAAGAATTCGAATTCTATCTAAATAATTAGTTTTGATATCATTGCATTTGTAGAAATGATGTGTTGATTATCAGCGGAAAAATTTTTTTGTTATTGTCAGTAAAGGTACATTCTTTTTCGAGTCGAAGTAGACAAGTTGCCGTTTTTTCTGAAGGGTAATTAATAATAACAATATAGCACAATTTTTATGAATAGAGATTTGGTAATATTTCCAACTGTATTCGTTAAGTGTTCTATAAAATAATATTTTTTTCTACTATGGTTCGTTATCACTAGGTTGACTTTCCAAGTTTGCCTTCATATGCATATTTAATTGGCAGGTCCATCAAAAAACTCGAGAACAAATTGCCGCGTGGAATTGATATTTTGCGATATTTGAAACAACCAATCAAATTTATCAAATATATCAGAATGCTGGCATTTCAACCATTCATTTTGAATCTATTCGATCAAAGCGCTTAGTAGCATCTGCGAAATTGGTTATCGAGACTCGGAAAAGTAAAAGTGCAACTCAAATACAGAGAGAATCCGTGATTTTCCAGAAATTACTTGAGTTATTTGAAGTTGCAAAAAACGAAGCTTCACTTTCTGTTATGAAAAGATATTTTCTCGACCCAGCTGTAGAGTAGTGGTTAGCGTGCCGGCTTCGCAAGCATGGGGACGTGGGTTCGAGTCTCACTAGCGGCCTTTTGATTTTTTATCAATTTCATCATTGCTAATAACAGTGATATATTGATGGGAGACCAACTTACACATAAAACAGTGATGTTCGACTCACGGAGTGTTTCAGAGGACACTTTGAGCCGTCGGTCCCGTGAGTGTGCATAAATAGGATTTTGAGTTAGCACAGACACACGTAAATTGACTACCTCAACGCTAAAGTTTGTGTTATTGGGTATTTTCAATATTCAATACACCACCGCAAAAAAGGTAGTAGCCATTCATGGGCACGAGCATTCGAATGCGGTGCAGTCGTGCCCTGCAAGCCTCTCACCAATGTATTCGAATAATAGTTCTCATGCTGATGGTATTCATGGAATACGAAAAAAGACTGAACACACCTAACGGTACACAATTCGGTCTATAAATACTGAATAATGAATGAATGAATAATGAATGACCAGCGAACGTCTCGACGAATGCTCGTAGTGAACCAACCTTCAAGGTCTTCCAGTTGTAATCGGGGCCGAAGTATTCAAAATAAAACTCAAAAAGTCGATTTTATTTCACAATTTAATATTCTCGATTTATTATGGCGACGTTGTCTGGTCGATGGTTCGCAAGTAAGAGAGCGAGTCATTTTTGCCAAGTCATTATGCTACTCAAAACCGACGCTACCCATACATAAGAACGCTTCGATGAAGCGTGTTCACATTTACACTAACACATAAGGAGGTCTCGCAAAATTACTAATACCTAAGAGCGTCCCGAAATAATCTACACATATACACACTACTACATAGGGACGTCTTTGAGAAAAGTCATTAACGACACTGGCAGATGGCCAGTGGGGCGACCCATTTACGCAACTTATTTGCTTCTAAAACACCATTGTAGGGCATCTGAGTGATCTGACAGCCATCAATATCACGGAATATATAACGATCATTCGGAAGGCACTTTTCAATAACATAAGGGCCCCTAAAAACAGGAATTAATTTTTTATTCACACCCACGGAAGTGTCTACATTTCGTATAACGACATAATCTCCAACTTCGAATTCAGAAGCAGGGACATGTCTCTTAAGGAACTGTTTTAGATTTGCCGCCTGAGATTTGCCTATGTTTTCAGAAGCTTCATTTCTAATTTCCACAAGGTTACGCTCAATATTGTAGTAGCACACACATACACTGTGTGTGGTTGGTTTATATTAAGTATTGAGACAGCCTTAAGCTATGGTGACATGTCACCAACTTCAGTCTGATGCCCACTATGTTCTTTCTCTTTGTTCGCCAACTCTCAACGTGTGCGCATACAAAACCTCGTGTTCACCAATAGAAATAATAAAATCTTAAAATTAGTTACTTAATTAAGACCATCGGCCTTTTAATTCGTGTTAAACCTGCTGTCTATAATTCTGCGAACAGGATTCACCAAAAAATGTTATCAATTTCGCGAATTTAATCGATTTTGTGAAGAAAAAAAAAAAACCTTCAGTATGAGTCGCGTCGCAAAAAGTGATATGCTTGCGGTATTACAAGCAAACGACATTGAAGTACCATCGACGGCAACGATTTCGCAAATTCGTGATCTTTACAATCAGATGGTGGAAATTCCGATTACCGAAGAACAGATTCCTGATGCCCCCGCTGCAATTACCAAAGTAACTTCTGCCGCTTTGACTTCGTCATCTGCTGTCATAGCAAGTGTTCCAAAAACCATTAGTGAACAAATAAGTACATCGGATGTATTGCCGCTCAATATTGGTTCATCAAATGCATTGACGAAAAACCTCAGCACATCGGCCACAATAACGGCAACCACCGCACAGGGTGTATCGACATCGACAACTTCGGTACAGGGTGTTCCGCTGCCAAGTGTTCACGTACAGGGTGTACCAACGACATCGACAACTTCGGTACAGGGTGTTCCGCTGCCAGGTGTTCACGTACAGGGTGTACCAACACCAACTACTTATGTACAGGGTGTTCCGTCGTCAACAACTTTTGCACAGGGTGTGCCGAGACCAACCAATTACGCACAGGATGTCTCGCAACCGATGTCACATGTACCAAATCATCCATACATGGTATCTTCTGACTCTTATGCACCAAATGAACTGCCGCTTCCGCCATACCTTCGATGGAGCCATGTTCCAGTAAATTTTCCGACTATGTGTAACACCGACGCCCAACCTAATTCATTCACCGCAATCCCTCAGCATCTTAACCAATCGGTCGAGGAACAAATCCAACAAATGCAACGAGAGCGTGACTTGTTACTATTACAACAACAGGTGAATGAACTGCGGCAAACTAACCCGACGCCTGCGAAGACTATCCGAATGGACATCGGTGTTATCGAATCGATGGTCCAGAAGTTCACTGCCAACTCCGGTCCCGCCGTCTAAGCCCCAATGAAAGTGTCCATCGATATGTTATTGAAATGCAGGAAATTGCGGCCCGTGCGAAAGTGCCTGAGAGTGAACTGATTGATCTGATTATTAGCGGAATTGGGGATACTACAAATTCAGCTTCCGTATTAATGGGTGCCACAACTTTGCGTAGCCTGAAGGATTCAATTGTGCGATATGAACGATTGCGATCGAAGCCAACTTCCGCAGCTCGTCGAACAGTTGCTAATGTGTCAACCTCTGCCCTTAAGCCAACTGCCACCCAATCTGATGTTTCTTCCGCTGCCGACTCTTCAGTGCGTTGTTTTAACTACTCAAGTTATGGGCACTATCAGAGCGCTTGCCCGAAGCCTAAACGACCAGAAGGTTCCTGCTTCCGTTGCGGACAGATGAATCACGTGTATAAGAATGGTCCGAACCGCCCTGCTGACCCGCCGACTCGTGCTGCTGCCAACCGGAGTATTGCTTATGTAGAGGACCCCGAAGACGTTGTGATAGATGAAATTGATGCCCTTCGACTGAGATGAAACCAGTGCTCAATTTCCTGAATAAAAATGCAAACGGAATGAGTCTGACTTCCCCTGACGTCAAGGGGGGTAACGTAACAATAATTTGTAATGTTATTGTGTGAATGTTGCTGTGTGACTGATGTGGAATGTGAGGTTGTGAGCGAACTGTCAATGTCAAAGTGGTGAACATGAAACCACGTGGATTGTGAGACATTGACAGTTCGCCCGACAGCGGATGAAAAGCTTCATTATTATTGAAGAGACGTTTGAGTGCAGACACGCTAGATTTAACCAGCAAATAAAAAAATTAATTATATCGCGAAAAATACAAACCATCGGCCTTTATCATTATAAATCTGGATGAGGGATCGTGAAATAAAAAAAAAAAAAAAAAAAATTTTTTTGAACATTCAAAGTGAGCATCATAGCGGAACAGTGAAAATGGCGCATACATTAAGACGAGACGAAATTGTGAAAGTTTTACGGAATAATGGTGTGGAATTCGAAGAAGATGCAACGATGACGCAATTAAGACCATTATACGATGCAGTGATTGCGGGTTTTAATGCAAATGCGGGCCAAAGTGATGCAAGTCAGACAATTGCAGGTGATTGTGAAATTCAGCAGCAAAATGAACAACAACAACAACAGCCAGAAGTACAACAGCAGACAGACGCACAGAAGCAACCAGAAGTACAGCGGAACAGTGCCAATCAAACAGTTGCAAATAACAGTGAAATCCAGTGGCGCAGTGAACAGCGATCAAGTGTACAGTTGCAACAGATGCAAAACACAGTGAATTTGTCAGTGGCTGATGAACA
The DNA here is from genome assembly GCA_028476595.1 of Obolodiplosis robiniae. Lineage (NCBI taxonomy): Eukaryota > Metazoa > Arthropoda > Insecta > Diptera > Cecidomyiidae > Obolodiplosis > Obolodiplosis robiniae. The sequence continues at coordinate 32,566,132 of CM052015.1, read as the reverse complement.
GTTAGAAATAGATCGGCAAATTGCATTGTTACGGAAGCGTCGTGAATTGATAAACTTGCAAAGAGAAGTGATGCAGATGGAAAGTGCTAATTATGGACGTTTTGATTTTCGTGCATTCGAATCTATGGTAAATGAATTCACTGGTGATGATACATATGACGTCGAAAAGTGGATTGCCGATCTGGAAAATGCATTCTCGGTGTTTCAATGTGCTGATCGGGATAAATTGGTAGCAGCCAGAAGTCTCATCAAGGGTACAGCGAAAGTGTTCTTGCGCACAAGTCAAATTTCAACATACGATGATTTGAAAGTTAAGTTGATCACCGAATTTAAGCATTCTTTTTCGATGAATGAAATTTTCCAGCAGTTGCAAGAAAGAACAAAGAAGCCAGATGAATCACTGAAGTATTACGTGTCGATTATGGTTGAAATTGCAAACCACGCGCCAGCAATACCAGAACAAGAGGTAGTCGATGCAATCATAAATGGATTGCGAGATAATTCGAGAAATGTCACAGTTTTGTTCGGTGCTAAGACGGTGGCAGAATTGAAGGAAAGTTTGAAGCGATACGAACGTTTGTCTCGTGCTCAGGTGGCAGAAGTTGTGCAGCCGTCAACATCAAGAGGAGCAATTCCGAAGCAAAACCAATTGGGCACCAGAACCGCCGTGAATACAGCAGCAAATGTGAAGCCAGTGGCCAGTGGCAGTGCGAATAAGGCTGATTTATCGTCGGTGCGGTGCTACAATTGTTTTGAATACGGCCATTACCAGGGGTCTTGTTTAAAACCGAAAAGATTGCCAGGAAGTTGTTTCATTTGTGGTGAAATGGGTCATATGCGCCACGACTGCCCAAAAAAGAAGAAGCCAGAAGACGTTCCAGCTGCCTTACCGGTGGTTGCTGCCGCTATTAATCAAGATAACACAGAATGCTGGGACGATGAAATAGAAGTACGCCGACTAGCAGCACAGCTGAAACATCATAACTGGGTGAGTGTAGCCTTTTACTTACAAAATAAGTGCACTGAGTTTATGTCAATTTCTGCTTTATTTGATTCTGGCAGTCCCGTTAGTTGTGTCAAGAAGTCGTACGTGCCATTTATCGTAAACAATGGTCGAACATTGACTAACCTTCGTGGAATGGGCAATAAAAAATTAAGTATGCATGGTTTCGTAAAGTGTAAATTGATCTTTCAAAAACATAAGTTAACGCATTATTTTATTGTTCTGCCAGATGAAGAAGCAGCCATACCATTATTAATCGGACGAGATTTGCTTGATAAAATGAATATTCACTTATGCCAAATAGTTGATAATAAATACAGTATTAATGATTTGTTGAGCATTAATAAAGAAAATAAAGCCAACATTTTGCCACAGAAAATAGTCAGTGCACTTAGGTTGTTTGACTTATTGAAGAGTCCATTAGATATAGAAGAGAAGATTCCAACCACAGAAGAAACAAGTGAGAATTGTAAGGTAGTTGATAAGAACGAATGGGAAAAATCAGAAGACATTTCTGAAGAAAACAAACAGTTGCCAGAGGATATTTTTGAAAATAATAGACAGATGTCAGATAATGCTAAGTTATTTTGTCAGATTGCGATAATTTTAAGATAAGTTTAGAGGAACATGACGTTAGTGTGGATAATGATGAAAAAATTATGTTGGTAAGTACAACTGAGACGGAGTTTGACGATATTTTAATAAATACAGGAAATTTAAACAAAACAGATGCAGATGCTCTGAGGTCTATCATTGTTGAAAATTATTCGGTATTACCCAAACAGAAAAGGGTGTTTGACAACTATTGTATGAAAATTAACTTAACAAGTGACCAGCCAGTGTACAGCAATCCTCGTAGGTTATCACATAGAGAAAAAAGTGAAGTACAGAAGACAATTGATGAGTTAATGGCTCAGGGAATCATTAGGCCGAGTAGTTCTCCATATGCGTCGCCAATTGTACTTGTACGAAAGAAGAATGGTGAATTGAGAATGTGTGTTGATTATCGTGCATTGAATAAATTGACTGTCAAGGATAGATATCCGTTACCACTTATTGAAGATTGTTTGGATTATTTGAGAGGAAAAAAGTTTTTTAGTACATTAGATTTGAAGAATGGTTTTCATCAGGTGCCAATGCATAGCGATTCAGTGCCGTTAACCGGTTTTGTAACGCCGATGGGCCATTACGAATACTTGTATATGCCGTTTGGCTTGACAAACGCGCCACCGGTGTTTCAAAGATTTATTAATTTGGCGTTAAGAAGTCTGATAGATGCGGGAAAAATTGTTGTTTATTTGGATGATATTATTTTGGCCACAAAAACTATTGAAGAACATAAGGATATTTTGAATGAATTGATGAGATTGTTGTCAGAAGCTGGTTTGAAATTGAATTTTAAAAAGTGTAAATTTGCATTTGGGGAATTGGATTATCTGGGATATTGTGTGAATGAATATGGTATTGGACCAAACCAGGCGCATTTGAAAGCGATTACGGAGTATCCAGTGCCTACGAACACGAATGAAGTGCAACAATGTATGGGGTTGTTTTCATATTTTAGACGATTTGTAAAAGACTTCTCTTCGATTGCATATCCGTTGAATCGTTTGACAAGGAAAAATGTTGAGTTTGAATGGAATGGGGAATGCATGTTGGCATTTCAAAGGTTGCGGGATGCATTGGTTGCAGCTCCTGTGCTGGCAATATTTGATCCAAATCGGGAAACAGAGTTGCACACAGATGCAAGTGCACGTGGATATGGTGCAGTGTTGTTGCAGAGGCAAAATGATGGAAAGTTTCATCCAGTTGCATATTTTTCAAAGACAACAACAGATGCAGAATCTAGATATCATAGCTTTGAATTGGAAACATTGGCAATTGTGAATGCATTGGACAGATTTAGAACATTTTTGGATGGTATGACATTTACAGTAGTAACAGATTGTAATTCGTTAGCCCAAGCAATACAGAAGAAGACAATCAATCCCAGAATAGCTCGTTGGACGTTAGATTTTATGAATTTTGATTTTGAAGTAAGGCACAGAAAGGGGGAGCAGATGGTTCATGTCGATGCATTAAGTCGACCACCCAAATTATTAACAGATGAGAATGTATGTGTATGTCAGAATGTGTTTGCGATTGAAGAAAATGAGATTGACGTGAATATACAAATTATACAGTCGAGAGATTTAAAGATTGAACAGTTGAAACAGAAGCTAGAAGAAACAGAGGTCCCCGGTTATGTATTGGAAAATGGTCTAGTTTTTCGGGTTAGTGAAAAGGGTCAACAGTTGTATGTGCCAGATGAATTAGAAGAGAATGTAATGCGGTTGGTGCATGAAAAGTACGGACATTTGGGTGTTGATAAATGTGCAAACCAGATTCAGAAGCATTATTGGTTTCCGTCGATGCGTGAAAAATTGAACAAGTTTATTAAAAATTGTCTGAAGTGTATTTACTACTCAACACCACCAAGGGGTAATCAGCAGAATCTTTATAACATTCCAAAGAAACCGATTCCATTCGATACATTGCATATTGATCATTTTGGCCCTTTAGAAACGGTGAAATCAAAACATAAGCATGTGTTCGTTGTAATTGATGCTTTTACGAAATTCACAAAGTTGTATGCCACGAATACGGGTGCGAAGGAGTCAATTTGCGCATTAAGGCGATATTTCACGGATTATAGTCGACCTAGAAGAATTATTAGTGACAGGGGTACATGTTTCAAGGGAAATGAGTTTGATGACTTTTGTAAAGAAATGAATATTGTCCATGTGAAGAATGCAGTTGCAGCACCTAGAGCGAATGGTCAGGTTGAAAGGGTTATTCGTGTGTTGAAAGCTTCGTTGGCCAAATTAACCGAGCCTATTAACCATGATAATTGGAAAAGTAAACTAGTGGAGGTCGAATTTGCTGTAAATAACACTGTGCATTGTACGACAAAACAGACGCCCAGTGTAATGTTGTTTGGGGTAGAACAGCGTGGGAAAATTGTTGATGAACTAACAGAGTATCTGCAAGAAAAGTTTTCAAGCGAAGATATAAATTTAGAAGAAGTAAGATTGCAAGCAGAACAAGCGATTCAGAAGTCTCAGTTGTATAATAAGAAGTATTTTGAAGAACATCATAAGCCAGCTAATGAATTTCGAGTGGGAGATTTGGTAGTAATTAAGAATGTAGATACAACCATAGGTAAAAACAAAAAATTAATTCCGAAATATAAGGGCCCATATGTGGTTCGTAAGCAATTGGGTCATGATCGTTATGTAGTAACAGATGTGGAGAATTATCAAGTAACACAGATGCCTTATAACGGTGTAGTTGACTCGACTAGAATGAAGTTGTGGTTGGAACAGAAGCAGGGAATTAACACAGAGGACTCAGAGGGCTACACAAACTATGAATTTTTAGATGATAATGAGTATATGAATAATGAATGTATTGAAGAAGTTATAGAATAAGCATATGTAACACAATCGAGGTCGATTGTTAACTGGGTCGGCCGAGTTGTAATGTTATTGTGTGAATGTTGCTGTGTGACTGATGTGGAATGTGAGGTTGTGAGCGAACTGTCAATGTCAAAGTGGTGAACATGAAACCACGTGGATTGTGAGACATTGACAGTTCGCCCGACAGCGGATGAAAAGCTTCATTATTATTGAAGAGACGTTTGAGTGCAGACACGCTAGATTTAACCAGCAAATAAAAAAATTAATTATATCGCGAAAAATACAAACCATCGGCCTTTATCATTATAAATTGATTGTTTTCATGAACTGTGTGCTATTGACCTTGCTTCAAACACTGATGAACCTTTTGACATAAACGATTTATTGTCTTCTGATCAACGTGCCTTGCTTCAACGTGCTATCCATGATGCCTATTTTAGCACTGTTTCCAAACCTTCCGCTCCTGACGATTGTTGTGTGAAACTTGAACTTACGAATTGTGCCCCAATGTGTCGCCGACCCCGCCGCCTTTCTTATCAAGATCCTATAGATGTAACTGAGGAACACTTGGATGAAAGTAGTGATTAGCTTAAAATTCTGTAAAAAAAAATTTTCCTTTCACGAACTTATGTAAAACAAATTGAGGTCAATTTGATCATCAGGATGGTCGAACTGTAGTAGCACACACATACACTGTGTGTGGTTGGTTTATATTAAGTATTGAGACAGCCTTAAGCTATGGTGACATGTCACCAACTTCAGATGCCCACTATGTTCTTTCTCTTTGTTCGCCAACTCTCAACGTGTGCGCATACAAAACCTCGTGTTCACCAATAGAAATAATAAAATCTTAAAATTAGTTACTTAATTAAGACCATCGGCCTTTTAATTCGTGTTAAACCTGCTGTCTATAATATTATCATTCTTTTCATCAATATACTCAGTCAATTCATCTATTATTAACCCGCGCTGTTCGATACCAAATAAAGAGACAGAAGGTGTGCATCGGGTGGAAGTATGAACTGTATTATTAAGGGCATATTCAACTTCAATTAATCGCATACTCCAATCAGCATGATTCATAGGGTTAGACAATTTACTCAGTATAGGCCGAAGGACACGATTGACTCTTTCCACCTGCCCATTAGCTTGTGGGGAGGCGGTTGCATTTAACACATGGGCAATACTTCGTTCGGTTAAATATTTCTTGAACTCATCAGAAGTAAAACAAGTGCCACGGTCACTAATAATTCGCTTTGGCCGACTGTAATATGAAAAATATTGACTAAGGGCATTACACACTTCTCTGGTACTTGTGGAAGTCGTAGGGTATAATTTTGTAAATTTCGTAAAGGCATCAATAACAACAAGGATATGCTTCTTTTTGGACTGAAGGGAGGGCAAAGGACCGAGGAAATCAATGTGCAAAGTGTCGAACGGAAGGGGCACCTTTGGAATATTATGTAAGTTCTGAAGATTCTTTCTGGCAGGTGTTGAATACATGATACACTTCAGGCAATTTCGTATGAAATTTCGACACGAGTTTTCATCTGTGGAAACCAATAATGCTTCTTAATTTGTTGACAACTTTTATCTACACTCAAATGTCCAATTTTCTCATGTATATTGCGAATCACATTATTAATCATTTCTGCAGGGACATAAAGCTGCAGTCGATTGGCAGAATTTTTTCGGAACACTAATCCATCTTGTAATACATAATCAGCATAAGGCCCAAGTTCCAATTTTGATTTAATAGATTCGACCTCCGGGTCACGATTCTGTGTCACTTGTAACTGAAAATCAATGTCGGCTTCACTGTATTATTATTTGCAATAAAAAGTAATGTGATTGGTAGCACTGCTGTGCATCGCCAAAACAAATATAGCGGTGCTCCATTATCAAAATAATGTTCCATTAATACATGCAAATGATTCAAAACACATAAACAAAGTAATGAGTGCTCCGCGCATGTCTTTGTGATGTTTTGAATCTCCTCGAATCCATACAATATGCAATAATGCGAATGTAAAACAGAGACAAAGGAAATTTAAACAAATTTGCGTATCGCACAATGCCGAAGAATTGCTGAACACGCGACAATTGTATCTCATCACTCTCGCTTTGAACTAACGGTAACTTGTTTACCATATATTCGAACGCAATGTATTTGTTTATATGATGCGTGTTTCGTCGCTGAGCGTGTAATGCTTATCGACTATTGATCATTTATTCGTATCAATACAGTCAACAGAACAACAACAAATCATGATTCGCAACAATCGAAACGAAAAATTAGATAATTCACACAAAGGCAGGATACTTTCGTTGTATCACGACCAACATCATTCTGTAAGGGAGATATCGGCAATGATGGATACAACGGTTGGAGAAAAAAAAATATCGGCTCATTCGTATTATCTTTACGAAATAGTTATTTTATTTCATTGTAGGAAAAAACAGTTCGAAAATGGATTAATCAGTTCGCCGTCACCGGAAATATTAACAGAGCAAGGCCTACCGGTCGTCCACGAACCACAACACCAGAACAAGACCGTGAAATTGTTCAATATTTACGTGAAAATCCATTTTCGACAGCCCGAAGAGCTGCGGCTTTGCAAGACGTACGGTATCATACTGCCACTCGACGAATAAGAGAATCAGATATTCACTGTCACTTCGCGGCAAAAGAAATAAAATTAACCCGAGCCCAACGTGATGCGCGAGTTAGATTTGCCAATCACATGTTGGATACATTTCCGGATGGTAATTATGAAGAACTTGTTTTTTCGGACGAAAAAACTTTTCGTTCGGATGAAAATCATCGGGTATGTGTTTACAGACCGAAAGGCGCAAGATTTGAAGAGGAATATGTTGTTGGTGAATCTCAAAGCGGACGTGTGACTGCCATTTTTCAACATGATAATGCCTCATGGCATCGGGCCAACATTGTGACTGAATATTTGCGTGAACGAAACGTTGAAGTTTTAGATTGGCCGGCTTGCAGCCCTGATTTGAATCCGATTGAACGGGTGTGGGCCTATTTCGAAAATACTCGCTCGCCACTCATACAAAGAAATCAGGCTTCATTAAATGAATACGTTATAAATAAATGGGAAAGTCTGAGACATAATCAAGTTTTTTTTCAAAACCTTTATGATGGCCTCCACCAACGTTTTGAATATGTTGCACAAAACGGCGGCAGAATCTATCATAAGCAACGAGGCACAATGTAAACAAAATTCGACAATAAAAAAACAAAGTGCATGAAACTAAACTTTACCGTCTTCTCACTGTAACCAATGAACAAACACGCAATAACACACTTACTCAATGCGTTCATACGATAAGCTACAACAAAATATGGTTCACATTCCGTACTACACAGACGCGACCGTCTTCGTAGTGCCTATGTGTATGTATTACGATTCTTCTTGTTGCTGTTGTTGTTTCATGTTTCCCTTATATTCGCTGCATACACACAGAGACGAGATCTGTGGTTTCGTTGGGTTTCGTTAGCCGAAAATCACAAACACACAATCGTTTATATCTCTTAGCAACGATATTTCTCATTGTTTACTTGTATAGAGTGCCGTGCTGCCAACTTTGTATAACAAAATGTGTGAATTTTCGTTTTTTTTCGCCGATACATCTTTTCGTACAATATAATACACGACAGCAGTCAATCGACTTAAGGCATTCACATGCCCCATGGAAGTGCCAGCTCGGTGCTGAACCGTATAATCATAGTTCTCAAGCAGTAAGGACCAACGAGCTATTTTAGCCGAAACAGAACGGTTCTGAAGGGTACGAGCGAGAGAATCACAATCAGTCACTATTTTAAAAGGTATACCCTCAATATAAGTTCGGAAGCGCTCAAGTGCATAAACAATGGCCAAAGTTTCTAATTCGTAGCTATGTAACCGAGATTCAGCATCAGAAGTTGTTTTTGAAAAATAAGCAATCGGGTGAAATTTCCCATCATTTGGTTTCTGAAGAAGTACAGCACCAAATCCATGTGAACTTGCGTCACAATGCAATTCAGTTTCTCGTTTAGGGTCATAAATGGCCAGAACTGGTGATTCCATAAGTTTTTTCCGAAGGGTATGGAAGGTTTCTTCACACTTTTTGTCAAAGTCAAATGGAACATTCTTTCGTAAGAGATTTGTAAGGGGCCAAATAATCAAGTTCGGAATAAGTGAATTTGCACTTCTTTAATTGTAGTTCTAAGCCAAAACTACTAAGTTTTTTCAAAACCCGAGAAATAGTGCTCAAGTGTCCCCTCCAGGTTCGTGAAGCTATTAAAATATCATCTAAGTACACGACAATTTCACTAGCATCAATAAATTCTCTCAATACGTTATTAATATATCGCTGAAATTCGGCAGGTGCGTTCTTAAGGCCAAAGGGCATATAATTGTATTCATACTGTCCATCAGGTGTAACAAATGCAGTATATTTGATAGAATCTTCATGCATCTTCAATTGATGAAAGCCATTCTTAAGGTCAAGTAATGTGAAGAAGTTTTTTCCACCCAGATGTTCGATACAATCTTCAATTAACGGAAGTGGGTAATTATCACGTACAGTGATTTTATTTAATGGCCGATAGTCCACACACTTACGAAGTTTGTTGCCTTTCCGGTCCAACACGATTGCAGAAGCATAGGGAGAATTACTAGGGCGTATTATATTTCGTTGCAACAAGTCATCAACAATTTCTGGGACCTCAGTTCGTTCTTTATGTGAAAGTCGTCTAGGCCGGCAGGAAATAGGTGTATCATGGGTTAAATTGATTTTTACAGAAGGGAAAGAATTCATAATTTCTCGGACCGAAGGCTTCAAATAATCAGTTTGAATAAGTGACGAAATACGGGCAATCTGTTCATAAGTCAAAGACGGATTTATATCAGTGGATATATTAGAAGGACCAAATTCAATAGCACAAATCTGTTGGCAGGCAGAAGTCACAGTTTCTTTATTCAAAGTAGATACATTTACAACCGAAGCATAGTCAGTGATATTGGCTGAGATAGGAATATGTTTTCTAATAATTTGCGTACTTGAACCACTCTTCAAAAGGTTTAGGGACTGAAGTGCAGCAATCACATGCGTTTCAACTGGTTTCAATTCTTTATTCAATTGCATAAGTCTCTCCCTGGAATATCTGGTTTTTACAGAACATAAGTGGATGTTAAATTTAGGCAGAAGGTCCCGACCAATGATCATAGGGCACAAAAAATTACTTTTCTTTAATATAATGAAATTGTGTTGAATCAGCATCTTATTGAATTTAATAAGGCATCGGATTCGACCTAAGGACATAAGAGGGTTTCCACCCAAATCACAATATCCAGAAGGGAGAGTCGGCTTTAATTTGATTGCAGGCACCAGTGTTTCACAAATAAAGCTTTTAGGGCTACCAGAATCAAAGAGAGAGCGCACATGTGAAGGCATAAAACTCCAATTTCCATTTTTTCTAAAGGCAACACTTACCATCTGTAAAGAAGCTAACTTCTGGGCGAGCAAAGCGGTTTCGGCACTGACATCAGACTCGTTTCCATCGTTCTGTTCATTAGAAACAGCAGCAGCAGTAATAGGTCTCGAAGGACCGCTGGGACAATCTCGGTACACGTGTGTGGTTAATCCGCACCGAAAACAGGATCCATCAGGTCGTTTTGGCTTCGGGCACTGGCTCTGATAATGGCCGAAGTGAGATCAATTAAAACAGCGGACATCAGTGATAGAGGCAGCAGTTGACGAAGATCTCTCCGAAGAAGCACCGGCAGAAGTTGTTTGAACACGAATTGGGGCAGCAGCAGCAGAAGTTCGAGCAGTAACAGCAGGTCTAGAGGAAGTTCGGGCACGTTTCCGTTCATAGCGTTCCAATAATCGTTTGAGATCTCGAATATTTGAAGCGGCATAAAGCATAGCAACATTTGCACTTGCGTCACCCAACCCATCGATGATGATATCTACAAGTTCTGATTCGGGTAGGTTCGCTCGCATAGCAATTTCCTGCATCTCGATGACATAACGTTTCACATTTTCACTAGGTCGAAGGCGTCGGTTCCGAAGTTGAGCATAAATTTCCTGGTTCGTATGGACACGACCGAATTCTTCAAGCAGCAACTGTTTTAAGTCCTCGTATTCATAAGTTGTCACTGTTCGCACAAACACTTTGGCTGTTCCACTTAATAGTCGGCGGGTCGCTACGAATTTTGCACGTTCGTCGAACATCAGGATTTCAAAGGCGTCCTCAAGGTCAGCAAGCCACTTGCGCACATCATAATTGTCGTCGGCACTGAAGGGAATAATCATTGATTCGATGTGACTGATATCGAAGCGTTGTGAGGTTAGGTTGGACCGCGTGCTTTTTTGTAGGTTAGCAACTTCATTTTGCAGCAGTAATAATTCCTTTTGTTGCCGAACTAATGCGATTTGTTGCTAAATATCCGTATTCGTAAGGGTTTTGTGGGCATCAGTTGTATTCGGAGGGGCATCAGTCACATTGGCAGAAGAAATTTCAACATCAGGCACATTTTCACTTGACACTACGGCAGCATCAGAAATCGCTTGGCCTAACGGCGTTTCTTCGGAAGTGGCGGCAGGTGAATCGTCTTGTGGTTCAGCCTCAGATTCTTCGATGGAAGCATCATATAAATTTCGGAGTTGCTGAAGTGTGGCTGAAGGCGGAACATCAACGTTGGCTTGTTCTAAGGCAGCAACCAATTCAGCTTTTGTTAATCGCACCATTTGTACTTACAGCAGTGATGACAGTTGACCGAAGAAAAAAAATTTTACTCGTCGAAAAATTATTTGTTTTATCACAAAATTAATTAATTTGCGTGAACTCCCACTTCTGAGATGTAATCGGGGCCGAAGTATTTAAAATAAAACTCAAAAAGTCGATTTTATTTCACAATTTAATATTCTCGATTTATTATGGCGACGTTGTCTGGTCGATGGTTCACAAGTAAAAGAGCGAGTCATTTTTGCCAAGTCATAATGCTACTCAAAACCGACGCTACCCATACATAAGAACGCTTCGATGAAGCGTGTTCACATTTACACTAACACATAAGGAGGTCTCGCAAAATTACTAATACCTAAGAGCGTCCCGAAATAATCTACACATAAACACACTACTACATAGGGACGTCTTTGAGAAAAGTCATTAACGACACTGGCAGATGGCCAGTGTCAAAAGTCAAAGTGAATAGACCGAAAGGGATTACACCTGATGAGAATATCAGTATATACATTAATATTGATGACAATTCGAATCGAGGCGATTATTCGTCGGTGTGCCTCCATGCGACTCATGTCAGAACTACCGGCGAACTGACAGCATCATGGTGAACGATCATCAATAAGTTAATGTTTATGTCAGATCCGAATAACGATCACAACTGACAGCGTCATACGCGTCATAACACACCGTAAAAATCAGTGTCAAACTGACAAAGGCAACGCGATGGTGCCACTGATTTTTTCAGTGTGTTTTGACGCTGTCAGTTGTCATTGTTATTCAGATCTGGATTACACAGTCAAACATATAACACACAACAGCACATAAGTCAACCATATACAGCAAATGAAATCGAAGTGTTTCAGCCTTTGGAATCAAAATTTTTCGGTGATTTATGTGAACCAGAAGTTGACAGTTTATCTGAGCCAGTTGACTTTGATAATTCGCCTGATTTTATGCCTTTTTATACTTATGAGATAAAGAAGAAAAAAATTAAGCTCGACGGCAGTGATTTGAAAGAGCTATCTAAGTGTGGTGGAAGCTATCGGGTCATGAAAAAAGTACCGGAAATAGGAATAAAAATGGCCGGAGGAAATCCAGATGATTACGCAATATCGAAAACATCTTTGTGTGGACAATTGAGCGCCCAAAGGTCCCACGATAAATCTGATATTTCAGAGCAAATAACTTCAAGTAATGAAGAGGTTATTATTCCCTTCGATGGAAAAAAATTTACAAAAATTAATCAAAAACACATTGGCAAAGATTCAAGAATGTCGGTAATGTGTCATATTCAAACGAAAGATGCACCAATTGGACTGCCAATTTAGAAGTCGGGTGATGCGGAAACATACGCAAACGAAATTTTTGGACTTTGCAAAATCTTTAACTTAAAGGAACGAGTGGTTGGCCAAGTGTGTGATACAACGGCACAAAATACGGGTGAAAAACGAGGTGTTTGTGTGAGGTTCGAAAATGAAAATCTTTATTATTAACAATACACCGCCAAAGACTGGCTGTTTTTATTCATTTTTAAGTAATAACATATATGACAGGGGAAAAGGTAAGGGTCATTGATCGATTATATCGGATCTCACCACCATTAAAACCTGCATCTTTTCTTTTAGAGAAATTCATTTAAACATTGCAGGGTTGGATGATTATAAATACAATTTGTATAAATATTACATTCGATAACTATGCTAAAAATATCACATAATCACAATATCACAATATTAACAATGCTAATGAAATTTAAAAAGAAATGGTTTAATTACAATCATTGGATTTGTTGTTTCAACCTAAGATTCAATTTATCACAGGCAACTAATTGAGATTTAAAACTTGCACGAGAAGCAGGCTCTTCAAACAGTTCATCAATGAAGTTTGCAAGTTTACACATCTGATTTATTGGTGCCGTATGTTCATTAATAAGTAATAGATCTATTATTCTAAAAGTTTCCACCGACGATTCACGAAGATTGAATGGGTTTGAATGAAGCGCAATATCGTTTTTTATCTGTGAGCATGGGATAATGTCGTTCAATACGTCGTAGAAAAACAGCAAAGCTGCATTGATACGCCTCCTTTCAAGTTTCATCATTTTCAAGTTTTCAAGTCTATGAAGAAATACGATAATTGTTTTCGGCAGATGGATATTCTCTCAAGGCAAATATTGTAAATTGCTTTTGCACCGATTCAATTAAGTCTATCGATATCGAATGATATGGTAACCATACGACACAACAGTATTCAAGCAATGATTGAATTAGAGTGTTATATAAAGTCTTGAGAGTATTGAGATTTCTTATGTCAAAGCAAAAGCGTTTGATAAATCCAAGTGTAGATTTTGCTTTAGACACGATCATATTTATGTGGTTATTAAAATTCAGTTTCGAATCCACAATCACACCAAGGTCCTTTTGCTCTTTAACTCTCTCAAACACGTGATCTCCATAATGGTAATTTCCAATAAAGATGTTCGATTGTTGTTTGTTGGTAATTGACATCACTGAACACTTGTTTAAGTTTAGGTGTAAATCGTTTGCGATACACCATTGCCTCAATTTATCGATAGCACGTTGAAGCTTCAATGTGTCCATAGCGGAATTGATTGCAGCTGCAATTTTAAGATCATCAGCAAACAAAGATATAAACACATCAATACCCAATTCCTCAACTATGTCGTTTATAAATAGTAAAAAAAGTGTAGGTCCCAAGTGACTTCCCTGAGGCACACCCGAGTTTACTATGAATTCCCCGGAACTTCTACCATTGTAGTATACAAATTGACGACGGTCGCGAAGATATGATTTGATCCAATAGATGAGGTTACTAGGTATATTATATCTGTTTAACTTTGAAATCAATATATCATGATTGACTTTATCAAAGGCCTTTGCAAAATCTGTGTACAGCACATCTACTTGTCGTCGATTTTTAAACACAAAGTGAGTAAAATCCATAAGATTGGTCACTGTTGAACGCCTTTTAGAGAATCCATGTTGTTTCGGTGATATTCTATTTGCAACCATATCAGTTAGTTTAATATTCACGAGTTTCTCGAAGAATTTAGCTATAGTTGGTAGTTTAGCTATACAGCGATAGTTTTCAACATTTGATCTAGATCCCTTTTTAAAGATTGGATTCACGCTATAACTCTCCCACTGAGAAGGGAACAATCCGAGAGTTAGTGATTCGTTGAATATGATGTGAAGTGGAGTGCACAAAAAGGCTGCACAGTTTTTCAGCAATAATGGATGAAAACCATCAGGTCCCGTTCCTTTCGATATATCAATTTTCATAAGCTCGTCGAATACAAATGCTTCTTCCAACAGGAATAAATCATTAGTTTCTCCAATGGTGGTAACTCGATTGGGTTGTAAGCCATTCCTATTAAATTCAAAATTTTTGTTGAAAAATTTTGCAAAAAGATCAGCTTGAACTTGAATATTAATCGTTGATGTATCACCATAATGAAGAATTTTCGGTATATTATCAGTTTTCCTCCTGGAATTAATAATACGCCAGAATGATTTTGAGTCTGATCGAACAGTAGAAGCCATATTATTGATGTAGTCATCGTAGAGTTTTGTATTCAATGAATCAAACACAGCGAATGCTGCATCAAACGAACGTCTATAGCCCGAGATTTTGAAATACTTCCATTCCTTATTTCTCTTGTTTTTTAGGTTGCGTAGTTGAGCATTGCTCCATGGACACTTTACATTACGTTTAATGGTATTCTTTGGTATAAACCGCTCTATTGCTGTCGTTAATGAATTAACAAGCACAGTCACTTTATCGTCCAGAGATAGATGACGACTAATAAGTTGATTTTCCAAGCATAAAGATGACAAATACTGATTAAAGCCAAAATAGTCTCCTCTTTTATAGTTAAATGTGTCGGTATTTGGCTCAGATGAAGCAACATTGAAATGCCATTCAAATGTGAGCAAAATCGGTGGATGAAGATCCTCTAATTTGACTAACGGAGGCGGTCTAAAAATTGTTAGATTTTCGTGGTCGTTCGTAAATACAAGATCTAATAGTCTACCCATTGAATTACGAATATTATTGACTTGAAACAATCCAAGCTCACTTATTGTACCAATAAATTCAGCTGCATGTGATGGTTCTATTTGCTCTGGCAGGAGAATATTAGAATCATCATCCGTGATCCACGACACATTTGGCATATTGAAATCACCAGTCAATATAAAAATATCCGATGGACGGCATGATGAATGTATTGATTTTATGGCATTAAGATGAGATTGATAAGTTTCGTTTGACGACATTGGTGGAATATACGAATTAAAAATAAATACATTTGTATGCTTATTCAACGTTAATTTAACACAAATGCATTCAATCGATGATGCGTTGAAAATAGATATTTCTGAACAGATGAAATTAGATCGGACGGCTACCAGAACTCCTCCTCCACGTTCAAAAATTGAATCAGTTTGATTACGAAAAACGTTAAATGATGTATCAAAATATTCAGATGAAGCAATTCCATCAGTTAACCAGGTTTCAGTCAATGTGAAGATATCATATTCTGACAAAGATGAGTTGCGATACACTTCCTTTGATTTCGTTCTCATACCAAGCATATTCGAGGAGTAGATATTGATTTCCAATAAGTCGAGATGATTAATATTAATATGGCTTGAAGTAGAAAACGAACTCAAATTAGGTGGGGTAGCATCATTTCTCGTTTGTCGAGAACGTATGCTGCTGTTGTCGTTTTTGTTACCTGGCAAATTGGTAGGCGAAGTATTTTGTATATACGCATTCAGTTTTATTTCATTTGAATTGACTGCAGACGAATGATCACTTAGATGCGATTTATCGGTGAAGTTGTCGTTGTTTCTATCGGTGTTTTGTTGGGCGTTTTGTTCGGTGTTTTGTTCGATTGTGATTTCGACGAAGTCATTGACCCTGCGGTGCTGGCCGGTAATTGTGATTCGTTTGTTAGTCCATCAGTCCATTAAATCCGTTGAGGTCGAGTTGCGTCTGTTGTTCGAATTCAAGTTCGGATGAAAATGAAAAAGACATATTGAATCTTATGTGTGGACATCACATACATGAAATCCTTCTATCGTCAGCATTTAAGGCCACTTTTGGTGCATTCGAAGCTCCAACAATAGCTTTATTCGATATTCGTAAGCAAGAATGGGAGCGTATCAGGGAACGAGGCTATCAATATCATCCGTGTGACCCAACAGAACTAAATTCATTTCATTTACGTGATTTCTATGGCGATGCAAAGAAAACGTTGCTTAATCACGCGAAAAATACATTTATTCGCGATGATCATGCAGAGGTTACTGACTTATGTTTGCAATTTTTTGGAATCAAAACTAAGAAATCATTCATGATACCTGGATCGATTTCTAAGGCAAGGTGGATGGCAAAGGCTATTTATGGTATGAAAATGTACCTTTTCCGAGATGACCTGAAACTGGAACACGACTTTCAAATGCAATTGCAGGAGTTTGCACTATTTGTTTCACTCATTTACTGCAAACATTGGAATCGTTGCACAAATGCTATTAACGCATCTGTGAATGATCTGGCACTCATTTTAGAGATTCAGAAATATTCTAACCATAATGAACAAATAGCAACTGCTGTCATGAGCTCGCTTCGGAATCATTTGTGGTACTTGAGAGAAGAATTGTTAGTGATGTCATTGTTTTCCGATAAAGTCAGTATCGAAGATAAAAATAGAATGCGATTGATTGCGTCAAGTCCGTATCCACCTCGCAATGAAAATTCGTTGAGATTAAGAAACTACGTCGATGGAATGGATCTACCTCATTTGGTAACAGAGCGATCCGGTTTTACATTCTCTTTGTTGGATATTGATGCAGAATTTTTACTAGAAAACGCTTATAATTGGAAATTCAATGACAATGACAAATAAACCAAAAAGCTGATTCAAGATCTCATTGTTGTTGTAAATGATTTGAACAAGCATTAGGAAGAGCCAAGCGGACGATGCAAAACTGAATTTTGAAACTTAGCTTGACAGCAGCGCCCTCTGTACCATTCGTCTATGGATGGTTAACACCTTTTCCCCTTTTTCAAACAATGGCAGCAAAGATGCAGAGCCTGTCAAACTCGCTTTTTGAAAAAGGGGAAGGCGGGGAAGGTGTGAAATGTTGAAGCGTTTAGTACAATCGTTTGGGCAGAGATGGCGCGGTCCAACGACATTCATTACCCCTTACAGGAGAAGATACAAAGCATCGTCCGCTTGGGAAGAGCAGACCAAATCATTGAGAAACAGAAAGTCAGATCGGAGGCAAATTTACAAAATATGAATTTATCACTATATTCTTGAGCAATAATTATTCAACAAAACTTCAAATAAATTCTTGATTGGAATTAAAATAAAAGCAAATGAGACAAACATTAAGTAATAAAGCAATTGTGTTGTGTGTCTCACACGCATCCTCTCTGCTGTGTGAAGAACGTTCAAGAGAATCGGTGCCAAAAATGAATGAAAACGGGTGTCTGAAGTTCAGTGACCTCAACGAGGGCCTGACTTGCAATCAGAACGATGCATCAGTGGTGCTCGAAAGATCAATAAGTATTAAAACAGTATGTCTGGAATTAAACTCGTTCTGTTGTCAATCTTTCGCCATCTAACCGAAGACTTGAACGATGTTATTACACCTATTAAATGAATTGATTCTTGTCCCTCTTTATTTATGAATACAATCGCAATCATTGAGTGATAATCACAATAAGATAAATATCCATTACTACTGGCAATGATATGATGAAGCGAAATATCGAATAAACATTTAACCATTTCTCGTGAAATACTCTGTGTCATCTGATAAAAATTGATGTTGTTGCATGCACAAATTGTGTACAAATTGTTTTTTTAAACATGAATGTTATGGTTTCAATACTACTGTATGAGCTTCCATTTTCCAAATCAGAAAATACTGGATTCACTTGGAATATCGAATGACAATTTTAAGGTCCCCAAAATCGAACTCGATGCAATCTAAATTGCAAGACTGAAAGTCGATACAAATATAATTCATCAATTACATAAATTATTTCACGAAGAATCAAAAATTTACGGCAAAGAGGTCGCATGATGTGTGAAACTGTCACGAACCTTTGTACAACATATCGCTCACTAAGACAAACGTCCGAAAAATTCAGTTATGTTGAACGTCTATGAGTCGTCTTGAAACCGTAATCATGTTTGTGCAGCTGCAAAAATGGTTGAAACTTAACGCGGAAAAGCGAGTTTGATGGCCGAATTAAATATTTGTTCAAAAAAAGTATGTCGTGCGCATTTGATAATAATCTTTGCCACAAAGTGCTTCGCTTTGCTGCTGCTGTCTCACATTTGCATCTTTGCCGCTTCGTTGCTGTTACCTATTCTTTGAATGATCGGTTGATGCAATCCGAAACGGCCATACGGCCATACAAATATTGGCCGTTTGGTTCACAAATCCTTTTATCAATATGATTAGTGAAACAAAAAAATAGAGGCCATTGGGAGGAATAACATTTTAAATTTTTAATTCATACATTAGGTTTTATTCACCTCCTCTCTTTTATAACCGAAGTCATCTCCATGAAACAATATGGTTCCTACACAACTTGCTTATTCTCATTTATGTTTTTTCGATTCGTTTCAATTGAGTTCAAAATTGTATCAAAATATGGAAGCATGAATACTTGCATAAACATATCTATTCAATAATCAGTAACATGCTATAGTGGGATAATTAATAGACTAGCTAACTGTTAGCTTGTAACTATAAGACTGGTTGTTTATTGAAATATTGGTTGACAGTTTGCACCACAATATGTGAGTGCTCACGACTCTCGTGACATCTCCCCTTTTTTAATAAAAATGTAGTTTGAATAATAAAAATTAATTTTACGTTGATTTCAAAACTTGAAAGTGAAAAAAAATAATGAATACATAGATATATGCTTGAATTTACTTTAATGGGGGAAGTACAATACTTTTTCTTTTCCTTGTTTGATGACTGAATTCAAAATTGAATTAATTAATTCTATTGGTAGGATGGATCAAATTTGACCACCGGCTTAATTGCCCTGCCGCAGCGGCTTCTTTTGGTGTTTGAGTCACTGGTTGCGCTGGTTGCAGCTCTTTGAGTCTGGCGATTTTCGTTCGCTATGCTTGTTTTGCTTGGGGAGCCGGATTTCATGTTTGATTGTGCGTGCGAATTATCTTCGTTCGAAGTTGCGTCTGGCGATGATTGCTTTTGGATGTTGATCGGTGTCGGAATGTTTGCCTTTGTTTTGTGCAAGTGTATGTTATTGCGACGATATTTTCTTCCGTCTGGCGTTTCGACTGTCACCGATTGTGGATTTTTAGTAATTTCATAACCCATTCAATCTTCGTGAATCGTCGGTGGAAACTTTTAGAATAATAAATCTATCACTTATTAATGAACATACGGCACCAATAAATCAGATGTGTAAACTTGCAAACTTCATTGATGAACTGTTTAAAGAACCTGCTTCTCGTGCAAATTTTAAATCTCAATTAGTTGCCTGTGATAAATTGAATCTTAGGTTGAAACAACAAATCCAATGATTGTAATTAAACCATTTCTTTTTAAATTTCATTAGCATTGTTAATATTGTGATATTGTGATTATGTGATATTTTGAGCATAGTTATCGAATGTAATATTTATACAAATTGTATTTACAATCATCCAACCTTGCAATGTTTGAATGGATTTTTCTAAAAGATACAGGTTTTAATGGTGGTGAGATCCGATATAATCGATTAATGACCCTTACCTTTTCCCTGTCAGATATGTAATTACTTAAAAATGAATAAAAACAGCCAGTCTTTGGCGGTGTATTGTTGTTTAATTTCAACAACCTTCGCTGGCTGCCATTCGCGATGGTTGGTTTGCATTCTCACCTCGTTTCCAATTTCAAATGGCACTCGTGGCAGTGCAATTTTGTCGGCGTATCTTTTTTGATTCAGACGTAACTCTTTGTGATGATCTTTGGCTTCAAGTTGGCTACTTCATTTGGCAAGATACTTCTTGTTTGGCGACTAAACAACCTCTCGTTCGCAGATTTTAGGATGTCATTGCGTGGTGTGTTGCGTAGTAATAGCATTGCTAAATATGTATCCGAACCATCTCGCCAACAACATTTTAATGTATTTTTTACCGTTTGTACGTTTCTTTCTGCGAATCCGTTCGATCGTGGGTAATGTGGTGGGGAAATTCTGTGATTGAATCTCCACTTTGTGCTAAATTCTCGAAATTCTCGGCTTGAATATTGTGGTCCGCCATCTGATTCAAGGATTTCGGGGATGCCGTGTACTGAGAACCACTGTCGCAATGTTAGAATTACCTCGGCCGATGTTGATGACTATAGTTTTTTGAAGTCCGTGAAACCCGAGTAATGATCAGCTATCAACAGAAAGTCGTTGCCACGAAACTTGAATATGTCTGTTGATACCAATTAAAATGGATATTCTGGTATATCGCGCAAAATTAATGGTTCTCGCATGTTGTCTCTTTGCGCTTGTTCACAAACCGCACATCTTTCGACGTAGTTTTTTACGTCCGCAGTTAGACCGTTCCAGAAAAGTGTACGACGAATTCGGTGTGTAGTCGTGGAAATGCCACTATGTCCGGTGTGTGCTTCTGCTATTATTGAGTTGATTAATTTCTTGGGTACAATAATTTTGTTACTCTTCAACAGCATGCCATCTTCGAACGTAATTTCGTGTTTGAATGGCACATATTTCTCAATTATTGAGTCAACCTTCTCGGGCCATTTCTCCATGATTGTGCGCTTTAGCGTTTGCAATTCTTCGTCTGCTGATGTTTCATTGATGAATTTGGTTTTGGGATCATCACCGATTGAATGGATTAAATTCACCTCTTCATCGCAATCTACTTCGTATGCCTCGCAATCTCGACTCAATGCATCAGCAATTGGAATTTCGGTTCCCTTGATGTATT
The DNA here is from genome assembly GCA_028476595.1 of Obolodiplosis robiniae. Lineage (NCBI taxonomy): Eukaryota > Metazoa > Arthropoda > Insecta > Diptera > Cecidomyiidae > Obolodiplosis > Obolodiplosis robiniae. The sequence goes on along the minus strand of CM052015.1, from coordinate 32,544,914 downwards.
TGATTTTTGGTGAATATTGTAAAATATCGTACAAAATCCCTTGAAGTCTGATCGGTGCGTTTTGGATTGGATTGTTGAAAATTGTTTCCAGTGGTTTGTGATCCGTTTCAACTAACAGCTCTTTTCCATATATATATATTTATGGAATTTCGTGCACCCGAATCGAATAGCTGCCGCTTCTTTAAAAATTTGCGGCTGTTTTTGTTGTGCTATTGTGAATGCTCGTGTGGCGTATGCCACTGGTCTGTCTTCTTGCATGAGGCAGGCTCCCATCGATTTCGTGCTTGCATCTACGGACAGTTTGATTGGCTTGTTTACGTCATGATATGCCAATACTGGTGTATTAGATAACGTTTTTTTTATCAAAAGCCTTAACTTGCTTTGCAGTTTTTTTATGAATTAACCGAGGTAATTCACCATGCCCAACAGGCGCTGCAGTTCTTTCACACAAGTCGGGGCTTTTAAAGATTTAATCGCCTTTATCTCGTCGTCATCTGCTGTGCAGCCCGTTTGGTTGAAAATGTGACCGAGGAATTTGATTGACGTTTTTTCATATTCACATTTTTCTTCATTTAATGTGAATCCAGCGTCTTTTAGTCGTTTTGTGACTTCGTTTGTACGTTTTCTCAGCTCAGCTTTTTTCTGAATAAAAATGTTATCCATCGCAACTTCGCATCCGCTAATGCCCTCCAGTGTTTGATTCATCACAGCACAAAATACTTCAGGTGCTGATGAAATGCCAAAGGGTATACGTAACTAGATACCTGAATCGGCCCTATGATGTTGAAAACGTTAAATACCTTAATGTTCGATCCGTCACCTTGATCTGCCAAAATCTCTTTTGACAATCTAGTTTTGTGAAGTATTTGCTGCCATGAGCTATTGCGATAATTTCTTCGACCGTTTTCATTGGGAAAATACGTATTTTGATGTTTTTGTTCAATTCGGTTGGGTCCATGCACACTCGAATTTTTCCTTTAGTCACGACTTACATTGGACTGCATGCTGGTGTTGACTCATTTACTTTTTTAATGACGCTCATGCCGAACATTTTCATTAACTCATCCTTTACTTTAGATTGGATAGCGTATGGTATTTTTCTGGCCGGAATAATTTTAAAATTTGGATTGTCGATGAAATCAGTCGTCGCCGCCCAAAATTGCAAAATGGTTTTCTTCTATGACTAGACCTCTCATCGCAATTTTTGACAAATGCAGGAGTTTTCGTTCAAAAATGCAGGAATTGCAGGAATTCTAAAAAAATAAATGGTCTTACGTACGTAAAACTAACTTTTCCGCACATTTCCCGAAATTGTTCGGGCTTACGCATTTTTCATTGATTGCTACTCATTTGTATTGGATTTATGTTTATTTCTTATCGAATCATCATGCAACTTTGAGAATAAATCAATGAGATCGAATTTCGAGTCATTACACATCATGTGATTTAAATTTAAATTTTACTTCAACGTTCTATATTTTTGAATTGGTAATAACAATTACGAATTAGTTCACTTTGATGCAGTGATGTGCTGATTTACTGGCTAATTCGCTGCATTTCTATACACCAGTTAATAAATGTGTATGCCAATGGACACAGTACACGCATACCAATACAAAATATTAATACGGTATTGAATGCATCCATCGATGTCATGACATTTGCTCAGTGTGACTGTCAGCTGTTTTCAATGCAATAATTCGGTGTAAAAATATAATCAAAGTTTGTGAAAAAGAAAAAGGGTGCCCATTGTTGTGAAGCAAGCAGAATTTTGTAAGTAAAATATATTTTTTGTGCATTTTGATTTGATTATCAATTGAAATAAATGTATGTTTTTTTTACGATACACAGAAAGAGAAGAGCGTACTGAACACAAGCCCATTGTTGTGATTGCCACAACAGATACAAAGCAAGCAGAATTTCGTACGTAAAATATATTTTTTGTGCATTTTGATTTGATTATCAATTGAAATAAATGTATGTTTTTTTTTACGATACACAGAAAGAGAAAAGCGTACTGAACACAAGCCAATTGTTGTGATTGCCACAACCGATACAAAGCAAGCAGAATTTCGTACGTAAAATATATTTTTTGTGCATTTTGATTTGATTATCAATTGAAAAATTATGTTTTTTTTACGATACACAGAAAGAGAAGAGTGTACTGAACACAAGCCAATTGTTGTGATTGCCACAACCGATACAAAGCAAGCAGAATTTCGTACGTAAAATATATTTTTTGTGCATTTTGATTTGATTATCAATTGAAAAATTATGTTTTTTTTACGATACACAGAAAGAAAAGAGTGTACTGAACACAAGCCAATTGTTGTGATTGCCACAACCGATACAAAGCAAGCAGAATTTCGTACGTAAAATATATTTTTGGTGCATTTTGATTTGATTATCAATTGAAAAATTATGTTTTTTTTACGATACACAGAAAGAGAAGAGTGTACTGAACACAAGCCAATTGTTGTGATTGCCACAACCGATACAAAGCAAGCAGAATTTCGTACGTAAAATATATTTTTTGTGCATTTTGATTTGATTATCAATTGAAATAAATGTATGTTTTTTTTACGATACACAGAAAGAGAAGAGTGTACTGAACACAAGCCAATTGTTGTGATTGCCACAACCGATACAAAGCAAGCAGAATTTCGTACGTAAAATATATTTTTTGTGCATTTTGATTTGATTATCAATTGAAAAATTATGTTTTTTTACGATACACAGAAAGAGAAGAGTGTACTGAACACAAGCCAATTGTTGTGATTGCCACAACCGATACAAAGCAAGCAGAATTTCGTACGTAAAATATATTTTTTGTGCATTTTGATTTGATTATCAATTGAAAAATTATGTTTTTTTTACGATACACAGAAAGAGAAGAGTGTACTGAACACAAGCCAATTGTTGTGATTGCCACAACCGATACAAAGCAAGCAGAATTTCGTACGTAAAATATATTTTTTGTGCATTTTGATTTGATTATCAATTGAAAAATTATGTTTTTTTTACGATACACAGAAAGAAAAGAGTGTACTGAACACAAGCCAATTGTTGTGATTGCCACAACCGATACAAAGCAAGCAGAATTTCGTACGTAAAATATATTTTTGGTGCATTTTGATTTGATTATCAATTGAAAAATTATGTTTTTTTTACGATACACAGAAAGAGAAGAGTGTACTGAACACAAGCCAATTGTTGTGATTGCCACAACCGATACAAAGCAAGCAGAATTTCGTACGTAAAATATATTTTTTGTGCATTTTGATTTGATTATCAATTGAAAAATTATGTTTTTTTTACGATACACAGAAAGAGAAGAGTGTACTGAACACAAGCCAATTGTTGTGATTGCCACAACCGATACAAAGCAAGCAGAATTTCGTACGTAAAATATATTTTTGGTGCATTTTGATTTGATTATCAATTGAAAAATTATGTTTTTTTTACGATACACAGAAAGAGAAGAGTGTACTGAACACAAGCCAATTGTTGTGATTGCCACAACCGATACAAAGCAAGCAGAATTTCGTACGTAAAATATATTTTTTGTGCATTTTGATTTGATTATCAATTGAAATAAATGTATGTTTTGTTTTACGATACACAGAAAGAGAAAAGCGTACTGAACACAAGCCAATTGTTGTGATTGCCACAACCGATACAAAGCAAGCAGAATTTCGTACGTAAAATATATTTTTTGTGCATTTTGATTTGATTATCAATTGAAAAATTATGTTTTTTTTACGATACACAGAAAGAGAAGAGTGTACTGAACACAAGCCAATTGTTGTGATTGCCACAACCGATACAAAGCAAGCAGAATTTCGTACGTAAAATATATTTTTTGTGCATTTTGATTTGATTATCAATTGAAAAATTATATTTTTTTTACGATACACAGAAAGAGAAGAGTGTACTGAACACAAGCCAATTGTTGTGATTGCCACAACCGATACAAAGCAAGCAGAATTTCTTACGTAAAATATATTTTTGGTGCATTTTGATTTGATTATCAATTGAAAAATTATGTTTTTTTTACGATACACAGAAAGAGAAGAGTGTACTGAACACAAGCCAATTGTTGTGATTGCCACAACCGATACAAAGCAAGCAGAATTTCGTACGTAAAATATATTTTTGGTGCATTTTGATTTGATTATCAATTGAAAAATTATGTTTTTTTTACGATACACAGAAAGAGAAGAGTGTACTGAACACAAGCCAATTGTTGTGATTGCCACAACCGATACAAAGCAAGCAGAATTTCGTACGTAAAATATATTTTTTGTGCATTTTGATTTGATTATCAATTGAAAAATTATGTTTTTTTACGATACACAGAAAGAGAAGAGTGTACTGAACACAAGCCAATTGTTGTGATTGCCACAACCGATACAAAGCAAGCAGAATTTCGTACGTAAAATATATTTTTTGTGCATTTTGATTTGATTATCAATTGAAATAAATGTATGTTTTTTTTTACGATACACAGAAAGAGAAAAGCGTACTGAACACAAGCCAATTGTTGTGATTGCCACAACCGATACAAAGCAAGCAGAATTTCGTACGTAAAATATATTTTTGGTGCATTTTGATTTGATTATCAATTGAAAAATTATGTTTTTTTACGATACACAGAAAGAGAAGAGTGTACTGAACACAAGCCAATTGTTGTGATTGCCACAACCGATACAAAGCAAGCAGAATTTCGTACGTAAAATATATTTTTGGTGCATTTTGATTTGATTATCAATTGAAAAATTATGTTTTTTTTACGATACACAGAAAGAGAAGAGTGTACTGAACACAAGCCAATTGTTGTGATTGCCACAACCGATACAAAGCAAGCAGAATTTCGTACGTAAAATATATTTTTTGTGCATTTTGATTTGATTATCAATTGAAAAATTATGTTTTTTTACGATACACAGAAAGAGAAGAGTGTACTGAACACAAGCCAATTGTTGTGATTGCCACAACCGATACAAAGCAAGCAGAATTTCGTACGTAAAATATATTTTTTGTGCATTTTGATTTGATTATCAATTGAAATAAATGTATGTTTTTTTTACGATACACAGAAAGAGAAGAGCGTACTGAACACAAGCCAATTGTTGTGATTGCCACAACCGATACAAAGCAAGCAGAATTTCGTACGTAAAATATATTTTTGGTGCATTTTGATTTGATTATCAATTGAAAAATTATGTTTTTTTACGATACACAGAAAGAGAAGAGTGTACTGAACACAAGCCAATTGTTGTGATTGCCACAACCGATACAAAGCAAGCAGAATTTCGTACGTAAAATATATTTTTGGTGCATTTTGATTTGATTATCAATTGAAAAATTATGTTTTTTTTACGATACACAGAAAGAGAAGAGTGTACTGAACACAAGCCAATTGTTGTGATTGCCACAACCGATACAAAGCAAGCAGAATTTCGTACGTAAAATATATTTTTTGTGCATTTTGATTTGATTATCAATTGAAAAATTATGTTTTTTTACGATACACAGAAAGAGAAGAGTGTACTGAACACAAGCCAATTGTTGTGATTGCCACAACCGATACAAAGCAAGCAGAATTTCGTACGTAAAATATATTTTTTGTGCATTTTGATTTGATTATCAATTGAAATAAATGTATGTTTTTTTTACGATACACAGAAAGAGAAGAGCGTACTGAACACAAGCCAATTGTTGTGATTGCCACAACCGATACAAAGCAAGCAGAATTTCGTACGTAAAATTTATTTTTTGTGCATTTTGATTTGGTAATTGTGATACTATTTAATATTTCAATTGATTTCAGGTTTTCGTACGTTATTTAAAATAAAAATGGATGCATTGTGTTTCAATTGTTATGAGAAAGGTCATATCAGTCTTAAATGCTCCAAACCGCAAAAGATGACTCGTTGTGACCTTTGTCACCGCGTATGTGAAAAATCGACTGATCACTTTTGGGCATGTGACAACACAAATTTTGTGTCGCAACCAATTGTTCAGAAAAAGACAATAATGGCCATATTAGTTGCAGATATGATGTTTAAAACAAGATCAAAAATCTATCTAATGGATGGTTCGGACCAAATTGATGTATCTGGGGATATCCCGCCGATTATTTATCATGCGAGTAACAGTTTAGTCAACAAACAAGTCGATTCATTCAAGTTCTATCAGTGGTATCCCGCAAGCAATCGCCGATGTGTTGTGAACGTTTTGGATAATCGAGATAACGTACGTTTTTCTGTTCGTTTTGTTCAAGACCTATTTGTGGTGAACAAAAAGATACTCGTACGACAAAATGGAAGCATTGAATACCGCGAACCACCACCGTGTGAAATTTTACATGCCGACCTGACATATAAAATTGATACACAAAGTAAATTTCAGATTAACATTTCCGCCTTCGATCAGACTTTTACTTTTGAAGTCACAGACAATGCAATTAAATACATAAAACCATCATGGGTCGGTATCAATTGTAGCATATGCTACGACAACATGGTTGAAACCGATGTGACAATGACACCGTGTGGACATGTATTTTGCACACATTGTATTACACAGGCATTGTTTTGTCGAAAACAATGCCCAATGTGTCGAAAGCCGGCTTCAATCGATACGTTACGTGGCGTTTATTTATATAATTGAAAAATGTTGCTCATCAAAATTTATCGTACGTATACAGTTCTAAAAGACTTATTGACTGAAGATGAAAAACATCAACAAAAGCGAATGAATCGCTGTAACATAAAACTAAATGATGAATGTATCGTACGAATCCAGTTCTAGTATTGACTGAGGAAAAAAACATATTCCATAACATAACGAATCAACTAAAATTCCTTACATACGAATTTATGAATTAGAAATAAGAGCAGCAGTAAAATGCGAAACATTAATAAAAGCGAATGAATCGCTGTGATATAAAATTAAATGATGAACGTACGATAAAAAATGATAAACAATCATTTTGTTATTTTGGATAAAACGGGTTTTTGTCAAAAAGATTGTGACTTTCTTAAACTACGATTAAATAAAAACCACGAATTTTTGTATTTTGAATCAAAGTCTTTTATTGCCACATTTAGACTGAAAAATTGCGATTTTTAGTGCGACGATGGGTTTTAGTTTAAATTTTTCTGTGTTGCTTTAATTGGCCGGGGTAAATCTGTGTCCGACATGAATACAACATCATCACCATCGTCATCATCATCGTCACTTTGGTCCAATATCTGCTGAATGTGGTCGATGTCATCCTCATCGAGGTAAAATATGTCATGATCGTTGTCGTTCGATCCACCTGGCTGAAGCTTACGAAAATATGTCCTGGCACTGTCGTACGTATCTATCGAAAACGAATGATTGTTTATTTTTATTTTGCTATATTCAATGAATGAATTTGAAATTGAGATCAAACTATTCTGTTTATAAATGACTTACCAAAACATTTCAAAACGACTGCTTTATACAAAGCTGGTGGTCCATTTTGAATAGAATCCAAAGTATTCAATGTGAAATCGGGCTCTTCGTTGATATCTCTTGCGAAGTAAACCAAATGAACTTTTCGCTTATAAGTAATAACGCCATTGTTAAGCAATGAAGGCAAATCCAAATTCTTGACCCATTTCATGGGAACAATTCTTTTTTGGCCCGAAGATTTTAATAATACCAAGAAAAACATCGTACGTTTAAATTGACTGTTGGTGCACGCCGATCAAAATACTGTTTGCCGCTTATGAACTGTCAAACTGGCCAACGGTTTCTATTCTCTTTGACATTAATATTCGCAATAGAACATTTAAGCAGTGCAATTTTGTACAACAGAGTAATCGTACGTCAGATCGATTCTTTTACGATGAATATTTCAATAGAAGATGTTATTGCAAACAATATTAAAAATTATATTGAATGCTTCGAAAAAACAATAGAAAACGATGGAAAACAAAAGTACGTGTGTCTTATCGCTGGGTGTTCAAATAAATATACTGAAAAGTCTTCAGCTATCCGCCACCTTCAAAAGCATCACAAACAAATCTATAACAACATTCGGTGTGAAAAGATTGAAGAAAAAAACAAGCCAGCAATGTATTCATTTGATCTTCGAGTGAAAGTGAACCCAGATGAGATTTTTGATGCATGTGCTGACTTAATCACGTTACATGGACTGCCAATATCCGCAGTAGAATATCCAGCATTTAAGAAAATACTGAATCCATATATCATAGCTTTGAAAATGAAAGGGATTGATTTGAATATTAACAAAAAGAGCATCAAAGACCACATCAAAAATCGTACGAATGAAATAAAGAATATAATCAAGGCTGAAACCAACAAAAAAATGGTTTCATTGATGCTGGATATCGCATCACGATATAATCGAGCAGTGCTTGGTGTCAGCATATCGTATATGCTCGATGGAAAAATTTGTGTGCGTACGATTGGGTTGCATGTGCTCAAGGCCTCACATACCGCGATGTATATCAGCGATTTACTCGGGGAAATTCTCCAAGACTATGGGATTAGGCTGGCGCAAATTGCATCAGTCACTTCTGACAACGGGCGAAACATCATAAAAGCGATTGCTCTTCTTGATGCCATTTATCAAACTCAATCAAAGTCGAGTCAAAGTCTATCGGATAGTTTTCCGGAAGATGAAGATGAATATCATATCGATCCAGATATCTTTGACGATGAATATTATCAAGATTTTCTATCGGATGTTCGATCTGGTTTTGTTGGTGCCATTTCGTCTGATATGATACACGGAATTTCCTGTGCGGCACATTGTATTCATCTTGTCGTATCGCACGCAATTGAAAACTCACCAGAAACTGGATGCATTATAAACAGATGTCGTACGTTAGCGAAAAAATTGCGAACACCAAATTTTCGTTCGAAGCTAAAGTCTGCAAACCTTAATATGGCAATACTCGATGTCGAAACACGTTGGAACTCAATTTTTTCTATGGTATAGATAACTATTTCATATCTGTTTGATTTGTATTATTAAAGAAATTTTTTTTTAGCTCGAGCGTTTACTTAAACTTCGGCCGTTCTGTGATATCAATTCAATGGAATTATTAACCGAAACGGAGTGGAAATCTGTAGAAAACATTATTGCTGTTCTTGGACCATTTAACAAATATAGCAAAAAACTTCAGTCGGAATGCGTCACATTGTCTGATTTGTTTGGTTTTTGGACATTACTGCGCATAAAAGTATCCAAATCAGATGATGAGCTATCGAAGCAATTATTAATTCAAATGAACAACTATCATGACATGCTTATGAAAAACCCAGCTGTTATTGGAACAGTATACCTTGATCCGCGATATCAACGAGGTCTTGGAGGAAGTAAAAGTTTGGCCGTATCGTATCTTGCCGATTTATATCTAAAGATTGTCAGAATAGAAACTGATGATAATAATTCAACTGCAGTTGAACAAAATGAGGAAAGCAATAATCAGGATGAATCGTACGAAGAGCTAAATGAATATTTGAAAGCGGTAAATTCCAATTATGATGTAAATCGTACGAATGGTTCAAGTGTATTGACTGAAAAAGAAAAAATCAATGCAATTCTTATCGAATTTGATGGCAAGGAAATGCCCCTCAATACGGCTGTATTGGACTATTGGAAAACAAAACAGCAAATTTATCCAGAGTTGTACAAACTAGCTGCTGTGATGATGGCAGTTCCCCCTACACAAACAACAGTGGAGCGCATTTTTTCAGCTCTTGCTTTGGTGCTCACATCTCATCGAACTAGATTAGGTGACGAATTATTAGAAAACATTCTCCTTGTTCGCTTGAACCATGATTTACTTATCAAAAGCAGTCCAAACATCGAAGAAGTGATTGTTGAAGTTGATTTAACTTATGAAGAATAAATCATGTTTAGTCACTTTTAATTTTTTATTCATAAAAATACACACGAAACAAAATGAATATAAAACTATTATGTTTTAAATGGGAGTATTTTGAATTTCTCTCACATAGATTTTTTTACGTACGAGTCAACAGAAAATATTTTTCATGAAATGTATAACGTTATTGTTGTCAGCTTATGTTCTAATCGATTTCATTCACTTGTTCTTCTTATTTTTCTTTGCTACGATCTTATCCTTGCAACGCTGAATATAATCAGCAAACCGCATTAGGCGGACTATGTTCGAACCAACGCGTTTGGTAAATGTGTCTAAAGAAAGAAGAGAAAAAAAAATTGAATAAAATCTATTGAAAGTAATTTTTAGTCAAAATAATTTTTTTCGAATTCAAATACAACTATAATAATTCAATTTTTACCTTTGATGAATTGCAATCGAAGTTGCTGTCCAAAATTTCGTCACCAGTGAATAGTGTAGTCAGAAGCAAATGGACAAATCTGTTGTCATACAAAATCGACGAGAAAGTTTCTGAATATTGCCAGTCAATCAGCATCCGTGCTATGCCCATTTTTAAAACAACATTGGAAGCCTCGAAACATAGTTTTGTATCGTTCTATAATAAATTTTTTTGGATATATCATTTATTCGTAGTAAGATAAGTTTAATTTAACGTACGTGAGTAAATTGACCAGGGAAGAGTGTGGGAAAAGCATTCAAAAACTCTTCGATTGACATTTGACCTCTACTGTCGTTCGACTGACCAGTTACTTGTCCACCAAGAGCATTGTATAGGCTTGGATCTAGTCGAGCAAAGTGACTAGGAATTTGATTGGTACTTTGAACAAAATTTAATGATGTACTGGGTGGCGAAAACATTGGAATATTTCCCAAATAGTTTGAACTATTTTCGTTTATATGTTCTTTCTTTATGTGAACCAAATCAAATGCATCAGTTGCATTCCGATCAGTATCGGCGATTGTTTGTTGGTTTTGTTCGGATATCTCATCACAAATTGATTCACCGTTCATGGCACTGCATTTGTTTTGGTCAGAATCATCGTTCGTTTGGGGCCCTTGCTCGGATATTTCATTATCGTCATTTCGTACGGTCATTTGATCAAATAGATCAACTTCGATTTTCGATGTGAGTGGCTTATGCAAATGATCTGTATCACTATGGACCCATTGAAAACTAGCATCGGATCGTACGTCTTCAACAGAACGTTCGCTAGCATTTTCTTGATTCAAAATTTCAACATTATTTTGCATTCCAGAAACTTCGTTCAACTTATGCTTATTTTTTGATGTTGTTGGCTGAACACATTCTATTTCATTAGGTACGTTTTCACAATTTTCGGTACCACCAACTGAATTTTGACCCGAACCGTTTTCAATTGCATTCGATTGTTGCTCCAATAGCTTATCATGTACGTTTTCACAAGAATTTTCAATTGAATATTGATCCGAATCAATTTCGTTTACTTCCTGCTCTTTATCCAATAATTCATTACGTACGATTTCATCAGAGTTTTCGGAACCACCAACTTCCAACTGGGTATGATGCTCATCAATAAAGCCAAAATTATCGTAAGTTTGCTCAAAATCACTGTCAGAACTCTCTCCATCGTATTCCAAAACTTCTTGGATTTCATCGATTTCCTTTTCGGTTAAATCAAAAAATGTACCGTTCATTTGTTCAATTTTCGACAGAATTTCGTTTTGGATGGCCTGTTTATTTTCATAAATACCATCTTCATCGTCCAGAATTTCCACAGGATTGAAACATTTCCGTGCAGCAAATAGTTTCTTCTTGTCATTGTAGTCTGCTCGACGAATTCGACGTAACTTTTCGCAGTAGATGTCTGCTTCTTGCTTTGTATCTGAAATTGTTTGACACGATTTAAAATAACCTCAATTTGAACACAATTTTATTATTTCGCAATACATATATGAGAAGAAATAAAATCGTACGTTCACAAACAATCACTTACCAAAGAATTTACGGCAAAATTTGCCGATTTTTCATGATTGTTTGAGAAAAAAATTTTATACGGACAACTTTGGCTGCCACCTTCATTTGCAAATTCATGAACTGCGAATCCATCAATCCAATCCGCTGGTATAACTATGTTTTCCAGCGAATTTTTCAAAGCCACGACTGCGTACATGATATATTTCACTACTAATTTGAAAATTTTTATCAATTTATATTTCTGATCGTACGATAATTCCTGTGTTTGTGCTTAGTTGTCTTCAAGCGTACGTTTTCAATTGTTAATGTTTAGTTGACATTTGTTTGATGTTTAGAATTTATTCACTTGATGGCACAACGGCGTATGTATTCCAAATTCATTCAATTTTATTGAATAAATTACATCTTATTTTAATATTTGAATATAAATTATATCAAAATAAATAAATAATGTATTTTTTGTTTCTATGATATAAATTTAATTTTCGTACGATTTGAATAATACTATTTTGGATTGAACGTGCTCATTGTGCACTGAAATACTAAATGTATTGAGCATCACACGCATACATACACATACAACTGAATATATATTGTGCTGGTAAATGATTGGCATACACCGGCTAATGGTATAAACAGAAGCTAAGACAACGCTGGCAAACGAAAAACCATCACTGCTCTGATGTGAACTTTCAATTCATGCCAACGATAGATATGATTCCACATTTATGTTATGAATAACAGTATAACTTTCGGTAACAGCATGAGCATTCAAACTGATGAAAAAACAGAGATTAGAAAATCACAAATACTTCATCCAATTTATTGATTTGAATTTTGACCCCGAAAATTTAAAACTTTGTGAGGGAGCTGGATTTAAATCTCATCAGAATGACTTGAAAAACATAGAAAATAATATTCTGACAGTTCCAATAGGAAACAATGTGAACTTAAGATAGCCGCCACACAATTTTTCAGTTTTGACCCCGAAAAGACCCCAAAAATCCGAAATTTTGCAGGGGAGGTAGTCCTAAATCTAGTCGGAATGACTTGAAATTTTGCATGACTCATTTTATTCATAAAAAAATAATATATTCAAAGTTTCAATTCGTTACAACGTGAACTTGAGAAAGTCGGCATACAAATGTTCAGTTTTGACCTCGAAAAGGTCCCAACAAACGCAAATTTTACAGGGGAGGTAGTCCTGAATCTCATTGGAATGACTTGAAATTCTGCATGCCTCATTTTTTTCATAAAAAAATAATATCCTGAAAGTTTCATAATGATACAATGCGAAATAGTCATAGTCCCCATACATATTTTTCGTAATTATATTGAAAAACAGCCCATTTTTTGATTCCACTCCACTAGAGCTACCCGAAAAAATTATCCGATTAGGCTGAAAATTAAAAGGTTTCTATTCCTAATGAAGACAAATGTGTGTGTAAATTTTTGTTCAATTCTAAAATCAATTTTTTGAGTAATCGTGTTAACAAATTTTTGCGTTCAACGGACAACGTACCACACACGGACAAAAAATTGCTCCGGGAATGGTTGCAATCGTTTTTTCTAGGTTCAAAACGCATAGAAAACTTATTCCGAGCGTTTTGAAATTTTGGACCGATCGCAATACTTTTATCACACACAGTGGTGTGTGCGGAAAAGTAAAAATTGCAGGAAAAAATGCAGGAATCCAAAATTAAGTGAAAGTGTATATTATTTCATGTTTCTTTGATATTAATAGATATTTTATTTGAAATAAATGATATTTGGCCATATTTCGAAATATAAGATTATATTTTTGGCAAAAAATAAATAAACTTTTGTTAACAAAAGTCATTAGATTTATCCACTTCAACGTTGCTTTCATTCACACTGGCAGTGAGTCGTAGAACACCATTTGAATTGGCTACGTTTTTGAAATTGTACTTTTCACCCGACTTAATGGCCCGTAAAATTTTTGGCCGACTCTTCATAGCACCGAAAAAGTTGGTGCACGTTTGATTTGTGTTGAATTTGATTATTGTCATTGCCTGTACCTTATCCATCGATAATTCGGAACGGTAGTCAGTCCAAATATATTGGGAGTACAAATTGAAAGCCGCGCATCCGTACTAACTTCATATCTATCATAGATGTCATTATTTTGACTTTGACAGCTATTGTATCTTAAAGAGGATAAAAAAATACATTGAAAACGATCTGTCAAACTTATCATTCAGTTGAATACACAAGTTTATTATTGCGTTGAAAATGTCGAGCTACGTGCCTACAAAACAGCATTTGCGGGAAGTTTTACTTTATTGGTTTAATCTGAAGAAAAATGCTTCCGAGAGTCATCGTTTGTTATGCGAAGCATATCCAGAATATGCTCCGTCGATTAGAACGTGCCAGGAGTGGTTTGCGCGGTTCAAAAGTGGTGATTTTGATGTGGAAGACAAAGAGCGTCCAGGCCAAGTGAAAAAGTTTGAAGACGAGGAGTTGGAAGCATTACTCGATGAAGACTCGTGTCAAACGCAAGAAAAACTTGCAAAATCATTGGGAGTGACACAACAATCCATCTCCTATCGTTTAAAAGCCATGGGAATGGTTCAAAAGCAAGGAAATTGGGTGCCATACGAATTGAAGCCGAGAGACATCGAACGCCGTTTTTTCACTTGTGAACAGCTGCTTCAAAGGCAAAAACGGAAGGGTTTTTTGCATCGTATTGTGACTGGTGATGAAAAGTGGATTCATTACGATAATCCGAAGCGAAAAAAATCGTATGGTTACCCCGGCCACGCATCTACATCGACACCAAAGCCGAACATTCATGGCTCGAAGCTAATGCTGTGTATTTGGTGGGATCAGCTCGGCGTGATCTATTATGAGTTGTTGAAACCAAACGAAACCACCACAGGAGCATTGTACCGAACTCAATTGATGCGTTTGAGCCGAGCACTGAAGGAAAAACGGTCGGAAACGGTCGCAAGACACGATAAAGTTATTTTGCAACATGACAACGCTCGGCCACATGTTGCTCAGGTCGTTAAAACCTACTTGGAAACGCTTCGATGGGAAGTCCTACCCCACCCGCCGTATAGCCCAGACATTGCCCCTTCCGATTACCACCTCTTCCGATCAATGACACATGACCTGGCTGAACAGCATTTCCATTCTTACGAGGAATGCAAAAAATGGGTCGATTCATGGATAGCCGAAAAAAGCACAGATTTCTTTCGACGCGGAATCCGTAATTTGCCAGAAAGATGGGAAAAAGTTGTGGCTAGCGATGGACAATACTTTGAATAATCAATTTGTAACCATTTTTCCATAATAAAGATCGAAATTTTGAAAAAAATGCGCGGTTTTCAATTTGTACTCCTAATATTTCGCCAATGAAAACTGCTCACCCGGTGTTGTTGTTCCTGTAAATATAAAACAAATATGATTTAAAAAATATTTCATGAATTTACGAGGAATAGCATACCAGGAATAGTCAAAGCATAAGATACAACACGAACGAGTGCGCCAACATCAACATTTTCTTGATCACATCCTTTGGAATAGTCCACCCAACGATCCGAAACGCTTGTTTGGTTTCGAATGAATTCTAAAATTTTTTCCTCGGTCAAATATGCTTTTAAAAAACCATGCGCATGGAACAACTTTTGATGATCAGCTTTAAAAAAACCCTTTTCGATCAACATGCGAGTACTTTTGTTGATGTCGTTCCAAATTGGTACACTGTCCAATGCGATCCAAGCAAATTCTTTGAGAATTTCTGTGTGTTTTAACCACTCACTCAAGTATTTCAAACAGTGTTCTGAAATGAAATTTTTTTTGAAAATATTTAAAAACATTTTGGTATGTAATTTTTCTCACCGTACATCGCGAGAACAATGCTATCGAATACGTCCGAGTTGAACAACTGTGAACGTTTTTGTGTTGCCATAAGCAACACTGGTATATTTGTATGAACGACAACGTCAAACTGATGTTTGACAGAAGAGAGTTTTTGAGCTACAACATTGATGTTGTACATAATGTATATCAGTTCAGATTTGAAGACCAACCACTAAACATTAAAATAAAAGCAAAACCATTCTATTCATTTCATCACCTTAATTTTACGGAATTGAATCATTCTATCATCCTCTACATACATAATTTGCAAGAATTATCCAATATTATTTCTTAGCATTTTCACAAGTCATCAAAATTAGGATCCATTTCAGAAATCGTTCGTAGAGCTGTTTCGGCTTCGATCGACATATACTGCTCATCAATTAAATTTTGAAGTTTTTGTTGCAAGTGACCGACAATTTTCAGCTTCGGTGCCCGAAATTTCATTGCCCTCGATGTTGACAGTTGCATCTTCAAAAATTTCACAGAGATCGTGTGTAATAATCAAATAGAATTTGTTCAATGGATCGGCGAAAAAATCGTCAATAGTTTTGGCAACTTTGAGATTGGTTTTGTCATAATATTTATTCAACGAATCGTATATTTTCAACACTGAACGGATGCTCCGTTTTTTTGCGAGAAATCTGGCTGTTGGGCAGCCCTTAACTTTACCATAATCAATCGATATTTCATCACAAATCTGATTCAACTCATTGGTTTGTTTCGTTGATAGGTAGAATTGTTTGTACATTAACACTAACACATGTTGAATGTCGAACGGTAGAAGACGGTTGCAAGCATATTCGGTCGCATTATGCAAAACGTGAGCAAGGCATCCGATTCCAATCAACTTTCCGTCGAATTTTTTTTGGAATCGAGCGAAGACGTTCAAGTTTCCATTCGATCGATCCATATTTCCGAAATTTGTAGCACAGTTGTCACCAGCGAACGCAATTAACTTTGTTACTCTTTCTCATTTTTCACATGCGGCCATCAAAACATTAAAAATGTCTTCACCAGTTTCACTGGCCATGCTTCCAAACTCGATCAGTCGCACTTTCACGCCTTCCAATGGCAAAAAGTATCGTACTATGACTGGATACATCGTTGCATCTTTATGACTGCTTGTGTCTGTACTGATGGTAACAAAGTACGCCTTTTCAAGTTCATCTTTAATTTGTGATAGAACCATTGGTTCTAATACACCATCGACAATAACACTTGTTTTGGTCATTGAGCACGAAAAGTTGCTTTCATTATAAATTGAACGAATAATTTCTGATGTGCATTTCATTGAGGCGAAAGAATGGTTGTGTCGAATCATGTGATACACTTGCATGGCCTCCTTTGCAGCTACAATCAAATTTTCATCCATTTTTTCAACTAAAAAAAACATAAATTGAATCACACAAAGTTATATGTAAAAAATAATTTTCATAATACCGCATTCAGCTACTAATTTTGTTGACAGACGAGCCTTTTGGATTGCTGTGTGTTTAACGCCACCCATATGTCTTACAACTTCACATTTTCCACCAGAGGCAACCGAAAATGTGGCATTACACCATTTGCACTTTGCTTTTATTATTCCTTTATCTGTTGTTACTGATGTGAGCCAGCCTTTGAAATCTTTTTCATTTTCCCATGCCAAATTATATTTCGTGCCGACCTTCTCAGTTTTCTGATCGTCTTTCTCATTTTTCTTGGCGGCTTTCTTACTTTTTTTTACGACCTTTCCAATTTTCTTGACACCTTTTGAGCTTGTAGTGCCCTTTGCCATTTTTGTGCTAATCGAATTATGCAATATTTAAAATTCAACATCAATGCAAACAAAAATTAAAATCGACGAGAAATAATTTTAACAATACCTTTTTTATGAAACACAAACCGATTTACTACTTCATTGAAATCCAAATCTCAAAAATAGAAACAAGTTATGATGGACACAGATCGTTGAGTGGTTTACACAGAACTAATTTTATTTTCGTCGCTATGCACGCGATGTCATGCGACAAACAATAGACACAGAATGTAATGATTTCTGTTTCACTTTGTTCTTAGTTTACACTTCATAACGGCGCGTACGATGCGTGCATCGTTGCCACTTTGCGCGTTTTCAAGCATACTTTGATCGATGCAAAACTGCGACAGTAAAATTTGATGTAAACAGAATATGAAATGAAAATAAACCAATTTGGTTTCGTTGTTCTTGATTTACACTTAATAACGACGTATACAATACGTGTATCATTGCCACTTCGCGCGTTTTTCTCGCTTACTATGGTCGATACAAAATAGCAAAAGTTAGGTTTGATGTAACAACAATGTATAAAATGAAAACAAACTATTTTAGTTTTATTATTTTTGAATGATTTCTTACTAAGAGTCAAAACGATCCAGATCTTTTTTGTGTCTTTTTTTCTTTTCTATGTGTTTATTTATTATAAATGTTTCAATGCATGGAATATAATATATAAATGAACATTTTGACCACACAGAGTTGAATCATTTATTACATCTTATCGCATCGCATTCAGGAATACAAGGCAGAAAAGTCACAACAATGAGTGAAAAAAAACAATTCTTAAAGTTTGATTTAATATTTTTTCGAATATTATTCAACATATTGTTCGAAAACACGAGAATATTCTAACAAAAATGTAAAGATAAAAAATGCAGGAAAATCGCGAAAAAAACGGGCAGAATGCAGAATGCAGGAATAGAGTCAAAAATGCAGGAATTCCTGCAAATTCCTGCATGGATGAGAGGTCTATCTATGACGTTAAAAGTTACCAGCTTTTCGACGTTTTCTTTTTGTTTGATTGCGCAGACCATGATTTTCGATTCGCTCAAAACTTTGATGGTTCCGCCATTGTTTGCCTTGATACCTGACGTTTCGCATGGTTTGATTATCGCTTTGAGTTTCTTGATTACTTGTAGCGGTATCACATTGCAGAAAGCACCCGTGTCCAATTTCACTTTTAGTTCAAGATTTCCGACGCGCACTTTTTCAGTCCACTTGTCCTTCTGAATCTTTTTTACAGTGTTTGCGATTGATCCAACGAAATCGAAACTCGAGTTGCTTTCACTGTCCGAATCACTATCACTCGAAATTGCGTTTACTTTTTTACCTTTCTTCTTTTTTTTTTGTCTTTCTTTTTATCTTTTGTGTCGCTTTTATCTTCGCGTTTAGCATTACACGAGGTTTTAAAATGTCCCGTACGACCACACCTTTTACAAACTTGATTGAAGGCTGGACAACTTTTTGGTCCGTGAGTGGTTTTGCACCGGCGACAGTTAAATTGCTTGTCAATTTTGCTCACTTTGACTGAGGATGACGCCTCGTCACCATTCAAATCATTTATTTGTTTGTTGGCTCTTTCCGCTGCGAAGCAAATTGTTGTCGCTTTATCCAATGACAAATTATCTGCGATCCACAGTTTTTGTCTGGTATCTTCCGATTTTATACCCAGCACAAATTGATCGGTTAAAAATTCATCCACAACATCAGATTTAAACGCACACTTTTGCACTTGTTCTCGTATTTTTTGCAAAAAGTCATCGAATGCTTCACTGTCTTGTTGTTTAATGCGATCAAATTGGCATCTTTCGTACGTTTTGTTACGTTTTGGTACGAAATGCGCATTGAGCTTGGGCACGATTTCCGTAAACAACTTTTTTTCGTTTTCAGTTAATCCGAGATTGTTTATTAAACGAATTCCGTCGCGTCCGACGGTTTTGCAGGTTTTCTCGTCCGATCAAGAACTTGAATTTGTGGATTACATTAAAAAGTGTGTCAACCACTACTATGGCTTGAGCATTACTGAATTGAAACAGCTGGCATTCCAATTGGCATTGAAATTGCAAATCGGATACCCGGACGGTTGGAATAAGAATGCAATGGCAGGCAAGGATTGGTATTACGGCTTCATGAAACGCCATCCATGCTTGGCTCTCCGAACTCCCGAACAAACGAGCCTTAACCGAGTTAAGGCATTTTGCAAAGAAAATGTCGACACGTTCTTCGGAAATTTGGATGCGGTTTTGGATGCGAAACTCAAAGAAACCCGAAAGAACTATCCAGCTGCATCTATTTACAACATGGACGAAACTGGCTTTACAACTATTCCTAATAAAGTTGGAATGGGGCTACATGAAATAATTTATTCCGAAATTATTTATCCGAAATAATTTCTTCGTATTTTGTATGGATGAATAAATTATTTCCATTTTTAAACAAAGAAATTATTTCGGATAACATACGTATTAGACAAGCCGATTTCTCCCCTTCCGAATCTCAACGCCATCTATATGCTTGGTTCAATTACTTTATCGTGCGGCACCGATGTTGCAACATGATGATCAAGTAGAATGAATTTTGACACGTTCATTAGCTCTGCCGGTACTTCATTGCTGTTAAAAACCAATTATTCTCATTGAAATAGTGAAAAACCAAATAAATGGAATTTATTTTACCAACAGACTAAGTCATCGATGTCGATGCCATTATTCCGCATGAAATGTGTTACTTCATACTTGTTGATCACAACTCTCGTTGCCAACAATGAATACGATTGGTTCCTTTAACATAAGACATTTTCTCGCTTCCTTCACAAACAAACAAATTCGACTCATTTCACACTCAAAAACCATTATCCACGTATGGTGAACGCGATTCAATTCGATCTGTTAAAATCAACTGGAAAATTGAACTTTATTCTTCATTAAAAATGATTAGAAGAAAAAACAGCGCCATGAAATGTCAAAACAAACCATATGTCAAAATCATATGAAATGTCAAAATGTAAAATGCAAATGAACAAGTAACAACGCAATATTATTCTCGTGCAACGCACATAGCAACTACATTCAACGGGATAAAAATCTTTTCGTCATTAAATTTATACTCTTCAAAGGGCATTGTAAAAAATTGTAATAGCGTGCATAGTTCAAAGCAATTGCTTTCAGTTTGTTTTTGATTGTGAGTCTCTCGGAAACCCTAGACGGATATGTCATTTCGTTTATTAGGCCACCGACTGTTTCAGCATGGTCGGCAACTTGCGTACAACTATTGCGTCAGAAGAAACATTCATTTAAACATTTTCGACCATAAGAAAACGCGTGGTTTCACCCGACAATTTGCTCCAGCCGCTAAGGTAAATCTATTTTTCCATTAAATTCGAATGTTGCTCTAATGCGACATATCAAAGCAAATGTAAAATCTGTATGTGTTTACGTAATAGTCAAAAATAAACGTGATGTTATACTGCTAAATTACATTAAGATATCTACAATAAAATGCCTTATTTGAAAGTTTGGTCAAAGCAAATCCGATGAAATCTTTTTTTTTTCTTTATTTTGTTTGAACGAAGGAAGGAATTGCAAATCATAATCAATGGGCTCTGAGAAACAGTACACTTATTCGTTTCGGTCAGCATGCTCGACGATTATTTGTTGACAATATTTTGAATTGAATCACACCAATCTACTCGACTGATTTGAGAAATGAAGCAATAAAAAAGTATATTCAACAAATGAGGATAAATAAATGAAGAAAAATTCACTTATCGTTCCATTTGTGATATTTCATGTTTCTTCTTGGTGATTCGGCTCCATTATTCACACTAATTGGTATTTGTTTGGCATCGGGCAGTGGGATTCTAACGAAGGATGATGAATTGAAAGGCGTTTGCTGGGAAATAAGAGTAAGTTCAATTCGAATTCTAATCATTGTTTAGCATGATTCTTACAAATTCGACTTTTTTTTTCAAAAATGAAGGAGGCTGTATCACGTTTGCACTATAATAAGTCGAAACTTGGACGGAAAAATGTGAAAGAATCGAAGGAACTGGGGCTGGATGATTTGATCGTTGGTGGGCCAAAGGATGCACAGCTGTTGTGTATGCTGCATCGTTCAAAGATAGAACCGAGGTCAATCCACTGATGGTGCCCGAATATTATTTAGGTGAAACAATTAGCAAATCAAACGATCATGATTTGTCACCATTGATAGATGCAAACCGATATGTTCACAGTTTTGGTTCCAGCCTCGAGAATCCGATTTTTTTTAATCAAGCGATGAATACGGCAAATGTGAATCGTGCTCGTGCTGAAAGACCAAATCGAAAGGTTCTATTCATTTCAAAGCCAGTAATAAAATACCAAAGTAACTCAAATTTAAGTCGAGTCGATGCCCGCAGCGAACGAAATTCGAATGAAAGTTCTACAGCGATGCGTTTTGATGACAAAAAAGTGGCGACATCGAAAGTTATCCGTTGATTTTGAAAATGATGTTCAACTATGATATTCAAAGTAATGCGATGGCTATTTTGCGTGCAAAGTACAAGGAAACGATTCCTACTCTCAACCGATATCAAAATGCAGATGCAGATGGATGGGAAAGACACCTAATGAAGCAAACCGTACAGCTTCCGCTAATATTGTTATGATGGTCGGTTTTTTTTTGTGCAAAAGTGCCAAATTTGATGCAGTCCTCTTCATTGTATCCAATGGCATTACCGCTACGGCTCAATCCACAAGGATGTTTCTATTAATGAAACGATATGACTACAGTTTGTGCGAGTATTTGAAGTCAAACGAGATGTCGATGCAAACAAGACTTCTACTTTTCGCGCAACTGTTAGAAAGCGTTGCACATTTGTATCGACATGGAATTGCGCATCGAGATCTTAAAAGCGATAATATTCTCATTGATTCAAATGATAATGATATTCATCCAATCTTAGTATTGTCAGACTTCGGTTGCTGTCTTGCTGATAAACAAAATGGCCTCACTGTACCGTACAATTCACTGGATATTGACAAAGGTGGATATTGACTGAAATCATCCCACCCGAGATAATCGCAAAAATTCCGAGCACATTCTCCATTTTAGACTATTCAAAATCCGATTTATGGACCAGTGGTGCGATTGCATACGAAATATTTGATTCAATTAATCCATTTTACGGCCAATCACAACAGTCGACCGAATCACCGCTTCAGCCAATTTTAAAAAGTGCCACAAGACGACGAGCTACCATCATTAAACGAAAATGTACCGCTTTTAGTTCGCAAATTGATCTCAAATATATTGCAAAGAAATCCAATTTGAGATTTAATTGATTGATTTTCATTAATCAAATGAATAAATTAAAATGACACTTTACTTCTAATGCAGGCGATATCCATGGCCAATTCACTGATTTGTTGCGGCTTTTCGGATATGGAGGCTATCCACCGAAAAACTACCAGTTCCTTGGCGATTATGTAGATCGAGGAAAACAGTCACTAGAAACCATATGTTTATTGCTTGCCTACAAAATTAAATATCCAGAAAATTTCTTTCTGTTGCGCGGCAACCATGAATGTGCCAGTATCAATCGAATTTATGGTAAGTTCATCACAAACCACACAACGACTCATGCAGCATTAATGATGAATCACTCATTTTGAATTGGATGAAAATAATATTATTTGAATGTTTGTATTTTAAGGTTTTTTTGGCGAATGCAAACGACGCTACAGCATCAAACTATGGAAGACATTCACAGATTGCTTCATTTGCCTGCCAATCGCTGCGATCATTGATGAGAAAATCTTTTGCTGTCACAGGCCTATTGTGCGATCTTTTATGGAGCGATCCAGATAAGGAAGTTAAGGTTAGAAAATTGCGCAAAATTCTCTCAATCGCTTGTGAGATGATGAGAATGGAGTATAAGAGTCGTTTGAATTTTTTGCTATTTTGTATTTAATCTTTGATGCACAGGATTGGGGCGAAATATGACGAATGTATTGAATCGCCAATAGCTAGTCCGGAAACAACCACAAATACAGGAACCGAGTGCTCGGAGAACGCTCCATTGGAAAGTGAATGTGATCAAATTCAATGTCTGCAATCTGCATGTAAGCTTACATTTTGTTCTGACTTGTTTGGCTTATAACTCAAAAATAGCATCTACATTTAAGCAAGTGTAAGAGAGAGTATTTTGCGTAGCAAAATGCAATCAGTGAACCACAAAGTGAGCATTGATCCTGACTCTCGACTGAAACTAAATAATTATATAAAATTGGTTGGATGGTAGTTCGAATTTTGATTTTTCTCTATTTTTATTCAAGGAAATTCTTGTTTGGTGTTATTTGGTGACTGTATAGCTGAGATGTCCGATGCTAATTAAATTCAGTATGGCGCATAACAAAGGTAAAATATGAAGGCTATGCTACTGATTATAGTGATGAATTAGTTTTGTGAGTTTTTGTCGCACAAGATTTTGATTTACTTGGAACGTATATGTTTTCGCTATGTGTACACCTTTAATTCGTATGTATTCACCCAAAATGTGTTTTATCATATAAAGTTTATGATGGGAATGATTCAAAAATTCAGAATCGGCATACAGCGTTTCGTAATCCAAGCTGGAAATAATAGCATGTTGTATTGTACTGATGCTAAATTGTCCTTTGAGAAGTTCGAGTTTGAGGAAATGGTTCGAAATTTTACATATTTCGAATGTACCTTTACGTGGTCTTCTTGTGTGATTGCTGTTGACTTGTGTGAATGGCTGACTTATTTTCTCGGAATCAGCTAATACTGCTTTGCAGAGCTGGCAATCAAACCGTGTAGAGTTTAAAATTCGATATTCAATCATTCCTGCTATAGTTGCCACAGTTGCGTCACCCAAATCAATATAGTTCGACCCACTTTCTAGATGTTGTATTTCAGCCAATTGCATATTGAAAAAATCAACCTGATCTCCATTCATATTTTCATTTCCATCGGGTCCAGCTCTAATCACGGCGCGACGAGACGTTATAAACGATATATTAGAATACGGATTGTAAACGGAAGCCATATTTATTTCCGAACAATTCGCAAGATTTGAATACCGAATTGTGGTGCTAGCCATAATCTTTCGCAATGCCGCATTGAACTGTTGACACGTTGGGTTATTGTTGAATCCATTGATTGATCTGATTTTCCCAAAAAAAATTTCTAGATGGTCTTGAGACATTGAATGCGTTGATATGCTATGCATCAGCTGTTTCTCGACAACTATTTCATTGTAAATTTCACCCAAACTCTGTATATTTACCAAGAATCCTTGAAAACCAGTTTTACTCGCAGAGCTGCAAAGTTTTATTTTTTTTCCTTCTTCAACAATTTTCAAGTTACTTATATATTCTACAGCGGCTTCGAACACTTGAGAAATCTCTTCAGAATTTTCAGTAGACATTGGATTTTTCAATGGGTTTTCTTTGGTGTTGTCAGTGCTATTGCACTATCAAACAAGTCATTCAACATTCGAACTAACTTAATCGTTGCGCTGGCTTGAGCAAATTCTGGGTAGCCCTGGTTCGTCAAGTATTCCATTGAATTAGCAGTTGAAGCACTGAATATTTGAACTGCAAGTTTGACTTCCATTGGGTTTGAACGCCATTGCACGTGAGCTTGAGTAAGCTTGTGAGTGAATGCAAAATCTCGTTTCTCCTTGAATTGAACCAGCCGCTCAAAGAAAACCCACACGATCTTGTTATTATCTCCGTCATAAATTGTTCCTTTCTGCGACAAAATATTTCGGGCCAATTTTTCGACGTGGCTGAAGTCAAATATTACCCTTACTACCTTATTTTCAAAAATGAAGGAAGGATTGAATGTGTCAGAATATACATTTAAATCAGCTCCCATATTTCGGCACATGGATGGATTTGTTCTGAGTCCATCGAACGAAATGGAGACCAACTCTATTCCACATTCAAATAATGCTTTCATTACATTTTGCACTAAGCACATTTTGGTTACTGCATCCAACTTTTTCGTCACAAAGTAATAAGCAACTGGCAATCGAACATTATCGTTGAGTGAGCTGAACATAAACACCAAAGCTTCAGTGGCAATTTCAGCGGTAGATCGATCCACTCCAGGATGATTTTCGAAACCGAGCATTTCATCATTCACCCACTGAATATGCTTCCGTATTGAAATTTCGTCAAATAATAGCCCTCCAATCAATTTTTCACCGTTTTCTGTTTTTTCTGAAACTTTTGTTCTCAATATATTGAGACAATGATGCATAATTCCGGGCTCACAATCGATATCTGAATTGACATGCCATGCCGTAATCGTTCCACAATGTGGCAAATGTTTATCAAATTCATCGCGGACGAAACGATATGCAGCGGGTGAAATATTTTTAAGAGCTATTGAAAAATTCCGTACTACTGGTGAATAAGATTCTCGATGACCTAACCCCAAAGCCAGGCAGGAGAGAATTCCTTTCTGTTTTTGTATCTGTAATTAAAAAGTGTTACATTTAGCTAAACATATACGATCAGCATTTGAAAACGAGCAACAGAATTATATGACAACATTCAATTTACAGGATTTTTCACCAATTTTATTTCTTTAAAATGTATATTCACAGTTTCAAAGAATTGGGATATGGTCGGTAAAGCTATCCGTATTGAGCGGAGGTACATCATCTCTATCGAGAGTTGTTAAATGCTGTATATACATCGCAGTGACAATGGCGGTCGAATGATAAGGGCATAATGATAAAAGTGCTGCAGTAATCAAAATCAATGAAGATCCTGCCGCAAGACCTGAAGATTGATAACTGATCTGGAGCGTCTGTTATTTATGTCTGAGGACAGAGCCACCGAGGACAATTAGGTGGATTAGAAGGTATGGAAAGAAAATTGAATCATGGAGCTTTCGTTCATTTGATAATTCCTTAATATTTCAGATTAGGTCTTCAAGTACTGAGTATTCTGAGACAAATTTGTATCGAGGAAAACATTAAACGGACAGTTGTACGCAACGGGCTATGGTGCAGGTGGTAGACTTGGCACTGGAGGCATTAATTCCATGACATCAACAATTTTTTTCGAATCTCTTCTACGTATTTTCATAGATTGAAGTTTATTTGGGCCGATAGCAATGTCTTGTCCCCACAGCCGATAGCAATGGTACGTAGGAAATACATTTAATCAAATATCTGAACAAAACCTACTTTTGCATCATCACTGGTTACAAAGCGCACAAAGTCGGATTGGAATTGCGCATTCATTTCTTCGAGTGTATTGACCTCTTCATTCAATTTTTGTATTTGTGCTAGCTGAATGTTTATGCTAGTCTGTAGATGCTTTTCACACTCTTCTTTTTCCAATTCCAATGCAGCCAAGCATTCTCGTAGGAATCGAATCTCCTTTTCAGAATCCGTGCATTTCAAACATTCAACAGAGTTTTGAATATCGGCAGCATTTAAATGTGTAGCTGAATCCACGTTTTCAATCGCTAGATTTTTACTTATATTTGACTCTCTTTCTGGGAAAATGGTTGGAAGTGCGAATTCTTTCAAACGAAATTTATTTGATTTAAGAGTGTAGCTTTCTCTCTCGAAATGATTGATGCAAACTAAATTTCCGTTGGTACATATCACACTTTTTAGTGAATTATTCCAATTCTCCAACCAAATCACATCTTTCGGCGGCCTAATAACATATAAAAAATTATTCTATTTGGAAATACTATTATTTTTTTATTGAACTCAACCTGAACATGTGAACACTAATGTCGTTGGTGCCACAATTATATTCACAAAACATAATTCTGCAATATTTCATTTTTGGTTTGTTTTATTCCGCTGCAGAATTTCCACAAAGTTTTGTTCAAAAATCGAACAACTAACGATTTTGTGCAAACATACGAACATTGACTTATTTCTGAACTGTGCACGGCGCTAGATGGCGTGCAGACTCGTCAAATTGTTCAACAAGTTGCAGCCAATTCGTGTGAGTGTGTGTATAATAATATGATTGCGAATGAGAGTTAGAGTAAGTGAACGAGTATGGATGTCTAACGAGAGCGCATTTTGAGTCTTCTAGATTCTTCCATTTGACAGTACGCGCCAAATTTACCGCAATTTCTGTCACATATATTCAGTAGCAGCAGAGCAAGCACCTATTTCGTGCCGTATCCTTAAGAAATAATTGATATTTCTCTAAAATCATTACATTTTCGTCAAACAAAAGAAATAATCGAATAAATCGTTTGTGAATACATATTGAATATGAATCAGATTCAGCAAAAGCGTTACTCTGTTGAGAGTATAATTCGTCGGCGAATCCGTGATGGAAAAGTATTTTTTTGAAATTTTTTGTAAGCTCAACCTTCTTACATTTACTTTTTTCTTCTTCTTCTTCTTCTAGATTTCCTTTCTTTTGAAGTTTGAGAACTATCCATCATCGGAAAGCAAGTGGATACCGGAAGAAGATCTCGAAGGCTGTGAAGAATTGATGGAATCCTTTGATACCAAACAGGCACGCCGAATTTTGGGTCAGTTAATCTTAATTGTACTTTAATTGATTATTTAATCCAGATTCATCATTTTGCCAACAGGTGCCCGTTTAAATGTAAACCAAATCAATTACTTGCTGCAATATAACGATGGTTGGCCAAATCGGGTGGTTGCATCACCAGAGGCCATCGACAAATGGTCACCCCTTGTGTTGGATTTTTTGGAACGCCATATAAAAATGATTACTCCTGTTCAAAATGGTGACCCAGCAACATCAACGACAGGTGTGAGTTTTTCATCAGTTGTAGAAACTCACGTACCTGGTAATCCGATCCGGTTAACTTGTAAGTGTACAATTTCAATAATAATGTTTGGTTGAAAAAAGATTGTGGCATATGATCAGGAGTAGTTAACTACTTAAAATCATTACCCTCAGAATTTAAATTACAGCCAGCAGCAACAACATCATAAATTAGACATAAACATGATTGAAATAGCACGCATAATATAAAATCATCTGCTTAGTTAGTTTTTATGCCTCTTTATACCTATCTCTCTACGCTTCTGCATGCGACTTTTAGACAAACAGAATGTGATAGATTGGTGTGCAAGCGTTTGTTTCCGGTTGTGTTTTGCAATATTCGTTTCGATTTCAAACTGGCTGCTTCTCCATTTGTCATTTGCATGCACTTTCACACATAAATCGATGACACGAAATGATGATTCGATTTCCTGGCCTGCAATTGATCTGATTTCGAATTTAGCGGATATGCCACAATGATCAGGGCACGATCATCGAGTCCATTATTCAGTGCTGGTTAAATGATGTGAATTTATATTTTCAGATGCATCAAATGTAACTGGTCTTTGCAACTACTGGTTCGAATGGCCCAACAAAGAAGGGAGGTTTGTAAAAGCTGATGAAGAGACCACGTGGGACAATTTTAAGATTCACTATCTTGAATCGAAGTTGGATTATTCTGATGGGAGCAATCATCTGTTCTCATTGCTTCCAACCACCCGGAAAAACGATTGGCCAGATTTTTTCATCGGAAATCAGATGGGTGTGTAATGTGTTTTCATAAAAATAAAATTTTCTTTTCAATTTCATGTTAAATCAATTCGAACAATTTCAGTTACACGTCGTGCAACAGCTGCATTGAGAGAAAATCGATTTGGTGCCAGCGTTGAAATCAATCGCAACATGGACTATGAATTTTATTTACTCAGCAAATTGAGAACAATTCAGAAGCGCCGTAAAACAATTTGTGGTCGTAGTAATGTCCGCCCAATTTTAAAGAACAGGGCCCAATCTATGCCTGCTTTAGGTGCGTCCGCAAAAGCTGTTGCTCCTCCTCCCGCACAACCTGTTGCTGTTCCTTCTGTGAAACAAATGCAAATTCAAACCGCGCCAAAATCACTGATTAATATTGCTTCGGTCGCTCAAGTTTCTGCTGGCGTCGCAACACAATCGATCCAAGCTCAAGCAACAACATCATCACCGGTAAATGCTGTTGCTGGCCTCTCATCGCAGTCAGTACAAGCTCAAACTGTGCCAATATCGATGGGTAATACTGCATCGGTCACTCAAGTTGCTGTTGTTCCAAATGTCGACATATCACCGTCAACTCCAACAATTTTGGTTCGTGGTAAATATTTCAGCTCTACGCAAGATTCAATGACCAAGACAGCAACGCCTCCAGTGGTGCTTCGAATTCAACCATTTTCGTTCGTCATTCAAATCAACGCTCTACGGCTCTTCCAACGGCTGGCGCTGTTTCGGTCGCAACTTCGACAATTCTCCGCCGACATTCATATGGCAGCCGAGGAAACCAATAATTATGATTTTTCTTGTTCCAATCAACGTTTGGATCTTCGATTTCAATATAAATAAATCATACGCAAAACACATACATTCGGTTTCCCTTGAGAAAAAACTATCTGTTTTTTATTATAGATGGAAATATTTATATACAATTATTGAAATGAAGAATTAAATTTATTATGAATACAATTAAGTTTGAAATTATCGTTGATGAGAACCATTTTGGAATCTTAGGAAATATAAACAATTTTTAAAATGAAAAATGAAATATTATGAATACAATTGCGATTCAAATGATTCCTTTTATACAATTGGGATTAAAGCTATTCTTGTGAGTTGTTCCACATCATTTTCCCAAAAAGTGGATCAGATCTGGGCACAGTCAATGTTATGTTCGCACGTTTTTCAATCAAAGAGACATCGTTTAATAGGAGAGAATCGGTAGGCTTGGGCACGTTTGTGACTGACTCGCTGCTTCGTTGAAATTTTCTTCTATAACCTTTTGATTTCTCCACGACGTACTCGAAACCATCTGGCATAACCAATGCTCTGTGTTTCTTTTCCCAATGTTTGAAATAGTCGGTTTTTTGTTTGAATGTCGAGGCACATTTTTCCACCGAACACTTTATTTTTTGTATATACGACTCATGTATCCGTTCGTGGCGAATCAAATTGGCCATACTTTTTTTTATTCGTTTTCCACAAAAAGAACAGAGAAAAGTTTTTTCGTTTTTTTTCTCATCTTTTCGCTCAACTTTTTCCTCATCTAAATCAATTTTCATTTCATTTTCCATAAAAACAATAAAAAATAAATAAATTAATACAATAAAAAGTCGAAATGATTGTTTCGCATCTAATATTAAACACATTAAAATTGTAAACAAACTGCATTGTCAAATGTGATGTACATGAAGTTTATTGATTTTGAACCAAGCATATAGATGGCGTTGAGATTCGGAAGGGGAGAAATCGGCTTGTCTAATACGTATGTCGGATAAATAGTTTCGTTTTTTTCGGAAATAATTTATGAAATAAACTATTTCAAGAAATAGTTTCGATTTCAAATCGAAACAATTTATAAATCGCATCTGGCAATCATTAATACGTAATTGGCTTACGTTTGCGTGATGAAATGTATATATGTATATGTTGACGAACTGTCATTCTCCGATGGTATTTTTCTTCATTCAAATTATGCAAATCATTATCTAGTGTTCATTTTGCAGCAACCAGCAAATTAGAAAGTTATTTGTTCTTCTTGGTTATTTTTTTTTCAATGGCCATAACTAGAAGCGGAAAAAATACACACATAAAAAAAAATTCCAACAGTAAATGCAATAAATTCGCAAAACGGTATGGAATAAAAGAGTGCATTGTAAAAATAAAAAGATTAAATGTAAATCACGGCAATTCACGTTTGTTGAAAGATATTTCTCAAGTCGGTGATGCTCGGCCTGTTGTGAAATATGGTTTAAGATCGCGAAAAAAAGAAAATGTAGAGAGTTTGTCCATCAGTTTGAAAGTTGATTTAAACAAAAGACAAATTAAAACGATATCGAAAACAAATTTAATTTGGAATGAACTTATTGATCATCA
Source organism: Obolodiplosis robiniae (assembly GCA_028476595.1). Taxonomy (NCBI): domain Eukaryota; kingdom Metazoa; phylum Arthropoda; class Insecta; order Diptera; family Cecidomyiidae; genus Obolodiplosis; species Obolodiplosis robiniae. The sequence continues at coordinate 32,513,426 of CM052015.1, read as the reverse complement.
ATATATAATGGGTCCCAGCGTCATTGTACTTGCTAAAATGAACAGATTTAGACCATGGCCGGCGAGAATAAATACAGTGTACAAAATTGGTGGTGTTCTCAAATTTTATGTTTCTTTTTTTGGAACTTTTCAAATAGGTAGCGTCGAAAGAAGTCAATGTGTCCCTGTAAATTATTGTGATTTATATTTACTAAATGCTATAAAAGATATCAAAAAACGGTTCAAGTGGAACATTGACTACGAAAATATTTCGAAAAGTACTGACACCGAAAGAGCTGTGGCGCTTCTTCAACTAACTCAAACGCAGAAATTTCTTTTGGCCATAAGAGATATTGAAAGAATAAAAAATATCCCGTTCGGAAAATCTCTAATTCAAACGCCAACAATTTAAATAACGTTTTAAAAATGCCGGTCAATTCAGATTGTGACGCTAGCTCAGAATGCTCAAGTATTTCAAGTAATATAAGTGAATTTAGTGAAAAAAACTGTTCTTATCTTTTTTTAAGATATGAATTTGTGCCCGGTTTTAGAATAGGATCAAAATTGCTATACACGAATGACGAGAAACAATTCTATCGTTTCAATTCAAAAAATAAAAACGGCGATGCATATGTGTGTGCCGAAAATAATTGTAAAAAGCGGGTCCACATTCGATTAGACAACTTGTGCACACAACAAGATAAATATAGTGTACATCTTCATCCATCGAAAGAGGGAATATTTCAAGAATTAAAAATATTGAATGAAATTAAGGCAAAGTGCGCTGATATTACAACTTTAATAAACGAACGGAAACAATCTGTGCGCGATATATTTTATTCGGTAATTTCAAAATATCCTGAAGCAAAGCTCGATTTTTTCAAACATGAACGTGGTCTTCAAATAATTCGAAACTCAGCATTGCCGAAAAATCCAACGAACTGCACCGAAATTTCCAAGATTTTTGAGAGAGATGATATAATCAACGTTCTTGGAACCACAAAAGAAGGCGAAATTTTTTATGACGGTGTTTTTGAGGGCGAAGACTACTCACTTTGCTTTTTTTCGTCCAAAAAATCAATCAATTTATTCAGAGATGTTGACCCTGAAGACCGAGTAGTTTTTATGGACGCCACTTTTGATTGTGTACCATTGGGAGAATTTAGTCAACTTCTCATAATCTACGGAGTTTATATAGATAAAGTAAGTAGTTATGCGAATACCTAGTTTAAATTCATCGTAAAAAAGATTTATAATCTCAATATTCATGCATTATTTCCAGTTGTTGTCCAATGAGTTGGAAAGGTTATCGCAATCCGTGGAATGAAAAAAGTTGGCCAGATGACATCAGCTGAACGCGGTTCAATGGTCACTATGGCTTTGGCAGTCAATGCAGTCGGACACTCATTGCCACCATTCTTTCTATTCCCGCAAAAACGAATGGAAACTCATTACATGTCACACGCCAGACGCAGAAGGCTATGCCAATGGCTCGGGTTGGATGAAACAACCGGATTTTCTTTTGTTCATGAAACATTTCACCAAGCATAGTCATTCGACTAAAGAAACTCCAACACTTTTACTCATGCACAATCATTCATCACACCTGTCTATAGATGCTTTGGATTGGGCATCCGAATACGGAGTAACTGTTCTCTCATTTCCGCCACACTGTAGGCACAAACTACAGCCACTGGATGTCTCCGTTTATGGACCAACCAAGAGCTATTACGAAAAACAATGCCGCATTTGGGAACGGGCGCACTCACTTCAACTTCTAAAAGTTTGTGACATTCCTGAGCTTCTGAAAGTTACACTCGATTTAGCTCTTACGCCAATGAACATCAAGGCCGGCTTTCGGGCAACAGGAATTTTTCCATACAATCCAAACATCTTCACTGATGCTGATTATGTTCAGGTCGAATTATGTGGCGATAATCAAGCTGCAGTTCTCATTGAAGAAGGAATGAATGAAGATGAACAACGGCGTATTGTGATTGGCCCAGCACCAGAATTGGGCGTTGTTTCCAAACGATGCCGAAAAAACTGACAAAGCAAAACTCAGTCAAATGCAACTCGTGCGAAAGGCCTGTGCACTTGAGATGTGCCAACATGTATGCTGATGGATTTACATGTGAAAATTGCGAATCAGAATAGGATTCCGATGTCATTTGATGGAATAAAATGACCATTTTTATTGTAAACGATACGAAAAATGAATAAAAATTAAAAATATGTTGGTTTTTTATCATTCTGACATCAAATTTTCAGATTTTTAAAAATTCTCAACTGACCCGACAAATTTTTTTTTCCAAAAAATCATATGTTCGGAAAAATTCTCATAACATTTTTTTTTACACAAAAAATAAGAACTGTCTTGGGCAAAAAGTTAGCTTATATGATGATCTTCCCAACGATACCAAAAAATCCGAAAAAATATTTTCCTATCTGAAATTTTTGACTTTACGAGTTAGGGCTTCTTAACTGACCCGACACTCCCTTATTACAAATGGAAAATTGCGGATACGTTCAATCGGAATGGTGGAATTAAAACAGTCACACACAGGTGTGTATCTGGCAAAAATGATAATTGATCGTTTTAAAATCTATAGCATCGATAAACGACAGATTTTAACCATAACGACTGATAATGGAAAAAAAATTGTCAAAATGGTTCGTGATATTGACACGCACTTCAATGCTTTGTCTTCTGGCCCTGAAAGAAGCAATAATCAACTTGATATGACACGACGAGTTTTGATTGAGATTTTAAATTCTGAAAACGAAGATGATAATACCGATAGAGCAATTGAAGATGTACCGGCAGCGGTCCATGAAATCACCGACGAGGAGACTTTAGATATATTGTTCCGCCAAACTCTAATGAGTGAGAATGAAAATCTGTTGTTGGAAACAGCAATCGAACTTATGGCAATGAACAGATTTGGAATATCAGCAACGTGAATTGCATGGCGCATACCGTTCAATTGATTGTTAAAGATTCGATAAAAGAAATTGAGCACCGAGACGAATTTTTTTTTCAAAATCAACTTACAATAAAATGTACGAAAAAAAGATGGTTTACAATCTTCCTCGTTTGGATTGTCCAACCAGATGGGGATCTACTTACATAATGGTACGGAACTTGTTTTATTTTCAAAATTACTTTCATCTTGAATCAATAGACCTTTTTTGTATTACAATATTTTTTTCATTAAAAGATTGAAACTGAATTGGGTGTTCTTCTTTAAAAGCTGATTATTGCTATTTTTTCATGTCGAGTTTGCACCTAATAAAATTTATCGCTCATTTTTTGATAAAGCTGGCTGATGGGATTTCCTGCAAAGATGTTATTAAATTCTACGCAATGGAGCAAAAAGTAAAGGTATGTCAGTTGCTGAAACAAAAATGGAATATTTTGAAAGAATTTGTCTGTGTTTTGAAAATATTGGGAGAACAAATTGAAAACCGCGCATTCGTTACTAACTTCATATCTATCATAGATGTCATTATTTTGACTTTGACAGCTATTGTATCTTAAAGAGGATAAAAAAATACATTGAAAACGATCTGTCAAACTTATCATTCCGTTGAATACACAAGTTTATTATTGCGTTGAAAATGTCGAGCTACGTGCCTACAAAACAGCATTTGCGGGAAGTTTTACTTTATTGGTTTAATCTGAAGAAAAATGCTTCCGAGAGTCATCGTTTGTTATGCGAAGCATATCCAGAATATGCTCCGTCGATTAGAACGTGCCAGGAGTGGTTTGCGCGGTTCAAAAGTGGTGATTTTGATGTGGAAGACAAAGAGCGTCCAGGCCAAGTGAAAAAGTTTGAAGACGAGGAGTTGGAAGCATTACTCGATGAAGACTCGTGTCAAACGCAAGAAAAACTTGCAAAATCATTGGGAGTGACACAACAATCCATCTCCTATCGTTTAAAAGCCATGGGAATGGTTCAAAAGCAAGGAAATTGGGTGCCATACGAATTGAAGCCGAGAGACATCGAACGCCGTTTTTTCACTTGTGAACAGCTGCTTCAAAGGCAAAAACGGAAGGGTTTTTTGCATCGTATTGTGACTGGTGATGAAAAGTGGATTCATTACGATAATCCGAAGCGAAAAAAATCGTATGGTTACCCCGGCCACGCATCAACATCGACGCCAAAGCCGAACATTCATGGCTCGAAGCTAATGCTGTGTATTTGGTGGGATCAGCTCGGCGTGATCTATTATGAGTTGTTGAAACCAAACGAAACCATCACAGGAGCATTGTACCGAACTCAATTGATGCGTTTGAGCCGAGCACTGAAGGAAAAACGGTCGGAAACGGTCGCAAGACACGATAAAGTTATTTTGCAACATGACAACGATCGGCCACATGTTGCTCAGGTCGTTAAAACCTACTTGGAAACGCTTCGATGGGAAGTCCTACCCCACCCGCCGTATAGCCCAGACATTGCCCCTTCCGATTACCACCTCTTCCGATCAATGACACATGGCCTGGCTGAACAGCATTTCCATTCTTACGAGGAATGCAAAAAATGGGTCGATTCATGGATAGCCGAAAAAAGCACAGATTTCTTTCGACGCGGAATCCGTAATTTGCCAGAAAGATGGGAAAAAGTTGTGGCTAGCGATGGACAATACTTTGAATAATCAATTTGTAACCATTTTTCCATAATAAAGATCGAAATTTTGAAAAAAAATGCGCGGTTTTCAATTTGTACTCCTAATACCATTTCGAGCTACCATTTCTTTGCAAAAAAATGATCTCACTCTGTCTGATGCATTTAGCATTGTGGCAACGATGATGATTCGTTCCAAATTATACAGTCAACATCCACAATTTCAAACAAAGCTCGCGAAAAACCTTTGTGAAAGTCTCGAGAAACGTGAAGAATCAGTTTTTGGAAATCCATTCATGTCATGTGCTATGTTCTTAGATCCGCGTGAGATTACAAAAGACCCTCTGAAAACTGAAGAAACGAAACGATTATTGAGTCAAGTATGGCATCGTATCAACTTTGACTCCAAAGAAATTCAAAAGGAAACGCAAAACATCAGCAATACTTCTTCGAACTTTAGCCTCGAATTTGATGAAGAACAAGAGTTGACGAAATATTTGAATCGTAATGCAGACGTTTCGAGTGAAAGTCACATTGAATTTCTTTTAGAAACTTTTGATCCAGATCCATTGAGTCCAAGCAAAAGTGTTCTCGAATTTTGGGACAATGCTAAACAAGTAAATCCGGAGCTGTACAAATTGGCTTCAGTTATTCATGCCATACCACCTACAGAAGCTCAAAATGAACGTGACTTCAGCAAAATAAATTTTGTATTTGGTGATCGCCGTTGCAAACTGACTGAAGAGAGATTAGAAGACATCATGATCATGAATATCAATCCAGAACTCTTTTATTTGGTCAAATTCTAAGAATTGAAAGAAGCCATCAAGAAATATAGCAATAAATCATATTAACAAAATTAATAGCATTAATATTCAGTTATGTTCAATTCCATCTTCATTTTTCACCAGTGTTTGAAATAACGCTGCCGAAAAGTTCTGAGTCCAGTTGAGTTAGCTGAATCAACGAACTGAGCATCATTGTGGGCGTAAATCGCGATTAAAAAAATAATTCCATACAAAATGTACGTACACAACGATGCTCAGCTCGCTGAGTCAACTAACTCAGCTCGACTCAGCCCTTTTCGGCAGTGTTATTGCAAGCACTGAAATATATAAACTTGTTAAAGTTTATCTCGTTAGTTGACTTGAAGATCGCCAGAAATTTTATTGGGTCTACAATTCTTGAAAAACGTTTTGAATATCTTGTACGATTCATTACAATTTTGGATATTTTTTGGAAATATATTTTTAACGGAATAAAGAAATAAAGTATCACGTTCATTGGACTTCAAGTTTTACACTCTATGTTTAAAATTATACATTACAAATTCTGGTGTGTCCGATGAAAATATTTAAACCGTCGGTCTGGTTGGTTTTTTGAGAAAAAAAACCGTTGGTCAAAATTACCATTCAAATATAGTGTTTCTGTGTATCTGTTTGTGTGTTTTGGACGCACTCGTATTTCGCTCGTTCAGTCTTTTGTGTTGTGTCATGCGATTGCGCGTCACAGTAACGCACGCAAACGGACCGCATGCACATCTCAGATGCGCATCTGGATCCGGCATCTCCGGAGCAAAATACATTCTCTGCCAAACACAGAAACCACTGGCAGTGCAACTGTTAGTTGTATGTACGAAAACAAGTTGCTCTAGCAATCACAACAACCGGCAAAATCACTGCGATTGCTACTTTGTTGTTTTCTTCGAAAGACCTTTTGCATTTGAAATCATAGATCCCATCGAACTTCGACATTATCTATATCTGAGCAGCTTATTCTTGAACGGATAGTGATAAAATGGCTAAAATGTGAGTGCTATTTTTGAAATATGTATATGTACCTATATTTTTTTGAATTTCAAATTATTTTTTTTTAATTTTTCAGAATTTTTCCGAAATTTTGGTCACAAGTCGAAAATGAATTGGGCATTGAGAGTGAAGATATTTTGATGGTCAAAGTAATCTTAACACTTCTTGGATACACAACGCAAAATAGTATCGCGGCCATAAAGTCAAAGAAAGGTGTTATCAAGTTAGAGGACAAATTTACTAGGCGCAAAAATGCAACTAAACTATTCGAAGACTTTTACGGAAATTACCCGTTTTTGAAGACCATCGGATGCTTTCCGAGTGGAATGCAGACAAATATTCTCCAAATTGTCGGACATTTGAATCGTGTTGCTCCCGAAAACCATGAAACCGCAATCGAAACGATTTTCAGAATGGTACAAAAGGTAACGAACAACATTAACTGTTTTGAAGGATAAAATTGGAGAATTTTCAAATAAACTCTTCACTGTTCTATCAGGTGTGCGACGGTTTGACCATGGAACATATTCTGTATGATGATGATGGTCCAAAATGTCGAATCCGATGTCCGCAATGCAATGAAATGAAAAGCATCACATCCAGTCGTAATGCTACTTCAGGTAGCTCTTTTTCAATTCACAATTTTGCCAGACATTTGAAGATGTGCTGCTCCAACCGACCAATTTGTTTGAATGAGCAAGCACCAAATAACCAGTGAATTAATTTAAGAAAAACGCTTGAGTTTTAGTTTTAAATATTGTAATATATTCAGTTTGATGGTTGAGCTAAAACTGACAAACATTTTATTATATTTTAGTTTCTTAGTCGAAATGATTACTTTGATTACTTTGATTCAAAATGATAATTTTGATGATTGATTTTACAAAGTTACTTAGATCTATTACATAACTTGTCACTTCGTCAAAACAAATTGTCCTCAATTTGCCTATCCAAATACCATGAAATCAATTTCGTATGTTATCTTTATGGATTTTTTTCCCCTGGATGGTTGTTACCATCACCCCATTATCTTCTTTTACTACATGTCTAGTAAAAGCTTGGCAACGTTTATCACGTCGATTATTTTTAGCAAAACTTACGTCTCCCGGGTTAAATAGTTTCAGATCTCTGTTTTGGTTTTGGAATGTAATCATATTTTTCTGTGCTTTCTTGATCAAGTCAGGAATTTGAGGAAAATTTTCTGAATGGAAGAAAACATCAACTGGTTTGGCTTGTATAACTGAGTGAATTGTGTTGTTATATTCATGTATAGCATCTAATACAATGTCCTCAAAATTAAGAGACTTTTGTTCTGCCATACATCTTGCAATCTCTTTTATTGTCCTGTGAAATCGTTCAATCTGTGCATTAGATGTAGAATGCTGGATTGGAGAAAAACTGTGCTGTATGTTTTTTCTCTGGAATAACGATTTCATTTGAAAAAGAAAGAAGTAAAAATTGACTTGTTATCAGTCATCAGTGATGTATTTGTTTGCAAGAGGGAAACAATTGAAGAATTTATTCGACAACTTCATGAGAATTGAGCTTATTTTCAGCATGACGGAAAAAGACAAATTTTGAGAATCTATCGATTGTTGAGTAATAGATTCTTTTTCCAGCATGAAAAATGTCTATTTGTAAATATTCTCAGACCGTAGTTGGAATTGGAGTCTCGGTCAAAGCTTGTTTTCTCGGATGAGTGTCATACTTTTGTTTTTTACAAATTTCACATCTTGGGAAAAAATATTTTTCTTTCATTTGAGCGAAATTTTCTTTGTAATTTCTATGGGCTCTTTCATGTTCTTTCATTATCAGAAATTCCTGTTCATTTGGATCCGTTACATTTTTATTCATCTTGGCCGCAAAGAGAAAATTTACATATTGAAAATATTCATTCAAAATCGGTTCTATTTCATAAAAAATTTCTTCAGTTGTATGGATTGCATTAATTCTATTTTCTCTTATTGCCATTCCAAAATTGCGAATCAAATCATCAGTGTTCGAAAACCTTATTGTATGCAAGACATAACCAGGGAAAATCTGTCTTGCTCGGAGTTCATTTTCTGATGTTTTTTCATTATGGAATTGGTTTTTATAGAAATTCAATGGAAATGAAACTTTTCGGATAGCATTTGCCTCTGGAGAACTAGATTTTGAGTGAACTGAATCTGAAGATGATTGTTGTTCTTCATCTTCTGCCAAAAAGCAATATTGTCGTGAAAGAGCATCTGCTACGACATTTTCTTTTCCCGGTTTGTATTGAAGCTTCCCACCAGATTCTTCAACAGCCTTCCACCGTTTTAATTGAAGATTCGGATTTTTCTCAGTTACTGCCTTAGTCAATGGATCATGATCTGTGAAGATAGTGAAATTCACTATACCATAAAGGTAATTTCGTAAAGTTTTCAATGCCCAGACTATTGCAAGCAGTTCTTTTTCATTTGTTGCTAAGACAAGTTCAGATTCACTAAGCGTTCTACTAATGAAAGTAATTGGTCTTCCATTCTGAGACAAAACTGCACCGACTGCGGAATTCGAAGCATCAGTTGTAAGTTGGAAAGGTTTAGAATAATCAGGTTGAAACAATTCTAACTGCTCTTGCATTTTGATTTTAATCAAATCGAAAGCTTTTTTGGCATTTTCATCCAAATTGATCTTAAATTTTGAGCTCATTTTGGCTCCAACTTTTCCATTTTCATCTCCCAGAAAGAGAGAAAGAGGTCTAGAAATTTCTGCATAATTCCGAATGAATTTGCGATATTGACCAGTCAAGCCCAAAAAACTTCGCAGTTGTTTCAAAGTTGATGGCAAAATATAATTTTTATTGTTTCAACCTTCTTTGGGTCAACTGAAATACGTCCCTGTGAAATAACGTGTCCAAGAAATTCTATTTTTTGTCCAAAGAAATGACTTTTTTCGGAGGAAATTCTCATATGTGCAGCCGTGAAGGCTTCAATAACTTGAGTAATATGGTCCAAATGTTCTTTTTTTGTTTTCGAAAAAATGATCACATCGTCCATATAAACATAAACAAATTTACCAATAAATGGACGAAGAACGTCATCGATTGCACGTTGAAAAATACTTGGAGCATTTTTTAAACCGAAAGACATGCGACAAAATTCGTATTTCGCTCCATTGACCGAAAAAGCTGTTTTTTCAATGTCCTTTTCATCAATCAAAATTTGATGGAAACCAGATTCTAAGTCGATATTAGAAAAAAATTCCGCATTTCCAAGATTACTCAATATTACGTTAATATTAGGCATTGGATATCTATCAAATACCGTAAATGAATTCAGTTTTGAATAATCGATGACCATACGTTTTTTTGGAGATCCATCCTCAATAAAACCCCTTTTAGGAACTACCCATAACGGAGAATTATATGGAGAATGACTACGTCTAATTATTCCCTGTCTGAGTAATTTTTCAATCTCATTGTTGACGAAATTGTTGCATGACATTGGATAAGCATATGATTTTGTCCATATTGGATCTGTTGTTGTTGTTCTAATACTAGCTTTAATATTAGTATTAAATGGCAAAATGGGTGTATCATTATTAATTTTAATCAACTTATCTATTGTATCTTTTATATCATTGCTAACTATTTCATTGATTGCAAAATTCAACAATTGAGGTTTCGAATTACATTTATAAGTTAATTTGAAAAACATCAAATCTAGGCAAGCGTTTATTTTTCTTAATCCATCCATTCCAAGCAAAAGATCAACATTACCGAGAAAATCAATTATGAAAAATTTCAAATTATGATCGAATAAATTAACTATTACATATTGAGTTATTTTGGATGTGCCATGAATGGTTTTTATCATCAAAGGTTTTTTTAAATCAATCAAATTTGCACCTCTTACATGTTTACTTAAAATATAATTATTTGAAGCTCCTGTGTCTACTAGTGAAATCAGTTTTTTACCTGTCAACCTGTCTGTTCGATGAAAACTAGGCAGGCCATTTATTCGCCTAAAAAAATACTCTCTGTCGATGAAACACTAGCATTATCTCCAATCTCATCATCGGTTGTCTGGGTTGGATGATGGACTTCCATGATGCTTTTTGCGTAATTTACCTCATTCATGTTATTTATTCGATGAAATTTTCTCTCTTGCTCACTCGATTTTTGTGATTCATTTCTCTGATATTCTCTTTTAAAAGCTGGATTGAACCGTCCCTTACTTGGATTGAATTTTTTTTTCGACGTTTACATGTACAGAAGATTTATCAATTTCCATTGGTTCCGGTTGACTCATGTTGGTACGAACATTTTGATGAGACTGACCGTTACGTTGAACTGAGTATGATTGTTCCTTGTATTTAAATTGTGGATTCTTCGGATGAAAATTTATTTCTCTTTCTCCTTCTCGGTTGTAACGGTTCGCAAAGTCGATTCTTGCTTGATCGTTCAAAATCGTTTGTAGTCTAGCATAAGCCTCAGGTAAAGAACACGGGTTCGATGCAGAGAGTATTTCTCCCTTTCTGTTATTTAATCCGGTAATAAAAGTACGAAGGGCTTTTTCATTGGCTCCTTCAATGAACGCAATCGCAGTAGCTTTTTCCTTGTACGTCATATTGATTTTATTGACGATACAGTTTAAGTTTTCGTTCACTTTATCATGAAATTCGTCCAAACTGAGTTTTTTCTGTTGTAAAACCAGCAACTCTTGTTCTAAAACATACAACGGCCCCTTGTCCGAATAAGTAAAATCTAACCGATCAATTATGGCTTGATAGTTAAACGCCGTATTGTAATTATTTAGTATGTTCGACGCTCCACCAGTAATTTTATTCCTGACAATCATCAAGGCTTCAAAATAACGCATTGACTCTTCATGTCCAGCTAATAATTTCATTGCCGTATTGGTCATTGACCTCCAAGTAGCGTATTGGTCTCTAACTCCGCTGAATTCGGGCAAACTTTTAAAAATTTGAAGAGAGACATCGTTTGCGTCGGTGACTGTCACACTTAAATCTTCATGAATTTCAATTCTGGGTTCACTTCGTTTATTTAATTCGACTGTTAGTTCGTTGACTTTTTTCATGAGCTCGTCAATTTGATTTTGCATTTGAGCCGTCATGATTGATTCTTTTAAATCGTTCAAACTAATTTCTCTCACTATGAAGATATTCGTTTATAGTGTATTTTCACTTAAATTAAATTTATTTTACTTTTTTCTCTTCTATGAAGATACTTCGATTGGTCCGCGGTAGGTAACTCCGGATCTCGCCAATTAATTTAAGAAAAACACTTGAGTTTTAGTTTTAAATATTTTAAGTTTTAAATATTCAGTTTGATGGTTGAGCTAAAACTGACAAACATTTTATTATATTTTAGTTTCTTAGTCGAATTGATTACTTTGATTCAAAATGATAATTTTAATGATTGATTTTACAAAGTTACTTAGATCTATTACATAACTAGCGCCAGAGTCCGGCAAATTACTAATCTGATATTACAATTACAAATTATTGTTAAATAACGCATCGAGTAATCCGAATATTACTCCGACACGTTATTTAACAGTAATTTGTAATTGTAATCCGGTATTACTTCTCCGATTACATTTGTTATATACATACATATATAATATACATGGAAATATTATTCGTTATATATATACATATATATTATACATATATATATATATATATATTGTATATATAAATACGGCAACAAAAAAAAGTTTGTGATCCCTTTTTACCTACTATGCCGTAAATATATATAGGAGATTTATACATCAATGGAATGGGAATGTCGACTATATGTGCACAAACTATGTGTTTTGAATGTGGGCTGGTGTTATAATTCAAAAAACGGGGGAATAACAGGCGGGTCAAAAAGTTAATTCATCAACATAGTTCCATTTGGCGGAGATAAAATCATTCCAACGCTTCTGTAACTTTTCAATACCGGTTTTGTAGAACGATGTGTCGAGGCCTTCAAAATACGCTTCAGTTTCGGCGATCACTTCCTCATCAGAGCGAAATCTCTTGCCTCGGAGCATCTTTTTGAGTTCTGAGAAAAGGTGGTGGTCGCTGGGGGCCAGATCTGGACTATACAGTGGATACGAAAACAATTTTATGCCCAATTCAACTATTTTTTCCATGGTTCTTTCGAGTTGTGAAACGCTGCATTGTCTTGGTGAAACAACACTTTTTTCTTCGCCAAATGTGGCCTTTTTTTGATGATTTCGGTCTTTAAACGCACCAACAAATCAATGTAGTAGTTGCTGTTGATTGTTTTTTCATGTTCCAAGTAGTCAATGAATATAAGTCCATGTGCATCCCAAAAAACAGAGGCCATGACCTTATCAGCTGTTTTTTGCGTCTTTGGACGCTTTGGTGCACTTTCACCGGGCGCTCCCCACTCAGCTGACTCGCGAATGGTCTCCGGAGTGTAATGATGGATCCATGTTTCATCCATCGTGATGTACCGACGCAAAAATTCCGCTATCTCTTGCAAGTTCACTTTGCGGTTCGAAATTATCATTTTCTCGACTTTCTCGACTTTTTCTGCCTTAACTGCCTCATTTGGACGACCAGAGCGTTCAGCATCATTGGTGCCTGTACGACCACGTCTAAGCTCAGCGAACCAGTATTTGACGCTTGATTTCGATGGTGCAGATTCTATATAACACATTTCAAGCCATCCGTGGGCTGTAACGGTATTTTTTCCCATAAAAAAACAATGATAAATAAACACACGAAATTGCTTTGAATCCATGATTTTATGAAAACACAAAAGTAGCGTCACTTGAAGCTCTGTAACTTGAGTAATTATAAACAGAATGTCATGAAATTTTGACAGTATGCTTTTGAAGGTTGGTACTATCGAAAAATAAGGATCATAATTAGTGTCGCCATCTGTATGTCAGGCCAAATACTTTTTGACCCGCCTGTTACCCTTCATATAGATTGGAAAAAACCCAATACGAAAATTGAACATTTCGTAGGGGAGGTAAGGTAGTCTTAAACCTCATCAGAATGACTTGAAAATTTGAATGACTAATTTTTTTCATAAAAAAAAAATATCTTGAAAGTTTAAATTCTTTACAATGTGAACTTGAGAAAGCCGTCATACACATTTTTCGTTTCGACCCCGAGAAGACCCCGAAAATCGAAAATTTTGCAGGAGAGGTAGTCCTAAATCTTATCGAAATGACTTGAAATTTTTCGTGACTCATTTTTTTCATAAAAAATAATATCCTGAATGTTTCAATCGGATACAATGTGAACTTATTTTTTATTTATTCATTCACCGTCTGATCACAGACTGAATTTGACCATTACAATTTATTTTTCATTCTTCACAATCATTGAACACCAACCGAATCGAATGTCCAGTCACCAGGCTCATCGACTTCGGAGCGACAGACACCGACTGTGTTCAATGAAACTCAACGAAACATCTCTACTACTTTCAAAGAAACTGCACATTATGTCTAATTACTTAAGATAGTCGCAGCACACATTTTCAGATTTGACATTGAAAAGACGACGAAAATCGATAATTTTGCAGGGTAGGTAGTCCTAAATCTTATCGGAATGACTTGAAATTTTGTGTGACTTATTTTTTTCATGGAAAAATATTATTCTGAAAGTTCCAATAGGAAACAATGTGAACTTGAGATAGCCAAATGGTTAAATATTTTATTCAACTTCCCTGTAGCATACTATTCAATTTCCCTGTAGGATATATAACCACTATACTCTTTTCATCATTCCAAATAAGCATTTTACATTAACCTTGATTCCAATTTGATTTGTCAATAATTTTCAATTAAAAAATAAGATGAGATCATTAATTTTGAATTTCATGAATAAAATATGCATTTTGCTTGATTTTCAATAAATTTAAATGTGTTATATTCTTTGAGTTTTCATTTTTTGTTTGGATCGTCCAATCTTGGTCGACGGGGCGAACTCTAGTATATATATATAAGTATATACAATATATGTATACTATATATGTATATATATAACAAATGTAATCGGAGAAGTAATACCGGATTGCAATTACAAATTACTGTTAAATAACGTGTCGGAGTAATATTCGGATTACAAAAGGGGATTACATAATTCGATTAAAAAACGACACGTTATTTAATAGCTCTCAAAATTACTGCCGGACTCTGACTAGCGCGAGCCTGAGAACAATTACTGCCAAACTTGTGATATCAAAGGTATTCTATTGGCTTGTTTTTTACAGTCAATCTGATTTCGAATAATTTTTTCTCCAACTAATGCAGAAAATCAAATAGGAAAACTTCGGCACGAGCTCCGTTTGATCCAAAGCGAACTTGCAAACAAAAGTGGCAAAAATATGAAAGTCAGACTATGTTTGTTTGACTCAAACGTCGATTCACTTCGCGGTGAAGGTGTCGAGTTGGAGAATAAATCGATTCGTTATACAGGTAAAATTTGATTAGATCCATCTAATGAAACATGCCTCATGTTTTCTGATTTTTGCCACTTAAGCTGCGAATGGAATAGGTCAGCATTTGTATTTTGATGAAGTTTATCAAGATAAAACGTCGGAGACCAAATATTCAGACTTGACCCCGATGATCGAATGCTTTTTATCTGGCCAAGATTTTTGCGTCTTCATACATGGCGTGACAGGTAAATTTCAATGAAGCTGAAATCTGAAATATTTGAACCAATTTCGAACTAAATCTTAATTTTTAAGGCAGTGGAAAGCCGTGCACCATGTTCGGTGTCACTGAGAATGGGTCATTGAATGAAGGCATTCTCCGCAAGTGCATAGCATATTTGCATAAGTCATCTATCAAGTTCTTAGTTCAAATGGTGGAAATTTATGACAACAAGATATTCGATTGTTCTAGTGTCGATAAAGCGGATATCACGGGTTGTGCACAAAAAGCTGCCATTACTACTATCAATTCGATTGAACACTTTGATGATGTTTTGAAGAAATCTCTCGAATGAATCGGTTTTTATTAACAATTATCTGCTTGAACTAAACAAACTTTTTCTGAGCGTTGGGAATGGTTTACGTTCGGTTTGCAGCACAGCACTTACAAAGTATTTCAAGCCACACCTGAACGGTCAAATTGTAATGCTGTATCACATGCGCGCTTCAATGATCAAAAATACCCTGTGCCACATTAAGGAGCCAGTGATCACCATAAAAAACAAGAAAAATGGATCAAACACAAAAGAACCTAAAAAAATACAGCAAAATTCGTCATTGCCCAAACCCAAGCGAGCGTCTTTGCACATACAATGATTTTCCGTACAGACACCGCCACATTTTATATAGTGACAGAAGCGTGAACATATATAGTGACATATCAGTTGTCAACCGTTTGTTCGTACTAGATTATGTTAGAACATTTATTGACAACAGATTTGTGGGAATTTGAAATTTCAATTTAAAAACTGCGAAAATGAAACGAAACTGAAATATATATTGATATTCGAATTTTTTGCACCATTATTTTGTGACTATGAGCAATAGAATACAAAAATTGTGTAATAAAATTGCACTTTTCTCTGTTCTCGTCACCAAAACTATTTGTTGTATACCTATTTCGGGGTTCAGGAGTGAGAAATATTAATTTTGGGAGATTTGAATATTTGAATGCTAGAAATTAGTTCGATATTTGAACTGTAGCGTATACGCAACACCTTACCTCGGCCAAACCAGCACCAATTGTGCGATCGTCTTGCTCGATTATTTTGATTAAGGTAGGAAAATCGGCAAATTCAACGATAGTTGGATAAAATTTCGGAGTTTTGGTGAATTCTACGGCAGACTCTGCAATTTTAACACGTTTGTTTATATTCATTATGAGAATTTCACAACGAATCAAATTCAAATGTTTTTCAAAACAAACAACAGTTCGATCTGTCATCTAGTTGAATGTAGTACTAGATCTAGTATCACATTAAGCTAAATGACAGATCAAACTGTTGTTTGTTTTGAAAAACATTTGAATATAATTGGTCGTGAAATTCTAAAAAAATGAGTAAGAACAAACGTGTTACAATAGCAGAATCTGCCTGATTTCGAAACGGAACAAGAAATGTCATTTAAAGATTTCTCGAAATTGGCTGTCGATTGTCCGGAGATGGACCAAGATGCCATCGAACACCAATTCTGGTCCGATATGTTGAAGCGACCGACGGTGCCGATCTACTCGATCGACAACCAGAAGTCGCTGTATCCGACCGTTTGGCAATTGTGGGGTGTTCACTCCCTGTCTCGACAGGAGTCAATTCTCCACCGACATAACGACGACAGGTTGCCAGGTTTGCAAACCTCGTATTTGAATTTTGGTATGCGACATACCTCGTTCGGCATACACCACGAGGACAGTAACCTGGCATCTATGAACGTTTTGCACGGCGGTGCATCGAAAATTTGGTACGGTGTTCCGTCATCATGTGCCAAAGATCTAGAAGATTTCGTTCAGGGAAGCAAGCCGAAATTGATAAATTGCGACCTATACATACGGCACAAAAGAATCCCGATTCCGCCATCCGCTCTTCCTCACAAAGTCCGTTTTAGCAAGGTATGTGTTTATTTATTTATTTAGTTATTTATTTATTTAGTTATTTATTTATTTAGTTATTTGTTTATTAATTTATCTATTTCCAGGTGGAACAAGAAGTCGGGGACATCATCGTACAATTCTGGTTTCAATTATTCTGAATCAGTCAATTACGCTACTTCGGAATGGGCCAATCATACAATAACACGAAGCTTTGCACGTGCCAGTAAGTATTTTTTAACCAATCTAAATCAAAATTTTACAAAATCATCAAATTTAAACAATATAAAAAAAATCTACCACAATATATACAAATTGAATTTGTCAAATTCTACATATTCACTCGTTTCTTTCAATAGAGATTATGGAAAAGAATCGAAAGATCGTCACGAGCTGTTGGGTGAAATTTTGAAAGACTGGAAGAACTCAACAGAAAAACCGGATCCTCAAAACCATCGACGATTTGACCAGATGGGCCACTGGCTATTTTATCGCGGAAGAGGTCGATGCGCCATTCGGCAATGCAAAGGATTCACGGCTGCGTTCTCTTCGAAGTGCCAGGTTAATTTGTGTTCAACAGCGACCAGAAATTGTTTCTACGATTACCATCAGAAGCCGTAAAATCGAACTAATTGTTATTTCTCCTCCTTAAGATTTTCCACTCGTTTCGTTTCGGACGCGCGAGAACGGGAAAGTTCAGCAACAGAATTTATATTGCATTTGTAGATCGATTAATTTAAGCATTCATGAATAAAATGTCTGATTATGCATTTTGAAATCATTTTCATTCGTTCACTTCTTGTTTATTGAAACTGATTTGATGTGACCGGATACTAGATATGTACCTTGGCTAAACCAGCAGGCTCCTGTTCAAATCAGAATATCATTGTCATGGACAACTGTGGGCAACATCTCGTCATACAATTCGTACATAGTGAAAACTCACCAAAGCAATTGAAATCAATCTTCTGATGTATATAGGTACTATGTGGTGTGAGACACAGTTGAGTAAAATGCATTTACAAATGCAAGAAGTATTTGAATTCAACAATCTAATAGCTACAATAGTTTTTGGAACCACATATTCAGTTATTTCCGTAATCATAATCAGTATAATCTACTAAAATGGTAGCAGATTCATTTATGTGTAGGAAAGTTACCACATACTACATACTGCGTAGCAATATCTGTGGCATATACGCTACACTTCTAATTATCAAATATACTCTACAATTTACGTCAAATTTGTTCGACCCGTACAGGTTTTAAAGAATTAAAAATTTCGTATTTATTTCATTTGGAAAGTCTAATTCAATATTTCGGATTCAACAACTTTTAGGAAAGTGCCTATTTTTCATCTATTGGTTGCAAAGAGATGTGGATATTCATTCTTCTCAAAGAAATGGAAATCTTTGAAACAGTTCCGGTTTCTTTGGCCAGGGATGAAACATAAGTGAACTTTACACTTGCTACAATATACCGGTGAGGGCTGCCCACAATCTTCCTTCTTACATTTGAATTCCTTCCTTCCTTCTTTTGGGTCATCAAATTCAGGCCATTGACGGTTTGGGTAATTTTTCTTTTTGTGTCCTTGTTGTTATCGGTTTCATCATCTTGGCTCTTTGTGTCCCCGATTTGGATGCATTCGGGTTCGAGTTGAGATGGTCTACTTCAGCGAATTCAGTTGAAATCGGGGAAATTGGTGCATCTGTGTATGAATTTAGAATGTCAACTCCAGCGGGTGTACTTGGAATCGCGAAATTCAGTGCATTCAATTTTCGCTTATTACAACTCACTAAAAGAATTTATAATCAGTTAATTTTTTTAATATTTACAGCGACTAAAAAGAATAGAAAAAACTCACGTGCACCAAGGAATACGAAGCGCATACGAAGAACTCGACGCATGAAAGCTACAAATTCTTTCTTGAATCTCAATATGGCATTGCCATTAGGGTTTTCAATTTCATCACGTAATTTGTCCAATAAACACGAATTCCCTGGTCGAAAATGAACATCTGTGTTTCCAAATATGAAATCCTTGGCCTGGCATCCATTTGCATGCAACAAGATTCTACAACAATTTTTCATTCCAACAGAATTGTGTCGATTTTCCAGGAACGGTGCTACAATGTTGTACAGTTCGGTGATTTCAATTTTTAAGGGAAAACCGAATTGTATTAAATCGAAATAGGCAATGGTGCCAGAGGACTCAAGCTGTGCTAATACAAAACATCCATCAAAAAAGTCAGGTTTCTGCTGAGAATTTGGCTTTATTTATTTATTTATTTTTCACCGCAAAAAAAAAACTGGCTGAATGCCTTATATATAACATTTACAACCTATTACGTGTTGAACAGGGTATCATCCAGCTTGAACAACCTTTCCTTAAAAATATTTCGATTTGAAGAATTATTAAATACATCCTTGACTAGGTTTGCATATTTACACATCATAGTAATTGGTACATTTGGCATTCTACTTAAATTGCTGTCTGAAATCTTAAACCGTTCAGCATTTCTAAAATTGCGGGTGTTCTGGTTGATTGTGATCAAATTTCTGACATATGGACAATGTATCTTATCATTTAACAAATCGTACAAAAATAATATTGCATAATTTATTCTCCGACGAGCAAGTTTAATCATATTTAATTCCTTCAATCGCTCATCATAAGATGAGATTTGGTAGTTATTATTCACATTCGGGTATTCTCTGAGCGCATACATTGTGAATTGTCGTAGAACTCTTTCAATCGTATCTGATCGTGTGGGTGGTATCGTTAGCCATAATGAGCTGCAGTAGTCGAGTTTTGATTGAACAAACGCGGAGTAGATTGCTTTGAGCGTTGTTTGGTCATTTATTTCGTGACAAAAACGTTTGACGAAGCCTAAGGCAGCATTTGACTTTGAAATGA
Organism: Obolodiplosis robiniae; assembly: GCA_028476595.1. Taxonomy (NCBI): domain Eukaryota; kingdom Metazoa; phylum Arthropoda; class Insecta; order Diptera; family Cecidomyiidae; genus Obolodiplosis; species Obolodiplosis robiniae. The sequence goes on along the minus strand of CM052015.1, from coordinate 32,493,557 downwards.
TCAAGTCAGTGTGAGCTCTAAAGTTGAGCTTGCTGTCAATTATGACACCCAGGTCACGTTGTTCACTTGAATTTGAGAATTTGTGGTCGCCATAAAAGTAGGTTGGTTGGGGTACTACTCTACCTCGATGGAGTGACAGTACCGAGCATTTGCTAACGTTTAGGTGCAAGTCGTTTGAGTCGGACCAATTTCGAAGACAATTTATTGACGATTGGAGTTCCATTGAATCATTTTGGCTATTTATTGATTTGGCTATTCTAATCTCATCGGCAAACATTGAAATGAATACCTCATTTGTGATCGAGGATGGTAAATCGTTGATGAAAAGCAGGAACAAAGTGGGGCCAATGTGACTTCCTTGAGGTACTCCGGAATTGATTGTAAAATCCGAGGACTCATGATCTCCAAGTTTGACATATTGTTAACGATTCGACAGATATGATTCCAGCCATTTGACAATATTGGCTGGGATCGGAAATGCTGCTAATTTTCGAAGTAGAATGTCATGATTAACTTTGTCGAAAGCCTTTCTGAAGTCGAGATAGATGACATCAACTTGCCCAGCTGCATTTAGACCATTAAACGAGTAATGAAGGAACTCCATTAAATTCGTTGTTGTTGAGCGGTTTTCCATAAAGCCATGTTGGTGTGGTGAAATACTTGGTGAGACGTAGTTGATCAGATGAAAATTGACGCAGTGCTCAAAAAACTTTGCAATCGTTGGCAATTTGGCTATGCCTCTGTAGTTTGAGACATTTGATTTGGCACCACTTTTGAAGATCGAGGTGACGGAGTATCTTTTCCAAACATCAGGAAAATTTGCTGTCTCGAGAGATTCGTTGAAAATGAGCGAAAGTGGCTAAAACAATATGGATGCACAATTTTTCAACACCAGTGGGTGGATACCATCTGGCCCCGCACTTGTGTTCGTCTTAATTTTCATCAACTGGTCGAAGACGAAAAACTCGTTGAGGGAAAATATCTCATTATTGACAAAATTAGTTTGCTGAGCTGATAATGTTGTTGTAGTTGAGCGTGCTGAAAAATTGCCGTTGAAAAATTCAGCAAACATTGAAGCCTGTTCGATCGTAAGTGTTGAAGAACGCGATTCATAGTGCAGTAATTTTGGCAATGAATCATTGTTACGTTTAGAGTTGACGAACTTCCAAAACGATGATGGGTCAGATTTGAGCGATGACTCCAAATTCCTTCGATAACGTTGATACCACTGTATGTCAAATTGCTGGATGAGCCATTTAGATGAGCTGATTTATCGCGCTGAGATTGCGCGCAACGACGAACACAGTATGAAGGAGAAGTGTATCGCATCGTTCTTCGTTGCCGTCGTTGTTGTGTGTGTCATTGTTGTTGCTTCGCATTCTCATTTGCCTCATGTATATGACGGCATAAAATCAGCGGCAACGATACACACTCGTTTTTTCTCCTCCGTTTCTCACTTTGTTCTCCGTACATGTATATGAATGCGAGAAACAGAGGAAAGAATGAGAGAAACGAACAAATACGAAGAGAAGCGGGACAGCGTATGCAATATGTATAAATGTGGTACGTTACGCGTACTGTCGTTTCTCTTCATTTCTCTTATGTTTTCAATCGAATCATACTGCAAATATTGCATATAATATAACAAAGGGGAATACATAATAAACGCAGTGCCTACTGCTTTTGAAATTACGTTGTTTCAATGTAAGAATGTTTACATTCTTTTGTTATTTCAAAAAAAATGTCTTGTGACTTCGGTAAATGCCGATAATTAAAAAATCCATTTTATTCCTTTAACAAATTTTTTATACGAAATGAATTTTGATTTATGTATTATAATGATGAACACTTAATAAACAGTGAACACATATTTATGTCCAACGGTACATATTTTTGTGTATAAAAATGGATTGATTGACCCGAAAAGTGTTTTATTTAAACCTTGAAATAATTGTTTTTGATGCCGTCTATGGCTTTATCAAGCAATTGTGCAAAACGGTTTAATCGCTGTTCGTCACCGGCGACACGCCATTCGAATAATTCTGTTGAAAAGATGAAATAGATTTAAAACCATTGAAAAAACAGACAAATTTGAAAAAAGAAAGCTCTCCTCGCTTCGCTCGTCGACCTTTCTCGCTTACATATGCTTCGTACATTCCATGTAACGGTAAAAAATGAATTTTACCTTCGATCACATTGCGAATTTGATCGTCGATACCATTTTCTTCCTTGATTTTCTTCAATGAGCAGAATCCAATGAGCATTGCTTTCAAAAAAACAACATCAAATTGTCCGTGTCGCTTCTGTTCATTCATTTTACGCAATCCATCAACAGCTTTAGCCGGCAATCTGATTTCATCGAAATTGTCTCCTTTCTGAACCATGAAATATCGGTCGCCATTTTCATGCATACAATAAAAATTGATTAGAATTATGTCTAAATGTTGAAATAATAAAAAAAATGCAGAATATTACGTTTTCCTTGAATGCTTTTTTGCTAGAGAGCAAATCGTTATTTTTCACTTGATATACCGGTTCATCTTTGATGGCTTCCAATTTTTGATTTGGTAGGCTGATGTATTCCAAGTCAGTATCGAAAATAACCTTTTCGCCATATAACAAAACTTGTTGAGTATTTTCGGCAATTTGACGTTCACGTTCATTTTCATTTTCGTTGCATTTTTTTTCACCTGCGACATTTGTATCACTATTTTCATCGTGAACCGTATCATTTTGCACTGCATTTTCAATTGCGCAATTGATTGGTGTGCTTTCAACTGCAATTCCGTTGATGAATGATTCGGATGTCTCTGGCAAATCAGTTGAACTGTTGTTTGGAACGGCATTTATTTCGGCATTTACTTGTTGCACATTGGATGGCAAATTTTTTGGCTGACAATCATTACTAAGTAATGGATCGATCTGGTTTGCATCATTTTCGTCGAACAAATCATGAAATGCAATACAATCGATTCAAAAAATGTCGTTTGTAATTCTTCTTGTACATCATTATTCTGTTCGATAATATCATCAGCAGTTAATTCAGCCCGTGGAATCGGGAGTTCATACAAGCGTGCTTCATTGTAAAGTGCTGGCATTTGTCGACGATAACCGATAACTTTTTGCATTGCATCTTCAAATGTGTTTTCGAATTTAATCATGCGACCAATATAACACGTTTCAACAATTTCATTTGACAATGGATACACTTCTGTATACGGCAAATCAAAATTCGGCTCGAATTGTTGATCCAAATTCACTTCATCCAATTGATTTTGAAACCATTCTTGCGAAAAAAAAATTCGCCGAGGTTGGTTTCTGTTGATGCCATTGTTTTTCAAAGATTTCTCGTCCAAATCCAAAATGAATTTTTCCGGAACTACCGTATAACGTTTTGCATCACGCAAAAAAACCACAACAAACATTTTTTACTTTTTTTAAATTTAAATCGATTGACGATATAATATTTTTGAGATTTTGTAAAATTATTTTATTGAAAACGAAGTTTCACGCAGTATTAACCGATCGGGTGACTTATGAATAATGAGAATGTGCATTGTCATTTATGTACGGATACGGACAAATCGTTTCATGTTGCCGTTGCCGCATCGCGTAGGAAAATTTAACGGTCATATCTTTTGCGCATCCTTAGCACTTGATGCGCTTAAACAACGCATGAGTGTTTGTAAAATTATATTGATGAGTCGTGCAATTTCGCGTCACACTTAATAAACACAGTTGATTTATGACCTATATTATGATAGCTAACCAAATTTTTAGTTTTTGCATTGAATTATTCATAAAAATGGAATCGCCCGCAAAAAGAAGAAGAATTAACAAAACGGAAAAATCAAAATCATATTTTAATTTTGTTAGTGAAGAAAACGGAAAACATATTTATTTATGTACTCTATGCAATAGAAACGTAAATGGAACAAAAGCTAGTAATTTGACATCGCATCTTAAATCGCATCCAGACAAATATGCAGATGTGTGTAATGAAAAGTCATCAATTGAACATAAAAGACTAAAATTATTGCTAAATTGCATTGAATTAGTTACAGTAAATGGACGTGCATTTAAATGTTTGAATGATTCGGCGATTCATAAAATGAATGAAGAAGTGCTCGCAGTGTTGCAAAAGGCTGGTCGTCATTTGGATTTGAATAAACCACAATTATATGAAGTGAAAAGCGAATTGAAAAATATTGCACAAGAAATTCATGAAAAAATTGCAAATGAAGTAAAAAATCGACCACTTTCACTTCTCGTCGATATTGTCACCAAACGCGGTAGATCGATTTTGGGCGTAAATATTCAGTATATCATCAACAATACTGTCAAAATACGTTCTATTGGGATGATGCAACTTGAGCAACAACATACTGGTGTATATCTTGGCAACATAATCATTGAACGATTGAAACAACTGAATATCAATCTTAAACAAATAATCACTATTACTACCGATAACGGAAGTAATATGCTCAAAATGGTTAAAGAGATGGAACCTCACCTACAGTCAGTTGTTGAAGGAGATAATCAACCAACAACGTCATTGCGAAACATACAAAATCAAAACAATGAAACGGTTCGTGATATTGCAAATGAAGAATCCACAGATTATGAAATTCAATGTATCATTTCTGCTGAAGACGAATTGACGGACGACCAGGCCATCGATCTCATACTTAAAGAGGCTGAAATTGATGATATTGATCCAAGTGAATCGGAGCTAAATGCTAATCAAAATTTATTGAATGCTATGCTGACAAATATGGAAAATGATCATAGTTTGAATATTTTATGGAATATTACGGGCATCAATTGCATTGTACATACTTTACAACTTGGCATAAATGATTCTATTGGAGCATTGCCTGTAACAGTGCAAAATGTTATATCTCTGTGTCGGCGCATCGCCAAATAGTTGCGGTAAATTTTCTATTTAATTTAATTTAATTGTAGGTAACACATCACTCAATAAGTCTTTGATCTGACATACAAAAAAACATTTTTTTGGCAAAATTCCACTTTATTCATCAACATAGTTTCCTTCGAGGGTTATACATTGATTCCAACGATCCTCCAGCTTTTCGATGCCTCTTTTATAGAACGATTTCGGAAGTCCCTCAAAATAGGCCTCAGTTTCGGCGATCACCTCCTCATCAGAGCGAAATATCTTGCCCTGGAGCATCTTTTTGAGATCTGAAAAGAGCCAGTAGTCGCTGGGGGCCAGATCTGGCGAATATGGTGGGTGCGGAAGCAATTCGAAGTGTAAATCGTGTATTTTTTCCATCGTTTTGAATCATCGATACGATGTTGTTTTTGGTCCGGTGAGATCAATCGCGGTACCCACTTCGAATGAAGCTTCTTGAAGCCCAAATGCTCATGCAAAATGGTGCAAACACTTCCAACCGACAACTTTAAAGTGTCAGCTATCTCCTGCATTTTCACTTTGCGATTGGAAAACACGATTTTGTGGACTTTTTTGATGTTTTTGTCGGTGACAGCCTCATTTGGGCGTCCAGAGCGTGCAGCGTCATCGGTGCTTGTACGACCGCATTTGAATTCATTAAACCAATATACCACGCTTCCTTTCGACGGTGCAGAGTCCGGGTAACACTTATCAAGCCAAGTTTTGGCTATGGCGGTATTTTTTCCCATCAAATAGCAATGATAAATCAACACACGAAATTGCTTTGAATCCATTTTTTTTTAAATGACAAAAATAGCTTCACCCAAATGACTGTAATTCGCAAACGGTCGATTTGGCTCAAATTTTGACAAACGTCATCTTAAGGTTTTAGCTGTCAGCTGATGTGGGCAATTCGGTACTAGTGGCGCCATCTATGTGTCAGATCAAAGACTTATTGAGTGATGTGTTACAAATAAAATGAAAGAGATTGTAACCATTTTACAACTGCCATACAAAGCGACAATTGCTCTTCAAAAAAGAGACCTAACGCTCTCAGACGCATTTGCCATATGGATTAAAATCAAAGTTCATTTGGAATCTACTTTCATCAAACGACTGAATCATACAAATCTCGCAAATTGCCTCATTGATGCATTGAATGTACGACAACGAAATATTTTTAGCAATCCAGCAATGTTAAGCGCTATTTACTTAGACCCTCGATATCGAAGCGAAATTTTACTTCATGAGGATTTAGTGGAACAAGCTATCAAAATGTTGTCAAATCTTTGGCATCGATTAAGTTGTTTCGTTACCGAAAAACCAAATGAAACGACATCAAATTTGTCTAATGAATCAGGCAGCTTCAATACAAGCATCGACTTTAATAATCACGAAATATTGGACAATTATTTCTCGAGATCAACTAATGTACCAAATCTTGAACCAACCACAAACACACCAAGTTTAAGCATTGAAGAAGAATTACGATTATTTCAGCCAGAAAAAATATCATCTGAATCATCAATCATATCATTTTGGGAGTCTATAAAACAACAACAAAAAAATTTATATCAACTTGCAATGGTAATTTATGCCATTCCACCATCTGAAGCTCAGAATGAACGGGATTTTTCTTTGCTTGAATTTATAAGTAGTATACTTATGCCGATTCCATCCATACCGGTTTTTTTAACCTTGACCGTGAAACCGGTTTTGGTCACACCCCGAAATGAAACCAGCATTCCTTTCTCTCTCTCTCTCTCTCTCTCTCTCTCTCTATCTCGATCTCTCTATATCTTCGAGATTTGAGCTGTTGTGTGTGTGTGTGTGTGTGTGTGTGTGTGTGTGTGAGCGATAGCATAAACGGTATCAACGACTCTGCTTCTCATGTATTTCATATAGGCGACAGCTCAGTGTGGGCGACAACAACAGCATCAATTGCATCAATGTTTCCACAGAGCTGTTGCCTATATAAAATACATTAAAACAGAGTTGTTGATATTGTTGTAGTTGTTATCGTTAGCATTTCATCACATAATGAAATTCAATAAGTCTTCGTTTTGCACTTGAAGTAAAAAACTACGGAGCTTTAAAAATCTAAATATTAGATCAAAAACGCACGCAAGTTTAACATAATTTCAGTCAACTCAACTTCAATCAGAATCAGAATGCAGTTAAGTGCATATTAATGTTGGTAATCACCAAACCAAATGAAGTTTCTGGAACAGATATCATTATTTATGAAAGTAATGATATAGCGGAGTAAAGACAAGAAATCGATCGAAACGAAAATCAAATTCATAATAAGAAAAAAGACGGACGTGTCACTATCAAACCAAAAGATTTCACATTGACCAACATAATGAAAAAATGAAACACATAATTTAAACATAACCCTTTATAAAAACCATACCCACAAAATTACAACCAGAATAAAATTAATCTTTGTAGAGACAAATATGTTTGATTTCATTATACAAATAATTTTTAAAAGTACGACAATCCAAAGCATTACATAAAACGCATTGATCTTTTAATAAGTAGCGTTCACAGGCTAGATGTTTCTTATTTTTTAATCCATAAGTACATTTGCAAATCAAAAAAAAATTTGGAAAATTAGTATCGTTTCTTTTCAAGAAATATTGAAATGTAAATTTGATCAACAAAATATCATAAAATGTATATGTTCTCACAATAATTTCTTTTTCTGTTACAAAAACCAAATCTTTAAAATTATATTGAATTAAGTCTAAAATTGAAGTGTATATCCATTGTTTCGAATTAATGTAAACTTCAGCAGCAAGTTGTTTTAACGTTCTCGGCTTCGGTTTAGATGTTCTACATATTAGCAATCTGTTCCTAATATCTGAAAATTCCATAGCTCTAACTTGTTTAGTATAATAGTATGCGTTTTCACATTCGTATCGTCGCGGATTTTGCACCATTTGTCTATACATTCTAGTAGAAAAGGTATTATTAGTACAAAAATTAAAAACTTGTCCATCTATTTCATCAATTGTTAAGATTTCAAAGGTAATTAAAAGATCACGCATAATCCTTGGAATATGTCTAGTAAATTCTCCACCATACACCCCCTGAACTATATATAGATAATGTAATAATAATTGACATATTGATTTGCGACATTCAATATTTAATCTTTGAACGTATACATGTTTACAAACGTAAAATTCTTCAAAATCAAATTTTTCTGGATATATATTGGATGAAACCTTATCGCTAAAATATAGATAATCATATTCTTCATCATCTATTAAGTTCACCATTTTCGTTTATTATAACACTATGTGATTTCCAAATAAAACAAATACCATCTGCACCGTTTTTATCAACTCCACTTTTTACCTGCCTAATGAATAGAAGTAAACAAAAAAATTATAAATAAATATATATAACATATATTGGATTACTTTTCTTATTTACTTCTACTCACTTATGTTTCAGGATTCTCATGCTCATTCTCTTGCTTGTTCTCTTGCTCCATTTGTGCTTGACTCACAATTCGAATAATCCAAGATCTACACAAAACAGAGAAAAAATCTATATACATTTTCAGAATCAAAAACTTAAATAAATCTTACTTGTTTTCTTCACGTCGTCCACCAAAGTACAAATAATGGATTTCATCAAGACAGTTTAGATTATTAATTTCATCTTTGTCGAGGACATTGATAAAATTTTGGGGGAGAAAGATGATCTCATCTTCGAGCTCCACTAGAATACTTTTTTCGTCACTACCATCACCATTCTTTTTTGCGAACTTATTTTTCACTAATCGAAAACACTCAATTTTATGATATCCAACAGATAGTTTTACAAATCCACGATATGGTTTAGATGAACCAATCATTCGTAGTTTTGCAATTGCACTCATGCTATTTCTTTTTTATTATTATTATAATTATTCGGATTACTTTCAGAGGATTTCAATGAAGAAATCAGCCAACACGTTGAACAGAATTGAAGTCAAAAATGAGAAATACATCGCTTATAAATCCTTTTAGAAATAATTTATTTCTATTCTCATGAGACTTACCCACCCCACTCCACACATAATTATTCATACCTCCAGAAAAATTATTATTTTTATCAACATAAAAACCATTATTGAAATTGATTGGTTTTCATGTCTGCATTCAAAAGGTCTACTTATAACGCATTTCTTATTTTCCTTTTAACCTACATGTGCATTTCTTAATTTCACGCATATTAATTAATTAATTACCACAATACTACTTCTTCTTCACGTAACTAACATGTTTTCATTTTGCAATTTGAATTGAAATGCTTTGAACAAGTCTTTTTCAACAAGCAAACGGGAACAAACACTATTGTCAACTCTTTTACTTTACTCAATATTATTCACAATAACATAAATTCCAACAAAAACTATTTGCAATCATAGAAATTAATTTGCATTCTTTCTGTTCCCATGACCATGTTGATAACGCTAAGGAAGTAATAGCAATGAAATAAATACACGTAAATTAATTACGATAACAATCAACCATGATTTTTATGTGATTGTATATGAGTCATGCAAACTGTGAATTATATTTTTGTTTTGATTGCAATCTGTGGATTAGAATAATATTTAATATATGGTACTAACTAAATATCAAATCATTAGGAGATTGAACGAGCTGAAGAGCAATAATGGAAACTGATAATCAAGAAATCCCACGAGTGGAATTACGAATTTCAAATTCAGCATTCGGTCAACGCATACGACAGTTTGAGCTAGTGAATAAAGGTTATAAGCTCATAGAAGAGTTTTTACTTAATGCATTCATTCTCTATGAAATTCAAATAAAAGAAGCAGTGTTACAGTTTGATAATATAAAAACAATGTCATATTTTAGTGCAGAATTCGAACGGTCAATCGAAACAAGTGATCATAGCGATCCGTTACTCGAGAAACGAACGATTCATATTCCAACTGAAATGTTTGAAATTTATTCGATTACGAACATAAGAAAACATTTTCAAAATAATGTTATTGATTACATTGTGAGAAGAGTTGATGAGGTGATGATCGAAGGTTCGGGATTTACATTGAGTATAATTAAACATTTGAGCACACAAATTTTCCAATATCAACCGTTGAGCGCATCCGGGTTTATAGAACTCCCAAAAAAGTTGAAAAACAGGGGAAAAAATTATATTTTAAATTTAAAAAACACTTATGATGAATGTTTCAAGTGGTCAATTTTAGCATCATTACACTATGATGAAGTGTTTTCAAAAAACAAGAATAGAGCAAATGATGCTTTGAGCTATCGACGTTGGACTGATGAATTGAACTTCAATGGAATTGATTTTCCTGTGCGTCTTAATCAAATTGAAAAATGTATGAATCAAAATGAACAGATAGCCATTAATGTATACTATTTTGATGTGGAAAAAGAACGTGTGTGCCCACTCTTTCTAGCTTCGAAAGCTGTTGAAAAGCACTATGTGCATCTACTTATGTTAACAGAGCCATCGAATGAACAGAACATAGCTGTCGCTAAACATGATGTGGATGTAAATTCCCATTATTGTTGGATCAAAAATTTGAGTAAATTAGTTGGTGCCCAAATAACCAAACACGGACATAAAACCCCAATATGTGATCGGTGTTTAAATCATTTCACAACGAATGAGAAACTAGAAGCTCATAGAATATTATGTGGAATCCGGAATGAATGTGCGATTGAATTGCCAAGCGAAGGAGAGAAATTTATAACATTTAAAAACCACAAAAATCAACTCAAAATACCATTCATCATATATGCAGACACTGAGGCACTGCTAAAACCACCTGAAACATCAATCTTTAGCGTGAATTGTTCAACGCAAGCACATCAAAAACATTTGATCCATAGTATTGGATATTATTTCAAGTATGAAAATGATGAATCGAAATCACGGTATGCAAGCAATCGCGGTGAAAATTGTATCGATTGGTTTATGAGCGAACTAACGAAAATTGCGATTGAAGCTTATGATTTTTTGGATCAAAAGAAACCAATGAAGACTTCCAAAATAGAAGAAAAGAAATTTGAAGAAACCACTTTTTGTCATATATGCAAAAATGATTTTGGAAATGATGATTCTGATATTCGCGTGAGGGATCATTGTCATATATCAGGTCTCTTCAGAGGAGCAGCGCACCAATCTTGTAATTTACAATATCAGATAAGTCGAACAATTCCAATCGTCATGCATAATTTATCTGGTTATGATTTACATTTATTAATAAGAAAATTGTGTGACAATCGAATACCAGGTGAAATAAGAATCATACCACATAATTCTGAGAACTACATTTCATTCATCAAGACAATGCATAATTATGATAAAAAAAAATATGTGAATGAAATTAAATTTAAATTCATCGATTCATTGCGTTTCATGTCTGCATCTTTAGACTATTTATCTTCACTTATACCACAAGATAAAAAGCATATTCTTAAATCTGAGTGTATAAAATCTGGTTATCATTCAGATGAAATGTATTCTTTACTGATTCGTAAAGGTGTTTTCCCATATCCTTCACTGATGCAGATATGCTATTGTTTACAGAACATGGAATACGTGGTGGTGTAAGCCAAATAAATAAGCGATATGTAAAAGCAAATAATATTTATATGGGCGATATGTTCGAACCTTCAAAGGAAACTTCATATATAATGTACTTAGATGGTAAATATGAGTGTTTCATTATCAGTTTGAGTTATTTATTTATTTTTTTTTTTCAATTTATAGCTAATAACTTATATGGGTACGCAATGTCTCAACGCTTGCCAGTCGGAGAATATCAATGGCTTTCTCCGATTACAATTGAGCAGAAATTTAATACACCTAATTATCAAACAAATGTATCCACAATTTTAAATTTGAAGGACGACTCAGATATTGGTTATCTATTTGAAGTTGATTTACATTATCCTCCAGAACTTCATGATAAACATAATGATTTTCCGTTTTGTCCAGAGAAACGAACCGTACCCGGTATAACAAAGAACGAAAAGTTATTGCTAACATTTTATGATAAGGAAAAATATATTATCCATTATCACATGCTGAAACTAGCTCTCGCACATGGAATTGTGTTGAAAAAAGTTCATCGCGTGCTTCAATTCAGACAGATTGCTTGGCAGCAACCGTATATTGATTTGAATACAAAAAAACGCACTCTGGCCAATAACGAATTCGAAAAATCTTTTTATAAATTAATGAATAATGCTGTATAAGGTAAAGCAATGGAAAATCTACGATTGCGTTCTGATATAAGGTTAATAAATAAATGGGGTGGGCGAATAGGTGGTCGAAGTCTAATAGCTCGACCTAATTTCAAAAAATGTAAAGTTTTTGACGAAAACTTGGCTGCTATCGAGATGCATAAATCACATATACTAATGAACAAACCTATCATTATAGGAATGTGTATTTTGGAAATATCGAAAGTGCTCATGTATTCATTCTTGTATGATTATTTGAAACCGAAATACTGAAAAAATGTTCAAGTTGCATATACCGATACGGATTCATTCATACTCGAAATAAAAACACCTGATGTATACGCAGACATTCGCAACGAGATTGATATGTTTGACACATCGGATTATCCAGAGAATAATATTTATGGAATTAAACGTTGTAACAAAAAAGTACCCGGTAAATTCAAAGATGAACTCGCGGGGGAAATCGTAATGGATATGGTTGGTTTACGATCAAAATGCTATGCACTACGAACGCTAGGTGGAATTGAAAAAATAAAAAGAGCAAAAGGTGTTAAGAACAATGTGTTGAAAAATAAAGTCACATTCGACGATTACTACAATTGCATCAAAAATAATTGCACTGAAGTGAGGAAGCAATATACGTTACGATCGAAAGATCATAATATTTACACGATTTCAACAGAAAAGATTGCATTGAATCCATTTGATGACAAACGATATTTAATTAAACCGATTGGAATTGAAACACTCGCTTGGGGGCATCTTGAAATAGATTCTGAGAAAATGGATTATGAATATCAAAATATATTAGATAAGGCAGAACGTATGAAAAAAAATTATAAAAACAATCAATAGTTTTATTTTGTCATCATTATTTTTTCAAATTTATTAAATAAAATGCATGTAATTTACATATTATATTTTTCATTTTACTATATCTATTTCTTACTACTTAGAGGAAAAAAAAAATCCAATTTTGGAGAGCAGCGCTTCCATCATTTGTTTCCTTAGGTTGAATCTATATCTATCTGCAGCAATTCTCATCCAATCGCTTTTCCTTGCTTTATGATATGCGAATGGCCATACATGCATATTCAGAATTTGACATTGGAATCAAAGCTCACTCTTTTCATCTCCTTATTATTTAATTTCTTAAATGTTGAAACACACGCTGTATTCTTCTATATAGGGACATGATAATGTGTGAATTCATTTCCACATTTTTGGCATTTTTCTTCACTATTGAAATAAAATTACATTCTCTGGTCTACGATGCGAAAAACTCATCACTGCAGTTGCTTCATATTCGATTAGACGGCTGAAAACTGGACATGTTTTGCAAGTACATATATCCAATTTGGAATCACACGTAAGCTGTTTTTTGTTGGCAGAAAAAACGTCAACATCAGCGAATGGTGTAGTCATTACAAGACCGTATGCTGTCACCGATCCTACAGTTAAGTTATGTCTTCCAATTTTGACTTTAAAATCACCATTGAATGGTATCAGTTTAATAGACCGAACACTATCGTTTAAATTCTGCGTATCTGATTTGTTTTCGGTGGAAAATATCGCTTTTGTAGATAGGTGAGCATATAATTTACTATTGAGCCATTTGTAATCATCATGTGGAAAATGTAAGTGTTTATAGGTTGATAGGTTGAAAATCATGAGACAGTAACGCGAGCCATCTACTGTTTCAAATTTTCGAATGCGACAGAGACTTCCACTGAATGCATACTCTGTTATAACATTTGGGGCGCTCATGTGATATAAACGATTACAAAAACATTGTTCCATTTTGTTCAAACTTTTTTCGCTCACTCCTGTACCACACGACAGTTTGAATAAAACTAATTGCATAAGATAATGAAACAATAAATATATGTACACAAAATCAGTTGAAATATGTTTAATTTTTTTTTTATTGAAAGTAATGTTAAGCTACAAAATAAGAACTTATTCGAATATATTTTTTTCCGGAATCCAGGAATTATGTTCATTACCGAAACCAAGCCATTTCAATGTGTACGTGATTCCATTCTTCCTACGAAGTATTTTTTCAACAAGATATTTATTGGGATTTTTAACGGCTACGTGACATAAGACCGCGGGACATAAGTCCGCCGAAGAAAATGAGACATAAGACCGCCAATTTATGCGGCGAACTTATGTCTTTTCAAAAGGACATAAGTCCGACGACTAATTATTAATTCAATATGGACATAAGACCGCGGCGGACTAAAAACTCTTTGAGTGAGACATAATTTCGCCGCAGAGAATCTCAACATTTTTGAAATGAAATATATTTTAGTTCTCTATACAATCTCAAAGAGAGAGGTTTGTTTTTACTTTCAATAACATAAAAATGGCTCACAAAAAACGTCGCCTATTCTTGGGCACAGTGGACACACTATTTAGTGATAATGATATAGATTTTTTGGACGATGGTAATGACCATATCCTATTAAAGGCAGCCAAAAAATACGAAGATAAACTTGAATTGAATCAAGAAATGGACGACGGTTCTGATGATTTATTAAATAAATCTTACGATCAAGTGATGGAAAAAGTGAAGCCAATAAATGCATTGAACGATGGATTCGACGATTTGTTAAACAAATCATATAATCAAGTGATGAATCGCGTACCGGAAAATATGGAACGAACATTTTTGAAAACGGAAAAAGAAATTAAAAAAAATGGTTTGCTCGCCAAAATTCGTTTGATTGAGAACAAGCGTTGCTGGAACATTACAGAAGAAATGAGTGATTGTTTCTATTCATTGGAAAGCTGGCCCATTTTTGCTTTGGAATTGCTGTTGACGCCTGATTTTGGCTATAGTGAAAGAATTGGTCTTGCTCTGTTTTTCTACGGCAACGGACTTAATGATGAAGTCAAAGCTTTACGGATTTTTCAATTTTACAATCAACATTGGAATAACAACCGTGAATGGCGTATTCGAATTATGAAATTCCAATCATTGTTCAAATACCTGGCTGAAAAGACAACAACTTCACCTGGACAATACTGGTACTATAACATGGAAACAAGATTGACTATGTTCTTTGACGGGACCATCCGAACAAAGAGTGGAGAAAGTAGAATCTATAGATATTAATTTTTTTTTTATTTTTAGTAATCCTAATCATTCTATGAAGGATAATACAGTATTTTTTTTCACAATTGTTAGAATTTAGTCTATAAAACCATGGGGATGGACACGAGGCCCTAATATAGATCTAATTTTCATTAATAAACAATAAAATTACTGTAATCTATGTAATATTGCTACTTTCCATTTAAAACTGCTATTTTTCACTAATATCTCTAATATTTCGTATTTCTCTTCAACTTTACGTAATTGCCCATTCAACAGTTTGACACTTAAATTTTGACATCTCAAACTTCAAGTCATATTCATAATATTTACATTGTTTTTAATCGTCCGAAAATGGATCGGGTAAAATTGGAAAATATAATTGGTGAAAATGTGCCAGATTGCATAAAAATAATTCTGTTGGCGTGTGGTTACGATAGAATAACTAGCCTGTTAAATATTTCTCATGCAAGTGTATTGCAAATCGAAGGACACATTAATACTTAATCTCGAAATGTAATCCAACAACTCAAATGTTGTTATTCTGAGTATTATAAAAAACAAAATGAAATCAAACTACTTCCTGGACATGTAGACTTTATTCTCGCATTGTCACAATACGTTCCAAAGTATTTTCGATGTGCTAATCCAAAAGATCATGCAAAAGATTCTTCAGAAATATCATTCATTTTGAAAGAAATGTTAAAAACAGCTTATCAAAATGCAGATAGAGATAAAAACCATGTGCAATACGGCGACACACTTCGGTTCTTTTCCACATACGTTTTTTTGCTTGGTGGCCGCTCAGCCTATGAATTATTGAATAGTAATCTGCCGCTACCATCAACAAAAACAGCTTGTAAGTTTTGAATGTGCTTTACTAGATGATTTATTCCACGGTTTAATCACAAATTTATTGGTTTCAGTGCGATGCATCAACGAAAATAAGTGCAGAGTAGTTGAAGGAGAACTGAGATCCAAAGAACTGAATGATTATTTAGAACAAATGAATACAGAAAAATCTGTTTGGTTATCGGAAGATGGAACAGCTATCATCTCGAAAATTACTAATGATCCCGAAACGAATCAACTTGTAGGCATTTTATTGCCTCTTAACAGACAAGGATGCCCTATATCATTTAGGTGAGAAATATATGGAATACTAAGAATGAAAAAAAAAATCAATCAATAAGAATGTTTATTTACCTTCATAGCAAAGGACAGCGATACCATAAAGCGTTACGTAAACCTGCAAAAGTCCAAAATCGCCTACATTGTAATGGCTCAACCTCTAAACGAAAAAATTCCACCTTTTTTACTGCAAATGTTTGGAGTGAGCAACGAATTCAAGGGAATTGATGTTGTCCATCGATGGCGACACACAAATGATGAACTTCAAAAGTAAGTTTTATTTTTTACAGTTTAACTATTTTCTGTTATATCAAATAATCGTGATTTTAGATATGGCATAAAATTGGAAGGTATTTCATCTGATGGCGATCCGAAATTATTGTCAGCTATGATATACGAAATAACATATGGGGATATATTACCAGTTCAAGATACCACTCATATAAGTGCGAAATTACGTAATCGATTGCTAGCGTTAAACGTTGACTTGACTATGGGATCAAGTAAAATTTCCGTTGATCATCTAAAGAAACTAGTAAAGAATGTTCAAAAAAGCATTCACGGACTTTGCCAAACGGATGTTGTTCCATTGGACCGAATGAACTATACCTCAATTACAAAAATTTTTGATGATCGTGTCATCAACGCCTTGGAAAAATATATACAAAACTCTGAAGGCACCATTCATTACCTCAAACTTATTCGTGATATTACGACATCTTTTTTGGAACATGATTTAGAGCCGACAGAGAGAATTTTGCGGATGTGGCGAAGCAATTTTTTCCTAAGAATTTGGCGTCAATTCATCAAACAGTCCAATACGTATTGTCTAAAAAACAATTTCATTACTTCCAATGCGTACATGAGTACGGAAATAAACGCAAGAAGTTTGCTTATTCTCATAAAAAAATATCGCGATGAAAACAAGCCACATAAGTTTTTGCCCATATTGTTTGATAGTCAAACGTGCGAAAAAACGTTTGGAACGTTTAGGTCTATGGGGACCATGAATTATACAAAAATCAATTTTTCGATCTACGAAATGCTTCATTTAATTGGGAGATTGGAAGTAGCCAATGATATTGCCTACTGTAAGCTATCCAATTCCGCTGTTTACTTTCCAAACAGAAGAAAAGGCAAGTCGCAGCCGTTGACATCACTACCAGATGACGAAACCATAATTAAAATAATCAAACAAGTCAAAATTGAAGCAATTAATGCAGCTGAAAAATTTGGAATGGCTTGCGACCATCAATATATTGATAACTTTGAAATAAAATCAAGTCTAAGGTTTGAGGAAAAAAGTGATGATGATGAAATATTCGATGAAGAATCTCCAGAACTCACAGGCGTAACATGCGATGGCCACATAATATTTGAAGAAGAACCAATTAATCAATTTAATGAAGAACCAGACGAAAATTCTCCACTTACAACAGTATATGATGAAACTGGTATAAAACGAGTTGTTCGAAAATCAACGTTACTATGGATGTTAACTGAGCCATGTGAAAAGCTAAGTAAAGATCGTTTGAAACGAGTCCAGGTTAATAAAAAGAAATATTATTCAGATATGGATTGATCTAATTAATTGAAAATTTCATAAAATTGATTCAATCCGTTAATAATAAAAAATAATTTAAATTTCTATAATAAGAAATCAAAAATTGAAAACTAATGTGTTGCTAATAAATGATGTTAATAAAAAAACCACAAGTAATGAAAGAGCGAAATTTTCATTTTTTTGAATTGATCCGAATTGCGCTAAAGTTTATTGTTTTGAACAACCGAAAAAATACAGTGTATACACTATTTCTTTGACATTTCAAGCATTGTGCGTCAATCCCGCCTTTCTTGCCGCCAAACGTCACACAATTCTTCAGAAAGTTTTCAACCGTCAAACAGAACAGTCATTTTGAATTGAAAATGAATTCCGCATCGAAAATGAATTGTGTGATCTGTGTTTACCCATTATTTGGGATGAATAAAAAGTTGAAACCTGCCAATTGTGGCCACGTCTTCCATATGGAATGCCTGGAAGAAGCAGTCAGCAAGAAGTAAGTGAAATTATCAATTTCAATTTTAGTTCGATTTGTTTATTTGCTGTACATTTTTCGGTAGCATGACACATTGCCCATTGTGCAAAATGCAGTTGATGATTCGTAATCAAAGACCACTGCACTTGAACGACACAGACGCACCAAATTCCAATGCACCATTGCCACAAAACCTTGAAACACACTCTGATAACTCAACTGTTGAAAATGTTACTACGTCAAGTTCAAATTCGGTGCAACCACGTGTTGTCGTTGCTTCAGGTGAAAACATGCGATCTATCCAAGTAATGAACGATTTGCCAATGAACGAAGAAAATGCTGGTGGACAAAAAATCAAAGAGATCGCCGACACTATTGGTAATAAAATGTCCGATTCGAACGATGAACAGTCAATGATTCATATTGAAGAAAACTCTATGAATTCAAGTGTTGATTTATCTGCTGCCAAGCAGAAACAAAGTACAGCAAGTTCAAACTCTATGCCAGAACCTGGTGATGCTTGTGGCCAAAAAATCGCTACTATGAACATGCAAAATATATCCGATATTGAAAAGGTCTACGAAAATCAAGATATAAATCGTAGTGGTAAAACATTGACACTTGGTGTCGAAGAAAGTCCGATGGAATCGATGGTTGAAGCAAATGTATCGATTGTTTCATACTCCGAAGTATCAACAATGAATGAAATCGAAGAAGTTGACACTATTGTTTTCCCAGTTGATGGTGCACAGAGCAAACAACACAGTGTTGATGATGATGATTTAAAATCATCAACTTCACGTCAAAGTTCGAATGAAAAAATTTTTGCGGCCAAGATTGCAACATGCGGTATGTATTAAAAAAGTAATTACATGTATTCTGATATGATTCACATTTATTATTTTATTTAAGATTCTCCCGCTCGTGGTGAAAATAATGTTATTGACAAATCAGTGACGAATGATAATGCTGCATCGGCAAATCAGTGTGATACTAATCGTGATCGTGATGTAACATTACCTTTTCAACATTCAAATGCAAATCTTTGCAAAACTCATGCCAACTCGATGGCCACCCCAAGTACAAGTGGTATCGTTGCTGCTGGTATTTTTTTGAAACCATCTCATTGTCCAATTTCGAACAAAGAAAACGTTGCGGCCAACAGCCAACAGAATGGTAAGCAACAATTTTAAAAACGAATCATTTACAATTTGCAATTGCCATTAATTACATTAATATTTTGGTCAATTCTGCAATTCGAAAAACTCCAGCCAACTCAACGGCCGCTGCAGGTCCAAGTGGCATTGTTGCATTGATGACACAACAAAGTATTGCTGCTGGTACTGTTTTGAAACCACCATCTCAATGTTTAATTGCAAACAAAGGAAACGTTGCCACCAACGGTCAACAAAAGGGTAAGAAGAAATGATTCATTTTAGTCGCGATTTGCAATTGTGAATTCAATATTTCAGTTACTCCCGCTGCTCGCAAAACTCGTGCTAAATCAATGGGACCATATGATCGAAACGTACGCATTTCTCGTCCACAACAAAGTATGACCCGCGTTGAAGTAAATACTCCAAAACAACGTCGATCGAATCGTACATTTGTCCCAGTAAAAAGATTCAACTACGGTGTAATTTCTTGCTGTGTATGCCAAAAACGTGTACAACGTTTCGATATTTTAGATGAAGAGTTGACCGGCAACATCGTTTGCTCAGTTAAGTGCTTCAAAGAGGGCATTTAAAATAGATGTCAGTCAACATCATCAAAAGAACACCTATAATTTTTTATCTTCGTTTTTTTTACATCACGTTTTACATTCTCTTGCATCAAGCTATAAATTTTATGACAACAAGTTATATATTTCTTATATAGCATGAAAACTAGAAAGGTCAATAAATATTTTGAATAAACATTCTGTTTCAGCTCGATTTATTTTATTTTTACATGCACACATTTTTTTGAACTATCTTAAATACGAAATTATGTCTATAAGGCACAGTTTATGCATTCTTTGGTACACTGAAATGAATAAAAATTCACACTTGTTTTGAAACTGAACCAGTTTATATTAACAGATGATGAAATAAACACTCTTGCATAATCTAATTTAAACTAATTTCGGAACAACAGATAATAATTTTGCACATGATTATTCCTAGTAGGCTATGAAACAAAATATAAACTGATGGTATATTACCATTCAAATTACACATATAGTTCCTCTTCAATACAGATTTGGCCATGCGCGAAATGATCTTTCAAATGTGTCGTAATATTGCTTGACATCCAATAGGCTTTGTATGTCACTGGACGCACTTTTGGACAAAATGGACAGGTGAAGCGGCATTTGGCCAAGAAATTGCTATCGGTCAAGGCTCGTTCAAATTGGTTTATGTTCGCTTTCGTTACGATTCCTACGAGTTCGAATCCGACTTTTTCGGAATACTTTATCAAATTTGCAATCAAAGTATCCATCAAGACTTCATCCGAAAGTGTATGCTTTACATTCGATAAAATTTGTTTCTTGTTTTTTTGATTGCGTTGATTTGTGTGTTTTTTCGTGTCGAACAGCTTTTCAATTTGGGACGGAATAGCCAATATGATTGATTTATGGCCAGGCAAAAATGTGAAAACATCTAAATTTTTATAAAATTCATGATAGCAGCAATTCAGTTTTTCGATATGTTCCTTTTGAATGAACGCTTCAATTATCTGGATCTTTTGTTCATTGATTTGTCTCAAGCCATTGTATGTGTTGTATCCAGCATCTAGCAAAATTGACTTGACACATTCGGGAAACTTCTCGCCATTAAAATTTTCCAATTTTGTCCAAACATTCAGCGTTCGACGGCCAGCCATTCTCGATCAAAATCTATGGAGCAGTGATGTAAATGTTATTTATTTGTTAAAAAAAAGAATAATATATATTTATACCTACCACATTTGACTTCTTTGAATGAATTATAAAGCAAACAAATTTCAACTACAAGTTGTTCTATGTTTTAGAACGGTATTTTGAAATGTTGTTTAAATTGAAGACTGTGCTTTCTCTTGTGCGACACTTCTTCTAAATACGTATCTTTTTGACATGAAATCGTAATCACATTACGAAATATTGCTGTGACAGATGAACGGTTCAAATTAATTCGTTTTTTACGATCCAAATATTACTAGAAACATTCAATTGTGTTTATTTTCCTTTTTTTTTTTTTAATTTCAATAAATCATTTTTTAAGATATTTTTGTCTTCTTCAACATGTCAGAGATTCAAAATAGTATAGAGAAGTGATTACAAGAAAAATATTCTAGTTCAAATACCCTCAGATTGTCACTAATTTGATGCTATTTTTCTACTAATGGTGCTATTTTTTTTAATTTTGTTTTTTCTTCCCTAATGTGGAAAAATAGCTATTTGTGTCTATCCCCATGTATAAAACACATTTAAAATTAGTTAATTTTTTTAGCCAAAAAAGACATTCACAATCGCATCATCAACAACTGCACGGCAAGTTGGGCATTTCAATTCAATCGGCACATAATCCACAAAAAATTGTTCCGCTTCATTTTTTTCCTTAGTTTCAGTAAGAAGCGTATTATAACATTCTTCACAAATCTGAAATATTTGAATAAAAAAAATTATCACTTCAATCAAATTATCAATTTTTACCACTTACGTTGAAATGCTTGCATGGAAGCAATAAAACCTTGATGGTTCGAGTAAAACATATTCTACATTTAGTAGATGAAGAACCGACTGAAGAGGATGAACCAATTGACGATTGAGAAGACCATCTAGAGAGTGAAGTTCCCGCTGATTCTGTGGTTGCTTGACTCAAGTTCTCATCACATTCATCGTCTTCTGGATCTACATTGAGAAAGATGTTTTCTTTCTCGAATTTGTTGTTAAATGAGACAATTAAGGATAAAAATTCAGATGGTTTCATTTTTCCTCCTTCGAGATTATTCATTGCATTCAAAATGCGTTCGTTGCGTTCCTAAATAATGAATAATAAATGATATTAAAAATGAATATACATTTTTCAAAATATAAAGTTTACCTTATGCTTTTTACGTATATCTTCATTTCCATCGCCACCATTTTGGAAAAAGAGTGCAAATTCGCGACTCTTTTCGTATTCGAGGTTTTGAAGAGATCTAATAAACCTGAAAAAATGACCCTTTGCTCGGATTTTATTGCCAAGGTTGTTATTCCCGGCTTCCACGGCACTTGTTGTTCGTGTGGAACGTTTGAATACAGAAATTGTTTCAGGTGTTTCCTAGAAAATAAAATATAAATAGAAACTTTCTATATATAACAATTTTCATAATAAGTTTTTCAATAAATACCTTTTCTAACCATTGACGCTTAAAGTAAGTAAGGAATGGTTGAAATAAATTCCGATTCAAGTCTATTGAAAGTGCTCGTAATTTGTCAAATTCATGTTGAATATCCTTTGCAGGTAAAAGTGGCAAATGAAGAAATTTTCTAAACAAGGTATAAAGAGACTTATTTCTTAAACATTGTTCTTCAAAGCCAGTGATCGATTTCGCTTTCCTTAAACATGCTTGAACGAAATGAAACCAGCATGTAAAATAAGACATATCTGGATGTAATGCATGTAACGCATTGCGCATTGCTAACTCGAAATCGGATATGAACGATTTACCGGCAAGGGTACATATGTTGTATTCAATGTAATTGAATACGTGACGATAGCAAGCTTCGGTTTTTCTCGACATCAAAACGAAAATAAATGGCGTAATCTAAAAAAAAAAAATAAAGTCAATATCAATTGGATTGTTAAGAGTGACTCAAGTTCTAATTAAAAAAATTACCTTTCCCATATATTCAATGTATATGATCAATAATTGTTTGAATTGTCCATATGGGCAAACTTTGAAAGTTGCGTCAATCAAAAAATTACGGTCAGCAACATCCAAATGTATCAGCATAAGTGATATTACTTTCTCAGATGCAAAAACGCAATAGGAAAATTGAGACGATTCATGCAAATGTTTGAAGAAGACTTTCTTATTGAATGATCTTGTGTAGCCATATAAATTCATTATTCCATCAACTGCATATGCGGCACGTAATTCTTCACAATTTGTTGGACTTTTGGGCAATACAACACTTCGCTTCCTATTCAAATGACGTTTTACTTTGTCGTAAGCGATTTCGATTTCCTTTGAGTTGTCATCTGTACTCTTAGTATGCCTGATTAATTAATTATTTTAGGAATTAAAATGTGCACCAATAGAAATAGAACTCATAAATCGTAATAAAAACTTACTGTGATAAAACATCAACGAAAATATCACGAGTTGTGCCATTGTCTTTAGTCACAAAATCATTTGGCATAGACGAACATCGCGTTTTTAATTCATTCAAAACGCGCATCTTTTCATATTGTTCTTGCTGACTTCCATGAGAATGTAGAAGAAACTCATTTCTTTTCAATAGCCGACCATCGTCAGTCATATATCGTCTTGATTTGCATTGTTTTATTCTACACGTATAAGCAATCGTGCCGTCACTTAATCGTTTGTTTTTAATGTATAATTGTTTTTCAAGTAACGTGTAAATAAGATGACTATTCACTCTAAGACCAACAATTTTTTCATATTGTTCTTCACGATTTTCGATTTCACTTTTATTACTCGATTCACAATTATCCTTTTCAATTGCTGTTATCGATTCACGGTTGTCCGTTTCACTTTGTTGTTGAATATTTTGCTCTTCCATTTTTACTTGGCACTTGTTGCTTCTTTCAAATCACACTTCATAGTGATCTCAATTCAGTTCGATGTAAATGTTATTCGATTCTTTACACCCAATTAGCAATATGAGTGTGGTTTTTCTGTATATAATTCTGATGTAAATAATTTGTATGTGCTCTCTGGGCTATGTAAATCCAACATGATTGTGCAAATAAACAATTTGTTTCAAATCAATACGAAAACATGTCTAATCACGTTATAATGAACAGTTTTGTTCGGCGAACTTAAGTCTTCATGAGTGGGACATAAGACCGCCGATACAATCGTATACATTTTAAAACCGTTTGTTATTGGAGAGAGTAGAAGCTGAGAGCACTGAACACTGAGTCAACCAAATTTATCGGTTCTTGGAAAATATTGTGTTTACAAACAAATGAGAGTCATTATATGATTTCTGGTTGAAGAAAGTGGAAGTGAAAATTGAAGTTGATTTGAGTGAGTTTTGTGTGATCTGTAATAATACAGATAATATGGAAATATTTATTAAAATTTTTTCTTTGTAGCCAAGTGAAAAAATGAGTTTGCCGGCTGGATTTATAGAAGAGCAGACGGCACAAAGAATCGCAATTGAAGAAAATGTACCAATCGAAATGGCACGATTGGTGATTTATGTTGAAGAGCCAGGTGAATGGCAATTTCGAAACGAACGACTTGCTCTTTTGCAGCAAATGAGAGATATGACAAATTTTGAAACTGATTTGGATCTTAACGAAACACAGTTACATTTTTTGACAAAAATTGCGAATTTGCTGTTAACACTCTTATTGAATTAAATCAATAAATACAAAATCTCTTTTCTCTAAATATATCATTTCTTGTATATATATATTCAATTTTTACAGTTTCAACCTTGGAGGTCATGTGATTCAATGGGCAAACTAAAGTCTTTTTGAGTGGGACATAAGTCCGCCGTTCACTTTTGCGGTAGGAAAGACATAAGACCGCCGCGAACTTATGTTTTTTCAAATGGACATAAGTCCGCCGATGGCGAAATTAAATTTTTTCAAAAGGACATAAGTCCGCCACGAAATGTATGAATGAAATTCAACCAAAGTGGGACATTGTTCCGCTTAAATTTTGTATGGGCGGACTTATGTCCCGCGGTCTTATGTCCTGCTCCCATTTTTAACATGTTGAAGTTCTTCAGCATATACAGAACCGAGGATGTCTTCATTTTGATAACTTTTGAGAAGATATGTAATAGGATCTGTATTATATTGAACTTTTCTCACTGTAAAAACCTCTGTTGTCCAATTGGGAGTGTAGCTTTTATCAAACAGCTTTCAATATTTACTCAATCTCACATAATCACCAACTCTAAATTTTGCCATTCGACGTTGTGAATATTCGCGATTATATTTGTACACTGTATTGAGAAGTTCTTGCTCATTGTCCGAATTCACTTCATTAGGTGTCATTTTTATTGTTCTATGTCTAGAGAATGAGAGAGAGAGAGAGATATATATATATATTTTAAATGTTAATTATGATTTTTATTTTATGTTGATTACTCACCGTGTGTTATTATAGGTATAAATGATGTTTTGTAGAATATCAAACCATTTGTATGATCCACGTAAATTGAATTGCATATACAGTTTTCGCTTGATTGTAAGTAGATAGAAAAAGAGAGTTCTGAGCCACTTTGACCTCATTTGACCTTTTGAGATCAAGGTCGTTTTCATGTGCCTTTTGGTACCTGTGATCCTTTGTTTACCTATGAACCTTTGTTTACCTGTGATCCTTTGTTTACATGTGAATACTTGTTTACGTGTGATCCTTTGTTGCACATGATATTGCATAATCGATTGTTGTTGTTGGGGATGAGAATCAATTTTTTTTCCCACGCTGCATTTTGTCATTGATTTTACATTCCTATGCAGACGTGCAAATGACAAAAATCATGTATTATACCTGAAAAAACGAAAATCTAGAGGGATGGCAGTGAAAGAAAAAGGAAAGAAAAAAAGGAAAAGCGGCATTTTATCATTGATTCCGAAGGATGCGGTAACATCTGCATTGTTTACTTTTCGGTGCGAATGGTCATTGAACAAATTAATTAATACGATACGTTACCTTTTGTTGGCTCATACCTGAAAAATTCTTGTGGGATGCATTTGAATGAAAACAATATGTGTTATGGGTAGTGTAATGGTATTGAAATCTTTATTGAAAAAAGAAAGAATGATGCAATCGGATACATTTTTATTTTGTAAATAATTAATTGTGTATATTGCTTAAACGTCAATTCGCAAGATTGGATGCAAAGATTTCCATTGTATCAAAGTCAGCATCGGTGGTGTCAATCGTCTTGAAATCAACAATGAGTTTGTTACGGTTGCTCCCGTCCTTCTCCATGAAGCAAAACCACATGCCTTGATGTTTGTTCGCTCCAATTGCCGGCTCGATGATTGCGCTGCCACGGCCATCATCGCTGTTGTCACTTATCTCGACCACATCGGGTGCAATCGGTGCAGCCCGTGCACGCGCAGCTGGAGCGGTCGGTTGCAACGGGTTGGAACCAAAATTCCTCCGTCGTTGCATCGTCATCAATCAATTCTTCCTCGTGCTGTGGTTCAAGTGACGGTGATTGTGGTAATTCGATGGAAAATTCTTCGCAGTTTTGGAGAACAGGTGACGGCGCCCTCGGTGAATCCTCGATTACCTCGTGGTCTTGTTGTGAAGCCGATTGCAATCGGTCACCGTGAATCTCTCAAAATTTATGGCGATCGTTGTTGTTGTTGTTGCTGTTGTTACTATCGCTGCGACGTCAGTGCGCGAGATGTTGCTGGGCGTGGATGATTCGGCGATGCGTATGGTGTTGCCGATGATCGCCGCATGGCTGCTCTACGATCATGTCGTTCAGTTTCACCGATGCCCCTGATCATATAATCTATTAGCCTACTCTCACGCTCCATAAACTCTTGGAGTCTCTCCATTTGCATGCACACTATGAACCCCCCACGTCCATCATCGCTGTTGTCGCTAATCTCAATAACAATCGGCGCGGCCGGTACACGTGTAGCCGGCACGGGCGGTAAAGCGGGTTGAAACAAAAATTCCTATGTCGTTGCATTGTCATCAATAAATTCTTTCTCGTTCCGTGGCACAGGCGACGATGATTGGCGAATGGTTACCGAATTCCTCGCGGTTGGGTAGTATAGGCGACGGCGATGTACGACCAATGGTGATCGCGGTCAATATCCAAGCCGGTGACCAGGATTGACACGATTAACGGAATGCAGCATTTTTAAGAGCTGCCCGTGACTTTCATCGTCTTGAAGTCATCAACGATTTTGATAGAAATTCATGGGTGCAACTTTCGATGTCAATAGAAATTTTCTGGCAAAGCCAGTCTGGCATTTTCTACAATACATTAACAATGGGAATATAATGTTTGGTTGACAAAACATGTTCGATTGACACTGACACGACAAATCGATCGTCACTTGTGCGACAAAAATAATCAATGACAATATTTTCACACATTTTTTCTTCTTTAAAACGATGCTGGCGCTCGGTAAAATTTTTTGAATTGATTTAGTAAGCTTAGCATCTGGGAGATTGACAAATTTCAACAAAGCCAACGAAATGGTGGTGAGATGTTTCCAAGCCGCCATATGGTAAACAACCCACCCAAGATTGAGTTACCAAATTATTCGATGAGCTACAGTGCAAACTTGCCATTATGATGCGAATCCACACATGAGCTCCCAAACAAATTTCGATTCGACCACCTCGTGTTGAGACCATTCACCAATATCTGTTACTTTACTCTGAATAGATGCTACTCTACCAACAACCAATGCATTTGATGTGAGTTGAACACGGTCATCTCCATTCCCAGGTATCATAATGAATTGCACGAAGCCGCATGTACTCAAACGACTTGATTCGCCGGCTGGAAAATGGCTGTAGTACCCGAAGAACGATGGAGTCCCAAACAACGAACGTATTCTTCAGTGATTCAATTCGCTGGGCTTCCACTTTCTAACAATGCACGTGCTATTAGATATTCCCCATTTGAACGTTGCATTTCTCAAGGCTTTGAGCGTTTATGCAACATAGACAAGTGTTGCTTTGATCAAGTTTAGTTTTGAAAACTTTATTTACGCTTTTAACGATTGCCGATTTGATTTGACGAATGGCAGTAGTTGGCTGACATTTTCGCGGCAATTGACAAACGGTTTATAATCCATGAAATTCAATAGTTCTTGAAGTGTTATGCAATCATTCAAATTGAAACTTAATGCCCAAGCTCGTCGTAACACAGGATCAATTACATTTGAATTCGTAAGAATGAAGTGAGACATCACATCTCACCTCTTGCTCTCGCTTACAAAAAAAATTTCATAAGCAAGAGGGTAGAAATGAAGTATCGTTTTCATTCTCAGTCAATCATTTATAAATTTGTATGAGAGAAAATCCTGGCATGCTTTGATATTGTGACCCAATTGTTGCAACTTCCGAATAGTGATTTTTAATTTCGAAACTATGTATCAACGATAACAATGACGCGAGAATTTTCAAATATATATTATATGTATGTATACATAGCTCGCGCAAATCATCCAAATTTTTGAGTATTGAATTTGTAATGAGTCTTGGTTTGTTGTATTCATCAACTATCAGTTGCCAAGCTATTTCGTAATAATCATCACTGACTGACAACCCAGCAGTAGTGGAATATCCCAAACTAGATGACTCGATAGGGCGCTGAACTTGACAAATGGGGACAGATTCGATTCACCAACCGAATACATGTGTAACGAAAATTGGGCCGCTATGCCATATAACCGTTGAAATTTGGTCATGTTTGTGGAGTCAATCATAGGCCAGTTGATGTACGTGAATGGATGTAGATCGATGACGGACCATCGAATTGCAGCACGATTGTTTAGAGTAACCAACGAGCCATCATTATTACCGGCATTTTGAACAGTACGACCACTGAAACAGTAGAACTGAAACCGCAGTCTGAAACGTTGGTGGCATACTTTGGGATCGATTATCAGAAATTGGCCGCTGATCATTATCATTTTGTGTATTTTTTGATAGAAAATGTTCGCACCAGTGGCTTGATTTGCAGCGGCAGAACCTGCATCGGCTACTTGGTTCGCATTAGCAGTGGCCGTTTTGAAAACTTGATTGATATTTGCAGCACACGCATCATTTGCCGGAGGCGCATTTGGAGACCCAAGCGAAGTAAGCGTAGCAACTACGGTCGGAGAGTTTTACAAATTGTTTAAATTTCGTACCAATCTTGCTTTTTTGGCCATATATGTATCCTCTACTTCCGAGATTATTTGATTGTTCAATTCAACAGCCTCTTCATCTGCTTCGAATGTCGCTACGACTATTTTCAAATTTTCATCCTCAAATGACTTAAATAGTAGATTACACAACCATTCAATTTTCGCTTCCAAATCTTCAACGTACGCTTGATTGAATTCATCATTGTCTGTGTATCCACTGTCAGTCAACCATTCAATGCTTATTTCGATTGTGGTGCCATGATTTGCTTCTCTCACTGTGACAAAATTACAACCAAATCCCAAAAAATGCGAGCGAACGTAGTTATATAATCAAAAATTGGTACAGACAAACGTTTACTGAAAATGCGATACAAACAATTTTACACTGCTTAGAAGACTGCTATCAAAAATTGTGCTTTGCACAATCGAATATTCACAAACATCGAACTCATGCTGCTTCGATGATGCGCAAACGGTGTGCGCGCAGCCTGCTTTGATATACATAAACACCGAGCATGCGATGAAGAAATTGCACAAAATATTGTAATTCGTATTTCAAGTTTTTGTCAGATATGCCGATCTTAAACAATTCGAGTAGAATTCATGAACTCTGAGAAACTAGGCCTTCTTATTTCAACACAAGATTAATTGTGAATATCTCCTTAGAACGAATTTCACTAGGATGCTATGATAAGCAAAGTAGAAAGTGACTGATTAATTTTTGGGTTAGATTTTGTTATTTTTTATAGTTGGCGTTGTGATTGACATCGACAGCAATGAATAAGAAATACGGCAGGAAATCAAGAATGGAAATGGGCGAATAACATCTATTGTTTTAATTTCTATTTTTTTTTTTTTTAATAATAAAAAAGAATGTCATTTATGCGGAGTTGAAAAGAAATAGGCTTTTATTTATAAAATATATAATTGAACTGTTACATATTGGTAATATTGATGATACATGAGCAAATTTGATCATTGTGCAATTGAAACATTAAGTATTTATTGAAAAAAAATATGTATATATACATATACATAAACCACATTAAATGATTATAGCTGGATGAAATATACGACACAACGGACAAGTGTAGTTTAAATATATTTTGCGGTTTTTATATATGCAGCCAATGCAAAAATGATGACCACAAGGTAATTGAATATCATAGTCACCAGGGGATTCGTGACAAAATGCGCATACGACGTCATCAACCGCAGGCACATCGACCATCGGCGCTATATCCATAGACACCCCAACAGCCTGCTCGCCAATTGCCTGCTCTGTGATCAACTGTCCGCCGATTGCATGCTCTTCGACCACACGCTCACCGATCTCACCCCCTCCATCATCGCTGTTATCGCTGATTATTATTACACCCGATGAAGCCGGGGCAAACATGAATTCATCTGTTGTTGCATCATCGTCGTCGAATTCCTCACCGTTTGGTGGCACAGGTGACGCTGATTGTGGCAAATTATCATCAAATCCCTCGCGGTTCGGTGGTACAGGCGATGGCGACCTCAGCGAATCCTCGATCAATTCGTGATTTCGTTGTGTAGTCGATGATGATTGCGATGAATCTTCAAGTCGTCGCACTGGTGTGTCACGATTAGCATATGCATTTCCCAATCCTCGCGATGTATGCCGGTTCCCGAAAATTGATGGCGATCGTTGTTGTTGTCGTCGCTGCGTTGTTGGCATCCGTGATGTTGATGGGCGCGGCTGATTCAGTGATGCATATGATGACACCGATGAACGTCGCGTGGCGTCCCCAATGTCCCCAAACATGTAGGCCATTAGCCGGTTCTCGCGCTCTATAAACATACGGAACCTGTCCATCTGCATTCGCACTGTAATTTGTGTTTATAGAACAAGATTATTTATCAATACAAAATTCGGAAAATGAAAGGAACAAAAAGCTGTTGTTTGCAAATATGTATAGTATATACTTACTTTGAATTTCAAAAAAATTTGGGTTGTTTGATGACATTTCTGCTCTACTTCTCGATATATGTTAGTCGTTAAATAAACATTTACCTTATAATAGTTTTTTTCTGACTCACAGGACCATTTATAGCCAGAAATCTTCCAATTTGCATGCAGCATTTTTAGGGGCATTAAATGAGAAAACCCTACAAAGTGGGAGAAAATTATCTGGAAAACAGCTAGAATCTCCGCTTCTATTATTTGCATTCACACAGTGTGATGCAACAAAACTCAATTGTTCGATAATTTTGTTACACTTGACAATGTCGAGTGACGTGTATGTAATAACCCTTTGAGTCACATGAATATAATAGATTCGACCGGAGTTGTTATTCAATGTGAACAAGGGCCATTTGAAGTGGCATCGAAGATCAGAATTGTGCCATTCATTTAACATGCGCTTGATCTCTCTTTCATTTTTTTTTTCCCCAAAAACAAGTGCAAAGTCAAATTGCATTTTCCTTTTTTTTTTTTTTTTTTTTTTTTTCTTCAAGCAATTTTTTTCTTCAAGCAATTTTTTTCTCGTATTCATGTGCATTGCTTATGTGTTTGTGAATTGTACAATTTAAAAAGAATGAACGCTTGAGCTTCTCTGAAATTGGTGCAAGCACTCTTGTTGACCTCAGCACATTGCATATGGTTCGAATGCGATCTATTTTAACTTATTATTTCGATCTTTGGTTCCGCTTAACTGGTCCATTGTGCGCATCAAATAACAATTTTGGACGATATTATGATCCTTTTTTAAATTTTTTTGCAGCTAGCAGTGAACAAGAACGTTGAAAAAACAGATTTTTTGTTTGACTGGGGGAGGTACATCTCTCAAATAAAAACGAAAGTGTTCCAAGGTCAGCTCAGTGCGGAGGGAAACCACACATAGAGCAAAAGGATCGATGTACTGAATACCGAGATCAATTTTTTGTGAAAAAAACGCACACAGTGATTCATATAATTGCTTTCAGAGGAACTCTTCCAGTTTTTTTACAAGTTTGAACGACATTTTTCCACAAACAATGAAACAATAAATCGTCTACGATTAAATATAAAAAAGCATGTTAACAAAGATTGCAAACTCAGGAAATTTAAAGTAGACTTGGCTTACTTGAATTTCTATTCAAATCGACAGCGGCACTATATTCCGAATTCGACGTGCGTGTGTCGCTGCGGTGTCAGTGCGCGAGATGTTGATGAGCGTGATCGACGAACAGCGACGCGACGAGCATCAGCAGCACCATATGCATCGCCGAATCAACCACGCTCATCAACATCTCGCGCACTGACACCGCAGCAACACACGCTCGTCGAATTCGGAATATAGTGCCGCTGTCGATTTGAATAGAAATTCAAGTAAGCCAAGTCTACTTTAAATTTCCTGAGTTTGCAATCTTTGTTAACATGCTTTTTTATATTTAATCGTAGACGATTTATTGTTTCATTGTTTGTGGAAAAATGTCGTTCAAACTTGTAAAAAAACTGGAAGAGTTCCTCTGAAAGCAATTATATGAATCACTGTGTGCGTTTTTTTCACAAAAAATTGATCTCGGTATTCAGTACATCGATCCTTTTGCTCTATGTGTGGTTTCCCTCCGCACTGAGCTGACCTTGGAACACTTTCGTTTTTATTTGAGAGATGTACCTCCCCCAGTCAAACAAAAAATCTGTTTTTTCAACGTCCTTGTTCACTGCTAGCTGCAAAAAAATTTAAAAAAGGATCATAATATCGTCCAAAATTGTTATTTGATGCGCACAATGGACCAGTTAAGCGGAACCAAAGATCGAAATAATAAGTTAAAATAGATCGCATTCGAACCATATGCAATGTGCTGAGGTCAACAAGAGTGCTTGCACCAATTTCAGAGAAGCTCAAGCGTTCATTCTTTTTAAATTGTACAATTCACAAACACATAAGCAATGCACATGAATACGAGAAAAAAATTGCTTGAAGAAAAAAAAAAAAAAAAAAAAAAAGGAAAATGCAATTTGACTTTGCACTTGTTTTTGGGGAAAAAAAAAATGAAAGAGAGATCAAGCGCATGTAAAATGAATGGCACAATTCTGATCTTCGATGCCACTTCAAATGGCCCTTGACTTCAAATGATCCATTCTTGATTTCCTGCCGTATTTCTTATTCATTGCTGTCGATGTCAATCACAACGCCAACTATAAAAAATAACAAAATCTAACCCAAAAATTAATCAGTCACTTTCTACTTTGCTTATCATAGCATCCTAGTGAAATTCGTTCTAAGGAGATATTCACAATTAATCTTGTGTTGAAATAAGAAGGCCTAGTTTCTCAGAGTTCATGAATTCTACTCGAATTGTTTAAGATCGGCATATCTGACAAAAACTTGAAATACGAATTACAATATTTTGTGCAATTTCTTCATCGCATGCTCGGTGTTTATGTATATCAAAGCAGGCTGCGCGCACACCGTTTGCGCATCATCGAAGCAGCATGAGTTCGATGTTTGTGAATATTCGATTGTGCAAAGCACAATTTTTGATAGCAGTCTTCTAAGCAGTGTAAAATTGTTTGTATCGCATTTTCAGTAAACGTTTGTCTGTACCAATTTTTGATTATATAACTACGTTCGCTCGCATTTTTTGGGATTTGGTTGTAATTTTGTCACAGTGAGAGAAGCAAATCATGGCACCACAATCGAAATAAGCATTGAATGGTTGACTGACAGTGGATACACAGACAATGATGAATTCAATCAAGCGTACGTTGAAGATTTGGAAGCGAAAATTGAATGGTTGTGTAATCTACTATTTAAGTCATTTGAGGATGAAAATTTGAAAATAGTCGTAGCGACATTCGAAGCAGATGAAGAGGCTGTTGAATTGAACAATCAAATAATCTCGGAAGTAGAGGATACATATATGGCCAAAAAAGCAAGATTGGTACGAAATTTAAACAATTTGTAAAACTCTCCGACCGTAGTTGCTACGCTTACTTCGCTTGGGTCTCCAAATGCGCCTCCGGCAAATGATGCGTGTGCTGCAAATATCAATCAAGTTTTCAAAACGGCCACTGCTAATGCGAACCAAGTAGCCGATGCAGGTACTGCCGCTGCAAATCAAGCCACTGGTGCGAACATTTTCTATCAAAAAATACACAAAATGATAATGATCAGCGGCCAATTTCTGATAATCGATCCCAAAGTATGCCACCAACGTTTCAGACTGCGGTTTCAGTTCTACTGTTTCAGTGGTCGTACTGTTCAAAATGCCGGTAATAATGATGGCTCGTTGGTTACTCTAAACAATCGTGCTGCAATTCGATGGTCCGTCATCGATCTACATCCATTCACGTACATCAACTGGCCTATGATTGACTCCACAAACATGACCAAATTTCAACGGTTATATGGCATAGCGGCCCAATTTTCGTTACACATGTATTCGGTTGGTGAATCGAATCTGTCCCCATTTGTCAAGTTCAGCGCCCTATCGAGTCATCTAGTTTGGGATATTCCACTACTGCTGGGTTGTCAGTCAGTGATGATTATTACGAAATAGCTTGGCAACTGATAGTTGATGAATACAACAAACCAAGACTCATTACAAATTCAATACTCAAAAATTTGGATGATTTGCGCGAGCTATGTATACATACATATAATATATATTTGAAAATTCTCGCGTCATTGTTATCGTTGATACATAGTTTCGAAATTAAAAATCACTATTCGGAAGTTGCAACAATTGGGTCACAATATCAAAGCATGCCAGGATTTTCTCTCATACAAATTTATAAATGATTGACTGAGAATGAAAACGATACTTCATTTCTACCCTCTTGCTTATGAAATTTTTTTTGTAAGCGAGAGCAAGAGGTGAGATGTGATGTCTCACTTCATTCTTACGAATTCAAATGTAATTGATCCTGTGTTACGACGAGCTTGGGCATTAAGTTTCAATTTGAATGATTGCATAACACTTCAAGAACTATTGAATTTCATGGATTATAAACCGTTTGTCAATTGCCGCGAAAATGTCAGCCAACTACTGCCATTCGTCAAATCAAATCGGCAATCGTTAAAAGCGTAAATAAAGTTTTCAAAACTAAACTTGATCAAAGCAACACTTGTCTATGTTGCATAAACGCTCAAAGCCTTGAGAAATGCAACGTTCAAATGGGGAATATCTAATAGCACGTGCATTGTTAGAAAGTGGAAGCCCAGCGAATTGAATCACTGAAGAATACGTTCGTTGTTTGGGACTCCATCGTTCTTCGGGTACTACAGCCATTTTCCAGCCGGCGAATCAAGTCGTTTGAGTACATGCGGCTTCGTGCAATTCATTATGATACCTGGGAATGGAGATGACCGTGTTCAACTCACATCAAATGCATTGGTTGTTGGTAGAGTAGCATCTATTCAGAGTAAAGTAACAGATATTGGTGAATGGTCTCAACACGAGGTGGTCGAATCGAAATTTGTTTGGGAGCTCATGTGTGGATTCGCATCATAATGGCAAGTTTGCACTGTAGCTCATCGAATAATTTGGTAACTCAATCTTGGGTGGGTTGTTTACCATATGGCGGCTTGGAAACATCTCACCACCATTTCGTTGGCTTTGTTGAAATTTGTCAATCTCCCAGATGCTAAGCTTACTAAATCAATTCAA
The DNA here is from genome assembly GCA_028476595.1 of Obolodiplosis robiniae. Lineage (NCBI taxonomy): Eukaryota > Metazoa > Arthropoda > Insecta > Diptera > Cecidomyiidae > Obolodiplosis > Obolodiplosis robiniae. The sequence continues at coordinate 32,457,456 of CM052015.1, read as the reverse complement.
AAAATTTTACCGAGCGCCAGCATCGTTTTAAAGAAGAAAAAATGTGTGAAAATATTGTCATTGATTATTTTTGTCGCACAAGTGACGATCGATTTGTCGTGTCAGTGTCAATCGAACATGTTTTGTCAACCAAACATTATATTCCCATTGTTAATGTATTGTAGAAAATGCCAGACTGGCTTTGCCAGAAAATTTCTATTGACATCGAAAGTTGCACCCATGAATTTCTATCAAAATCGTTGATGACTTCAAGACGATGAAAGTCACGGGCAGCTCTTAAAAATGCTGCATTCCGTTAATCGTGTCAATCCTGGTCACCGGCTTGGATATTGACCGCGATCACCATTGGTCGTACATCGCCGTCGCCTATACTACCCAACCGCGAGGAATTCGGTAACCATTCGCCAATCATCGTCGCCTGTGCCACGGAACGAGAAGGAATTTATTGATGACAATGCAACGACATAGGAATTTTTGTTTCAACCCGCTTTACCGCCCGTGCCGGCTACACGTGTACCGGCCGCGCCGATTGTTATTGAGATTAGCGACAACAGCGATGATGGACGTGGGGGGTTCATAGTGTGCATGCAAATGGAGAGACTCCAAGAGTTTATGGAGCGTGAGAGTAGGCTAATAGATTATATGATCAGGGGCATCGGTGAAACTGAACGACATGATCGTAGAGCAGCCATGCGGCGATCATCGGCAACACCATACGCATCGCCGAATCATCCACGCCCAGCAACATCTCGCGCACTGACGTCGCAGCGATAGTAACAACAGCAACAACAACAACAACGATCGCCATAAATTTTGAGAGATTCACGGTGACCGATTGCAATCGGCTTCACAACAAGACCACGAGGTAATCGAGGATTCACCGAGGGCGCCGTCACCTGTTCTCCAAAACTGCGAAGAATTTTCCATCGAATTACCACAATCACCGTCACTTGAACCACAGCACGAGGAAGAATTGATTGATGACGATGCAACGACGGAGGAATTTTGGTTCCAACCCGTTGCAACCGACCGCTCCAGCTGCGCGTGCACGGGCTGCACCGATTGCACCCGATGTGGTCGAGATAAGTGACAACAGCGATGATGGCCGTGGCAGCGCAATCATTGAGCCGGCAATTGGAGCGAACAAACATCAAGGCATGTGGTTTTGCTTCATGGAGAAGGACGGGAGCAACCGTAACAAACTCATTGTTGGTTTCAAGACGATTGACACCACCGATGCTGACTTTGATACAATGGAAATCTTTGCATCCAATCTTGCGAATTGACGTTTAAGCAATATACACAATTAATTATTTACAAAATAAAAATGTATCCGATTGCATCATTCTTTCTTTTTTAAATAAAGATTTCAATACCATTACACTACCCATAACACATATTGTTTTCATTCAAATGCATCCCACAAGAATTTTTCAGGTATGAGCCAACAAAAGGTAACGTATCGTATTAATTAATTTGTTCAATGACCATTCGCACCGAAAAGTAAACAATGCAGATGTTACCGCATCCTTCGGAATCAATGATAAAATGCCGCTTTTCCTTTTTTTCTTTCCTTTTTCTTTCACTGCCATCCCTCTAGATTTTCGTTTTTTCAGGTATAATACATGATTTTTGTCATTTGCACGTCTGCATAGGAATGTAAAATCAATGACAAAATGCAGCGTGGGAAAAAAAATTGATTCTCATCCCCAACAACAACAATCGATTATGCAATATTATGTGCAACAAAGGATCACACGTAAACAAGTATTCACATGTAAACAAAGGATCACAGGTAAACAAAGGTTCATAGGTAAACAAAGGATCACAGGTACCAAAAGGCACATGAAAACGACCTTGATCTCAAAAGGTCAAATGAGGTCAAAGTGGCTCAGAACTCTCTTTTTCTATCTACTATTGTACGAATTAGACGTTCAACAATGCTCGCTTTTTTATAACTGTATGTAGAATAATGATTGATGTTTCCATTTTGTATGAGTGATTGTCTCATTATGCTATTAAAAAATTCTTTACCATTGTCAGTGTGCAAATTTCGAATACGTTGTCCTACTTTATCAAAAATAATTTCCATTGCTTTCGTTGTCTCTTTAGCTGTTTTATTTTTCAATGGTCCAGCATATGCTCTCTTCGAGAATATATCAATGACAATTAAAATGTATCTGTATCCACGATTGAATTGTTTAAACTGTTGCATTTCAATAAGATCAGCCTGCAATGTGTTGGCAATACCGCGCATGGAATACTTTTGATTCTCGAAATTTTTTCGAACATTACGATGAATTTCTTGAACTAATTGTTGTTTACTCATTTTAGCAATGAATACTTTAATAAACTTTATATTTTTTAGTTTATATTGCTTACATTCTTCTCACAACCATTCCATCAAATGGAGAATGTATAAACTCGTTCTCATATATAATCAGGCAATAAGCACTAGTTTTAGCTGGAAAATTTTGACTTGCATGCATCTCTATTTTAATATCCACAGAACCATTATTAACTGAATCATCCGATCGTGATGTATCAAATGCAAATAATATATTTTTTTGAAAACTCCTATAATCTATAGCAAACAGATTTCGTTCATTAGCTCCATTGTAATAAGATGATTCAATATTAACATAAGCATGATATAGCTCGGCAAACTTTCCTGCTCCTATATCCACATCATGTATGTTATATGGGTATACGTGTGAATTTAAGTATAAACGTAATCTGTTTATACGTAATGAGTTAAACGAAGATGCATCTTTTGTTTTATTTCCTCTTTTATCATGTTGAAAGGCAACTTAAACATATCGTGGTTTATGCAAATGTGAAACTGTTTTAACTGACCATATATGACTACTGGTTTGAGGAAGCTCGGGATACTCATACATATCCCATGATCGATGTTGAATGAAAAGTTTTTTCTTCTTACGGAAATAGTCGTTGTTCATATCTAATTTCATTTTGTCGGCTAATGTTATGTGGGGCATTACCCATTCGAGCTTAGAAACATCAATCTTTACGTTAGTTGAATTATCCACAGTTGAACCATCGCAAATACAAATTATGCTATCCCGTTCACGTTTCAATATTAACTCATGACGGCTATTCAAAATAATTTTTTGATAATCATCGCAAAATCCAAACCAAGCACTCAATGGTAGCGCCACATCATAAATCAAAACTTTCGCATTTTGTGCTATTTTTTTGGTAAATGACTTATCGAATTCATAATATCCAATTATATTTGATATACATGAAGCAGCAGATAGTTTCATTGTTGAAGTTATTCCAACATTTCTTATACGATCGATTTCAACACCATTCAATTCATAACGTGCTTCGCTAAATAAAAATGATGGGAAATTGTGTACAAATTTCACTTTATCTGTAGCATCATCGTTGTTATTTTCAGTAGTTACAGTGAGCTACATGTAGAGATATGACTCACATGGTAGTATACATGAATCTTGATTTTGAATTGAGATACGTATCTCTTCTCATTCACCAAATGAATTAGTATAAGGTGTGTACGTATAAAATTCCTTTTTTATAATTGAATTATCATTAGTGGCACTTGCTCCAATATTGAAAATATTATTGATCATTTTCAACACGATTTTTTTTTTGTTGCTTCACTTTAAGACCAAGACCTTCCGAAAATTGGACGTTTTTCTTTGAAAGTTTCCTTTTCAATGTCTTACAATTTATTTGATCCTCCTGCTCCAACACTTTTGCGTGAATAATCTTAGGTTTTCGAATGCATACACTTTTATAACCGTTTTTCTTGTTTTTCACATTTTTTCTTTTATTGGTTGAATTACTATTGAAGTTTTTCGAAGCTCTATTTTTATGATATATTAACATTTTTATGCTGATTTTTTGTTGTTGTCTTTCTTTATATTAATGCGACAATTGATATTCCCTCCTATATTAACTAATTTTCCGTTGTGATCAACAATGGAAATCTGAATAGAACGTAATCTCTTGGTTTTAACAGGCAAATAGCTAATGTGTTTGGGAATTTCCACAAATGTTTTATCATTCACATATGATGAGCTAGTAGCAAACTGATGGATTGTATGACTCTGTTTTCCATTTATATATGATTCGGAAATTATATCACATTCGATACGTACAAGATTTAAATTTTTTATTTTAACTATATTATTGCTATCATGAATAATTAAATCGAGTAGCGCACAACTGTAATTGCAATCCAAATCGAGTGTAATTTCAGGCAAAAAATTTGCTTGAAGTAATGATGAAGTACCTGAAAAAGCAACTATGAGCGAAGAAGTCATTTTCGAAATATATCAAACAAACAACTGAAACACACCCAAAGTGAGATAGCATTTTAAAGTTTTTTCTTTTTCTTAATTTACCTTTTCTTAACCTCTATCTATGACAGTTTTATCAATCAATACTGATGATGAATCTTCAATACCATTCTGCAAAATATAAATAAATAACATTTGTTTATAAAAACAATCATTCATCGTCAAGATGCGTTTCACTAAACAACTGATTAATATTTCCGTTGTGAACGTTGATGAACGCACATGCATAAGTACAACTAAAACGAAACGTCATAGCGCACTGCTACCCAACAATTTACGTTGCATCATAGCAGGTCCATCTGGATGTGGGAAAACAAATGTTCTCATTAGCTTAATTGAGAGTGAACATGGATTGAAATTTGAGAATTTGTACTTATACAGTAAAACATTGGATCAAGACAAATACAAATATTTGTGTGAAATGTTACGATCAATTGAGGAGGTTGAGTTCTATAGATTCTCTGGATCACAAAATGCTATCGATTCAAACTTAATGAAAGTAAATTCACTTATTGTGTTCGATGATGTATACTGACCGTGAAATCAATAAGACTGCTGTACGTAATATTTTCACACTTGGACGACATCGAAGTCTTGATGTGATTTACCTCGCTCAGAGTTATACCAAACTGAACAAACATCTCATTCGGGACAATTGTAATTTCGTGATTTTATTCAGACAAGACGACTTGAATTTGAAACATGTTTATATGGATTTTGGTGTGAATGCTGATATGAAGTTTGAAGAATTTCGAGAGCTTTGCTTGGAATGTTGGCGCGAACCATTCGGTTTTGTTTGCATATCTCTTGAACATGAAGTGGGTTCGGGACGTTATCGGAAAAATTTCGATCAATATCTAGAGTAGTATATATAAAGTGCAGTGAAGAATAATGTAATTAATTCCAATCGAGTGATTATCATGCAATGAACTATTCTAAGATTCATGTAAAAAGATGGAAGGAAAGAAGTCAAATGAGTTTATTTCGAAATTAATCACTACGCAAAATATTATGAAAAATAAATATCAAAAAGCGTATGCAAATCGTCTTGAACGTGAATATAATCTGAATCAAAGCATAAAGCCTCTCATAACATCATCATCAACAAGATCATCATTTCCATCATCGTCAATAAACGAATCTAAATCAACGACTGTAAGTGATTCTCTTCGAAATCTTTCGAAAACAAACAACAATACACAACAGTTGCATTTAGCTACTAAAAGTTACCCAAAACATACAATTGACATAAAATCACTACCTATTACAACAAAACGTTCTGATAGTGAAAATGTAGAGAAAAAAGCAGACAAATCTATTCCATATGATGATGTTAAAAACAGTGAAGGTTTTCGATAGACATCTGTAGACATAGACCATTGTCTATTCAATCGATTGGTATAGGCAAATTGTAGGCAATGTGTACATGTACACAACTAAAAACGTTTGTGTTAGTTTGTACTTATGTGTATATATAGGCTGCCTATAGACATGCCTACACATTTGTTGTCTATAGACATGTCAATCTGTTCATCACTGGTTAAAAACGTGAACATAAATCAGAATTATTTAGAAAATCCGAACGAACTTTGTGATAGACTGCGATTACTCCTATCTACACAGATTGCTGGTAATACGATTCAAGTAGAAGAGATAAACACTATTATTACACAACTGCGGGAGCTCAATATACTAATATAAATTTCGCTTGATTTTCTTTTAAAGTTTTCCTCTACAAAAATTGTGAAAATGAGAAAAACAAAAATGAATAAAAATGCAAAAAAAAAATTTCGAATCTCGAACATAAGTCGATTCGTTTTATTTAAAGTATAATAAATCATGTTTATTGACATATAATTTTTTTAGTTTTTAGTGCAATAATTTGATTAGTATATGATAGTTATTTGAATGGTGATTTGATTAATTTCCGGTAAAACAGATTTATCAGCATCACCACATTTCAGCATCGTCATATTTTCCTTTTTTTTCACATGAAAATATATTCATATATTTCAAATCTAACATTTCATCACGCTTAAAATAGTTGTCGAATAAAAATTGATTCATCAACAGTTTGTCGCATTTTTTAACATTTTCTTCAGTTTGTTCAGTCCAGTCATCAGCATCATCATAGTCTAAGAGCTGTAGAAGAGATACCACACCTCATAAAATACCTGATTGTCACCATAATTAATGAAATTTAGACGATTATGCGATTCCAAAAATACCATTGGATTGTAAAAAAACGTGGACATCAGCAAAATCCGCATTCCCGAAAATTCCCCAAAAAATGATTTTGAACAAATTAATAGTCCCGTATGATATTTTGAATATAAGTCTATTGAGGTCGAATTAAACTGAATTTAAAATATCCGCATTTAATTTTGTGTACAACACATAGTTTTTATCCAATTTATATACACTATATCAGTAGCATTCATATGCGAATTTGACAGCCACACATAGTGTCATTAAACGCATCCAACAGTATCAACGCACGTTGCGGTGCGTTAATAACATTTTTTCGTGTTTGACAGTTGTTTGAAAATTAAATTCACAACGATTTCTACACATAACAAGAGACTTCAAATGCAATCTTTGAAAGTAGTTTTGGAAAAATTGGATTTGCGAGGCATGGACATGGGTGGAAAGAAAGATCAAGCAGCGGAAAAACGGAAGCATCCTGATGTTTCTATTGAAAGTCAATTCGGCGGAAAACAATTGGCAGACAATGTTTCAATGGCAGCAAAATGAACCCTCGTGCAATGTCTATTGACAATCAACGAAAATCAAATCAATCTGATGAAAACAAATCAACAGAAAATATTCAAGGACCAGCAAAACGAACTCGTCGTGCTATTTCACTGGAAAGTCTACAGGATGCGAATCAATCCGATGGCAAACAATTGGTGAAAAATAGTTCAGTGGGAGCAAAACGAAGCCGTCGTGCAATTTCCATCAAAAATCAACAAAAACCGAATCAATCCGATGAGAAAAAATCGAAAGAAAATGTTACAGAGCCGTCAAAAAGAACCTGCCGTGCGGTCTCCGTTAAAAGTCCAAACAAACAATCAACAAAAAATGCACCAAAACGCATACGGGAAGATTTGTCAAACGCAATTTCGGTTCACTCTGAACTTCTGGTCAAATGCGAATTGAATCAAACTCTGCTGAAGGAAAAAAATGCACTGATTTCACTACAGAAACGATACATCGAAATGTCTGAAGAATGTACTAAGAAGATGAAACAGGCGGAAGATTTGAAAGGATACGTTGCAAGAATGCAAGAAGTTGACAAAAACAACGACAACGACAACGTAAACTTCATTGTTTTGGCCGAAGATGAAGAGGGAAGTGATGGTGATCAAGCTGTGCAAGCATTAGATGAGCCAAATGAAACGAAGACAGTTGAAGTGGAACCAAATCAAGTTGATGAAGAGGGAAGTGATGGTGATCAAGCTGTGCAAGCATTAGATGAGCCAAATGAAATGAAGACAGTTGAAGTGGAACCAAATCAAGTTGATGAAGATTTTGATCAAATGAAGTCGGCCCAAATGGATCGAAACACGCCAAATGAAGTCGGCCCAAATGGAACCGATCCAGCTCAATCAAACATCACCAAATTCGCTTGGACTCCACTCGAATAATTCTACTTTGTGAAGAATTAAATAAATTCAGTTTTTTTTTACTAAGATAATAAAGGCAGATTAGTTCGAATTAAACATTTTTTATTTAATTTTTGAGATAATAGCTTTTTTGAATTTGTTTTTTCGTTTTGTTTTTACAGCAATGATATGACATTAGAGGTGATGATTAATTTTAAACTCGACTGATGATTAATTTTTTTCAGCATAACGAATCCATAGTGTGAGATAGACCGAGCGATTGCATTTTTTAATGAGTGAAAATAATAAATTCTTCGATTCTTTCATTTCCAAGTAAATTTCAAGTTTCAAATCATTAGTTTACAGTTTTCGTTAGTTTTTTCTTCAGAATATTTAAATTTTGAATATTTAAAATAAAGTATTCGTGGTAATTTTTCAATATCACCATGTACACCGAAAATATAGCGTGTGAAATTTTGTAGAATTTTCAAAAAATCGTGAAAAATGTTCGGTTCTGATTAAATTCATCAATTCTTTTATATGGGAACCGCGTGCTTTTATATATGGTTGTAATATGAGAACCGTACACTTTCCTGCTCAGTTATAATATGGAAACCTATGCATATTCATAAATATAAGGAATGTGTCCGGTTCCCACATTACAATCATATATAAAAGCACGCGGTTCGCATATACTAGAACTGATGAATTTGGTGAAAGTTTAGATTTTTACGATAATTCGGCTTCCTCCTGCTCAGTATGAGGTGAGCGCGCACCTGTACCGCCATAGACTGAAATATCATTATTCTCGGAATCATTTCCAGCATCATTTTCTTGAGTCATCTTGATTCTTTTGCTGTACGCCTGTTTGTCCTTTTTGCTGTGGGGCTGTTTGTTGTTGAGTTCATTGACCCGTGGAAGCTCTGATATTTCCCTCTTCATTTCCAGAAGTTGTTGTTCGTTAAACTGTTTCGACCTGCTAATCACTATGTCTGATCTGGCTTTGGTCGTTTGGATGACTGCAATCGCCAAAAGTTCACCAGCACGATTTATTTTCAAAGTTATGTCCACTTTTCCTTCGCCTCTTTTACATTTTTCGATTCCCGAAATGGTCATGATACCCAAATATTTGTTAAAACGCGCTTCTGGATGTTCACCTTCATACACCACGATCGACATTCCTTCCTGATTGTCTTCATTTGTTTTTCCTGTTAGAAATCCTTGGGTTGGATACGGAGTATTTTTTTTTATGACTTTACGCATTTTTCCATTGGCCAAACGAATTCCTAATGACAGCGGCGTCACGTTCTTCAGTAAAACCCTTGGAACGTCTTTTTGACGTTCGAGTATTGCAGCTTGAATAGCTGCTCCAACCGCAACTTGAAAAGATAAAACAAATTTAAAATTAAATAACATAATAATTGTGTTGATAAGTACATTTCAAAACAGAATTTCGAAAAAAAAAATCGGAGAATGATGCATCAAGAATTATACAAACAGGAAAAAAAATTGTATATGTGACTCGGCTAATATAAGAAATCTCTGAATGGAATGATATTTACCGGATTCAATTGGGTCGATCGATGTGTTTACAGCCTTGCCAAAAAAGGACTCCAATGTTGTTTTCACGATGGCATTTTTCGTACTACCACCAACCAAAACAATGTCATGAATTTGTTCACGCTGTAATTCGGCGTCTTCAATGCATAGTTCGACGCATTTCATTGTCTCTTGTATGTATTCGCTGATTAACTCATCATACTTTTGACGCGTTATTGGCACTTCATAGACATCGTCATAAAACCAATTGAATACGATTTTGGCTTCTTCAGCAAGTGATAGCTCCTTTTTTGCGGATTCACAAGCCAAGCGTAGGCACTGAATGGCCGCTGGGTCACCTGTTACGTCGATAAAGTCGTCCTTCAAATGCTGAATACAATATTCAAGCAAAGAATTGTCAAATATTACACCTCCAATCCGGGTATTCCCATTCGTAGCCCGGACTTCATACATACCGAATGTATCGATAGCAACAATCGCCGTATCAAACGTTCCACCACCTACATATATAAATTTATTATAAATGAACGCCCATAGTGATCAAATCAATAAGTTAAGTAGGTGAAATCATACCAAGATCATAGACCAAAACATAGCGATCGTCTTCAACCTTGTTTGCATAACCGAATGCAAGAACAGAAGAAGCTGGCTCATTTATTATCTTCAATACATTAATACCAGCAACAAAAGCAGCATTTTTGGTCGCTTCGCGTTGTGAATCGTTGAAGTAAGCCGGTACAGTAATTACAGCGTTGGAGATTTTTTGTCCCAATTGTGATTCAGCATCGTCTTTTATCTTTTTCAAAATCATTGCTGATATTTGCACCGGGTACAACTGTTTCAATTGGTTTTGGACTTTGACTTCGTACTTGGGAATATTGTTGCCATCATCATGGACATCAAACGGCCAAAACTTTGTATAATTCTTGGCAGCTGCATAGTTTTTGCCAATTATACGTTTTGCTTCAAATATTGTCGAATCCGCATCCAAACACCCAACCAAATATCCATCTGGACCAAATGAGACACACGATGGTGTTGTTGTTTGTTTTAAACTGCTCTGGATAATATTGATCTTTCCATTTTGCCAAACGGCAACGCATGTGTTAGTTGTACCTAAATCGATACCTATGGCTGGGCCGTCAGGCATCTGAAAGGAATTTGAAATTATTGGATTTGATATAAAAATTATAAAATTAACTGTATCAATACAATATAACTTTTTTTAAAAATAAGATATTTAAAAAAGTACATTTTTTATAAGTACCTTTTCTTCCATAGTTGACCAATGTTCTAATGAAATATTCCAAACAAAACTTCAATATTAATTTAGCTGAATCGGTACACTGGTGACATTAAATCAAAATGATCAGGTTGTTTGACACTATAATAGTTTGACACTACAGTAGTTTGACAGATGTCCGCCATTTTAGTTTTTTCAATTGGATGTCTCTTTTCTTTATTCGGTATTTCGTGGAGAGTAGAAGATATTTTACATTGAAGTTAGAATAAATATTCAAAGTTATCAAACTATTTCGGAAAAATGGAAGTATTGGGTCCAAAAACAAATGGTGGTCCTAATATAGAGTTTTTTAGATCACCGGAGATATTGGAGAAATTCGAAAAAGTACGGGAATGGCTACATAGAAATAAGGTAATTAAATACAAAATAAGCATCGTTTGGTAATTTAGTATTAATTCCATAACAGGAAAATGAATGGTTGGCATTTTGTCAGACCAATCCAATGTACAATAGAATGTTTTTTACTTTATCAAATGAAATAATTTTTATGTATCATCTATGCTTTTCAGCACATTAAAAAAGATGCCCCGACAAAGAAGTCACTGTCTGAATTATTGATTTCGTTCCTACAATTTCAAGAGATGCAATTAGGCAGAGGTGTGGCAGAGCCACCAATAATGCGTTTACCGATGCGATGTTTTTTGGATTTTGAGCCCAATGGCAGTTTGTGTCACATTTTTGCCAGCTTGTATCAACATAAGGCCGAAAAACACTGGAGAAATTTTCATCTTGATTCGACCAAAGCATCACGTAAACATATTGAGTCAAACATTCAACTGGTAGCCAGAATTCTGCAAACGTTGGTTGATAAAAATTGTTATCGTGTAGCATGTTTGTATATTCGGCCCGAAGTCATGGCAAATCTTCGTGAGCAAATAACTGCTATTCTAAAAAAGCGGAAATGTGAAATAACCACAGACGAAAGTCAAGCAACTCATATAATATACCCGAAAACAGATCCATTGCCAGACGACTTCGCGCGACCATTATTTAAACGAGGAAAGGTGGTACTATTTTCCAGAATCATACGACTCATATGTTGCAAATACATTCAATTTGCCAGTAAGTAACTTTGATTTCATTTGATGTCATTTCAATAATTTAGTTCACACACGCTTACAGGATGACATACCCGAAACAATTATCACACAGTCGAATCAATGGCGTGTTTCAGCTACATGGGTGTTACACTCCGAAGAATTCAATGAATGGATGGCCGAAGAGGATTATGAAGTAGATGAAAATGGTAAAACAGTAGTACATCGACATCGACTAATGGTTGAAGACTTGATGCAACCTGAAAGAGTTAAGTCAGCTGAAAAGAGAAAGCGAACAAAAATTCAACCATCTGAGAATTCAAACAAACGTCATCGATCGTCTGAACTTATTGAAAGTCGTCATCAAACTCATGTTCTACCGAAAACATTATGCCCAGAATGCCAAAAGCCTATCTCAATTAAAGCTCTAACCAGACATCAAAGGGAAAAACATGGAAATAACGAACTCAGATACGGATGTAATGAATGTGATTTCAAGACAAATCGACGGTCACAACTTCTTGGACACAAACGCAGGATGCATTTAGAGCCGATACCAATGGGCCGTCCAACAAAAAAAAATAAGCCCCGAAAAAGAAGCCCATTCAGGATTACCACATTTCAGGACCGACATGGTCATTCCATTGATATGTGTAATTCTTTGGAGAGAAAAGTTGATATACTTACGGAAACTATAAGTGTGAATGGTGAAAAATTGAACGATTTTGAAAAGAAATTGGAAGAATTTGTCGTGAACGCAGATCAATTAAAGAACAAAAGTGAAGAGGATAATAAGACCATAAGAACGGAATTAGATGAAAAGGATAAAAGAATAATCGAGTTAGAAAAGAAACTTCGGGAGCAAGAAACTGAAATGAAAGAGGCAAAAATACGTTTAAGCATCCTTGAAAGCCGACAAAAAACAGAAAAGTTGCCAGATTTAAGTGATATCAACTCATTACTACAATATTTCGATCTCGACGAAAAGTCAACTCCAGACGAAATTCGTCGTAAAATAAACATCAGGATTATTGAATTTAGCCCCGAATCATTAGTGGGTAGTTCTCTCGCTGAGAATATGACTGAAGAAGAAACGGACGACATGTTGCTATTTTTGAATCAAGCTTTGCCTGCGCTACTGAGCTGGAAATCAAGAAAATAATCTGAATGATTATAAGAACTGAAATGATAATAAAGAGTCAATAATAACTTCTTAAATACTTGGCTATTAATTTAAAATGATTCCAATAATTTCTAAACCTTATTTAATTAAAAAACATTAATTGGCATAGTTCATACAGCGAACTGTCAAACATTTATCTAATCATGAGTAGGACTGAGTATGACTTTGACGTCTACAAGTGGAACCGGGCACTTTCGTATGCATTGACAATATAGAAACCGTACAATTTTCAATATGTAGAACCATATGATTTGGAGCACAAACGCTATGATTAGATGGAGAGGCAAGTTATATATAAATATACTCATTGAGTATATTTAATCAAATTCAATATAAATTCATTGTAAGATCTTAGACAAAACAGAATACTTGCCTATTCATCATAGCGTTTGTGCTCCAAATCATACGGTTCTACATGTTGAAAATTATACGGTTTCTATATTGTCAATGCATACGAAAGTGCCCGGTTCCACTTGTAGACGTCAAAGTCATACTCAGTACTACTCACGATTAGATGAATGTTTGACAGTTCGCTTTATAAACTATGCCAATTAATGTCTCGCAGAGTATATTTCTACACTTATGTCTAACGCCAGAACGAAATTGTCATCGAAGCTTTCATGAACTCAATTAATAGGTGTTTCGGAAAGTTCGGTTTTTTTGTGTTCTTTACGCATATATTTAAATAACAAAATGAATGAATTCAATAATCAAAGTATTTGCCATCGTTAGCTAGGACTTTTTCCCATTTTTTTGGCAATTCATGGATTCCGTCCCAGTACCACTTCTCATCTTTTGAGGCTAACCATCCATCAAGCCAATTTTTCACTGCTTCGTACGAAGTGAAGTGTTGTTCGGAAAGTCCGTGCTGCATCGATCGGAATAAGTAGAAGTCTGATGGAGCAAGGTCTGGTGAATACGGCGCGTGGGGTAGTACGTCCCATTTGATGTTTTCCAAATAGTTTTTCACCGGTTGTGCAATATGAGGTCGAGCATTGTCATGAAGCAAAATCACTTTGTGTGTTCGATCACCCCATTCTGGTCGTTTTCGCTTCAATGCTTGGTTCAATTTGATTAATTGTTGTCGGTAACGATCAGCAGTAATCGTTTCACCAGGTTTTAGCAACTCATAATACACAGGTCCTTTCTGATCCCACCAAATGCACAGCAAAGTCTTCTTCCCATGAATATTGCGTACTGGTTGTGATGTTGATGGTTGGCCTGGGTCTACCCATGATTTTTTGCGCTTGGGATTGTCGAAATAGATCCACTTTTCATTGCCAGTAACAATTCGATGCAAAAAAGACTTTAATTTGAACCGATCAAGCAAAATTTCGCAGATGGTTTTTCGTCTTTCGATGTCTCTTTCTTTCAATTGATAAGGCACCCATTTTCCTTCTTTTTGGATCTTTCCCAATGCATGTAAACGTTCAGAAACGGTGGATTGGGAAACTTCCAATGTTTCTGCCAATTGTTTCAATGTTTGAGTTGAGTCTTCATCCAACAATGCTTGCAATTCTGCATCTTCAAACTTTTTTGGCCGTCCCGATCGTTCTCTGTCTTCAACATCAGAATCACCTTGTTTGAAGCGCCGATACCATTCTCTGCATGACTTATCGGTTGGAGCTATTTCACCATAAACTTCCACAATATTTCTATGTGCTTCCGCTGCACTTTTACCACCATTAAAATAGAATAATAAAACTTCGCGCAAATGCTGTTTATTTGGTTTGTATTTTGCCATTTATTTTAGAAAAACAAAGTTTGTTACTGTACGAAATGTAAACTTCTCTTGACTGATTATTGTTGACAGATGTCTAACCATCTTAATACAACAACATTCCGCCATCTGTTCGCTCCATGGGGATGATTTGAAAAACAAGTACATGTGGCGCCACGGACTGAGTTGTAAAAATTATTAAACTTATGTCAATTGAAATATGTCTCAACAGGTGATGCTCAAGTGACAAACTAATTTCAATAAAATTTAGTGATTTAATTTCATTATATACAAATATAATAATGTAATGTACTTGCTTTCTACACATTCCATTCAATGGAATGGACTCAATTATATATGTCATATTCATTGCTCTTTTAATCGTTAATTCACCATATCATATTTGATATTTTGTGTTTGACATTTAGATTTTAGTGCTACCCGATGACAATTTTGACACAATTTGTCGTTGATTATGAAGTTTCAATTGTAAGATCATATGTAATAGACTGAGGTTGATGTGTTCAAATAAAGTGATAAAATTCGAGTAAAATTTTAGTGTTCAAGCAAGTTACCATCGTCGTGTAAAATGGAGTCTGTTGAGTCACAGAACCGTTTTGATGGACACGAACACTGGGCTTTGTATGATGACAAATCATCAAGATCCTTGTACAAAATCAAAAATTGTAAGAATCTCACTCATGTTTTCTGCCAGAAGTGTGGGGTTCATTTGTTTTTTAATAAAATGTACTCAAATAAATTTCATTTTTCAAATATTTTTCTTTTAATTTTCGCAAAAATGTGTCTTCTTTTTGGTTATCCATCTTGATGGTGAAGGCTGCTATGATTCTCACGCTTTTATACTGTGCAGAGTTTGGTGTATTGTGTGTGTTTGTATTGTGCTGGTGAATATTGCAAACACCACCAGTGATGTTCAGAAACATCAAACAAGTTCACACATACACGTTTGTATTCGCCTATATTGAATCATTTAATTTGATGTTTCTGAACATCACTGGTGGTGTTTGCAATATTCACCAGCACCTTCAAAACCTTGTTTTGTCAACATCGATAAACATCAAAGTACATCATAATATCATATATGATTTATTCATTGACGTTACACATATGTGTATTCAATTTTTTTTAATAATTTTAGTGAACTCCTCTGGCGTTGGGTGGTATATTTATTTTCACTTCGATTGTTGGAATCACTTCAGATTCACTGAACAACATTTTATCCATTTTGACTGATCTATTCTAAATTGATTTGAATTTATCACTCAACAAAAGAAACAGGCAACAGTATTCGTTTCCTCTTCACCATCTATTGATAAATAGCACTACAAGATATTTTCAATGATTTTAAATTTTCAAGAATAAACAATGACATAACCTCAAAACTTACCGGCTTTTTGGCTTGGTGATATTATGACATCGAGCAACACTTATGCAAAATTGATTTGAATAAGTCGAAAAAATTTACAAATATCACATATGATATGGTCAACTTTACAACAAAACCGCAACAAAAAATCACAACAAATGATACATTTTCAAATTTAATGCTATTTGCAATGTTAAATACAACTGCTTACTATAATTGCAATACCACATATATGTAAATATTTCTATAGAACGTAATTTTTTCATTGTTTTATCTAGGAATTGCGAAAAACAACAACGCCATCTGTTGGAAATTTATAAACGAAATTGAGTTTCAAATATGTTGACAGCCGAGTCCGTGGCGCTCATAAGCAAGATATGCAATTGACTCAGTCAGTTCGCGCCGATGGTTCGCTCACAATACTCGTGGTGTATGGACGTGCTTGCAGGTTCAGCATTACATGAGCACATCGCATTAATCATGGAGGAGCAAATCAAATTATTATTACAGGAAAAAGATCAAGTCATTGCCGATTTAAAGGAACAGATAAAGGAATTATCATTGAAAAATGATAATTTAGCGAAAGAAGTTGGGGATTTAAACAAAAATCTCACAACATTTTTGCAAAAACAAAATGTCGGTGCCAATACTTCGAGTGCTGATAGCAAATTTTCACAGCCGTCAAGCAAAACCATTTCGGGTAAACGTTCAATTGATCATGATGTGTTCAAAACTGCGGAAAATGATACAGTTGAAAATACAATATTGGAATTGGATGAAAATTCGAATGATGCCATGGACGCCGAATCAAATGAACTGTTGGTTGAAAAAACAGGGGAGCAACCTAACCTCAAAATAAAAATGTGGATCAGCAAACGGAGGATAAATACAGCTGGACATTCATAACCTCAACTGCTTTCAAACGTGCTGCCAAACCGACGCCAATACAACTCGGTACGTGTCCTGATAATGATTTTGGAAAAGTTTTTGGTTTACTGAAAATTTTTTTTGCGGCTAACGATTTTTAATGGATTCATCTTAAAAATACTGCCAAACCACGAATCATTTGTGCGAATGTGAGTTCAACACATATGCCGACAAAGATACCAAACGCTCATCATTCATTGTTCGTGGTTTGCACTATGAGCATGATGAAGACAACATAGTGGCCATTCATGATTCATTAATTGAATACGGTGTGTCAGATGCTGAATCCGTGGTTCACTTTCTTACACCAACTATGAAAAGAATGGAAAAGCCAAACTGTATCAGATTGTTTTTAATGCCGAGGCAAACATTGACAATCTCAACAAAATAAAATCCATTGATAATTTTCGGGTACGCAATGAAAAACAAATTGGTTAAAAAACAACACAATGTCGACGATGTCAACGTTTCACGCATGTGGCCTCTTCTTGCCATTTTAAGTATCGCTGTGTACAATGCACGGCAACACACGGTCCTGGTAACTGTCCAAGGACCACAAACAGCAAATTATCCATCGGTTGTGTTAACTGTTTGGAGGGCAGTTTCCGACACAATGAACACACAGCCAATGACTTAGTTCATTGCCACTTTTATCAAAAGTATCGGGCGGATAAAAATAAAAAAGCGACGTCAAAGATGGTGACCAAAGCGGTATCTTTTAATTCACCAACAAACACCAAAAACTTCAGCGGTACTTATCGAGGAGATTTTCAACAAGCCACTCTCGATTTCAATACGGCAACAAACAACGGTCCTGTTTCCAAGAAAAAGTAAAAGAAAATGATTAAGAAGTACCAACCAAGTGAAATGATCGGTAAGTCGAATCAAGATTCTTCTGTGACTGGCAGCTCCCAAAATATTTCCAAATTTAACATTCGCGATAAAAAGAAATTGTTTGAACTTTTCACGCAATTTATGGATGCATACTGCACAAATCAATAATGAACAAGCTATCCATAGTGTAAATTAACGTCAGCTCTCTGGTGCGACCTTGTAGGGTTACACAATTCAAACAATTTTTAACTGACAATAAGCCAAACATAATTCTTGCTCAGGAGACGCAATTGGATAACACAATTAAATTAACCATTCCCGGCTACAATATCTTTCGTGGAGACGTTAGAAAGGGTTGGAGTGGCACTGCTATTTTAATCGATTCTAACATACCAATTAGAAATTTGAAAATCACTAGGGAGGGGGTTCACAGTACCTCTATTGAATGTAAGCTTGGTGACGATTGGCATCGCTTCTCATCCATTTATTTTCCTCATGGCAAACTAAACGAAAATCAGATCAATGAATTTTTTCACAAAAACAAGAACACTTTTTTTGGTGGTGATACAAATGCCAGGCATTTAAATTTTGGCGATATTAGTTGCAATCAATACGGCACCTTCTTGTCCAATCTGACGGATAATACTGATCTAAAAATTTTCAATCCGAATTTTCCTACGTGCCTCAGATCGGCTCATGGCTCATTTATAGACAAATTTCTGTCAAACAATTCACTCACACCAATTACCACCGTTAAGACCATTGGCTGTTTCTCGGATCATTCGGCCATTCAATGTTACTTATCTATTCGCTTGCCTTATGGAGAATTCTACAGAAGAAAAACGAGACGTTTCGGTGCTGCGCCCATTGAAAAAATCAATAATTTTATTCTGCTCAACCTTAAAAGACAAATAATTCCAATTCATGCCAATCTAACGAATGATGAATGTGAACAGCTTGCTGTTAATTTCGCGCATATTTTCGAAACGGCTGTTGATAAATTCGTACCAATTCAAAAAATCAAACACAATTTTCATTTATCACCGGAGGCAAGGGTGGTACAAAAACACATTAAGTGGAACTATAGGAAGCTTCACCGACTGGGTGAAGGGTCTAACTCCTGTACATATTATGACCCCCTTCAAAAATAATATTAAACATCTCAAAATCATGTCGTCGAATATACTGAACAGCGATACGGCAAAATTTTTTACTGACACATACAACACTATTGAAAATAATCGGGATGCATTTAAGGTGATCCGAAGATATACCGGACATAAAAAGTGCGAATCGGCCCCATCTTCTCTTTTCATTGATTCTGAAAAAATAAATACGGTGATTGGCACTGAAGACATTGCTAATGCTCTTGCTGAACGCTTCATTTCAAACAACAATCTAACTGTTAGGGATGGGTCGGACTTTGCCGGTTTGGTATACCAATCTATTTCCAGCATCAATAATGATGACACCTTTATTAAATTTGACCATACACTTTCACCTGATATCATGGATGATTCTGAGTCAGTTGATATGGATGCTAATATTGAGCCGACTTTTCGTGGCATTCTTACTAACTGCGAGGAGGTTAGAAGAATTATAGATTCAAGGCCAAATAAAAATTCAACTGGTTTTGATTCAATGCCATACACAATAATAAAATCTTTTGATGATGAAATTATTCGTGGTATCAGCATATTTTTTAATCATCTGCTGGCCATATCCTATTTTCCTAGGTTGCGGCAAAATGCCATCATTACTCCGATACCTGAACCGGGCAAAGATAACACGATTGTGTCTAATTGGAGACCAATTTCTATGCTTTCTTGTCTCTCAAAAATTTTCGAAAGGATTGTGGCCATCAGAGTCAACAAATATACGGGTACTTTGAATATTTTTCAAAATCAGTTTGGTTTTCTGAGCAATAATTCAACGGTCCATGCACTTGCTAATATGCAATCCACTATAAATAATGGTTTAAATCGGGGAAAAGTCACTACCATAGTTGCGCTGGACTTGCAGGCGGCATTTGACACTGTGTGGCACGCTGGTTTATTACATAAAATGCTAATTCTAAAATACCCAATGATTATTATAAAGATCATCGCGTCTTTTCTCAGTCACAGGAGCTTCGTGGTTCGTCTCGACGGCTTTGTTACGCTAATGAAAATTATGTTGGCCGGAGTCCCTCAGGGCTCTGTGCTTGGTCCGATTTGTTTCAATATATATACATATGATGTTCCCACACATGAAATTGTTAACATGTCACAGTTTGCCGATGACACGACGCTGTATATTACCCGGAGTAGCTCAAAATCATTTAAATATACAGGGTGATTCTCAGTTTCGTGTCAGTATTTCTACTGTAGATTCCTTAGTTCTTGAGGAGTAAAAAAGTGTATGGGCACCTCTTCATAATCGGCCGTTTCAATGGAGTTACAGTCCTTTGAATATTTTGTATCAAAATCCAGAATTTTGGGAATTTAGTCATATCAACGACTGTGGTATGCGTAAATTTTGATGAATATTCATAATTTTTGCCTTACATGAAAGATATGGACGTCTTCTAGACGATACAATACATAAATGGGAAAAAAATATTCGATGGAGGCGGTCAATTTTGATCTAAACGAACATATCGAAAAATTTAGAAAATTTGGGGAAAATAGTAATTTTTCTCGAAGAAATGCGTGATTACCCTACCGTTTTCTTGTCATAAATGGAAAGAGCATCCATTTTTACCCCGGTATGCACATTTTCAGATTCAAAAAAGTCATAGTTCCAAAAAAATTTAATAAATTTTTAGTGGAGTAACCACTTTTTTTTTGCAAAATTTGTGTAACAAAATGTGACCGTGCCAGCAGTTATCATGAGCATAATTATTGACATAAATACATAATTTTTAGCTTATTGGAATGCTTTTGAGCTACGATACAGTCCTAAATACAGAAATGTGTTGAAAAAGATCAATTTCGTACGTTGAATTGAATAAAGTACGTTGAGGATATTTGTAGAAATTTAACTTGAATGAGTTTTTTTAATCGGAAAATTTACATTTTATTTCATCAAATTTCATTGAAGATACATTCTCTTACAATAATTGCTCAAAATGTCCACCATTCATGAGAACGCACGCTTCGAGGCGCCGGTATACATTTTGATTGACACGATGAAAAATTCCATCCATGTTCCGGATTGTTTCAAATGCATCAATAATTCTTTGACGAAGTTCTTCGACGTCATTCACACGTTGTGCGTAAACCAATTCCTTGCAATGGCCCCAAACAAAGAAATCTAATGGATTTAAATCGGGTTAATTAACAATCATTGGATTTGTTGTTTCAACCTAAGATTCAATTTATCACAGGCAACTAATTGAGATTTAAAATTTGCACGAGGAGCAGATTCTTTAAATAGCTCATCAATGAAGTTTGCAGTTTACACATCTGATTTATTGGTGCCCTATGTTCATTAATAAGTGATAGATTTTACTTTTCCGCACACACCACTGTGTGTGGTTAAAGTATTGCGATCGGTCCAAAAAATTCAAAACGCTCGGAATAAGTTTTCTATGCGTTTTGAACCTAGAAAAAACGATTGCAACCATTCCCGGAGCAATTTTTTGTCCGTTGTACGTTGTCCGTTGTCCGTTGTCCGTTGTCCGTTGTCCGTTGTCCGTTGTCCGTTGTCCGTTGTCCGTTGTCCGTTGTACGTTGTCCGGTGTCCGTTGTCCGTTGTACGCAAAAATTTGTTAACACTCAAAAAATTGAGATTAGAATTGATCAAAAATTTACACACGCATTGAACTTTATTAGGAATAGAAACTTATTAATTTTCAGCCCAATCGGATAATTTTTTCGGGTAGCTCTAGTGGAGTCGAATGGAAAAATGGGCTGTTTTTCAATATAATTAAGAGACATTTGTATGGGGACTATGTCTAATTCGCATTGTATCATTATGAAACTTTCAGAATATTATTTTTTATGAAAAAAATGAGACATGCAAAATTTCAAGTCATTCCGATTAGATTTAGGACTACCTCCCCTGCAAAATTTTCGATTTTCGGGGTCTTTTCGAGGTCAAAACGAGGTGTGATTATTAGGGAACAGAAGAAAAGAGAATCAAAAGCGATTTATGAGAAATGCACCTTTTAAAAGTGCCATGAAAATATATAATTTAAGAGGGTCGAAAATAGATATTTAAATAAAATAAAACGATAGATGACGCTAAATTATTTCAGTTTATTTTACACTTGGTTCTTAGTTTTCAACCACCACGTTGTTCCGTTCAGAGTTCAATTCAGAATGAATGTCTCTCCATTCCGGAAAGTCAGAATTGTCAAAAGTGGCCATTTTGCATTTACGTATGTCACTCGAACTGAGCTCATTATATGTATCTGGAAACTCTACCAGTGTGAGCCAATCAAACAACAGTGAAGCCGTCAAACCAAAGTAAATGTGTATAGCTCGACCCAGTGGAGGAGCGTGTTCTATATAAAACATTGATTTTAATTTGACTACTGAACGGAATATTCAAAGTGGCGCTGCTACGGCATTTATGCAAACTACTGAAATACACTTCGAAAATGTAATGTTGATTTATTTCTAAAAAGTATTAAATACGATAATAAATTTAAAATGTCATTATAAAATCATCTTTAAAAAAGATAAAATCATTTAAAACTATTGCAACAGTTTCGGAAAAAATGAATTTAACGTATTATAAGTGCGTATATATAACATAGCTTTTTCTAATAGGGATATACCTATGTCCATCAATATGCTAAATGAAATGACAGTTTTTCATCGTTCATTTAAATTTGACTCTCATGAGCACGTGTTCGACACTTACGCTAATGGACAAATCGCCACCAAAACATGCTTTGAATGTTGTTTTTTTACATGTAGCTGTACATTTTCTTCTCGTGCAAAGTTTATTTTGCACATTTTACACGTATTTTTTTTTATTTTTGTCATTTTCATTACTGAGCAAATCAGTTGAACAAAGGCGTAAATAATGTATTGTATACATACATACTGTCAACAAAGATTTTTCCGATAGGGATAAATGAACACGCATAGATCAGTAGCGTCACCAAAAAATTAAGCACAAACTACTATAATGCACGGTTTTTTTTTTTTGTTGCAAATAATCACTTTTATTTCCGATTAAGAATAAAATATTCGTTTACCATCTAGTGGAAGGATTGGGACCCCCCTTTTCAAGATCTATGAATAACATTTTGTTTATTATTAAAATTATGTGTAATAAATGACATTATTGGTAAAAATCAAGAAAAATCCATTATGTTATAAGTGTTTAATGTGGTATAAGAAGTATTTTCATAAAAGTTATTGTCCCACGTTATAGACCAGTCTACGACGATTGCTATAACCCCTATTAAAAATTAACAACATATCGTTTTGGAAAAGTCTTCCCATTCTGTTCTTAAGGAACAGTCGAGGCATACATTGATATGGCTTGCTTGGGTATGTATTACAAATATTCTTGAACTTATCATTTCTTAAGGCCACCAGTTTGTTAAAGAAATTAATATTATTTTGTACAGCAAAACGATCAAGTCTGATGCAATTAGCAGTCTTATAAATATCAGCGGCACAAACGTGTTTAAAACTACCACGATTTCTTCTAATATTTGCGGTTTGCCTTAAAATTCCCCTTTCAAAATTCTCATAAGTTCCATTTGGTGACTGGACAGCTGAGGCTGCCTACACCAAACGGTTGATGCGTACATCAGAATGGGCCGGATGTAGAGCTTATAAATATTTGTTTTAATACTAGTATCAACATGTCTGTTTCTCAAAATTCTTCTTAAAATAAATTTTGTGTTTCTAGCTTTTTGTAGACGGATTTTGACATTTTTAGTATACCTATTATTCGTCTGAAGTTGTAAACCCAACAATCGAATATCATTCTTTGGTTTTAAAAGGTGACCATTAACAGAAATTTTCATATTTCGCGTGTCTCTTCTTAATTTAGCTTTAGTATCTTTGGCTTGGCCAAGAACGTGTAACATTTCAGTCTTGCTTTCGTTCATCTTCAATTTCCAATTTTTGAACCACCGAACTAACCTAGTCAAATATATATTTAAATGATTTTGAGCTACTCCAGGATTATTGTGCGTAATATACAGCGTCGTGTCATCGGCAAACTGTGACATGTTAACAATTTCATGTGTGGGAACATCATATGTATATATATTGAAACAAATCGGACCAAGCACAGAGCCCTGAGGGACTCCGGCCAACATAATTTTCATTAGCGTAACAAAGCCGTCGAGACGAACCACGAAGCTCCTGTGACTGAGAAAAGACGCGATGATCTTTATAATAATCATTGGGTATTTTAGAATTAGCATTTTATGTAATAAACCAGCGTGCCACACAGTGTCAAATGCCGCCTGCAAGTCCAGCGCAACTATGGTAGTGACTTTTCCCCGATTTAAACCATTATTTATAGTGGATTGCATATTAGCAAGTGCATGGACCGTTGAATTATTGCTCAGAAAACCAAACTGATTTTGAAAAATATTCAAAGTACCCGTATATTTGTTGACTCTGATGGCCACAATCCTTTCGAAAATTTTTGAGAGACAAGAAAGCATAGAAATTGGTCTCCAATTAGACACAATCGTGTTATCTTTGCCCGGTTCAGGTATCGGAGTAATGATGGCATTTTGCCGCAACCTAGGAAAATAGGATATGGCCAGCAGATGATTAAAAAATATGCTGATACCACGAATAATTTCATCATCAAAAGATTTTATTATTGTGTATGGCATTGAATCAAAACCAGTTGAATTTTTATTTGGCCTTGAATCTATAATTCTTCTAACCTCCTCGCAGTTAGTAAGAATGCCACGAAAAGTCGGCTCAATATTAGCATCCATATCAACTGACTCAGAATCATCCATGATATCAGGTGAAAGTGTATGGTCAAATTTAATAAAGGTGTCATCATTATTGATGCTGGAAATAGATTGGTATACCAAACCGGCAAAGTCCGACCCATCCCTAACAGTTAGATTGTTGTTTGAAATGAAGCGTTCAGCAAGAGCATTAGCAATGTCTTCAGTGCCAATCACCGTATTTATTTTTTCAGAATCAATGAAAAGAGAAGATGGGGCCGATTCGCACTTTTTATGTCCGGTATATCTTCGGATCACCTTAAATGCATCCCGATTATTTTCAATAGTGTTGTATGTGTCAGTAAAAAATTTTGCCGTATCGCTGTTCAGTATATTCGACGACATGATTTTGAGATGTTTAATATTATTTTTGAAGGGGGTCATAATATGTACAGGAGTTAGACCCTTCACCCAGTCGGTGAAGCTTCCTATAGTTCCACTTAATGTGTTTTTGTACCACCCTTGCCTCCGGTGATAAATGAAAATTGTGTTTGATTTTTTGAATTGGTACGAATTTATCAACAGCCGTTTCGAAAATATGCGCGAAATTAACAGCAAGCTGTTCACATTCATCATTCGTTAGATTGGCATGAATTGGAATTATTTGTCTTTTAAGGTTGAGCAGAATAAAATTATTGATTTTTTCAATGGGCGCAGCACCGAAACGTCTCGTTTTTCTTCTGTAGAATTCTCCATAAGGCAAGCGAATAGATAAGTAACATTGAATGGCCGAATGATCCGAGAAACAGCCAATGGTCTTAACGGTGGTAATTGGTGTGAGTGAATTGTTTGACAGAAATTTGTCTATAAATGAGCCATGAGCCGATCTGAGGCACGTAGGAAAATTCGGATTGAAAATTTTTAGATCAGTATTATCCGTCAGATTGGACAAGAAGGTGCCGTATTGATTGCAACTAATATCGCCAAAATTTAAATGCCTGGCATTTGTATCACCACCAAAAAAAGTGTTCTTGTTTTTGTGAAAAAATTCATTGATCTGATTTTCGTTTAGTTTGCCATGAGGAAAATAAATGGATGAGAAGCGATGCCAATCGTCACCAAGCTTACATTCAATAGAGGTACTGTGAACCCCCTCCCTAGTGATTTTCAAATTTCTAATTGGTATGTTAGAATCGATTAAAATAGCAGTGCCACTCCAACCCTTTCTAACGTCTCCACGAAAGATATTGTAGCCGGGAATGGTTAATTTAATTGTGTTATCCAATTGCGTCTCCTGAGCAAGAATTATGTTTGGCTTATTGTCAGTTAAAAATTGTTTGAATTGTGTAACCCTACAAGGTCGCACCAGAGAGCTGACGTTAATTTACACTATGGATAGCTTGTTCATTATTGATTTGTGCAGTATGCATCCATAAATTGCGTGAAAAGTTCAAACAATTTCTTTTTATCGCGAATGTTAAATTTGGAAATATTTTGGGAGCTGCCAGTCACAGAAGAATCTTGATTCGACTTACCGATCATTTCACTTGGTTGGTACTTCTTAATCATTTTCTTTTACTTTTTCTTGGAAACAGGACCGTTGTTTGTTGCCGTATTGAAATCGAGAGTGGCTTGTTGAAAATCTCCTCGATAAGTACCGCTGAAGTTTTTGGTGTTTGTTGGTGAATTAAAAGATACCGCTTTGGTCACCATCTTTGACGTCGCTTTTTTATTTTTATCCGCCCGATACTTTTGATAAAAGTGGCAATGAACTAAGTCATTGGCTGTGTGTTCATTGTGTCGGAAACTGCCCTCCAAACAGTTAACACAACCGATGGATAATTTGCTGTTTGTGGTCCTTGGACAGTTACCAGGACCGTGTGTTGCCGTGCATTGTACACAGCGATACTTAAAATGGCAAGAAGAGGCCACATGCGTGAAACGTTGACATCGTCGACATTGTGTTGTTTTTGAACCAATTTGTTTTTCATTGCGTACCCGAAAATTATCAATGGATTTTATTTTGTTGAGATTGTCAATGTTTGCCTCGGCATTAAAAACAATCTGATACAGTTTGGGTGGCTTTTCCATTCTTTTCATAGTTGGTGTAAGAAAGTGAACCACGGATTCAGCATCTGACACACCGTATTCAATTAATGAATCATGAATGGCCACTATGTTGTCTTCATCATGCTCATAGTGCAAACCACGAACAATGAATGATGAGCGTTTGGTATCTTTGTCGGCATATGTGTTGAACTCACATTCGCACAAATGATTCGTGGTTTGGCAGTATTTTTAAGATGAATCCATTAAAAATCGTTAGCCGCAAAAAAAATTTTCAGTAAACCAAAAACTTTTCCAAAATCATTATCAGGACACGTACCGAGTTGTATTGGCGTCGGTTTGGCAGCACGTTTGAAAGCAGTTGAGGTTATGAATGTCCAGCTGTATTTATCCTCCGTTTGCTGATCCACATTTTTATTTTGAGGTTAGGTTGCTCCCCTGTTTTTTCAACCAACAGTTCATTTGATTCGGCGTCCATGGCATCATTCGAATTTTCATCCAATTCCAATATTGTATTTTCAACTGTATCATTTTCCGCAGTTTTGAACACATCATGATCAATTGAACGTTTACCCGAAATGGTTTTGCTTGACGGCTGTGAAAATTTGCTATCAGCACTCGAAGTATTGGCACCGACATTTTGTTTTTGCAAAAATGTTGTGAGATTTTTGTTTAAATCCCCAACTTCTTTCGCTAAATTATCATTTTTCAATGATAATTCCTTTATCTGTTCCTTTAAATCGGCAATGACTTGATCTTTTTCCTGTAATAATAATTTGATTTGCTCCTCCATGATTAATGCGATGTGCTCATGTAATGCTGAACCTGCAAGCACGTCCATACACCACGAGTATTGTGAGCGAACCATCGGCGCGAACTGACTGAGCCAATTGCATATCTTGCTTATGAGCGCCACGGACTCGGCTGTCAACATATTTGAAACTCAATTTCGTTTATAAATTTCCAACAGATGGCGTTGTTGTTTTTCGCAATTCCTAGATAAAACAATGAAAAAATTACGTTCTATAGAAATATTTACATATATGTGGTATTGCAATTATAGTAAGCAGTTGTATTTAACATTGCAAATAGCATTAAATTTGAAAATGTATCATTTGTTGTGATTTTTTGTTGCGGTTTTGTTGTAAAGTTGACCATATCATATGTGATATTTGTAAATTTTTTCGACTTATTCAAATCAATTTTGCATAAGTGTTGCTCGATGTCATAATATCACCAAGCCAAAAAGCCGGTAAGTTTTGAGGTTATGTCATTGTTTATTCTTGAAAATTTAAAATCATTGAAAATATCTTGTAGTGCTATTTATCAATAGATGGTGAAGAGGAAACGAATACTGTTGCCTGTTTCTTTTGTTGAGTGATAAATTCAAATCAATTTAGAATAGATCAGTCAAAATGGATAAAATGTTGTTCAGTGAATCTGAAGTGATTCCAACAATCGAAGTGAAAATAAATATACCACCCAACGCCAGAGGAGTTCACTAAAATTATTAAAAAAAATTGAATACACATATGTGTAACGTCAATGAATAAATCATATATGATATTATGATGTACTTTGATGTTTATCGATGTTGACAAAACAAGGTTTTGAAGGTGCTGGTGAATATTGCAAACACCACCAGTGATGTTCAGAAACATCAAATTAAATGATTCAATATAGGCGAATACAAACGTGTATGTGTGAACTTGTTTGATGTTTCTGAACATCACTGGTGGTGTTTGCAATATTCACCAGCACAATACAAACACACACAATACACCAAACTCTGCACAGTATAAAAGCGTGAGAATCATAGCAGCCTTCACCATCAAGATGGATAACCAAAAAGAAGACACATTTTTGCGAAAATTAAAAGAAAAATATTTGAAAAATGAAATTTATTTGAGTACATTTTATTAAAAAACAAATGAACCCCACACTTCTGGCAGAAAACATGAGTGAGATTCTTACAATTTTTGATTTTGTACAAGGATCTTGATGATTTGTCATCATACAAAGCCCAGTGTTCGTGTCCATCAAAACGGTTCTGTGACTCAACAGACTCCATTTTACACGACGATGGTAACTTGCTTGAACACTAAAATTTTACTCGAATTTTATCACTTTATTTGAACACATCAACCTCAGTCTATTACATATGATCTTACAATTGAAACTTCATAATCAACGACAAATTGTGTCAAAATTGTCATCGGGTAGCACTAAAATCTAAATGTCAAACACAAAATATCAAATATGATATGGTGAATTAACGATTAAAAGAGCAATGAATATGACATATATAATTGAGTCCATTCCATTGAATGGAATGTGTAGAAAGCAAGTACATTACATTATTATATTTGTATATAATGAAATTAAATCACTAAATTTTATTGAAATTAGTTTGTCACTTGAGCATCACCTGTTGAGACATATTTCAATTGACATAAGTTTAATAATTTTTACAACTCAGTCCGTGGCGCCACATGTACTTGTTTTTCAAATCATCCCCATGGAGCGAACAGATGGCGGAATGTTGTTGTATTAAGATGGTTAGACATCTGTCAACAATAATCAGTCAAGAGAAGTTTACATTTCGTACAGTAACAAACTTTGTTTTTCTAAAATAAATGGCAAAATACAAACCAAATAAACAGCATTTGCGCGAAGTTTTATTATTCTATTTTAATGGTGGTAAAAGTGCAGCGGAAGCACATAGAAATATTGTGGAAGTTTATGGTGAAATAGCTCCAACCGATAAGTCATGCAGAGAATGGTATCGGCGCTTCAAACAAGGTGATTCTGATGTTGAAGACAGAGAACGATCGGGACGGCCAAAAAAGTTTGAAGATGCAGAATTGCAAGCATTGTTGGATGAAGACTCAACTCAAACATTGAAACAATTGGCAGAAACATTGGAAGTTTCCCAATCCACCGTTTCTGAACGTTTACATGCATTGGGAAAGATCCAAAAAGAAGGAAAATGGGTGCCTTATCAATTGAAAGAAAGAGACATCGAAAGACGAAAAACCATCTGCGAAATTTTGCTTGATCGGTTCAAATTAAAGTCTTTTTTGCATCGAATTGTTACTGGCAATGAAAAGTGGATCTATTTCGACAAACCCAAGCGCAAAAAATCATGGGTAGACCCAGGCCAACCATCAACATCACAACCAGTACGCAATATTCATGGGAAGAAGACTTTGCTGTGCATTTGGTGGGATCAGAAAGGACCTGTGTATTATGAGTTGCTAAAACCTGGTGAAACGATTACTGCTGATCGTTACCGACAACAATTAATCAAATTGAACCAAGCATTGAAGCGAAAACGACCAGAATGGGGTGATCGAACACACAAAGTGATTTTGCTTCATGACAATGCTCGACCTCATATTGCACAACCGGTGAAAAACTATTTGGAAAACATCAAATGGGACGTACTACCCCACGCGCCGTATTCACCAGACCTTGCTCCATCAGACTTCTACTTATTCCGATCGATGCAGCACGGACTTTCCGAACAACACTTCACTTCGTACGAAGCAGTGAAAAATTGGCTTGATGGATGGTTAGCCTCAAAAGATGAGAAGTGGTACTGGGACGGAATCCATGAATTGCCAAAAAAATGGGAAAAAGTCCTAGCTAACGATGGCAAATACTTTGATTATTGAATTCATTCATTTTGTTATTTAAATATATGCGTAAAGAACACAAAAAAACCGAACTTTCCGAAACACCTATTAATTGAGTTCATGAAAGCTTCGATGACAATTTCGTTCTGGCGTTAGACATAAGTGTACGTTACATTTGGAGCAAAATACATGCGAGTTATATTTGCAGTTCTCTAGCCCACAGCGAGTTGCATTTCGATCTGTGTCGACCTGAGGCCAATGCGCTATTTTGTCGTATCAACCCGAGTTCAAAGACTTTTTTTCATTTTTGGCTCGCTTTTTGGGAGAAATATCGACTGTTCCTGACATCTTTTCGGTCATCGTTTCCGGGCTCACAGTCTCGGGTAGATTTTTGCTCAAATTTTCTTTTTGTTCCACGGTTTCTGATATCGCTTTTATGGCAACAGGTGAGAATTGACATTTTTCTTCAGTCAATGCTTTGAACCCTTCAAAATGGAATTGAAAATAAATTGTTTATTCAGTTATATTGAAGATGAAATAAAATCTTACTCATGTTGTTTCAATAATGCTAGACGAGCTGAACGTCGCCACCGAGAAGCTGCCTTCGTGAACTTTTTAAGTTTTCTAATGACATCGTCCATTGAACTGGAGTCCAGCTTCAAAATGTGGTCAAACGAAGCTATTTTTCTAGTCCGAAGAAATATTGAATTTTGTCCGAATTTGAAATCGGATGATTTCAAATCAACTGAGTGTGCCACTACTTTATAGAATCTTTTGCAGTCGCTATACGAACTATGAAACTCTCTCATATATGGCTTGAATTTTTCATTGAGAATATCCAATGAAATATGCTTTGGATAGCCAAATCGAATGAATCGTGCGAACGAAACTATTCCACTAGAATTGAGTTGCTGTAAAACAAATGAGTCATCGAATTCATTGGGCACATTTCGATTATTAGATTCAATACATCGAACAATGTGGACATTCTGGAATATTTATCGAAAAATTGGTCTTTTGCAATATCCAAGTACTAAGTTTGTTTACACTCTTACCGTTGCTTTGATGCTACGAACTATTTCGTTAAACTCAGTTTTAATGCTTAGATTCAAACTTTTATACTCTTTTAGGGACTCTGAGGTACCGAATGTCATATCAACTATCGCCTTTGCGAGCTTCGATATCTTACTTGATGTTGAAAATTTATTTTTTTCCACAAAATCGGCCTGCAAATATGAATTAAAGAATGCTGAAAATCCAAAAAGCTATGATTTTTTAGCTACCGAGAAATAAACAACATTCCTTGCAAAATGTTTTATTACAAAGCTGTTTAAGCTTGGTCATATTCATCTGTGTCTTTACACGTTGACTTAGCGCTGTAATTTTAAATTGAATTAAAAATATTAAATCACCGTTTTAAAAACTAAAAATTTGTGAATATCACTTTTAAGTGCTATCAAACTGAAATTCACTGCTATATTTCTCCGGCATTGACATTTAGCTTGTAATTTAGTGCATTTTTGTGAGTCATTTTTTTGTTGTTGTCGGCTTCACTACAATGGGTGCAGACAATCACATTTGCAATAGACAAGAGTGCCCGCCGAAAAGTTGTAGTGGACCAAAAATAAACTGTGTAATTTGCCAGAAAACTTGTTTTTAACTGTGTTATGGATTCGAAAAATGTGGCAATAGTTTCGTCAAAGTGAAATTGATGTAAAATTCATTATTGCATTGGATCCAAATTCACTCTGTTTCACATGTCCAATGTGCGATGCTGTATTTTTGGATGACGCTGCGAATTCAATGACAGATAGCATAAATGTCAGCAAATTGAACAGCGTTCCCCAGTCAACACCAACGATACCGAACCCAGTCGGCAATTCTGAATTGAAGAAAGAATTTACCATGATTAAAGCGGCAGATAATAAGGTACAATCAATGATTCAAACGCAAAATATGGACATCGTTGAAATTAAATCGCATACATCATCAATTAACACTGAAATAAAAGCGATTATATCGTCAAATATGTCCAATAATCCGTCGAAAACGCCAATTTCAAATTTGAATCTACCACAGACACCGTCATTGGCTAATATAATTCGCCAACAACAAAATGAAAATCGCCGCCTTACTACTGCCAAACGTCGCCTCCAACCGTCCATTTCACCAGCCCCCCCAAAGTAAAATCTGCCACCACCCAAAATGGGTACCCGTTCTGCCGCAACTAGCTTGAAAGTTGCATCTGCACCACCACCAAAGCCAATTAAACCGAAATTTGACCGTGCAATTCATGTTTCACGCATCGAAAGGTCAGTAACTGTCGGCACAGTCACCGAATTTATTGCCGAAAATGCCAAACTCGAACCAAACGTTGACTTCAAATGCACGCTGCTCGTTAAAAAAGAACAGGATGTGAGTACTCTGTCATTCGTTTCTTTTAAAATTGACGTTAAGGGTGACAAATTTGAACGTTTAATGGATGTTGATTTCTGGCCAAGTGGATCGATGATTCGTGAACTCATCAAACAGGACCGTCCAAAATCGACTTTTGGTGATTTTTTGAGCAAAGAGTCAGCCAATGATATGTCATCACAACCGAGCAAACAATCCAAACCGATAGAAAAAAACGAGACAACAACAACGATCAACCAACCCGAATCCATGGATACAGATCCTGCCCAACAACCCGCCACCACCAGCAATTAATAACGAAATTCACCCGACCAAATCCTTCCGTTAACCAGCGAACCACCATTCATCAAACCAACAAACCCCCAAATCACGTAAATGTGAACAATTTCCAAGTTAGTTCACCAAGCCTGATCGATATCTATTATCAAAATTCCCGTGGACTTCGAACAAAACAAATGGAATTCTTTGCCAATTCGTCATCGTTTGGTTACTCCATCATTGCCTTGACTGAGACATGGCTAAACTCGTCATTCTTTTCCGCCGAATACTTCGATAGCACGTATATCGTGTATCGCACAGATCGTGAGAAAACTGGATCAGCCACTATTATGGGCGGCGGTACGCTTATAGCTGTCTCAGCTATTGCTATCACGCTTAATGATTCAAATGACACCGAGTACACTTTTGTAAAAGTGAGCATCAATTCTCGATCAAGTTTGTTCATTTACGTAGCGTACATACCACCTTCATCACCAAGGGAATTGTATCTGAAGCATCTAAATGCCATCAAATCGATCCATCTTAACCCATCTGACAGCATTTTCGTATTAGGTGATTTCAACATTCCCCATGTAGATTGGGTTCTACCACATGAGAACTTCGATGATGACATCAATGTCATGCTTCCAACCAACGTTTCACCGCCATTTGCTGCTGAATTTTTGAACGAAATTCTCAGCTTAGGATACAATCAGGTCAATGATATCGCCAATGACTTGGATAGATTGCTTGATTTGGCATTTACCACCGAGTTTTTAAATGTTTAAGTGGCAAAGCCCAGACCGCTTTCAAAGATTGATTCCAGCCACCCACCGCTCCTGTTCAATTACCAATGTCAACTTGATCTTCGCAAATCAATGTCAACCGCTCATCGCCCGAATTTCAACCGTGCCGATTACATCGGAATGTGCAATTTCTTCAATCATTCAAGAATTGTCGATAAATTTATTGGGAAATCGTTGGACCAAAAAGTGCAAACTTTGCATGAAGTAATCAATGAGGGGATCTCATTATAAACACCATTGTATACTGCTAAGCGCTACAAGAATCCATGGTGGAACAAAGAGCTTCAATCGTTGAAAAACAAAAGGAACAAAGAATGAAAACCAGATCTATTGCCACAGGTGACAAAACGTAATACAACTTTATCTTTGCTCAATTAGATGCATAGACCTCATTGAGCATAACATATTATTTGGCCCTAACGCGTAGCTCATACTTGTATGTCCTATTTCTTCCTAATTATGAGATACAGCTAACGCAGTAAACGAATCTGTGTGAAAACGACTGAGTGAGAACGATTGAGTGAGAACGATTGAGTGAGAACGATTGAGTGAGAACGATTGAGTGAGAACGATTGAGTGAGAACGATTGAGTGAGAACGATTGAGTGAGTGCGACTATGTAAGTTCATTGAGCGAATACGGCTGTGTCGATATCTCATCCACCGCAATGGTGCATCACAAAGAAGTGTGAGCGAGAACAATGTATATGCTGCACAGTATATTTGACTCAACTCTTTTAGGTTATTTTAATTTTAAAATTGCAGCTACAAATAATGACTATAAAATAGTTTCCTTCATGGAATGACTTCACAACGAGAAACTGAATGTGTGTGTTTTTGTTTGAATGATTTTGTTTGGATTATTGCGTTTTAGAACAAAACACACCTGACGCATGAACGCATGATAACGAAAAACTTGATCTTACGATCACATTACGACGTTATCTTCACATCTAACAGATAATGGCTTAAATAAGCTTGACAATCAGCTTTTCATCTTAAATTGAAAAAAAACATAGCTTTTATCATGTCCAAACTTTATTCAATTTAAACGGGAAATTTACACATTTTTACTTTAAATTATTTTTAAATTTTTGAAGGAGATCAGTTCGAAACATATTTGAGATTTCGAGGATGTTAAATAAATGAGCATTATAGGCAGTCGTCTACTTTGCACTGTTTTGATGAGTGATGTGTTATTCACACATTTTTAGTTTTTAAAACGTTGATTTAATATTTTAATCTAGTCGGTCATCATATTTTACGCATTTAATTAATTTTTAGGCTTTAATAAATTTTAATTTTATTTTTTTGTGTTATTTAGTCGTGTCCGCTCTAGAAATTTATGGAGTTCGCATGAATTTGTTGGTTTTTCGGGATTTTTTCAAAAATTGTGTTTCGGAACGGGAAAGTGTACACTTGTTTACGCGGCAAATGTCAAAATCAAGCATACGAACGGAAGCACCGGCTACAGTGATTGTGTATTCTCAAATATTTTGACAGAATACTTGATTTAAGTGGAATTTTAAGAGAAGAAATTCATGTTTCAGACCTTTTCAAAATTTAACGTTCAAAATTAAAGTGTTTCTGGACATTTAATTTAGGCAAATGATCAGTCCATTAGTTCCAGTGTATGTGTTCGTAAGTTCGTCAATGGCGGCCGTGAAAACAAGAAATGTGCACCGCGAGTTAGTGTTATTTATTCGTATTTTGAACGGCATTTTTCGAATTTTATGATGCTATTTATATCGATTGCGAGTTAAAATCCTAATAATTTTCCATTATAGTAAATATTTTGTCCGCGCATTTTCTCTTCTAATTATGTCAGCATAACGGTATATGTTCGGTTAAGACTACTTTGATATTTGACAGTTGTACACGTATTTTGGTGAGTTCGTTCCAATTCCATACATTTGGCCGTGTTTATTTTCGTAAATGTTCAATGATTTCCGATTTCGGTAGCTTGGTAAATCCGCGGACATGTCTCTTTCGGCAAAATTGATGTGTTTTTTCTCGGGTGCAGTGTGGCTTAGCACGCCCCTCACCTTAAATTCATATTATTGTAGATGGAACGGCCAAAATATTTTTACGAACCACCACTGCTGTGACTACCCTTCATTGAAATTGGCACTGATGACTGAATTTGAACGTAAGTACACTGTGCAAGAAGTGTATACGAAATTACGTGGGCGCCGTTTACAATCTGGTGAATCAATGCGACGTTATATATTGGAGATGCAAGAAATTGCATCACATGTTGATGTACCTGAAGGCGAATTAGTGGAAATTGTGATTGATGGTATTGGTGATACAGTCGACTTTCGTTAATTCGAAGCCATCGGGACTTTGACCTTTGAGAGTCAAGTCACAAGAAGGGAAAACAAGAAATGAAAGAAATGTTTATATTGAAATACGTTTACGTGTGTTTAGCAAAAAAATCACCCAAGAGTGTTTGTTTCTTTGGTTGCTGTTTTGCTGCGTCAACTATTTCTTTGCGTAAATGCAACAGACCGGGCACATGTGTTGTTGTTTGATTTTCATCGCACCATTTCAATAATTGATTGACACAGTTCAAAGCGCTGCTATGAGATGTTTTTTGCTCAGCAGCGCTCTCATCGTCGTCATCATCATCTGTTTCGTTTGAATCTGTAGCTTGATCGATTTCATTGCTGTTCAAAACGTCGCTATTCCACTGCTCAATATCGATACTTGTATAGTTGGAATTTGGATTGATTTGGTTCAAATGTGCTAATGTTTCTCGCATTAAAGTTGATAATTCAGACAGTGGTATCAAATCCTCTGATTCGAATTCATCATCATCATACTGCAAAACAGTGTGCCATGATGTCATCAAAACAGAACTTGAAATTTCATCCCAAGCTTTTTTCAAAAGAACAATAGTGTCTTTGATTGTATGTTTCTTCATCATATCGACAATGGAGCCATTGAATGAAGTCATTTCGCTGATGATTTTGCACAAGAGCAAATTGCGGTACTTTAATTTTGTCATGTAGATCGGACCCTGATCCATTGGCTGCAAAATAGCGGTAACATTTGGTGGCAAAAAGTAGCAAATGATCTGTTGGTCATCACTTTGAAGCAGTTTTGGAGCTGTTGTAGTGGATTGTTGAAATGTTTGAAACACCGTGGGTTTCGTGACTTTCCAATCACCAATGGCTTCACTTTATGTGTTCCTGTCGCGTTTGAACACAGCATTAGCGTCACTCGTTCTTTCGATTTCTTGTGTCCAGATGCATGTTTTTCGTTTTCACAAACGAATGTTCTGTCCGGGAGCAAACGAAAGTACAGTCCTGTTTCGTCTGCATTGTAAACTTGGTCCTTTGTCAATCCTATTTCTTCAATTTTGGCGTTTAATCGGTTGTGAAATGGTCGAACGGCTGCATGATCACAATCCAATTTTTCGCCACATATTTTTAGAAAACGGATACCGACGCACTTCTTGAACTTATGAAACCAACCATCACTTGCCTGAAATGATGTCGGATCTCGAGTTGGGTACAGTTTTGTAAACAAATCCTTTGCTTTGGCTTTCAGGAGCACACCATTGATAGGACAATTACGTGCCCGTTGATCACGAAACCATGCGTACAATTCATTTTCCATTTCGGGGAAGTCGGGTTTTCGTAATCTCTTTTGTTGCACGTCATGCTCTGTATTGGACACTGATGCCAAAATTTCACTTTTCTTACGTTTTTTATATACGAAATTGTGGATTCTGCAACACCATATTCTTTTGCCAAAAAACTTCCTAGGCAAAATCCAATGACACACTGAATTCAATTTTGTGCATCGATACCGAATTTTTGATTGGAATATATTGTGTATACACCTTTTCAGATTTCTTATATGGACAACAACACATTCAAATCAAGAAAAAAATGTTCAGCACAGTGTGTAAACGCATTGTTTCATAATCAAAGTCTTTCAGAACTAATTCGGACATCACCTCATCGAAGTGTATGTTGTGGATTCGATTTCAAAGTGTGTATGTGTGTGTGCGTGAGATGCTGGAGAAAGAAGTGTCATCGTTTGAAACAACATTGAAATAGTTCCGCGTGGTTTTGTTTTGAAAACAAATCTCTATATACATGTAAACAAAGGGGTTGCATTTATATTGATTTGTCATCAAAATGAGCAGTTTCGTTTAAATACATGAAACTGGTAGTGTTAAAGAGAAAAGTTGACGTTACAAAATAAATTTGAAATATGTATATTAAAAAAAAAATAAGTAATTCGAATTATCGAGCGACAACCAAGATTCGAATTACTGAAACATTCGAACTATCGAACTTCGAATTAAAGGGAGTTGACTGTATATCGAATGACGCTAGTATGCTGTGGGCGCTACAACAATCGCTCAACTGAAACATTTATGTGAACGATATGAACGGAAACGAGCCCGTATCGCCATTGGCAACCGTATAACTGCCGTACCGGTTCGGACCACTGTCGGTACATCGCCACGAATCAACACTGCTGTACCCATGACTCGTCGTTCAGTTAACCCAGCCACTTCGGTTAATCCTGCTGCTCCTGTTGATCCTGCGACTCTTCGTTGTTTTAACTGTCAGAAGTTCGAGCATTACAAAACTGCCTGTCCACAACCGCTGCGTCCTAAAGGGTCCTGTTTCAAGTGCGGTTCCATGCAACACATCTATCGAAACTGTCCGAATCGTGCTTCTGTCCTGAACGCTGCTGCTGCTGTTTCGCAAGATGCTGATGTTTTAGTTGAAACTGTTGAAGAATTACAATTGATAAGAGTTGCATATAAGTCCGATGATTTGAGATACAGTGAGTTTGTACAGTGTTTGTCTCTTCTTGATTCTGCCCGAGGAACATTTTCTATCCTTTATATGGTTTTATAGGCATTTATATAGTAA
The DNA here is from genome assembly GCA_028476595.1 of Obolodiplosis robiniae. NCBI lineage: Eukaryota > Metazoa > Arthropoda > Insecta > Diptera > Cecidomyiidae > Obolodiplosis > Obolodiplosis robiniae. Next base: position 32,418,600 of record CM052015.1, on the reverse strand, counting down.
CTATATATAGCCTACATAGAGTACAGGGGTGGAGCCTATTAACATGGGAGCTCCTATACTTATATCGACTCTTAAAGGTTAAGGGATTCCTTTTTAACATTCTTATAGGACCCTTAATAAGGCCTATATAAGTGAAAGATCGCCTATATAACAAGTAATGTAGGTGAAAACGAACCCTATAAAATACCTTATTAATGCTTAATATATATTGTTACAAAGTTACAAAGAATTCGATATATTTTTTAGTGTTTTGGATGCAGAAATCCTTTCTATGAAAACAACTGAAAAGAATGTGAATATAATTTTTGGTGCACTTGTAGGCTTCGTTAAAAAATTGATGCCAGAGCATTTACAAAAAGAACATGCCAAAATTGCTGAAGATGCGAAACAATTCTTAATGGATAAATTGCAGTCAAGGACCTCTGCTAAAAAAAGACAAAAAGTTATCGAAAGTTATGTAAAACCAACTAAGAGTGCGATGGCATTGAAATGGTCCTCTGAAACGAAATGTGGAGAAGAGTTAACTGATCATAAAGTTGAACAAACGACTTATCAATACATTCCAATAACTGAAACTTTGAAATCTTTGTTAGAGAACAATCAATTTTATGAGAAATATATGGACTTTAATCAATATAGAAAGCACATTTGCACCGACGATGTATTTGAGGATTTTTGTTGTGGATCGGTTTATAAGGAAAATCCTGTATTTACGCCAACAACTTTACAATTACAGTTGGGAATTGATGAATTTGAGCCATGCAACGCATTGAAAACTAAAACCGGTCTACATAAAATATGTGGAGTCTATTTGGAAATACGAAATGCTGATCCACGAATCAAATCGAAACTTAGTCAAATTTATTTGGTCGCACTTGCAAAGTCCAAGGATATAAAATCAGGAGGCACTTCAGATAAAATCGCAAAAAAAATCGTGGAGGAGTTGAAATCTTGGAAACAGTAGGCATAACAATAAAGTCTAGTATCAATTTGAAAGCTGTGTTGGTCAATATTTCATCAGATAATCTAGGCGCCAACAGCATTTTCGGTTTCGTTGAGTGTTTCATCGCCAAATATTATTGCCGAATGTGCGAACTGTCTTCAGATGAATGCGGACTAGCTGTTGAAGAGGTCACAGAAAAATTACGAGCAAAACAAGATTATATTTCAATATTGCGAGTTTTAGATGATAGCGGTAAATCAAATCAAAATATCAGGGGAATTAAGAAATACTGCTTTTTCAATGATTTGCGTAATTTCCATATCTCGACAAATTTTTGTGTTGACATCATGCACGACGTGAATGAGGGAGTAATTCCGTTCTACATTGATTTTTTGTTTAATCATATGATTCAAAATAACATCGAAAACGCTGATACTTTGAGTAATTTATGCAGAGACCATAATTATGGTTGGTTTTGGAAAAAATACAAACCAACAGGAATCAAATTTGAGCGGCATAATCTCAACTTAAATGCTATGCAAGCCTATTGCCTTATATTAAATTTGCCGTTCATATTGTTAAGATATCGTGAAAAACTTGGTTTCTATTGGGAGTCAATCGAAAATTTGCTACAAATGCTACGAATATTATACTCTTATCGTATACGAAAAATTTATGTAGACAAGCTGAGAGAAACCATCAAAAATCATTTGGCATTTCTTTTGGAAATGGGCGCCGTTTTAATACCTAAGCATCATTTTACAACTACCCGAATCTGATATTGAGAATTGGTCCTCCCATTCATTCATGGATGATGCGGTTTGAGAGCAAACACAAAATGTTTACTGATTTGACGCATCTTACAAATAACTTCAAAGACTTGCCCCTCACACTAGCCAAGCGTCATCAAGCTCAAATGTGTGCCAATGAAAATGTTGCATTCAACTTCAAAATGGAAAAATCCAAAATTTCTTATGATATTTGTAAGAGATCTGATTTTTTCAACTATGAATCATATTTATCCGGATAAGGTGATGACAGTAAATCGATTCGAGGACTCAAATTCATTCGGAATGGTTATCGTGAATACCGACCAGGTATAATGTTAATTGAAACCGATTCAATTTTTAAAATTATTCATGTAATTTCTCATTCATCAACATACTTTTTGTTATGTAGTAAATATAGAATCATGCAGTTTGCGTCGAATTTGAATAGTATTGAAATCGAAAGAGTAGAAAATTCATTCAAATTGTTTGATATTAGGGGAAAGTCTTGTTATTTGGGACAGCTTCTTTTGTACAAAAAAAAATCAAACTTTTTGAAGAGAAATCTAAATAATTCAGGTACCATTCGAAAGAGAGTGTCGAAAGTCAACTTTTTGCCGAAGAGACGTGATGATATATGCTTTAAATAAAAAAGTTTTCAGAAATTTTCCGAACATATTAAAAATGGCAAAAAAAAAATTGTCTTGTTAAATGGGACACTCATAAAAATCTGAAAAGTTAAATTGAAAATGAAATGATAGCGCCATATTTTGACTATTTGTTGGTCATTTATTAATTCATTGGACTTTGACATTGAAAAAACGTATTTATTCCAAATCGTCGGATTCTTCTTCGGTCATTTCGTCATCGTCGCAATCGGAGTTGCAGTATTGACAGAGGAAACCACCGGCATTGACTTTGGCACATTTCAAATGAACAATTCTATCGCATGTTTTGTTTCGGCATTTGATAGAGTTGGATTTGGTGAGCTTCTCCGGCAACGCTTCAGAACAAATGATGCATTCATCATCTTCATCGCTTGAAGTTGAGTCCTTGGTTGAACGTTTCACTGGCTTTCTTACTTTGGCTTCTTTTTCGGCTCTCTTCTTTGCAGCAGCGGCTGCTTTTTCAGCTTTCCTTTTTGCTAATTCCTCAGCCTTTTGGGCTTTCTTCTGGGCTTTTGCTGCTTGTTCGGCTTTCTTCTTTTCTGCCTTTTCAAGTTTTTCGGCTTTCTTCTTTTCCTTTTCTTCCTTCGCACCATCTCGTTTTGCTCGTTTCGCTTTCATGTCTTCCAAATTTTCTGGAGAATTCAGAACAGCGCTCTTCATGGGTGCTCGCGTACGTTTCTTCTTTTTTGCCGGTGTAGCAGATGCTTGCAATGGGCCGATGGCGGACAGAACCGAAGACAAGCTAGTAGCACGCGACATTGAAGATGACGGTTCATCTGTTGTCGAAACTTCCAATTCCACACCTACTGTTGGTGGTACACCAATTACGATTCTGCGCTGTTCGTCTTCATCTAAATCCGTATCCAACAATACTTCCGCTTGGTTTTCCCCGCTTAAATCAGCTTGTATGAAGTCCGAATCGGAGAAGACGTTCGGGTTGTAAAGGCCAAATACCTGTAGCTCGGAATCCGGCTTTGATATTGGTTGGAGTGAGAGCCAAATCAAGAGTTTTCGCTACTAAACCGACAATGTGACGAATTTGAAAGGTTTCCCCACGATTTGCCTTGTACCAGCTATCATATACGGTTGCATAAAAATTCTTGACGGGTCCATACACCGACACATCCAATGGTTGCAATTTGTGACTGCAATGTGGAGGAAACGACAACATTGTTACGCCATTTGCTGCTGCCATATCCAGTGCTTCAATCGAAAGATGTGAGCTATGGTTATCAATGAGCAATAGAACTGGATTTTCCAATGACGCATTGCTGTACTTTATAAAATGTGTCATGTACAAAATGAAATCTTCTTGCTAGCGAAGCCAACAGCTCCTGGTGTTTTGTTGTCCATGTAATAGTTCATCATTTTTTTCCCCGGGAACAAAAAAAAAGGTGGCATTGATTCACCTGCCGAATTTACCGCCAGGGCCATTGTTATCATTGTACCACGTTCAGCCGCAACAACTTTTCCGACTCTTTTCAATCCACGAATAGAAATTACTTTTCCAAGCTTATTTGGCACCGTGCTGAAACCAGTTTCGTCCATATTCCATATATTTCTTGCTTCATAGTCGGTTGGAGTCAACACCAAATCCAAATTCTTGAAAAAGACATCGACATTTTCGCGACAGAACGCCTTAACACGGTTGATGCTCGTTTGTTCGGGTGTTCGCAATGACAGTGATCGTTGTCGATTCATGAAACTGTAATACCAGTTTTTACCGGCCATTCCGTTATCATCCCAGTTTGGTGGATATTCGCATTGCATTTTCAAAGCAAATTGATAAGCCAACTTCTTCAGTTCGGTTATGCTCAAACCATAGTACTGATTGCAGCACATTTTGAGGTACTCAACCAATGCAGCTTCTTGTTCCGCCGTAAATATCTGTAAAAAAACAATAGGTTGCAGAATTGGAAATGAAAACCAATGAAAATACGATTTCATTATCAAATGTTACTTACCATGCGATGAGTTCCATATGAAGCATTCTTTTGCACCAAAGCATTAAGATCAGCATCATTCATTCGACCAATGTCTTTTCCTTCATCTTCGAATCTTTTCAAATAACGCGCTAAACTGCTCTTTGGAATTCCGAAGGCTTTGAAGACATCGCGCAGTGATCTTTCATCAATTTTTATGGCTTTGATAGCAGCAGATAATGCGTTGTAATCGCTTAGTCCAAAATTAGTTTTTCGCTGACGACTTCGTGGGCGAACAGGCTGACGACAAGCCATTTTTGTCCTTTAAAATGAAAAAAATTCAACAAAAGTTAATATAAAACACAATAGTAGATTAGCAAAGTATGTTTCAAAACACGAATTAAATTGATATCAATTTAATTCGCGCTTTAAATCGCGGCTGTTCGCGGATCGCGAATATCAATCGCGAATCGCGGATCGCGAATATCAATCGCGAATCGCGGATCGCGAAAATACGTAAGTATGTTTCAAAACACGAATTAAATTGATGTCAATTAATTCGTGACTTAAATCGCGGATCGCGAATATCAATCGCGAATTGCGAATATCAATCGCGGGTCGCGAATATCAATCGCGGATTCCCCGAATTCTTTGGAATCATACATGAACTGTAGTCATCAACCGCGAAACAGTAATGAATCGCGAATCGTGACTGCATCCCTAAAAAAAAAAAAAAAAAAAAAAAAAACAGAAAGAAGAATCTGAAAAAAAAAAACTGGAAAAAAAAACTTCAAATAAAAGAACATCATTTAACTTTTATGTGTCTGCTTTATTTAAAAAAGAGAATGAACCTGTAGAAAAAAAAAAAAATCGAATACAATTGAAAATAGAATGAAATGCTACATTAAGCTGTAAGAAGAAAAACCTGAAAATTTAGGTGCTGAAAATATCAAAATCTAATTGAAATAAAAAAAAAAAAAAAAAACAATTGATTTGCTTTTTAACATTTATTTATCGAAGCTTTAAAAAATTTAAATGAATACAATTTCAAGAAAAATGAAATTAAAAATAATTGAAATACTTATAATAATAAAAAAGGCTAATGAAAATATAAAATTAAAAATTCAACCAAATTGCCTTAAGAGAAAAATAGCGAATAGCATCGTTTTCTTGAAAATGGATAACGGCAAATTGGACATCTAGCGTATTGTTCGCCGTTTAATACCTCTTTTACACATTCTGAACAAAAAACATGCCGGCAATGTAAAATTCGCGGATCATTTGATAGAAGATCATCATGGCAAATTGCGCAGATCGGACGCTCAGCCAAATTCACTTCCATTTGCTGCTCGACTTCAGCTACCGCATTCACATTTACTTCAGGTGCTGGTTCCGGTGCTGGTTCTGGTGCTGGTTCCGGTGCTGGTTCCGGTGCTGGTTCCGGTGCTGGTTCTGGTGCCGCTACAACTTCCACATCGACAAATTGCACGTCATCGTCATCATTTGCCGGTTCGTCAGCTGCAACTTCGACATCAATAATTTGCACATCGTCATCATCGTCGTCATCTTCCGGATTCTGATCAGCAACCACGACATCAATCAATTGCACGTCATCATCATCGCCATTTTCCGAACTTTCAGCACTTTGTTCGCGTTGATTCACTGTGAGGTCCATGGCAACATCATCCAAAGCTTGGGCATCACTTTCATCATTCACTTCACTTAAAACATCGACGTCACTTTCACTAATTAAATCCACAACGTCGTTATCAGGAATTGGATGGTATCGGTGGTCGTAGTATTCCAGGCCGTCATTTACATCGAAGCCAGACTGTTGAATATGGTCGATCATCTCTGGCTTGTAATTTGTGCTCGCTTCCGATGGTGATGGTGAATAACGTGGTGATGCTGCTGGATGTCCGGTTGATGTAGATGATGCGGGTGATGGTGTATCCAATCTATTCTGCATTTCCCGCATTGCCTCAAGAAACACCGAAAATGGAATCGTTGTTGCAGTCGAATTTAAACTAGAAGTAGATGGTGATGGCGATGGTGATGGTGATGGTGACTGATTGTGCGATCGTCGTTGATATGGGTGATTTCGATGCACACGTAAATTTTCCCTTGTCAATGGTTGAATATTCGGTCGATGCTCGCGTACATTTTCCGATGTCGATGGTCGTACATTCGCTCGATGTTCACGCGCACTTTCCGAAGTCGATGGTTGGACATTCGGATCAAACACATTCATGTTGATGAAAATGCTGCGCAAAATAAGGATATTTTGGAGCAGTTGGTCTAGGATGATTCGGATCATGGTAGCGATGACTAATTTCAACAAAGTAAAGTTTAAAACTGAGTGCTGGAGAAGATCGGCAGATATTTATAGCACAAATTTTCGTTCAAATTTAGCATTCCATCTCTCTCACTCCAAACTTAAATTCCAATACACACACCAACTAATATCTCCATCCCTTAGCATTTTGTTGTGGTGAAATGTAAAATCAACATGTAAACATGCTTTCCTATTTCATTCCATGCACTTTCAGACAACTTTTATGACAGCCTCGTCATAAAATAAGAATTTGTGTAAGATCAAAAGCAGCGGCAATAAGTTGAAAAAAGAAAATGTAACAAACAAAGGTTAAAGTGATTGCACATTTATTGTTTTTGTTCATTCAATGATGTTTGCTTCTCTAAGTTCGGAAATTAGTGAGTTTATTTCTTGAGCATGGTTAGAATTACCAGCAGCACGTGATGCGATTAACAAATGCAATCTTTCACATAGCTCATTCGGGTCATCATAAAACTCATATGTGATATTTTGATTGTATGGCACAAAGTCAGATTCAATGCTTCCTCCTTTCTTTGTACGTTTAGGTCTTTTCATGTTTTCGGTTCCCTCAGGATCTTTCTTCTGCACCCCTTTTCTACCTCTCTTTCGTAATCTTACGTTACATTGCCTTTCTTCGTCACTGTCCGACGTAATTAATGAAATATTTTCGTGTGGAATTTCATCCACCATGATTGCTCGCTGTTTTCGTGGAGTAATACATGTCTCTTTATTGGAATCAGCAAATTGTTTAGGTACCCAGACCCCGCGCGCCTGCAACTTTTTTCTAAGCGGCGGAGCCATTTCACCGATACTCTTGGCTCTTCTTTCGACTCGTTTTTGAAATGCTGATCGACCTCTTGTGATTGGTTTATCGTCGGATTCGCGCATAAGTTCAGTCATTATATCTTTCTTTCTTGCGGCTCTGTATTTACTGTAGTCGCGAATACATTTTTTCGCTTCTTGCTCATCCAATTTTCGCTCTATTTTTTTTGCTGCCTCAATATCTTTTTCATCCTCAGATGTTATTTCATCATTTGGCAGCTTTTTCTTCGAAATAGATGGAATTTCAGGATCACTATCATTGCGCTGCCTTTCTTGAAAATTCGCTCGAGATTCATCGTCCGTAATCATTGCAATATCTGAATCATCATCTGAAGATTTCGCATCCATATCGCTGATAGTAATTGGTTCAAACTCAGTATCTTCGGTATACGAGGCTCGTCGGAAATCTGATAGACGTTTCAATTTCCCAGTAAGTCGTTTTTTCTTCGGAATATTGGAGAATTTCTGCCCCTCGACAGCTTCAGCAAGTCTTTCAATTTTTTTCGTTATAGGTTGGTATTTTTCATTCAAATCAATTTCACGGGTCATTCGATTTTTCTAGGCCGCATTGAATTTATCTTGAACAACTTTTCGTGTATTGACGAGCTTGGATTTAATATCCTTTTCGCGATTTAACTGTTTCTCACGGTTGCTATCAAGATTCATGTTTTATATTATATGTTACCGTATCTGAATCAAAACATATACTAAAGTTCTTTTTACTAATTGCAATCCTTACATACTTGTAAAAAATTGCTGAAATTTTGTCTGTATCGACCATTATTTACATCGCTATCTAAATCGATTACAACGAATCCATATTTCTGCTGCCAACACTCCAAACAAAATCTCTTAAATTCATCAAATTTCATGTCGCAATTTACACCAAAATCATTGTAGGCATGCTTCAAGTTTAAATCATCCTGTTTGAATAGAATCAAAAAATTACGGTTATCGCGAATTAAATGTTTGCTCAGCTTAGTTAGTTGTTAGCACATAATTCTAATATTGTGAGAGTTGAAATGAATGGAATGCTTAGGATTTTCTTTTCTTTTATACAAAGTGAATTTTGCATTTATTTATTATAAATTAAACTATTGTGACAATAGCACATCCGTTCACATCGACGTTTTCAAAGAGAAGAAAGATGCCTATTCAATTTCGCTCGGTCATGGCTCTGTCAGCCATGTTGAATAAATTTTTTTTTTTTTTTTTTTTTTTTTTTTTTTGACATTTCAATTTGGGCTAACGTTTTAAGCCGGTTCACATCGCAGTCCAACCATGCTGGCGGGCCAAGAGCTCTTGATCACTTGCCTATCAAGGACTTATTCTAGCTCTTTATCATCATTGCCAATGGATGACTCCAAGTCAATATGTAAAATATGAGCAATGGTGCTAAATGGTGATCTTATGAGTTTGTGATGCCGTTTTGCAACCCATTCTATAGCATTGTTAGCAGTGAACGATTTATTTTTATCAATCATCAAAAAAAATTTTTTCCGAGAATGCGTGGAATAGCTTTTAAATAGTAAATTTTTACATATCGTTTTGAACGTGTGCGGGTGGGTGTCAATTTACAATAGGTGTTTGATGTACAATAGGTGACTGATACAGTCTGAATATTTTAATGTTATCTAAATTGAATTGTATTAATAGCAATTTTAAATCAACTTTCTTATTTAAATCGACCCTTGTAATATATTTTAGGTTCCTCCTTATGCGATTTCCTTTATACAGTTGTTTCTTGTAAGGTAGCATTCATTGTATAATAAGCATTTCTCATCTTATGTTGTATTTCCTTACGATCTACTTCGTATGTTTTGTTTTAGATTTACCTAAGGAAATTGACAAGAAAAATAATGCAACAAGAGGTCTTGTTGGTGGTTAGTAAAGAAATAGTTGGTAAGCGGAATACAGTGATGGCAATCGGATTATTATTCAATTGTTTCATTGGTCGAATTCATCTCTACCGAGTTCAGTGATTTGTCATTGGCGCTATCAACCGGCAATTTACAAAGTTTCGCAATCGCTCGCTTACATTCACCATGAGCAGTTTTCAATGTTGCTACTCGGGGCAAATTGTCATTTCCGACATGCAGTTCGATTATTTTTCCCATCAGCCACGTGTTTGGTGGTAAATTATCTTCCCTGACAAGAACCAAATCATCTATTTCAAGCTTCGGTTGAGCTGTTTTCCATTTATTACGATTTTGCAAGTGTAAGAGCCAACTTTGCGACCACATTTTCCAAAATTGTTGGTGCGCTCTCTGTATCAATAAGTATCGACTACTTGGAGAATGTTCATCGACTATTGATTCAGGGGGTGACAGCAATGCCTCACCGATTAGAAAATGTCCAGGGGTAATGACTTCAACATCATTACTTTTTAATGGATAAAGAGGTCTCGAATTAAGACAACTTTCGATTCGAATGAGAATGGTAACGAATTCTTCGTACGTGAAAATGTGTTCGCCGATGGCACATTTGAGATGACGCTTCATGCTTTTGATATTGCTTTCCCATAGCCCACCGAAGTTTGGCGAGTATGGCGGAATAAAATGCCATTTAATTTCGTGTCGTGTGAAGAATGGCATTATCGATTCGATAGCTTCTTGATAGGACTTGAATTCAGTATCCAAACGCTTGTTTGCACCGGTAAAGGTGGTTCCGTTATCGCTAAATATGTGAGCACAGAGACCACGACGACCAATAAATCTTTGGAACGACGCAAGAAAATCGTCAATTGTGAGTCCCGTGGTGACATCGATATGTACAGCCTTCGTAACCATACAAATATAAAGGACGACGTATCCTTTATACCGAGTACTGCCTCGATACTTGCTGGACTTCAGCCAAAATGGTCCCGCAAAATCAATACCAATTGATGAAAAAGGTCTGGCATGATTTACTCTATGGTGAGGTAAATTGCCCATTAGTTGCGTGACACTTTTAGGCTGGTGTCGATAGCATTTTACACACCTTTTGAGGCGATTTTTTACAACACGTGAAGCATGAATGATCCAGAATTTTTTCAATATTTGAGAAAGCGTTAGGCCGAATGACCCGTGTTCCGTTGCTATATGAGCGTCATCTATAATTGATAGAGTCATTGCATGATTAGTAGGCAAAATGACTGGATGTTTTTGATTAAATGAAAATAATTCTGCGTTTTTCAAACGACCAGTGATTCGAATTAAATTGTTTTCGTCCAAAAATGGCACGAGTTTTAGTATTGAGCTTTGATTTCGGACTTTCCCGTCACGTTTTAAGGCAGAAATTTCAGTGGAAAAGTATTGTTCTTGTAACAGTTGAACCATTCGAATTTCCGCTGCTCGGATTTCTTCGACTGTAATGAAAGTATTTTGAGTCTTGTTTTTTGAGAGTGTACGGTTTCTCCATCTGAGCAACCAAGCTGCGATACGACATGTTTTTTGAAAGGATGAATATCGTTTAAGAAATTCATTTTCGACGATTTGTGATTCAATTTGTGTGTGATATGTTTGCAATTCAAGATCCTTTGAAGAAAAGATTGGTTGTTTGGGCCAATTTTCCTTTTCCAGTTGTAAAAATTCCGGACCATACCAATAAGATTCAGCCTTACGAAGTTGGTTAGGGGTTGCGCCACGCGAAGAAATGTCGGCTGAATTATTTTCGGTCGAAACATGAAACCAATCTTCCACTTTAGAATTTATTCGAATGAAATTCGACCGATTTCTTACAATGACTGGTTTTTCAGGCTTACCCCTAATCCAACTTAATACTATCGACGCGTCTGTCCAGAAGTATTGTTTACTAATCTTGATCGATATGGCATTAACCGCCCATAACATCAATTTTGTACCCAACACTGCGGCACATAATTCAATCTGGGGAATGGTCATTGAATCATTCGCTGAAATAATTTTGGATTTTGTGGAAATAAGATTGATATGAAATTTATTATCGAGTGTTCTAATCCTCAGATAAATTGAGGCAGCTTGTGCTTGCAAAGAACCATCACAAAAAACATGAAGTTCTGCCGAATGAAAATTAGATGGTTCAAATTGAAACCACCTAGGGATGGCTATTGTTGAAATGTCATTAAGCATTGTTAGAATTTTTCTCCATTCGACTTCATATTCAGGAGGAACTGGGTCATCCCAATTAATTTTAAGTTGGTAAATTTGTTTCATGAAAATTTTTGCAATGAGAACAATTGGGTTTATAAGACCAAGGGGATCGTATATTTTCATGATTTGAGATAAAATACTTCGTTTTGAAAAACTTGTATTCTCTACACCGTTCGAAACGTATTGAAAGGAGTCAGTTTTAGGTTTCCATGCCATGCCCAATGTTTTAATGGAACCCTCATCCGAAAATAGATGCATGAGATCGTGAGCGTAATGCTCCTTGGGAATATTTTTCAACAGCTCAGGTTCATTGGTTGACCATTTACGAAGTTCAAATCCCCCCGAGCTTAAGGCAAATCTGAGTTGATCGATAAGCTCAAGACCATTTTCAACAGTATTACTGCCTGAACTAACATCATCCATGTATGTTTGATGGCGTAGAACATCGTAGGCCAAAGGATATCGATCTCTCTCATCTTCAGCAAGTTGAAATAAGACTCTGAGTGCTAAATAGGGGGCGGCCGATGTTCCAAATGTGACTGTGTTGAGAAAATAATCTCGAATATCCCCATTTTCGTCATACCAAAGAATTCTTTGGAACTGAGCATCATTTTTGACGACGTTAATGCATCGATACATTTTTTCCATATCGGCTAGAAAAACATATTTATGTAATCGCCAATTCAATAATATTGCGCTTATATCGTTGAGAAGGGGCGGACCAATACAAAGTATGTCGTTTAGCGAATTACCATTTGATGTTTTCATAGAAGCATCGTAAACGACACGACATTTTGTCGTGAGGCTTGACGACTTAACAACCGCATGGTGTGGTAAATAACTTGCAGTTTGAGAAGGACGATTTGAGAATGGATCGAACGAAACACATTCATATTCGCTCGTTTCACAAGGCTCTATTTGGTTCAGAGTAAAATATTCTCCCATAACCTTGTAATATTGTTCCTTAAGTTCTGGATCTCTGTCTAGTTTCCGCTCTAACGAATAGAAACGACGCAATGCTATATGACGAGACTTGCCAAGAGTGAAAGACGAATCGAATATTGTTTTAAATGGTAAATGAACTGAATATTTCCCATTAGATTGACGTTTGTGTGTTTCTTGGAAATGTTTTTCACACCAATCAATTTCCGAGATTTCTTGCTTTTGACTGGGAATTCTTTCAGCTTCAAAAAATTGCTTGGCTAAATCATCGATGTCAAGAGATGTATGATTGCAGGATAATTCGAAATCGGAGCCCTGATCGACCCCTGGCGAACGTGAATCAAGAACAGCACCCGAAATGATCCATCCAAAAACGGTTTCTTGTGCTAATAAATGATTGGAATCGTTTTTCATTATACCCTTTTTCTGAATTTGAGCATTAATGTCAGCTCCTAATAATAGATCAATGTGGCGTGGAGTTGTAAATTGAGGATCGGCTAATGGTAAATATTGAATTTCGGGCCAATAGAAATTAACGATGTTTTTGGACGGTAATTTATCGGTGACTGATTTAGAAACGGCAGCAATAATCGATACTTCAAATGTATCATCATATTGAGAAGTGAGTGTTAGTGAAGTGAGTGATTTACCCCTAGAAGTTAATCCATCAGGGCATTTTATCACCGAATTGGATCGAAGCTGTCTTAATTTCAACGAATCGGCAGCTCTACGCGTGATCATTGCTCCAGTGGAGCCCTGATCAATCAATGCTCGAAGTGGAATGCGAAGATTGTCTGATAATTTGACATGAACGATGGCGGTTGGAAGAAGTACTTCAAAAGGTTTCAAAATGTTAAATTCGATGTACGGATCCAAATTAATATCAGTGTTATTAACCTGAACGTGATTGGTCTGAATATGATTAGTTTGAACTGCTGATGTCGGCGATGGTGAATTGGAACGTGTGATTTGGTTCAATGATGCGGATTGTTTGGTCAGATTGCTAATCGAAGTAGGAAAGTGAAGTAGTGTGTGATGACGCGATCCGCAAATTTGACAATTAAATTTGCTTGTACATGCATTGACCTTGTGATTACTAGAAAAACAGTTCAAACATAATTTCAGTCTATCTATTAATTGTTTGCGATGAATGACATCTTGATTTAGTAGAGTGCTACATTTATAAATCAAATGGGAGGTCTCTTTGCAACAGAGACATTTCAAATTACTAAAATTGCGTGAATTGTTCGAAGAATGGTTGGTTTGTTTCGAATGGATGGAATTTTTACTGTCCGAATGAACCTGCATGTGATTTGATTTTATTGTTTTGTGTGGCCTGTTCTCGGTACGTAAGTGTGATTGTGGAATGTTGACGTGTGCCGTAAACTCCCATGATTCTAAAATACGAAAGCGTTTTTCAATAAAATCAAGAAATTGTGTAATGGTTGGGATTTCGTTGGAAGTACTCAAAGATTGCTCCCATTGTTGATGAGTGGACTGTGGTAATTTAGCTGTGAACAAAAAGACGATGACCTTAAATGCCGATTCGGAAGTGACACCGACATTTTTTAAACTAGTCACACAAGAATTGGCTAATTGTTTTATTGATTTTAGTCCCTGTGCTGATTCTTTATCCAAACGTGGATAAACCATGATAGAATTGAGACACGAAGTGAATAACACGCGTTTGTTATCATATCGTTCGCACAAAAGGGTCCATGCGGTCAAATAATTGCTATCGGTCAGTGACATTTTTCGAATATCGCTATCAAATTCTTCGGGTAGGGCGTTTTTTAGTCGACGAAATTTTTCAATGTTTAACATATGCGAATTCGAATGAATTAAACGTAAAAATTGATCATGAAATTCCGGCCAATCATCGTATTTTCCGGAAAACATGGGTAAATCTAACTGTGGCAGACGCAAGGAATAATCGTCGAGACGTAATTGTCTAGGATCAATTTCATTTGTATGTTCTTCAATCTGTCTTGACGTGGCGCCGCGCAAACTTGTTAACTTTTCCGTTATATGACATACGCATTCCATAAAAATTTCATCGAATTTATTATAAATATCCTTCTTAAAATAATTATCCCCTCTATCCAGATTTGACCGTACTAAATAATTATGTTGATGGTTGAATTGCATTTGAACTTCTTTTGCCAATTTCAATCTCTCTTCACAATGAATAACTGTTGTTTTCGAACCTAGTTTCTTGAAATTAGTAAGTAGTTTTTCCAATCTCTGGCACAAATCATCTTGCAACGAGATAGTGCCAGCACGATCATCTACTGAATCTTGAAAACTATCGTTATTTGTGTCAGTCATTCTGTTATTTAATTGTTATAGAATCGATGAAAAAGGAAACAAATTGAATTGCCAAAAAAAAAAATATTCGTAGAAATAAAGTTAAAAAATAAAAAAATTTTGTATTTTTTTTCGATTTAATTTTTATTCCACTTCCACAAATGTTCATATGTTATCCGGTTAATCGAATCAAAATGCGCAATAACACTAAATTCAGCAAAAACTAGACAAAGGGCGATTGTACCGTTTGAAATGGAACGCGAACAATGATGATTTTTTTTTGATTGCGATTGAGAGAGATAAAGTTGCACCAATGTCTATCGAAATTGTATTCGAGCGATGTTGAACAATATATCCTTTCAAATGCCAATGAAATTCACTGTTCCACTTACCAACTAAATCCCGCTTCTCGATTGACGTCGATTTGATGTGATTCGATGCACTCCAATTTCAATATGTTCACTCGAATTCAAATTGCACGCAAAAATTACAAAACCCTTGTTGAGGGCACCAATTTATGTTAGCACATAATTCTAATATTGTGAGAGTTGAAATGAATGGAATGCTTAGGATTTTCTTTTCTTTTATACAAAGTGAATTTTGCATTTATTTATTATAAATTAAACTATTGTGACAATAGCACATCCGTTCACATCGACGTTTTCAAAGAGAAGAAAGATGCCTATTCAATTTCGCTCGGTCATGGCTCTGTCAGCCATGTTGAATAAATTTTTTTTTTTTTTTTTTTTTTTTTTTTTTGATATTTCAATTTGGGCTAACGTTTTAAGCCGGTTCACATCGCAGTCCAACCATTAGTGTTTGAGTCAAATAAATAACGTCTGTTTGATAATGCCGCCCCATACAAAAAAGACTTCGAACACGATCTTGACTTTTATCACAAATCACATCGTCAAATACAAAAATAGAATTCCGCTTCGCTTCACTAGGTTCAATCACATCATCTAAAGATGAAAATGTAAAATATCCGATCTCTTTGATTGGACTTAGAATGTCATGCAAATATTTGTATTTATCTTGCTCCAATGTCTTTGAATAAATATATAAATTTTCGAATTTAAGTCCATTTTCTGATTCGATCAAACTTATCAGCAAATTCGTTTTTCCACAGCCGCCTGGGCCGGCAATGATACACCTCAAATTGTTCGGTAAAAGCGGACTATGTCGCTTTTCCTTTGATTGATTGCTCGAAGCTGAATCATCAATATTTCTGACAGGAATGTCCATAGCATGTTTAACGAAACGCATCTTGAGATCAACTGAGAATGTAGATCTGATAAATAATGAATCTATATGTTGAATGAAATTATTCGTACGCGAATTGTTGAAGAGAGAAGATCAAAAATGGTTGGTCGTAAAGCATCGAAAAATAGTGTAGAAAAGAAATCGCGGAAAGTGCGTAAATGCTGCGGACAAGGACTTTTTGATAAGCTCATAGACAAACTCCCATTTGAACTGCATTTGCCAAGCTATCAATATTGCGGGCCAGGTACAAAATTAGACGAGCGCCTGGCTCGCGGGGACAAAGGTGTAAATAAATTAGATGAATTGTGCAAAGAACATGATATAGCATACGCAAATAATAAAGATTCCAAGACACGCTACGAGGCAGATAAAAAACTAGGATCGGCTGCGTTTAAACGTGTTTTCTCGAAGGATGCGAAATTCGGTGAAAGGGCTGCATCACTTCTTGTATCCGGTGCGATGAAAGTCAAGAATGGCTTACACAAAATCGGTTTGGGCATTCCGAAACCAAATGGCCGAAAAAAAGCTAAAAAAATCAAGGAAATAAAGTTCGAGACATTGATCAAAAATGTAAAAAATGATATGAAAAACTCAAAGAAAGCAAGCCTTGAGTCCGCGGTTACAGCGGCACTCAAATCAAGTAAAAAACTGCGAAAGGGAAACGTATCAAAGTACCGAGAGTGATAAAAGTGCCTAAAATTTCCGGAGGTGTCCTTCCACTCATACCAATCTTTGCTGCTCTAAGCGCGATTGGGTCTCTAGCTGGTGGTGCATCTTCAGTAGTAAAAGCAATAAAAGATATTAAAGCTCAATTCGAGGCGAATAGACATCAGAACGGGGCAATGGAGCTGAAAGTCGGTCAAGGTTTATATCTAAAACCGGCTGCAAATGGATTCGGGCTATACTTAAATCCGCATAAAAATACAGCTGGCGACGGTCTCTACTTGAAGCGACATTCAAAAAACGTGTGGTGAGCGTCCCACAAGATAGACCACTAACCAATCATGATTTAATCAAATACGTTGAATTATTAAAAATTCCGCATTTTCGAGGTGTTTTTATGCGCGATACACTGCCGAAAAAACCAAGAAAAATAGAATGTTTGATACTAAATCATGATAGTGTTCGATCAAATGGGACGCATTGGACCGCATTGGTCAAAATTAATGATTCAGCATGGTACTTTGATAGCTTCGGAAATCTTCTTCCGCCACTCGAATTGAAGACATATTTAGGGGGAAAAGTGAAACTCATGCACAACTATCACCAATATCAAGAATTTGAAACCGTTGTATGCGGTCAATTGTGTTTGGAATTCTTACATAAATTTTGGTCAAACGTATAAATGCTGGTGAAGTTAAGCGAAATTGATCAGTATAAAAATTACAATCATGACATCGTTTACTGTAACACTAACCGGCAATACATCCGAATTATCAGCCACAATATTTCCTGAGATAGTTCTTGATGAAAATCAAAGCTATTCGTGCGGTCTTCTGGATTTCACAGCGTATCATTCAATTCCAAATATCACGAAAGATAACAATATTTTTCATTTCATTGACGGAAATGGTAAAGCGAGATCTATTGAAATCCCAGTCGGATGCTATGAAGTTGATGATTTATTGCGGTATATAGCGACTTGCCTGAATGAAATTGCAATTAGTTTCTACTATTCAATCAACAAGAATACATTAAAAGCTTCTATCAAATGTGATCATCAAATTTTACACAACGAACCGAAATCCGTTCTCAATGTGCTGGGTTTTGACAAAGGATTCACAGGTGCTGATGATGATGATGAAGTGAATCTCAATGATAATTCAATAAGGAAAATCGCTTACAACGTAGGAATTCCAGCTAACCGTGAAGTGGAAGCGAAAGATATAATTAGAATTTCCAAATTGAATGTTGTAAGAGTTGAATGTAATATTATATCCGGGGCGTATGTGAATGGTCAACTCTGCCACTCAATTTATGAATTTTCAGCCAATAAAGTTGACATTGGATACAAAATTATTGAACAGCCCCGAAACATAATTTATTTGCCTATTATCCCGCGTCGGATAAGCTGCATTCAAATTTCCATTGTGGATCAGAACGGTGAATCAATCGATTTTCGCGGTGAAGAGATAACAGTTCGAATACATATAAAACGAGACGATAAATAATTGGAAAATAAAACTAAAATGCCTCTATACAATTCAACAAGTGCTCAAACATTCGGATTTAATGATATAAATGTTAATTCGATGATCAACAAAATCACTCGACCTAAAACCATTTAGCGTACAACATCGCGATCGTCAAAGCGTAAATTATCAAGAAAAAATATCAAGTTGTTGGAGGCCTTAGGGTTTAAAGTTAAAAAATAGGACAACATGAGTGACATTCTGAGTGTAATGAACATGCCTGTTCGCGATAGCACCATCATTCGGAAGCAATATCATAGCTATTCACCATACACTTCGTCATTTAATGCAAATGATGAAATAAGAATAGCCATTCAATCACAGGATTTATATGTTTTACCATCGGAGAGCTATATTTATATAGAAGTTGAAGTTAGACGTAGACAAGGTACCGAACATGAAGCTATAGTTGGCACATGGAGTGCAAATTGTGCAGCGCGTTTTTTCAGTGAAATACGCTATGAAATAAACGGTGTTGAAATTGACCGTACGAAAAATGTCGGAACATCAAGCGAAATGAAAAATCTCGTAGCATCAACTGAAGCAGGACAATATTTTTTGGATCAATTGTCACATGCTTATACAGATTTGGCATTGGTAGTGAGAACGTATTCATTCATTATTCCTCTGAATCAAGTTCTGGGATTCTGCGATGACTATCGAAAAATATTATTGAATTGTAAACATGAAATCATCTTAATGCGCAATCGAACAGATGTCGGCGTCTATAGAGCGACCACCGACTCATTCACCTTTAAATTGAATAAAATTCAGTGGAAAATACCGCATGTTCAACTATCAGATATTTCAAAACTAAAGATGTTGAAATATCTAGAGAGAAAGCAGTCAATTAGCGTTCCTTATAGATCATGGGATTACTATGAGATGCCTCAGTTACCGGAGAGTAATAAGCATATTTGGACGGTTAAATCAACAACTCAAATGAGTAAACCGCGATTCGTGTTTGTCACATTCCAAACGAATAGACAGCGCGTGGAAATCAACTCGGTGGGATATGATCACTGTAACATTTCTGATGTTAAGTTGTACTTGAACTCGGAATATTATCCATACGAAAACTATAATTTAGACTTTACCAATTCAAAATATGAGGAGCTGTATTTCGCGTATCTTAACATCCATAGAGCTTATTACAATGATGATGTGTCTCGTAATGGTGTTATAATTAGAAATGGAGATTTTGGTACGAATCCGATATTTACATTCGACTGTACGAGATCTGACGAAACATTTTTAGGTGGTACAGTGGATATTCGTTTGGGAATTAATGCTCGAGCCAATATTCCGCCAAATACTATTGCCAATTGCTTGATCATTTACGACAATCAATTTGAGTACTCGCCATTTAGCGGTGTTGTTATCAGAAGCAGTTAAATTTATGTGAATCGACGTAGTTATCGAATTCATCAAATTACTTCAACTAAGCATCATTAGAATCAATATGAGTAAATTGCAAGTTGTCAAGGAGCTTCATCGCGATGCAAGAAAACATTTTGCGAGACGCCGAAGCACAATGAGGGGTATTGCCGACACATTACAAGCGGATTTAATTGAAATGCCGCCTGATCGTCAAATGAAGTATTGTTTAACAGCGATTGATACATTTTCAAAAATGGCATATGTACGACCACTTAAGACAAAAACAGGATTGGAAGTTACGCGAGCTATGAAGTCAATACTAGATTCGATTAATCGACGCGTACGAAATCTACAAGTTGACATGGGGCGCGAATTTTATAATTCTAAAATGACGCGATTATTGGATGAATACAAGGTTCATCGCTATTCGACATTTAGTTCTAAGAAGGCAGCAATCGTGGAACGCTTCAATCGGACCTTGAAACGGAAGATATATCAACAATTTAGCTTGAACGGAAATCATAAATGGGTCAACATTTTGCCCAAATTGGTTTATGAGTACAACGCAACTAAGCATCGAACAATAAAAATGGCACCAATCGATGTGGATTCTGACAACGAGCAGCACCTTTTAGATACCGCCTATAATCATAAGAGAGTGATTCCATATAAAAATATCGTAAAATTCAAAGTAGGGGACCATGTTAGACTAAGTAAATATAAACATGTATTCGAAAAAGGTTATTTACCATCTTGGACAACTGAAATTTTTATTGTGAGGAAGGTTCAGCATACGGACCCGATTACATATTTATTAGTTGACTATGAGGGGAATGAGATCAAAGGGAGCGTCTATGCTGATGAGATGCAATTAGTTAAGTTTCCGGATGTTTATTTAGTTGAAAAAATTCTCCGAAAAAGAAACAACAAAGTTTACGTAAAATGGTTAGGTTTTGACAATAGACATAATAGCTGGATAGATAAAAATGATGTATTGTAACTGCTAAATTCCCAATAAATACGATCGTAAATTTCATGTAACAGAGTAATTTCTGTGTTTTTCTTTTTTAACTATAATTCACACATTTAGGGTTCTACAATGACCTCGAAACAAAAACATGTGAGTTAAAATGAATTTTTGTTTTATGACGTCAAGCCGGAATTCTCAATATTCCATTGAACCTTTTTCTTTTCAGATAACATTCGACATGTCGGTGTATGTTTTGGAAATGCATGTTTGGCAATATGCGTATCGTAAAGCAAGAAAGGGCAAGTGGTGTGAAGCCGCTTTGGATCGTTTCCGATTCCAATGTCGAATACAGCAAACTGAACAATTGATTTCATACGTATTTAGTGTAGAACACCGTCATAAAATGTCTGAAATAATTTTTAAAATGCTACAAATAAATAAAGGTGAAGATGCAGGCTTTTAAGAATTGAAAATGTTGATGTTTATTTACTAACTTTTAAACAGTTTTACAATGGTATTTTATAGTGCCCCCAAGCTAATGTATCAATGTTATTCTCTAAAATGAACCTCTTATCATCGAAAGGACTTAATGCTACTTTACTTTGTCGGATTGTGTAAATTTTATGCAATTTAGAGCGAAATGTATTTTGCTCTTTCACAATTGAGCAATTATTCAATAGACAATCAACATAATTTTCAAAGTTTATCCCTTTTTTCAACACATATTTTTTCACGCCTTTTGCTTTTTTTATTTTGTCTACCCCATTCGATTGAACACAATACATTTTACTGCGCAATCCGATAAAAGCATTTACAATCTCCCCGTTCAACTCATCTTTGAACAACCCTGGTATTTTTTTATTTACGCGCGGCATGTTGAAAATGTTATCTTGAGTATAGTCGCTCGTGTCATATTTGTTTAAATTTCGCTTCATATCGGAATAAAAACAATCGGTATTTACTTGATAAATGAAAGAATCGGTGTCGGTGTAGGTTAAAGCTACATTGTCACCGTACGTCGGTTTCATGAAATTGTAATGGAAATCATACATTACTGTTTTTGATATATCTAAAATTGCGAGACCGATCGCAATTGGTTTATTCATTTTAATGCTAATTTTATTCATTTGAATTGCTTATACCACCGCGTATACCCCTTTCAATGAATAGCAACATGTCAACATCTTTCAATAATTCAAGTTCGACTTTCGTGTAACGGAGCATGGCATCGAATGAGAGTCCAGGTGCTGTATAATAATTCGATGGATCTAATTTATAGATTTCTTTACATGTTTTTCTGACAATCGCAGCACATCAGTTTTCAGATATAAATCTGAATATTCACCGAGGTTTTTGATATTGAATGTTTTCCATACTTCAACAGCGAAATTGTAATCATCATCGGAAATGGGTTGATCAATCAATGTGCTGTAGAAATCATCTTTTGATGGTAGCGATATCTCGTTCAACTTATCCCAGCTATCAATATAATCATAGCAAAATACACCTTTTCGCTCCAACAACCGCAGCTGCTCTTCATTTAAATGTGAACATTCTGATCTTAAGATTTTCTTCTTTTCCGATGGAATCAGTGAAGATAGGTAGTCTAATGATGATGCCATGAATCGTATGGAATCGATGAATCTCAATTTTATAAGCTTTTTGAATGATTTTGCTGAGCCATTCACAACCTTCGTGAATGATATGTATTGCTCACTATTGATGGGGATGATAGAAATTGCACCTTCGAATCCGGTAGCCAGTTGTCGCAATAGAAAATAAGAGTCGTAGTGTGATAAGTTATGAAAAACCACTGGAATTGAGCGACTTTCGATATAGGAAAGATTACAGTCTTGGTGGGCAGCTCCACGAAAGTCACCAGTTAAATGTGAATGGTCCCTGACTATGGTGCATCCGATCTCGAATTCTTTCTCACAAATATGACATTTTCTCGCATTTTGAAACTCGTTTTCCTGCTCGGATGTCATTTTGAGTGGAATTACATTGTCCAAAGTATCACCAACCTTGAACGCGATTTCTTTCAATTCGTTAATGAACCAACTAATGCAATCAGGCCCCCGTCTACTGTTGTAATATGATTTCGAATCGTCGTAACAGCATTTAAAGTAATAGCCGATGCTGTATACTTCATGTTGTTGGTATGTATCAGTAGATCCACTCCTAAATATTTGCTCCTCCGGTTTTTTTAACAGCGCTTCAACATCCGCGTAAATTATAAACGGTGAATCTAATTGTTTCTCTCTATTCGTGAACGAAATCACATCGTTACCTTCCGTCGGCATCACAATTTCAAGTTCATTTTGCTTCATGCAATTTACACTGTGTACCTCTAAATCACTCAATTTCGAAAAATAGTTCAAGCAGCGATCACAAAAATATTTTTTAGCTGTGTTCTTGCTAGATTGATGTGATATCAATCGGCCTAGATTTTTGATCCAGCAGTAGTGTGAATTGACATTTATTTGAATGTCATTTCCATCGTTGTGCATGAATTTTGTTAATAACAGTAAATGAATGTGCTGCGTTTTGATATGTTTAGTCAGGCGAAGTGGTCGGATTTTAATTCCGTCTTGTGCATCCTCATGAATGTATAAATTGATGGAAATTGTCGGGTTTTGTTTTTCAAATTTATCGATTTGATTGAGACCAACTGGGAAGTCAATTCCAGTAAAATCGAGTTCATTTGCGTATGGTAAATAATTCATTAAACGTGAAGGGTTAGTTGGAGCTGGATGAAGGGCAGATAAAACCGCCCATTTGAAGCACATATTATCACTGTTCATGACATTTATGACTGCAAGTTTACTTTCAATACATTTGGGTAGATTGATATATGATGACGCCCGAATTGGTTCATAGCGGCTGATCGAAATTGCGAGCTCTTTGATTTGTGATAAAGAGAAACCGGAACCTTGTAATGCAACTTCCTCAACTTGTCCAAGAACATATTTCACTATATCATCATTAAAGAGTTCGAGCAAGTTGGTGTTAAGATCGATCACTGTATTTTTAGTGTTTATATAAATTGTCTGCTTTTCTAGCAGCTGATTTTCACTTGTTTGCACCACTTTTTCAAATTCTGCTTTAAAGCATCCGTTCACTTTTAATAATTCACGAATATTTGCATCGAAATAATCAAAGGAATCTGTAAGGAAATCACGAATGTCGATGTGATCACGATTCACCACAGCGAACGATAATATTCTACGATTGAAGGCGGATTGTCGAACTTCAAAATCGATTCTTGATGACATTTTTGACTTCTTTAGAGAGTGGATATTTCGCGTTGAAGTTTAAATGAAATTTATTGGAATTCACAAAACTGTGTGTGATTTTAAATTTATGTTCCAATCTATCCCCTTCCATACAGAAACGCCAACTGCGATGTGTAAACTTGTTCTAACATGTGAATGCAAGTCTATTTCTCTAACTGGAGGTAAGGAACCACTAAAGTCGGTGTTGTTTGATCTCACTCAAGCAACGGGTTGATTTATTGCATCCATAAATTTTGTCTTGTTTTGTTAAATCAGCGGGGTGGTCAACGTACAAGGTACAATGGTTAAACGACTATCGTATTTTTAGTTGGTGGGAGTAATTTATTTGACAGATTATTTTTGATATAAATGCACGGGTTTTTCTTGATTGTCAATCAGTCTGCTCGCAGTTAAGCAAGGTGCATTCCACGTAAAGAATTAAGGAAAAAGTCTACTCTTTTTTTTGTAAACATGACATCGGGACTAAGTTTGTTGAACAGTTTGTGCTATGACAACAAACCATTTGTCAAGTTTGGAGATCTGGAAATTGGTGACTACTTGGTGTCATCATTTGGATTCGTTCCCACGAAAAAATATGGGAAGCAAATTAAAGCTGATCTTGGGGATAAGGTCGTGTTTCTACCGCAACGATTTGCGAAAACTCTTACTGAAGATGATGTCGAAAAGTTAAATCAAGGTAGATACATTATGTGCTTCAGAGGCAGAGACGAATCCTATCATAACATGGCGATTTTACATTTCGTGAGCGCGGAATCTTACAATGGATCTCTTCTCGATTTGGAATTCGATATGGATAGTTTATTGAGCCGAAAGTAGAGAGTTAATGTAGCATTGCATTGTATTTTCAATTGTATTCAAATTATTAAATAAAGCAGACACATAAAAGTTAAATGATGTTCTTTTATTTGAAGTTTTTTTTTTCAGATTCTTCTTTCTGTTTTTTTTTTTTTTTTTAGGGATGCAGTCACGATTCGCGATTCATTACTGTTTCGCGGTTGATGACTACAGTTCATGTATGATTCCACAGAATTCGGGGAATCCGCGATTGATATTCGCGATCCGCGATTGATATTCGCAATTCGCGATTGATATTCGCGATCCGCGATTTAAGTCACGAATTAATTGACATCAATTTAATTCGTGTTTTGAAACATACTTACGTATTTTCGCGATCCGCGATTCGCGATTGATATTCGCGATCCGCGAACAGCCGCGATTTAAAGCGCGAATTAAATTGATATCAATTTAATTCGTGTTTTGAAACATACTTTGCCAATCTACTCACAATAAAATGTGTAAAACACCAATTTGCAATCATAAAAATGACATCTCATTACAAATCATGCAAAATGTCAACTGTCCCATTTAACAAGACATGAGTGTCCCATATAAGAAAATCGGCGCCATTTTTATGAGTCAACAAAAAAATTTCCATGATGCAATAATCACCAATATTATGTTTGCAAACATAAAATATACCGAATTTAAAACATATTAGTCATATTTACCTTTAAATAACGCTTAAAACGTTTCACTTAATGATTGTATGAAAAATATGTAAAAATTATTTTTTTCACAAAATTTTACTCGAAAATCAGATCTCACACCCAATGCGTGTGTTAGCTCTATATAATGCACTAAGATACTGAGCTCAAAAAATTAAGCATATCGTAGAAGATAAGTTTGACGTTTGGACGTCAAACACCCAAAAAATCTGGCTGTCCCATATAACAAGATGTCCCAAATAACAAGACTTACCCCTACTGAGGTTGAATGCCGAAAAACTTATGACATTATGTATTGTGATAGTAAAAAGTAAATAATAGCCGACACATTAGATGTTTATAATAAATATTGAAAAATAAAATTGTGCCAAACCATATCCCCGAACAAAAATAAAAAATCAATTTATTTTATTGGACTTATATCTACAAGGAACACTGATCGAAATAAGTATAAGATTCTAGCATATCTTCACTAAAAATAAGTGGTGAACATTTAATTGCTGCAAAATAGCCTCATTTCTTTTGGCTATTCTAAGATTTGTCACTGAAAAAAGTGATATCACACTTCAAATGTTTAAATAGAATAAAATGAAATGAACATTTCTTCTCTTCAATGATATGTAAAACATCAATGTAAAAAATGAAGGTGAAAATGACTGGAAATTATGTTTGAATAATCGAATCATGCATCTTGAATGATTTCAATATTTGACTGTGCTGGCCACACCGATTTTGCTTTGTGTCTGTTTGCTGGGCCAATATTTGTATCACTTTCTATTCCATAAACATATTTCTCGAATATTCCTATAAACTGAGCCAAAGCGGGTGCAAATGGCACAGAGAAAACGAAATGTATCTTGAAATACAGATCCATGACTTGTAGAAAATTGAATTCAATCAAATATCAATGGAGTCGTGCAATTTATTCGTTTTCACAGTGTACATTCGATCTGTCCGTGAAACGGATAAATTCTTGTTATTCGCAGAAATAGTGCAATTAATTCCGTATCGAGAAAAGGATGTTGTGATTGTGTGTGGTGACTTCAACCAACCTGGAATTAAATGGATCGAATCAGATGATGAAAAATATTTCTTGCCCATGAATGTCACAACTGACGGTGAGATAGCCGTATGTGAAACTATGCTACACAGTGGATTTCATCAAATTTGTAATTTACAAAATGGTGCGGGAAATGTGCTAGATTTGGTATTTACAAATAAGTTCGATGAACTTTCGTTAATTGAGTCGTCGAAGCCGTTGCTAAAGCTGGATGCATGGCACAGAGCAAACGAAATAGAGATAAGCGTAGAGGGATAAGAACTGTTGCAGCCCGTCGAAACATCTGAAATATATGCATACGATTCAGCAGATTTTGACGCAATTAACGCTTTTCTGGTGGAGAATGAGAACCTAACGCGTATTAATCAAATCGATGATAGTGTGGAGGCATTCCGTGTATTTGGTGCTGTTTTGTGTGAAGCGGTACGTAGATTCGTTCCGAAGAAAATTGCTGTAATAAGTAATGATCCGCCTTGGTACACAAAAAAATTGAAACGCCTAAAAAACGCCAAAAACAAAGAATACAAAAAGTGCAGATTGAGTGGTAATTTCGATTCTTATGTTGCAATTTCCGAAACATTTATGCAATTACAAAGGCAACTGTATGCAGAGTACATCGAACGAATTCAGAATGAAATCGGGTCGAATCCAAAGCATTTTTGGAAGTTTGTAAATGGAAGAAGAAGTAGAAACGATATTCCATCGGTTGTTGAATTTGACGGCGACTATGCGAATAGTGACTTGGCAAAATCGGAACTGTTTGCTGATTTCTTCGTGAAACAGTATGTTCAAGGAGAAAGTATTGATATGGATGTCATTTTAAATGAATGTACTGAAAACGCACTTGACACCAGCATCGATGAACATGATGTTCGGAGGGCATTAGAATCGATTAATGTGAACAAGGGGCCGGGTCCGGATGGTATTTCGCCTAAATTGCTTAAAAACTGTGTACATTCACTGACTAAACCATTGACAGTTCTTTTCCGTAAGTCATTGGAAGGGGGGCATGTACCTCCTGCGTTTAAAAATTCGAGGATCGTGCCGATATTCAAATCGGGTAAAAGAACTGATGTAACAAACTACAGAGCGGTGGTGATAATACCAACAATTGCGAAAGTCTTTGAAATCGTCATGTTCAATAAAATCGACTCATTTGTACATGGAAAAACCAGTCAAAACCAACATGGATTTGTGAAGGGTAGATCGACGTCAACCAATCTGCTTCAATTGGGCAACTGCGTGATGGACTCAATGAACTCAAAGTGTCAAACCGATGTGCTGTACATGGACTTTGAAAAAGCATTTGATCGTGTGAATCACAACAAGCTTTTGAAGAAATTGGCGCGTTTTGGATTCGGAATGAAAATCGTTAAGTGGTTTCACGAGTACCTAACCCAAAGGTCACAATTTGTACAAATTAGTGGTCAACAATCGAGGAAATTCACCGTCACTTCGGGAGTTCCAGCAGGAAGTGTTTTGGGACCTTGTCTTTTTACAATTTTTATAAATGACATCACTAACTTTGTTTCCGATTCTCATGTTTTATTATTTGCAGACGATCTGAAAATAATGAGAAAAGTAACAGCAGTGGGCGATGCATGCGCATTTCAGAGGGCCATCATAATACGGCACAGAGACCTGGGTGTTATTTTCGACTCAAAGTTAACTTTCGTCAATCATATAGATGCGATTACAGCGAGTGCACATGCAGCTCTGGATTTCATTTAAAGAACTTTGAGAAATAAGTTCACTATAAAATCCGCGAAAATGTTATATTTTGCGATAGTCAGATCAAAATTAGAATTTGCAAGCATTGTTTGGCGACCGCATCATAGTGTACACATTGATAGGGTCGAATCTATTCAGAAAAACTTTGTTATATATGCATTAAGAGGAATATTTGAGAGGGATGAAAATTATGTATTACCGCAATATGAATTTAGATGTGATATTTTGGGCATTCAACCATTGTGGAGACGTAGAGTAAATTATTCAATACTTTTTATTTATGATCTCTTATTTGATAGAATTGAATCAATCGAGCTGCGTAATAGAATTAATTATACAAGACTACAATGTAATCCAAATCAAAGAAATCTGAGATATAACGAACTAATTAGAGTAAATTTTTATAGAACAGACTATGCCCATAACCAGTCATTTAATGTTGCTTGCCGTAATTTCAACAAAGTAAGAACTCAATTTTTGGAGTCAGCATCAAGAAATATTTTTAAACAAAACGTTTATAAATTGGATAATTCGGTCTTTTGTAAATAAATAAATGAATTGTATTGATGAAAATGTATGAAAGAGTGATAAACAATGATTACAATCGAATATCTTAGAGAGTCACTCCGAAGTCATTAGGGCTGGTGGCTGGATATATCGATCGGGAAGGTATTCATTGATATTTGTAAACAAAATATACAGTCTGAGAATAGACGGTGAATAATAATAATAATAATAATAATAATAATAATAATAATAATAATAATAATCGGAACCTGGAAAGATAATTCGAATAAATCAAAATCGTATTGAATAAGTTGCGGCAGAACGATTGATCAAACAAATGAGAGTATACGAGATAACTTACGTTCATTAACGCTTGCGAAACCGCAATATAATATTTAGATTT